>CM060983.1:68637108-69244341 GCA_030765065.1 Deroplatys truncata | reverse complement strand
AATGTTACGTATAATACGTGAATATGGTTAGGACGCATTCTAAACATTATAGATCGCCTTTTGTTGTGCGTATGGGTTAAAATAATCGCATTTCCTCATCACTAATATCGTATTCTTGAGATAACACGCAGACTTCTTAGCTTAAACCATAGTTCAGTACGGTTTACGCCAAGCCACGTATAAGCTCAACTTATCGCTTGAACTACGCACTGTATGCCTCAGCTTAAGCCCAAACTGTGAAACCGGGCCTTAGAGCCATTCAGAATGAAGCTTGGGTACAAGCATTAGTCATAAAACGTGTTTCACGCTGTCTTTATACGTATTCACATTGGCTAACGCAGATATAAGCATGACCATAAACTTATAACGTAAGCATAGAAGTTTGCATGCTCCAAGCTTTCATGTTTATGTCTGTGTTAAAAATAAGAAATTAACCAATCAGAGAACGATTCTCACCTCATCACATGATCAATGATCATGCCACCATCTCACATCAGATTTTCTTCACCATGTTTTGACTCGCTAACAGCCTTTGTGTGCAATATCACGCGCCAGGAATCACCGTGATATGAAAAAAAATCACAGATAAATTATGATGGTTGGGGCTTTTTGTTGGATTTAAAGGCCTTTAACTGGCATTTTCATACATGTACATAACCTCTTTTGTCGTGTTTACTGTCGATGGTCTCTTCGCAAACCGCCGTGTTAGCTCAAATGTTTCACGCTCTTTTGCGACTGGCTACTATTGATGTTTCCGTTTGTCGTTGTGACTGAAATTTTCGCGTTATGTTAATACTTAGTGCTCATTGTGAATGGCACCTTACGTTGTGGGAGATGCTTAATATCAGTCCCAAAGGCATTGTTATTAACCAAAGCCTTGTTCACGTCCTTCATCATAAGCGATGATTAAGCTCACAGAGCAGGACAGGTACATAGCAACATCATCCAGGCTTAACGTTGGCTATAATCCCGGTATTTCACCCACGCGTGACCTCCGGCAGGATATTACAGTTGTCACATGCTGGCCTCCACAGCGAGTCTATAGTACGTAGAGGAAGTATTGCATTCCATCCAAAACTTCAGTACTGAGATTTCACCGGGAACACACATTTTGAGACACTCTGGATAAAAAAAAATACATTTTAGAAAAAATGCATGCTTATGTCTTCTGTCCTCTCACTCTCTTTCTCTCTCTCTCTCTCTCTCTCTCTCTCTCTCTCTCTGTATGAACGGCATAACTCAGAAACGAAAAGTAGGAGTCTTTGAAGGATGCCACACGAAGATTTTTAAGAAAATCCCCCACTCCAGAGTACCCTTTACCTGAACAAATTGTCATTACTTTTTATTTTCTCAAAAATAGCTGTAGCGAGTTTGATTACAACACTGTTACACTTGCATGAAGAGTTGAAGGTGTTTAATTGTAGTAGCGGTTGCGCCACTATGGGCGTCAATTTGAAGCTGTTTAGACCACGCACGTAATGTATGCCAATTTTGCGGGAGATTGTTTTACAAAGTTTCCGGTGGCCTTCGCCCCACGTTTACTTTATGTGTAATAACTATTTTATTGTTATTTATTTAAATATTATATGTATACCTCGGCTGCATCATAAGTAATTTGCAGAACAGGTATCTCTTTTATAACTGTATTATATTTTTTATTAATCCTTCACACGATTAAATAACACTTCACTGATGTATTCTACTATATAGCTGTGAGATTATTGTTAATTACATCTTTAACACGTAAACTTTATATTATTCTCACCATAATGAATTGTTATGTCTCACACTGAACCCGTACCGAACTAAACTGCTGGTAGCGTCTACCGCTTGAATTTGTATATTTTCCCTATTTCTAGTATCCCATTGGCTAAGCCTACTCCAATAGAATATATTTATTTAACTTTATAAAGCTTTCTCTAGTTTTTTATTGGCTGTTCATAAACTGTTTTAAATATTACATTATTATTATTATTATTATTATTATTATTATTATTCCATTAACTATTAATAGCCTTTTTAAACTTTCTAATTTATTGTTGCCTTAAGGTTACCTCATTGTTAGCAACATTCGGCTTCTACTTTGTAATTCTGTTTGCTATGGAAGCAGCTTGCTTCTATTCTCACAGCTCCTACATTGTTAAACTATTGTTAAACTACATAATTCATAATACAATGATTGTAATATACACGTTTTATATATTATAGTATACACATATTGCTTTAAGGCGGGCTGTTATTATATTTTATATTATATAATTAGACTTATATCATTTAAGTGATAAAAATACTGCCTCAAAGTAATATGTGTACCTTAAATTTCCTGCCAATAGCCTGTGAATGAATTTTATATAACTTCCAAATTGTAAGGGTAGACAAAAGCTTACTAGACAAATCACGTAGACCTCGTTAAAACACATAATTTGTGTCAAATGTTTTGTGGCATTAACCATTTCAGATATATCTGTTTATTATTTATTTCAACTATCAAATATTTTCTAAATTTTTCAACGGCTAAGGTATTGCTCTATTCACGCGAAATCCGCCGGTGTTGGGCCACCTGGTATACCAAGGCGATTCACACAAATGGGTAGATTCTATGCCTGTAGTTGCATTTGTCTCAGAGCTATTAAGGTGGCATTATCAAAATCTCACTTAACAATTCGAATTTAATAATAAAAGTTTTCTGTCATCCGTGAAGTCAAATACTTCAACAAATGATATTTTAAGTAATTGCATATAAGTTGTTCATAAGTGCGCAGAAGATTAATAACGATTTATACCTTTCACCAATAAGGTAATGGTCCCGAGATCCGAGTCAGTAAAAAAACAAAAAACAAAAACAAAAAAGAAAAGAATGGTGAAGCGTGAAGGCAAAGTCACAATACAGTGTAATGTGTCTTGATCAGTCTACAGTCTAATCAGTTACGAAGTTTTTGTTTAAAAAGCTCATATTAGAGCTCGTTAAGTAGTTTGTATTTATACTCATAAGTTTAGCGATGATGTGCAATAAATAGTCTTGCTAACCATTTGGCTTAATGGGGTAAGGTATAGGTTATACAAAGGAGAGGGACACCTCAAGCACTGCGATCTACGTATTTCTATTGTGGCTACCAGCCTAGGAGGAAGAGATGAAGTGAAGGAACCACAGGAGGCTACAGGACGCAGGTAGACAAGCCACAGAGATGTGCGGAAGTCCCTAATAGTTCCAGGCTCGAAGACAGGCCCTGCTGGAAGGACGATTAATGACCCGTCGATTAAGCAGCCGTCTATTGCCCAAAGACAGGCAGACAGACAAGCATCCGCGCCATCTGCCCGGCACTGCCATGCGCCTCGAAACCTAGAACCACACTTTAAAGATGAGGAATAAACGAAATAAAAGAGAAACAATGGGAAGGAGATTGTGGTAGATTATAAACCACCCCAGAATTTGTCAACCGACCAGGGAAAACCATGGAAAACCCAAGGTTAGACTGGGTGATTAATGTGAATTGAACCCAGGACTCCCCGAATGCGAGCCGCATACGTTACTGCGAAGCCATCTCGCTCGTTAAGGGGGTAAAGTCACTAGCACATAAAAACTTTCCTAACCGACTGCTGCAATCTCATTATTTACCAACTGCAGGACCGTGAGACCGTGTTCGCTACTATAAATAGCTTAATTATATAGTTAAGTTAATTTCCAACTATAATTAATGCAATTGTGTTAATATATTTCATTTTACTATTAATATTAATAACTTCAATAGGGTACAAATATTTATGTTGTAATACTATTTAGTCAAAGCCAGTAGTATTTCGTGCTTACAGCTAAAAGGTTCGTTATTGTAAGTTTTATTACTGAGAAATTGCAAACGAAAGTTTATTAAACTATGTAAACCAATAAAAAGACCAAGAACTTACAGAATAGTTATGTAAGTTAAATACGCATTCCAAACCTAAGGACAACAAAATAATCATAATAACAACAGGGCTCATCAGACAAGGCTTTTATTGACAGTAATATGTGCCTACATATATACTTTACTTTTCACATAATCGCCGTTCACCTATACACTTTCTGTAATGCTGCACCGCTTCTTTAACACCTCGGCATTGAAGCCTGCCGCCTGGGAGTTGAACCAGTTGGTAACGCTCGTCTTGAATTCGTCGGTTTGAAATTGTTGTCCACCAGCCACCGTTTCAAATGCAAGAAGAGGAAATAGTCGCTTGGTGCCAGGTCGGAACTCTACGGAGGATGATCAAAGAGTACTCAATGAAACTCTTGAATCTTCTCTTTGGTTTTGGTAGCGGTGTGCAGGCGTGCTTTGTCGAGCAGGAGGATGATGCCAGATGACAGTTTCCCGCGGCGTCGATTTTGGATCGCACGTCTCAAGTTTGGTAAGCGTTGCACAATACACTCGGCTATAATTGTTGACCCACCATCCGTGAAACCAATCAAAAGGACGCGCTTTTCGTCCCAAAACACGGTAGCCATTTTGCGATTCATGTATGACGGTTGCTTACACTTGTTTGGTTTGGGTGAACGAACTGCGCCACTGCATTGACTGTTGTTTCGATTCTGCGTTGGTGTACGCTATCCATGTCTCGTCATCCGTAACAATGTGGGAAAACAAGCCGTCTCCATCTTGTCGATAGCGCTCCAAAAACTGTCCTGCATTACGCATTAATTGCTCTTTCTGCCGACCGGTGAGCGGTTTTGGCACCCACCTCGCACAACGTTTCCGATATCCAAGTTGTGCAGTGACAATCCTGTATTGAGGTTCGAGCAACATTTGGAAATTCATCCGTCAGACCACTAATCGTCAAACGCTTATCACTTCGAAGTTTTTGGTTCACTTGCTCAACGATGCTGTCAGTCCGAATACTGCGCTTAGCACTCCGCTCTTCATCGTGCACATTTTTGCGGTCATTTCGAAATCCTCGACACCAGTGCCGAAACTGTTTATCACCCATCATGTCCGGTACATACACGAAGCATAACTCACGATAGATGTCCGCAGCTGACTATCCTTTTACCAGAAAAAAATCTAATTACACCGCACACTTCACAACAGCGAGATTTACGATTGTTGCGGTCATTGCGATCTGCTCTCGCCGACTGGCAAACGCCTTCTAAGTCACACTAACACTGCGGTAGGTTCCTCAGGAGTCGGTAGGCAGCGCCGTAGCCGTGAAACGTCATTCAGGCCAGCAATCTGTTAAATAATGTTCACGGGCCATAGTTTTGGAATACGCCTCGCACACGCAAGCGTTCTCTTTTTAAACACTCTATACATATTGCATGATAGGCTAGTTAGTAAGCTACGCCGATGTAATAGCAACAAACTTCATGCATTGTTGTAGCCAACGCAGATGGAAGCGACGCTAAAATGTCGTTACAAAGCTCAGAGTTGGTGGAAGCGGACCACTAGAACGCTTACTCCGCGATGTTAGAGTGCCTGATATGCTATAGAATCGCAGCTTACGTGTAAAAATATCAATACGCTTAAATGCCGTTACATTAAACTAATATTTACGTAATTTCACTACAGTACTAGAAACTTTAAAACAATTGTAATCCTGTAGAATCCTGCGAGCTAGTAGTGCAAGTTTTGTTAAAGCTCAAACCCTGATAAGAGTAATTACCTACGCCGCGGCTTATTAAACAATATACTAATGAGCAATTCTAATATACACACAACTTAATAACACACACAGAGCATCGTCTTCCAGAAGCAAGCAAGGTGACGTCTACAAGACGCTGCGCAGAGACGTCGCGACGCAGAGCAGAAAATTTTTATACGCAGGTAGGTCGGGTGTAACAGATGGAAAATACATTAATAACTATTGATCTAATTATTTTTAAGTCTGTATGTCCAAACGAAACTTCCAAAGGAAGGCGATTTTTTTTGTATCCTTCTATTCTGTAAGGCAGAAAAGAGGGAAGAAATCTTGCTGAGAAAGTGCAAGAGGTCTAGCGCTACGAAAACACGAAAGGTATAACTTACATGTTCTACTAATGGCTGAAGCTCACGCAACTGTCACTTTGCGTTAGGCAGGACGTCTCAAGCTGACGTTTCGCTCCAATTTTCCGCTGGCTTAGCTTTTGTGATGAGATATGATGTATGTGTTTCCTATGGACAATCCGTATCGACAATATTTTTCACAAGCGACTTCGTAAGTCCACAGTGCATTTGATTGGATTTTTGACTCCAGTTTGTTCTTTGTATAAACCTCGAATAATAGCCTCTATGGATGAGCACAGAAAGCATTGCCATATAGTGAGACAATTGTGTATTTGGTTCCGTTTACTTTCCCTACCACGTACATAGTAGGTAGAGCAGGTATGTATTGTATTCTATCGAAAAATTCGATACGGTTATTTTAATGGAAATATATGTTTTGAATTTAAAAAAGATATTTTTGAGAAAGGTTCAGACGTGTGCATATGAACAATATAACTCAAAATTAAACGTATTTTAAATACCAAACTTTGTATTTACATCCATTACCTTCCAAAGATCAGATAGTAAGATTTTCAGGAAAACTCGTGAAACATTTTTATAAGCTTTTGATTTTCTCAAAAGTGACTAACGAGTTTGATTAAAATACCATATATTAGAATAGAGTAGAATGGTGTATTTATTGGTATTAAACATCTTACATGTTCAAGCTCAGACATCACACTAAACTTTAAATTTAATGCCATTTACAGGAAATGAAAACAAAAAAACATAAAATAACAACAAAAATCACATAAACAAAACAGAAGAGAAAAACCTTGTCCATAACCACAAGCTATTGTTTACAAAACAAATAACCGCTCCTAAGCCAGCAACCCTCCCTATACCATCCTTGACCCTCTTCATTACACTCCGATCTGAGCTGCATAACCTTTTATAGAAATGTACCAATTGCTTTCCCCTCCACCCTCCCAGCCAACAAGGTCCAACAAGCTTTTAACTCTCTCATTGAGTTAACAAAGGAACCTGGCAGATACTTTCTCATCAAATGTTCTGTCTTAGTACAATATGCCAGAATATAAATCCAAGTTTTTTCCTCTCTAGACCAGGGACAGATTTGTATGCCCCTTCGTTAATGAATTTGATCGCTCGCCACGATCCCAGTCTCAGCCAAGGACTTGCTGGCTCTATTTCTGGAGAAAATATACTGCTCTATATACCATTAGTTTTGACTTTAAGCTTAATGAATACCTTCTAATTTCATTGTGACCGCATGTGCTGTCGATCTATATTTTTCAGTTGCTTTTGTACTTTTCTCCACTCATTCGCTCTATTTCCAGGTCCTTCAAACCAAATATTACCCATCCTTATTCTCTCCAGACCTCTCTTGATTTTCGCTGCCCACATCTTGTTCCCTCCCAATCTAAGCTGTTCCTTATAGTATACTGTTCTTATAAGTGATTGATACTTTCTCATAATTCTAATCCAGTTTTTGATCGCCCGCACCTTACATTCAAATTGTTTGCTGTATGCATCATATTCTCTAAACATTCCGCAGTTTGCTGTACCTCTTCCCACACGCAAGATACCTTTCAGTAACCCTGTTCTTGCTTGGTCTAGCCTTTCCCGAGTTCCTACCCGCATATCTCCAAACCATGCCTCATTGTGGATCTAACAATTGCCCCATATAGTGTCTCTAGCAGTTTTACCGGCATATCTGGGATACTGCTCCGAGTGCGCAGAGTTTCCGCAGCTCTCGTTCCTCGTAACCTTGATATCTTTATTCCATCTTCGGTTCATTGTAATAGTCAAACCTAAGTACACAAAACTCTTTACATGATCTAGTTTCTCCCCTGCATAAGTCCAGGTCTCTGTTCGGCTGTATACCTAGCTGTTTTAAACGTAATTGTTTTGCTTTTATTTACATTAATGATCAAAATCCATTCGTCACAATAGGTCTGGAGTCTGTGTAGTCCCTTTTGCAACCCTTCTACAGTAGTAGAGAACAATGTCATATCGTCGGCATATAAAAGCACTGGGATTCGAATATCACCGATCTCAGGCGCCTCCACATTTTCTCCTAACAATATGACCCCTGTGTCATTCGCAAAAAGATTGAAGAGAAGCGGTGATAAAATACAGCCTTGTGCAACACTTCGAAGCTCTCTGAAACGCTGTTCACATTGTACTCTATGCAGAATTCCACTGTATGATACATAGCCTGCAATATCCTAACCAGCATCTTCGATAATCTCTTAGCTTCTAATTTATACCACAATGTTGCAATTTATACAGCTAAAAACTTTATTATAATCAACAAAGGCATAATGCAATCTTTCCCGCTTTGTTTTGCCCTTAGTATATCCAAAATAAACACATTATCCGCAGTATTATTCCCCTCCCTAAATCCAGCTTGAAATTTTGAAAACCCCACGTTTTTATCGCTTCGTAAACTATACTACCATAGATTTTTCCCATAATCGGAAACAAAGCAACTCCCCTATAAGAAGTGGTAGTATGGATCACACCTGCACACCTTAAGAGCTATTAGCACTTGTTCAACTTTGCTCCTGTGAAACATTCCCACTACTGCAAGTTCTTTTGCTATTACGTATGACGTATAGAACGCAGTAAACAAATGAGGACACAGTATGAAGTAGCATAGCTTCTAATGTAATCTGCTTGCAATTACATACGACCTGCACTTGTGAATCATTACTAAAGGAGGTGCTCAATATGGTGCCCATTCATAGTAAGGCAGGCTTTTGTCCGACGTCTTAGAGAATCACACATCCTCACCACTCCAGATTGCTCACGGATGCTTTGGCAGGCATTGATGATGCCTTCCTGTAGTGTTTGCACATCATTAATGGGGGTTACGTACACCAAAGGCTTAAAGACAAAACTGCAATATAAAAACATTTCAAAAACTTACCAAAGCACAAACTGATTCCATTAGAAATAATAAAAAATATGCATTGCACTTGTCCAGAGCGCTGAACATGATTTACAGTAACAAAACTAACAAATGTTTACTGATCGCTGTATCCATGGACAACAGAGTAATGCATCCTCATTTGTTTACTGCATTATGTAGGTCATACGTAATAGCAAAGCGCTTGCAGTAGAAGAGATGTTTCACAGTAGCGAAGATGAACATGTGTTCATAGCTCTTAATTTAGAACCAATGTTTACTGAACATTTTTTCTTGTTTTGGTTCATACTACCACCTCTTAAAATATGGAATCCTTTTTTTCCATACATGGTATATTGACTATTGTAGGACAACCCCGTGAAGTCCACTTCATTTGGAAGGAATTTTGTATGATTTTGTACAACTGGTAAACTTTAAAAGAAAGACAAAAGTACTACACAAAAATATAGATCTCCTTGAAACATATTTATTTCAAATGGCATTTTTTGTGACAGCAGCCATTTTCGAGATGCCTGTTAATATTGGTTTCAATTGTTCAATACTTCTTTCTTTTTGTACCGCGCACATAGTAGGTAGAGAAGGTATTGCATTCCACCCAAAAATTCAATACCAAGATTTCACCGGAAATACATGCTTTGAGGTCCCCTGAAATCCAAATAAAGCATTTTTTTAGAAAAAGCTCCGCGTGTGTGTGGGTGGGTGTGAAAAGCGTAAGTAAAAAATAAAAAGTCGGATAAATACCTAATTGGTATTTAGATTCAGTACCTTCCAACTATGGGACACGATAATTTTAAAGAAAATCCCCCACCCCAAACTACCCTTTACATGGAGCATTTCTCGAAGTTTTTTTTTATTTACTAAGAGATGGTTCTAACGATTTTGATTAAATGCCACGTATTTAGCATGTTTACATCAGGAATGAAATGTATATCTTGAATTTTCTGGGAATAGCCTGTGAACTCCACTTCATTCGGAAGGAATGTTGTATAATCTTGTACAACTGATAAACTTTAAGCGATAGACTAAAATATACTATACCAAAATGTAGATCACCTTTAAAACACAGAATTTATTTCAAATAAGTTTTTGTGAAATAAGCCATTTTTGAGATATCCGTTATTAATAGTTCATTTTCTTTATTTGGTGGCTATTCTCTTACAGTCCTGTCAACATTCAGTTGTTTCTCGCGATGTCATGGAAACACATGGAATTTTAAGGCCAGCGTATGACGTGATCCAGTTCTGAAACATTTGACAATCACTGTTCTCGTATTTATAACAAAATGTGTAATGCAGCAATTCCAGAAAAGGTTTATTTGGATTAAAATGCAGTAGATATAAAAATAAGCTTTAGTAAGAACAGTTTGTATACCCACTAATAGGCGATAGAGGGAGAGAAAAGTATGTAAATGTAACACATCAGCTTTTTTTAGGTCGTGACGTTATTCAGTTGTTCTCGGGACAGAGAATGGCAATCTAAAGCCGTAGCTTTAAACACCCGACTATCGATTCGGTTTCCCCTATCCTTCTTGTACCTATAACAAAATGTGTAATTAAACTAACTCTGCAAATGTAGAACCAGATTGAAGAATTCTATGTCATAGCCTGGATTTGAACCACTGATCTTCCAGTTTCCGTCCGGTTACTCTAAACATTTGAGCTACCATAGCAACATGCCCACAAAATATTAAATTCCCCAATAATTGACCAATTTACTTTAATGTCGGCATACGGAGGGGCCTCCAGAGACCTAGAGCAGAGCAACGCAATTAGTTCACAACGGGCCTTTTTCCCTCTAACGTGGCCCCTGATAAGAGGGATGAGGGAAAGTGTCGAAGGGTGACCAGATCCGGACGACGATGTGCGCTAGCAAGAATAGTCCCCAATGAGGGGCATATTCTGGTGCCGGCTATCCACACGTTAACCCCCTTCCGCCCGGAAGGTCCCAAGATCCCGGGGCCACTCCCAGGTAGAAGACTCAGAGCACACCCTCCATACCATCCAGCCGCAACACCCGAACGACGGTGCCTAATCCTTCACCTCGAAACAGACGAAAGGTCTGGATGGAAAATTCGTGGTAGAAGAACCAATACCACCATTGTTCTACCGACCCGGGGAAACCACGATAAACTGATTGGTCAGAATGGTCAGCCCCACGGGAATCGAACCCGGGAACTCCCGAATGCGAGCCTCACTCGTTACCCCAGAATCATATCGCTGGTTAATGATTCCTTAACTTTCAAACATTTCTCCAACTGATCCTATCATTATTCAATTGCAGAAATTCACCATCCAGCTAGTTAATTATTTTTTATCCAGCTCAGCGAAACTTTCGCCGCGTTTCCTTTTATTGCACGGGATTGTGGCGCAAAAGTGAAACGACTGCGTATAAACCGTTGCCAAAAGCTGGCCGTACTTCTGCACCCTGAGGAGATGTGTTTTTGTTGAGAGGATATAAAAAAACAGTATTGTGCCAAACGTTTGCCAAGCCAGGTAGCTAGTCGCGCCTGAATTACACAGTCCTTTTACGACCACCATCAATTCGAGCGCAGGGTAGGAGAAATGCGATAGTGCCGTTTAATACCTTCCTGCTACGTGGATAAGTGTAATAATGCAGCGGTGTTTGCTAGTCATAAAGCAAGTAAAATGACCTCGTTCAGCGGATCCTCAAAACCTACGCTTGAAACTTAAATTCAAAGGGAAGCACTTAATACGTTATTAGTTAATATAGGCAAGTGGTCGAAGTATTTCTCTCCATCTAGAAATTCGATACCGATATTTTATGTAAATACATGTTTTGAGGTTTGAAAGGGGATATACCACACACACACATATATATACATATAGATATATAAATCAATATCAAGCAATAGTTGTACATAATAATATAATTCAGCAAGAAAGATGTTAGAATATTTAGCAGCCAAGAAATGTACAAAGCAGATTTCAACATTAGATAAGTAAGGGACGCGCTAGCTAATTTCAGGCAAAAGATAATTCTAGGTAGAGCCCACCACCTTTCACCAAGCTAATGAGCAAGGAACTGGAAGCAATAAGGAGAAAGAGAAAGATATAGAAAGCAAAGAGACAGAGATATTGAATCTGCTTCCGGACGTGTCACTGGGACCTGTATACGAAAAACTTCGGAGCAGAACATTTTCATATATAATAAGGTAACGCGGTCTGAGGACAATTAGAAATGTCGTTACATTTTGAGGCGCGAAGGTGAACGTCACTAGGCTTAGGTATAAAAAGGGGAAGAAAGCCCAAGGTTTTCACTCTCATATATAATCTCGTCGACATACAGTGATATTCTCTGGATGACGGATGCATGTGTGTATGTGTGTGTGCATTGGGGTGGGAAGTGTGTGCAGTTAGATTAGGCTCCAAATTTATTAATATTATTATTATTATAATTATAATAATAGGAATTGTTACAATGGGAAAAGCTAGCCGCCCATAAATATTTATTGGTTAATAAACCAAATTTTTAATGGAAATGTAGTGTATTTTAATTTGCCTCACCTACGAAAACCCTGAGACCAGTGAAATTAGTCAGATGGGTAATTTATTAGGAATGGAGAAATTAGCAGCCGATGAGCAGCAATAGCAGGAGACCAGGACACTGCAGCAGGGGGCGTCAACCAAACGAACAATGTTCTCCCGCTTCAGATTCCCTGAATGAAAAATTATTGTTATAAAAAATATATGTGTCTGTCTGTGTGAAACGCGTGACTCAAAAAGTTGGTTTAAATAACAGCTTGGTATTTAAGTTCAGAGTGTTCCAAGGATGCGACACAAAGATTTTCAAGAAAATACCACACCCAAACTCCCTCTTCATGAAAACATTTTCTTTATTTTTTATTTCAAATACTTTTCTTTTAACCGGGTAGGATGAATCGGACTATGAAGTCGAATTGCACCATGATGAAAGGCTACTTTTCAAGTAGATGGATGGTCGTCACTTTTGACAAGGAATTCCCGGTGTCACCTCTGACTTCGTCTCCAATATCTACTGCTGATTCTGGTGCCGGCTGCTACAGTGGTTGTCTATGAGATCATTCTCTCAGGGTATGCATGGACGCGGTGCAAAAGGATAACCCCATTTAAATTGACTGAGAAATTGAATGTGACCTAATACTTGGGCTACTGAAGCGAGTTGCCGACTGCTTAAAGATAAAGAATGAAACTGATTATAAATCGTAGCGCTCCAAACTATAACAATTGACTTATTATACCTGCTAACTTCTACATTACCAATTTTACGGTTTGAAATAACTACTTCCGTATTAAAAGAAACTAGAAGCGTAACTTGCCGTGAGTCGCTAAGATGCTTACTGGCAAAACCCCTCGTAGCTACCACTAAGTCGTGCGGTCTTACGCGCTATGAACTGCCAATCAGCGTAAAAGACTGAAAGTCCCTCAGACTGAAAACGTAGAAAAGAAAAGTGAAACGATAATTTTAGCAATAGATGCTCTTTTATTACTTAAGCTCCGCCTGTTTTAGGACTATCCCACCAAGGTTCCTCCATTATAGGTTGCCAAAACTTACGCATCCCAAACACGGCTTTTACTTTTTGACTACCAAATTCTAAGAAGGTTTTCACTTTCTCATTTTTTCCGAATTGGACTAGATGCCTCTGCAAACATACTGAGCTTAGAACTTTAACTGCATTGTAGGAATCTTTATACTGACGCGTTCGCTCCTAAGCTATTACTAATGACGTTGCTCGCTAATTACCTTTTTCCCCGGACAAATATTTCACTCAAGCTTGTTACATTATACATTGATTTAATATACGGAAATTATCTATTGAAATTATGTGTCTATCTTACTATTATTTCTTTAATTGTTGACAACTTCCTGTCAATAATCTCTGTATTAATTATGAATTAAATGCGTCAAGTAATGCGCAAATAAGCTTAGAGTTACCCGGAATTCATTTTTTCAAGATGAGAGAAAATCCCAGAAAAACCTAATCCCTAACTCATCCTAACCAATATTCGATGGGCCCAAATGACCTAGCCGTCGACGGGCCCTTAAATTCCACACCACCACCACCGATATTCGAACCCGGAACCTCTGAGTGTTAGACAGACACACTACCTCCACACCACGGAGGTGAGTGCTTCAAATACGTATTTCCTAAATAATAAGCCGCTATTGGTTGGCCATTGCAAAGAGCATGGGATTACAAAGCCATCACCTTTTTACTTTCTCTACTACGTATAGTAAGTAGGGGAAGTATTGTATTGCACCCAAAAATTCGATACCGAGATTTCACCGGAAATACATGTTTGGAGACCCCTGAATCCAAAAAAAGTTTTTTTGGAAACATATCCGTGTGTGTGTGAACAGCATAACTCAGAAACGAACAATCGGATAAACACAAAACTTGATATTAAGGTTCAGTATCTTCCAGAGATGCGATACGAAGGTTTTCAAGAAAATCCCCCCACCTCCAGATTACACTTTACATGGAACATTTTTCGAAAATTTTAATTTTTTCAAAAATGGCTAACGATTTTGATTAAAATATCATATGTTTAAGATTTTTCATGACAAATGAAATGTATGTCTCGAATTCTCTGGGAATGTCTCCAAATTTATTCTTAATTGTGAACGACTTTTGCATAACTGGTAAACCATAAGAGATAGACAAAATCTTACTATCCAAAAAATGTAGATCGCGTTATAATACACAATTTATGTCATATACATTTTTTGTTGAGGGAACCATTTTCGAGATATTGCTTGTTATTCCCTTAAATTTTGTAATACTTATACTTTTTCTCAAATTCGTTATTCAATTTTTTTGTCCAGGTAATGCAAAGAGAATGGAATACTCCACATAGCAACCAGCTCTTAAATATTTGACTATAGTTTAAAGCCTAGCAATTCCCCTTGCACCTACAAGATAATTAGCAATAAGATTAACATCTCGATATCTCGATTAACATGAAGCATATGGAGAATATTCGTTTGTAAAATAGTTTGTACAAGAGTAGAGAAAGTCATGTGAATGTAACACATCAGATTTTTTACAAATCTGATCACCAATTTAGCCTATTGTATTCTTCTTATACCTAAAACGAAGATTGTAAATGTATAATGAAAGTTTCCCTTGATTAACAAGAAATAGAAAAGGCTTTTTTAAGAGTAGTTTGCAAAAGAATGTGTAGAGAGTGCCATGCGATTATGACACACAAGATCTGTTATAAACATGAAAATAAGCAAGTAAACAGCAGAAGATTAATACAATAATCTCCACAAGAGTACAAAGCGTTTTACTTTGTACCCCTTATGACCATAAAGTTAATCGTGATTCGAAGCTTACGATAAAGGTTTTAATAGATCTATGTTAATGGTTTAAGAACCAGAAATGTCAGCTTGAACACATTTTGTTCCTATTAGCCGAGCTAGTCAAAACTACGGAGTCGTGAGCGGGAGGTTCGAGGTTCAAATCCCGCCAGGACCGTCCTCTCTGACTTTCTCCAGTTTCCCCTAAGTAGTCATAAAATTAAATGGTAAATACCGGGAAGGAGCCATAAATCTAGTCATGCGACCTTTCCTTCCCAATCATCATGTATCATCAGCGTTTACCGCCTCTAATTTTGAATGCAGTAAGAATGGGCATTAGACACTACCAACAAAATTTAATGTGTTACATTCACATAACTTTCTCTACCCTCTATCGCTTATTATAGTGGGTATACAAATTGTTCTTATGAAAGTTTATTTTTCTACCTAATTCACTTTAATGGAGATAAACACTTCCGGAAATAGCGGCATTACACATTTCGTTATAGATACAAAGGAAACAGCATAGTCAAATGTTTTAGAACTGGACGGTATACGCTGGCCTTAAAATTCCATACTCTTTCCGCGACATAGCGAGACACAGCTGAAAATCCACATGGGGCTTTAAAAGAATGTACAACCACTAATAGCGGAAATCTCGGAAACGGCTGAAGCCACAAGAAAGTTACTTGAAATAAATTGTGTGTTTTAAAGCGAACTACATTTGTTTGTGTTAAACGTTTTCGTCTATCGCTTAATGTTCACCAGCTATACAAGACAGGACAAAATTCCTTCCGAATGAACAGAGTTTCACAGGCTATTCCTAGAAAATTCAAGATATATATTTAATTTCAATCTAAACATCTTTAATATATAGTGTTTTAATCAAAACCGTTAACAGCTATTTCTTGAAAAATAAAAATTATTGAAAAATGTTCATGTAAAGGGTAATTTGGGGTGGAGTACTTCCTTGAAAATCTTAGTGCCCCATCCTTGGAAGGTACCTACTGAAATTAAATACCAAGTTTGGCATTCATTCGACTATTCTGTTTTGTGTTATGCTGTTCACAGACACTCCGGACATTTCTAAAAATACGTTTTTTTGGATTCAGGGGAACTCAAAACATGTAAAATCTCGTTATCGAATTTTAGGATGAAATAAAATCTATATATGTAGTAAAGAAAGTAAAAAAGTTCCTGTTGATATGAATTTGCTTAACATTATTTATTTACACCCATAGCTCCGAATGAGGTGTCATATAGTGATAATCAGCATTCAGACATAATGTTAAATTAGGTTTGCGATTGTGTTTTAATTTCGTGGTAAAACAAATGCTTTCTTGAATGGTACAAAACATTATCGTTTCCTATTCGGATGCTAAGGACGGAAGAAAATATTTCACATATTTCAAGGTTCTACAAGTTTATAGCCTGGTCAATAATATCCCGTTTTGTGCAATTTGTATAAGCCTGAAATGTTGACAAAGAAATTAATGAAATACTGAATAATTTTTGGGGGTTGAGCAATGTAAATTTCGACAGCTTAACGAACAGCTTCTTTTTCTTTTTTGAAATTTCATTCATTGACTGCCCCAAACTTTAATGGTGGTTTTTAAGTATTATTTGTTATTGAAAATGTTAAAAGGTAGATTATGCAATATTTTAGTCTAAAGTCATTCGACAGCGTTTTGCAAACCATTAATGCCTGTCCTGTTTGTTCCACCCTCAATCATATAAAACCAGAAGAGGTTGCGCCAGTATTCAATAGAGTCAGCAGACGTATCGGGAAATTTAAACGAGATCAATAATATGGGGTCTTCAGATGTATTCGGCCTTTGCCGCCAGTCGGGTTGTCTGCGCATGATGTCAATACTTTGAAGCGAGTTGTGGTGGATGTCAACAGTTTAGAGGTCATCTTATTAAAATGGGACTTGCATCGTACCTTTCCAGTATTTACATTTGGAACTGCATCTCGTAAATCCGCAGTCTCTGCGTGTATGCTGATAGGTAACTGAAATAACTGGAGGGTTTTTGCAGCGTAGTGTGTCTCGGCTTTAATGGCACAACTTTAACCTTTTTAATAACAAAAACAACTAAAGTAACCTTTATAAATATTTTAAAATATTTTAGCTGTTTCTCCTTTCTTTTTTAATGAAAAATCACTGTTTTTATAATGTTTTGTCTCGGAACTTGATGAAATTCTGGGCAAGAACGAGAATGTCATCACACAGCGGTCCGTATCGTAAAGATAGACTCCCCCTCGTATCCTTCAAAGTAGTACTCAGCCATGAAAATTCTGTGATCGGTGTTCATTTCCATCTTGCGTGTAAAAAAGCGCACAAAATGCCTTAGTGAAAAACGCATTTGCACCACCGCTTTACATCAACCTGTTTACGAAGTCGGAAACGCACACGAGGCTCAATTCCGTAGCTCACTTTGAGACAAAGGACTCGCTGAACTAATAATGACTTAGTTCATTTAAACCGACTGGCGGGAAAGACCGAATAAATCTGAAGGTCCATTATAAGCGTGAAGTCTCAAATCACGAGGAAAGCACTCAGCATAGAGCGATCAAGTCGGCCGCCGAGAAAATTGCCGAAGAATTCGCTGGGCGCCCAAGTATGCAGCAGTGAAGAAGTTTAAGAACAAACTTGTATTTTATATTGTACCGGCAGTGAGAGGAGGATGGAGGAGGAGATAGAGTGTACAGCAGAGAGGAGATAACGGGCGAGGAGGATGATGATCAAGAGGAGCATATAGTAGATAGGAGTGGGAGCTTGGAGCGGGAGATGATGGAGGAGTTAGGGAAGTTAAAGCCATGGTTTTGTGCGAGAAGAAGAAAATGGCGGCGAGGATAACTGGAGTGAAAAACGGTAGTAAGTGGAGATAAAGTGAATGTAGTGGTAAGTGAAGTGAAATATGTTTTAAAGAGGAAGTGAAGTAATAATTCGTAGCAGAGCGATAAATGTAGTGATTATTCTGTTTTATGTGAAGTGTGCGATAAAAAGAATAAGGGAATTTATCAACTTCATCCAGAACGAATGTTATGTTTAAAAAACCGTTAAGTGCTGTAATTTACTTGAAGTACATTAAGCAAAGTGAATGGCTAAAGTATACATTTTGAGGAAAGTGTCATTAGTTGAAAATTAATGCATATACTAAATGTAGTTAGGGTACTGAATACTAGTACCTTTACCACTGGTTACCAGTGATTAGAATGTAGCTTGACATTTTACAGAATATTTTGTTACATTTATATTGTTTAATTTACTAATATTTACTAGAAATGGGAATAACTGGATACTCGTTATTTTGTGTTGCCGGCTTTCAATAACAATAGTTGAATATACTTTTGATTTAAATTCCAACTGTAATTTTTTACATTTTGGACTTAATTTTACTTTTATTTTATTTTTTATTTTAATCATTTTCTATAAGCTTTTTATTTACTAGATTATAAGCAAAAGTCTGTAAAATAATACTGTATAAAATGAAAGAAGTGTTAAATGAATCACAAATTTGGAATACGCGTCCTGGTGCAGGGAAGAAGCTACCAGGATGGCGTATTGCAGATTTTATTTTGTTTCATTTATTTTCTTATTTTGTACCAGGTAGTGATTCTCAAAATATGTAATTAAAACCATCAGAAACCACTCACTTCATAAAATATTCATGTTCACAGGCTTGTTATTTTTAGTCACTATGTAGAGCCCACTATTTCCAACCCGCCACAGGTTAACTGGAAAATAATAGAGATTTACATAAGAGTCTTTCGGTTAATTAAGCTCATTCCCGCTCCAGTAACCAATGAAAATTGAATTATACTATTTACTTCATGGCCCAGGCGTACATTATTGACCAATACAATTCACAGTCCATATTAGTTTGAACCAAACATGGGAGACTCTTGCTGAAATGTTGAAATGACATTTACTGTTGTTTCACTTCTACAGCTCCCTTAATTTATATAGTATATCGGGAACTTTAATTTCAGAAACAACTTTTGGTGCTATTACTCGAATTATACGTTTTTGACTTTTCCTACTACCTATCTACAATAAGCAGGAAAAGTATTGCATTCCACCCAAAAATTCGACTCCGAGTTTACACCGGAAATACAGGTTTTGAGACCTCCTGAATAAAAAAAAATCTGATGTGTTACATCACATATCTTTTTTTACCCTCAGCGCTTATTAGTGGGTATACAAATTATTCTTACGAAAGTTTATTTTCGTATACACTTCATTTTAATCGAGATAAGTCTTTGCAGAAATACCTACATTACACATTTTATTATAAACACAAAGGGAACAGCGAGAGTCAAATGTTGTAAGAATTGAACGCTATATACCGGCCTTAAAATTTCATATTGTTTTCATGCAATCGCGAGAAACAAGTGAATGTTGAACAGGATTTTAAGCTGGATTTGCATTCTAGAAAAGAATCCGATACTGAAATTTCAACGGAAACGCTTTTTGAGGCCTCCTGAAACCAAATAAAAGAATTTCAGAAAATGCCCGTGTGTGTATGTGTGTGTGTTTGTGTGTGTCTATGAACAGCATAACTAAAAAACGAAATATCGGATAAATACTAAACTTGATATTTAGATTCAGTAACTTCCAAAGATGTGACACCAAGATTTTAAAGAAAATTCCCCCATGACGATGATGATTATGTAAATAAAAGTACGAAGCAAAAACACTAGTTTCCACCATTTTAACTAGTCCATCAAAAATAATTCGTAAAAGCTGATATCTCCCCTTTGGTAATTTAATTTCACTTTTAAACCCATGTTTGTAGAAATAATTTATCATGACAACAAACATTTATGCTCAATGAAATTACGTAAAAACACCAGCATTCATTGTATTGCCGAAGATAATTCCACTCAACAGTAGAAAAACTGAACAGACATGGACTGTTTTCAGGAGTGGGAAGCAATGAGTAAAAATAATCCAATTTTTATAACGTTTGCTATTTTAGCCATTTTGCTTGTAATCCTTACGTTTTACAAAATTTAAGTTTTACTTTTAATTTATTTCTCGTAATTGATATGATCACATCGAGAGTTTAGCAATATTCGAGAGATAGCATTGTCAAAAAGCAAGTAAAATATATGCCTATCATGATACCTACACATACCAAATACCATTACACGTTTTAAATCCACAATTTTCTTATGGGGACAATTTTTTTTCCACCTGAAGTACAAGAACAAATCTTGGGCTCTGAGACGACTTGGGTTCCTTCTTCTACACGATCATGACTTTTTTTATTTATTGTTCCATTTATACCCTGCTTTTAACTGTAATGGTCATATCGACGGCCTTTTACTTCGAAACATATTGTCTATCGGCAGAAGTGTTGACCCGTATACCGTTGTCATTCGATTTCTGACTTTTATCCGGGGGTTTATACATTAGATCAGATACATTCACACTCTCATTCACACCTCCAGTCTCTGATAGGGAATAGTCTTGGCTAGAGAAAAATGTCCACTATGTAGTTGGGAACCGCAACGGGATCCCTAGTATAGCAGGCATATGCTCTACCCATGGAGCCATGGGGCCAGCCCACAACCATCTTGAATGCGTTATTTTTACCATATTACCTGCGCTGTCGGCCACGATATGACTGCGTTCGGTGGGAGGAGGAACTAAACAGTTACGAAAAAGAGGCAGTCAGGCACAGAAAATATGCGCAGCTCCGAGTTGCATTTACTAAGAGAGGGTAAGGCGTACAAATGTAGTCCTATTTTCATTGTGCATCCCCTATCGACTTTACGGGCATTCCCCTCTCATCCCTAGCCTTGATTACGTTAAGTAATGTCAACATAAAACAGTGGCGCCCTCCTCAAAAAGCACCTATATCGTGATCGACTAGTATTTGGCAAACACACGTTTATTATTGCTTGCTTTGGCTACCGTGAGATTTACATGAACGTGTAAAACGAGGCTTTGTAAGCTTACAGTATACACATTGTTGACAATGAACGCAGAAGAAAAATAAGTTTTTGGAAAAAGAGGTTAAAGAACCAGATAAAAATTGACAATATGCTGTGATTTAAAATGTGTGTATGACGTCATCTCTAGTAATGGCTGACAATTTTGTTTCTTTTTAAAAAATTTTCCTTTCAAAATATTAAGTTTGACGTGTCCCAGCATTTTTTAAGAATAAAGTTTAATTTAATGTGCATTATTACTTACTTATATATAAATAAGACCTGTATAAAATTGTTAAAATTACCGGTGATCACTCGGATTCGATCCCAGCGACCGCTCACTCTGACCCATTGGTTTCCCCGGGTCGGCAGGCGAATGCTGGGGTGGTTTCTTGTCTACTGCAATTTCCTTTCTTTAATTTCCCTTCCATTCCCTTTCCTTCTCATTTTTCAGGTTGCTTCTGAGTTTCTGGCGTATGGCAGTACCGAACACATGGCGCGTATGCTTGCTCAAAAGAAAGAGTATTCCCCGTGGGCATCAGAGGTCTGCTTGTTCGTCGGGTCGTTCATCGATCTCTCTAGGCAGTTCCAGTAGTGGGACGGGTCTTCGAGCTTTGAAACGTTAGGGACTACCGCGCGTATGTGGCCCGTAGCCTCCTGTGGGGCGGTAGTCGCAATAGTCTATGCAGGCAACAGTACGGGAAGTGTCACCTACATATACCTAACCGGTGCTCACTCGGCATCGTGATGCGTTTGAGGAGCTACGGTAGGTAGTGGTTTGCAGGCCTGAGAGACGACGTTCCGCCTGGGACAGGCATAATGTTGACCATATCTCCCCATATCGGCTGGTTGATCGTCCACCTCCTTGAGTATGTGGGCGTTAGGTCGGCTGTCGGTAGGTAGGTTAAGGTCCACAACGGCTGTAGTGCCACAAATTGCTCGAGCTATTAGTTTTTGGGACAGTTCTATCAACGATTACTTGAGAGCACAAACTCTTAATAGGCGAGTCATCAGCACGCAGTTGTTGGTTGTGGAAGGACCTAGGGTTAAAGGGAGTGGAGGCACTTAAGGATGAAATGGTAAAACCATTAGTAAGTGTAAAGATTCCCTGATACTTTTCAAGTTCGAGTGAATCTCATTAGTATAACTTTCGCTATTCAACGCTCAGATAAATCAACGTTCTATAGAGAACACTTGAGGCCGCAATAATGACGGCGTCGATCGTAATCAGCGCCGTCGCATTTTGTAATACTCGTCCGTACAAGAGAAGTCAGCCTTTTCATTTTATTAAATAAAAAGACAAGAGAGAAAACCGAGGTTATGAACTACTGGCGTCAGCCAACAAAATTTTTGTTCACCGGCGGAAGTGGTTTCCACGGCAACCGCTATGTTTATTTTGCCGCGTCTCCTATTGAGTGGCAATTGTTCTTCATTTTGTTTTAGCGGCTGTATCTCGCTGAAAGGTGAAGATGGATTTCCCGACCTATACAGTGCCTAAGGCCCCTACAAAACTTATTAATATCTTATTCCCTTTGTGTTTCCCAGAATTAAGGGAGATCCTCCCAGTATTAGCGTCTTAGTTCTGTTATTCTTCAGCTGGTTATTGTTCGGCGTTGCGAAGTAATATTCCCATAGACAAGTTTATTTCCGCTTCTGTTGTTCTCTTTGTTTTAATTTGCTAATACTCCACGTCTTACGCCTTTGAAATGAGCATAAGGAAAGTGAATTGTTGCTTATAACTTCTGCAAGCGTCTTAGCACTATATAATTGAATTTACTCAATAAAGAGCATGTATAACATTCATACCCGAATTTCTCTACTCTTATCATTAATCTTCATACGTTTCTACAAATTACCACATGTTTTATTTTCACTTTCTCTACCGCTTAAATACCTAATGTAGAGGAAGACTAGGATTTGAGTCTGAACTTCGACAACAGAGCGGTTCAGGAGATAACCTCTGTGGTCTGCATTCGGAGGTCCCGGGTTAAAATCCCGTGCGCCGACCAATCTACTGAGGTTTTTTCACGGTTTCTGTCAGTGGCCAAATACTGGATATTTAGCATCATGGCCCAAAGTTCCACCTTAAGTCTAAATCAGTAATAAAACTGAAAAATAGATGTTAAAAGCGAATCCTCTGCCATTTATCTACAACAATGAAAGCAGGTAGAAGCACTTGTAGAAGCAGAGATGCAGTTGCTATGCACTAAGGTCTCATGAACGTGTCGAAGCAGCCATCTGTCCATCACAGAAACAGAGGTACAGCTGCTGTGCACTAAGGCCTTTGTGGACATGTGACAAAGCAAGATGGACATGTGACAAAGCAACATGGTATGGAACAGGGATGAGACCTAGAAGGCTGTTAGCCGATCCACGAGGTATCTCGCGATGTGACTACGTACAAGTAGTTAAAGCAGCGTAAAATAAATAGAGAGAGAGAAAAAAAATAAAAAGAGTTCACTGCCTCCGAATCCGAGAAATATGAATTGGACATTTACGTGACTTTCTGTACCCACTGCTCTACAAACTATTCTTGCAAAACCTTATTATTTACCTCCTTTGTGTTAATCGAGATAAACCTATTCATAAATGGTTTTAGGCTTAAGGGATAGTCAGATATTTTAAAAGCGGGTCGTTAGTAGACGACTTTGAAATTCCGTTTTGTTTACACAATTACAATAAAATAAAACGAATAGTGGCTTAACAGTTGAAAAAAGTGTCAAGTGTTTAACAATTCAAACCAATAATAATAGAGAATATCTCGAAAATGGTTGTCACAAAACGTTTTATTTCACATAAATTGTGTGTTTTAACGAGATCTGCATTTTTATATCGGTTTTTGATCTTCTCTAATGGTTTACCAGTTATACAAAAGTCATTCAGAATGAAGAGAACCTCACAGGCTATTTGTAGAAAGTTTAACATATACATTTAATCGTGCAAATATTTTAAACTTCGGGTACTTTAATCAAAATTGTTAGGACCAATGGGGGATTTCTTTGAAAATTTTAATGTTGGATCCCTGGAAATTGAACTTAAAATACCAAGTTAGGTATTTACCCGAGATGTTAGTTTTGGGGTTTTGTGGCATGCACAAAAAAAGCACACACATACACTCGGCCCTTTTCCTAAATTTCAGGTTCTCTACCACGTACAGTCGGTTACAAAAATTTGCCGATATAAGGAACCGCGGTTTTAGTTGGCAATACATAGTTAACACATCCCTGCCGCACTTTTCATCCCTCATTCAAGACGTTAATCTTTAATGCCGAACCAATAAGAACCAGATTCTTTCGGGGGCTAGTATGAACAGCCTTTGGGAGGAATATTGTTTCCAAAATTCAGGTAACATATCGATTCTCCACCTCTTTTATCGCCCAACTAGCACTGTCCTTTCTTCATAGGGTAACGCTAGCGCATCGGACTTCAGCTAAAACCAATCAGAGAATGGCTCATGTAAGGCGCGTAACAAATGATGAGATTCTCCGAACATTCAAGAATAGAAAACACTAAAAATAACGAAAAGCATTGGCACGTTTTTTTGCACTCGATTGTACATTGTAGGTAGAGAAGGTATTGCATTCCACCAAAAATTCGATACCGAGATTCTACCGGAAATACATGTTTTGAGGCCTACTGAATCCAAATAAACCATTTTGGAAACATATCCCTGTGTGTGTGCGCGTGCGTGTGTGTGTGTGTGTGTGTGTACAGTATAACCCAAAAACGAAAAGGCGGATCACCTCAAACTTCATATTTAAGTTCCAAGGATGCGACACAAGATTTTAAAGAAAATTCCTCTACCCCAAACTACCCTTTGCATGGAACATTTTCGAGATTTATTTTCTAAAAAGAGAGCTCTGACGATTTGAATTAAAATAACATACAGTAAAGATATTTGCGTGACAAATAAAATTTCTATCTTGAATTTTTGGAATAGGCTATGAAGTCCTCTTCATTCGGAAGGAACTTTGTATAATCTTGTATAACTGGTAAATATACAGATCTCTTCAAAATATATAATTTATTTAAAATACTTTTTGGTGGCGTAAGCGGTTTCTGAGATTTCCGTTATTAATGGTTCGAATTGTTCATTTCTTAGTCATTCTCTTGAAGTCCTGTCAACATTCAGTTGTTTCTCTGGAAACAGTATGGAATGTTAAGGCCAGCATATAACTTCAGTTCTTAAATATTTGACTATTGATGTTTCCTTTGTATCTATAACGAAATGTGCAATGTAGCTATTTCTACAGTGGATTATTTGGATTAAAGTGTATTAGATAGAAAGAAAAACTTGAGTAAGAATAATTTGTATACCCACTGATAAGCGATAGAGGGTACAGAAGGTCATGTGAATGTATCGCACCAGATTTTTATTTAGGGACCCCAAAACGTATATTTCCGGTTAAATCTCTATATCGATTTTTGAGTGGAAAATAAAGCAGGAGAGAAACTAAAAAGCTGCAGTTATAAAAAAGCTCTGTGTGTGTACGTGCAGCAACTCTCAGATACAAAAATTCAGATAAAGTTTTGTATTTAAGTCCCTCTTTCAAGATTGCAAAGCGAATGTTTTTATGAAGTTGTGCATTCCAAAAATTGAATAACGCATTGGAAGTAATTGAAATATACGACTGTGGTACCAACATTGACTTGGTCCCAGTTTTACTTTTCAAACATTATGCTACAACAATTGTGAGAAAGCAGGCCATGTTTTACTTTCTCTACTGTGTACACAGTAGGTAGAGAAGGTATTGCATTTCACCCAAAAATTCGATACCGAGATTTCACCGGAAATGCATGTTTTGTTCTGAGGTTTCCGGATTTCCAAAAACAGCATCTTTAGAAGAAGGTCCATATATGTGTGTGTGTGTGTGTGTGCGTGTATGTGTGTGTGTGTGTGTGAGAGAGAGAGAGAGAGAGACAATGACTCAAATGACTCAGAATGGCTCAAAAACGAAACGTCAGATCAACAGCAAACTTGGTATTTGAGTTCAGTACCTTCTAAAGTTGCGACACCATGATTTTAAAGAAAATCCTCTACCCCAAACTACTCTTTACATGGAACATTTTTGAAAAACTTTGATTTTATAAAACAATGGCTAACGAGTTTTATTAAATATTGTAAATAAAGATATTTACATGAAAAATAAAATGCATTTCTTTAATTTCTGAAACTAGGTTTTTAAGTCCTCTTCATTCAGATGCAATTTTCTATAATCTTGTATAACTGGTAAGGATTAAGCGATAGACGAAAACGTAGTACACAACAAATGTAGATCCCTTTAAAACACAATTTATTTCAGATAATCTCCCAGCAGCCATTTCCGAGATATCCGTTATTAATGGTTCAAATTGTTCAATACTTAGCCATTCTCTTAAAGTCCTGTCAACATTCAGTTGCTCCTCGCGATCGCATGGAAACAGTATGGAATTTTAAGGCCAGCATATAGCGTCCAATTCTTAAACATTTGACTATCGCTGTTCTCTTTGTATCTATAGCGAAATATGTAATGTAGCTATTTCTTTTGTGCAAAAAGTTATTTGGATTAAAATGAAGTAGATATAAGAATAAGCTATAACTAGTTTATATACATTATATACACAGTAATAAAGAATAGAGGGTAGAGAAAGTCATGTGTAATACATCAGATTTCTTTTTAATGTGATTTATTTTGGGTCGCTTTAACAGTATGTTCATATCGGAACCTTTTAACTCTTCCATGATAGAAAACAGAATAGCAAATTACAGAATGGTAACATTTACACTTTACAATAATTGAAAAACGTTAATTTTCTTATAAATATCAGTCTTTTTCATTTGTTTAGTGGTTATTTAGAGCACTTGGTAGGTCACTGAAGCCAGCCTGAAGTCTCCATCTGCAGCAGGATGTATTGCATAGTAAGCGTTGCATTGCAATTCTCACATTTTGGTGGTGGTTATCGATTATGGATGATGTCAGTTTGCAATGACCAATTCTGAGGCGAGTAATTACTAGTTGTTCTAGACGTTCAATTGTTCGGAGATATACAAAGAAGTTGGTGGGTCCAATGCGGGCATCTAGAAGTTTGCTGGGGGTAGTTGGCCATATCTTCTTCCATGCTTCGGTAAGTAATCGCTTGGTGTAGTTAATGACAAAATGTTGTGTTCCATGGTGACATAGGGTTTGGGTGGCTTCCTTCGCAGCTTTATCAGCTTATTACTTTAAATACCTACATGTGAGTGTACCCAAGTGAGGATTACTCTTTTCCCAGAGTTCTGAAAGGTAGAATATGAGCTAAGTACATCACTTAAGGACTGATGCATTGCACTACCTTCTTAATTGCAAAAACTTCACGGGAGAAAATGGAAAACATATTGAGGTAATGTGTAGAGCATGGTGCGAGTAGGGTGTTTCACCGCAAAGCGATATTCTTGTGTGTTGCTGAGCCATCCGTGAAGATTTCAATAGCATCTCTGTAACTGTTTCGTAGTGTGTTGTACATTTGTTTGTAGATTAAATTAGGTGTTTGAGGTTATTTATTACAATCAAGTTGAAGTTTAGTTTTAAAATACATTTCATATTTATTTATCTATTTATTTATTGGTATATACGAGAGCTGTCCCAGAAGTACCCGACATAAAGAAAAGGCAAAGATTGTAGGAAAAAACATTTATTTCTCTACAGTCTCCTTTCAGCTCGATACACATTTCCCAGCGATGTTCAATAGCTTCGATACCCTGTTTATAGTAAGAACCATCGAGTTCTGCAAAATAGCCATCAACTGCAGACTTCACCTCTTCACTGTAGGCAAAATTTTTACCACCATGCCATTTCTTTAACTTTGGAAACAGAAACTGATCAGAGGGGGCTAAGTCTGGAGAATAGGGTGCATGAGGAAGCAATTCGAGCTTTAACTCATTGATTTTGGCCATGGCGATAATGGATGTGTGAACTGGTGCTTTGTCTTGATGAAAAAAAACTTTCTTTTTCGCTAAATGCGGCCGTTTTTGCTTGATTTCATCATTCAAACGCTGCAATACGTTTGCATAATACTCGCCATTGATTGCTTTTCCTTTTTTGAAAATAATCAATGAATATTACCCACGCGCATACCAAAAACTGACGCCATGATTTTGCCTGCAGATGCAAGTGTCTTCGTCTTCTTTAGAGCCGATTCTCCCCTTTCAATCCATTGCTTTGACTGTTCCTTCGTCTCATGTGTGAAGTGATAGATCCATGTTTCATCCATGGTTATAAATCGATGCAAAAACTCGGCTTTATTGCAGTGACATATCGCCAAACACTCCACTGAAACATCCTCACGACGCGGCTTTTGTTCCATTGTGAGTAAACGCGGCACCCAACTTGCGCACAGCTTTCTCATGTCTAAATTTTCAGTTAGTATGCTATGTAAAACACATTTTTAAATGTTTACGATGTCTGCTAGCTAGTGCACTTTCAGCGGAGGTCATCCAGTACCATTTTGTGGATTATCTTCACAATTTCTGGCGTGGTCAACTCATTTGGTCAATCATTGCGATGTTCGTCTTGGCAGCTCGTACGTCCTCGCTTAAACTCTGCCACGCAATATTTTACTGTTGTAAACGAAGGAGCAGTCTCCCCCAAAGTAGAATCTAGCTCACCTTTAATATTAGTTGGACTAAGACCTTTCAAATGAAAGTATTCTATCACATAACGATGGCCACTTTTATCCATGTTTACAAATTCGCTGAGAGAGTTCACTATCAATGGCTGCCAAACAATTAGTAAACGATGTAGCATCGTCAAACTTCAAAGTTAAGCTTTATAAGGGTGGTACTTCCTATCATAGTCATTTGTTTGAAACAACAACCGCTATATATACGTCAGGGTACTTTTGTGACTGCCCTCGTACCTACAGTGAACACCGTATTATCCTCGTTATTCAGCTGAGCACAACCAAAAGACAATTCTCAGTTAACACTTTTCGAGATAGCGCTAAACAAAATACTTCGCATCATGTACTCGTTCTCAGAAACATAAGAAAAGTTCTTGATATCCTCTCATCTGCTCTAGCTCTAGTGCATTGTCCTCTACCCTGCCTAGAAACAATTAGATTTAAATTCTTTACGATGGTAGTTACCACTGCGGTGCGAGACACAAAAGGATCACAGCAATAAAACTTTGTGGTTGTAGAAATGTTTTAGTTTCTTTAGAACTACCGAGCTTGGTATAAACTTTATAAAAACTACATCGATGTCTGCGAACTGGCAACGTTATAGACAAAGCTTTCCTGGCTCTCGCACATTAATCGAGTTATTTCCCGTAGACAGAATTCCTAGCAATGCTCTGTGAAACAGTGCGAATACTTCCAGTTTCTGGTATTTCTACAGTTTTATTCCAAATGTAGTTTGGTTTCCTATAAAGGATAAAAATTCCGGGAGATTAAAAGTTCTAACTTTAATGTTACATCTGCTAAAATAAGAGTCATTGTCCCAGAAAAAAATATGATATGATACATTCACATGACCTTCTCTACCCTTTGTTTATTAATGGGTATGCTAACTAGTCCTACTAACGCTTACTTTTCCGTCTACAACATTTTAATCCAAATAAACCTTTGCAGAACTAGCTGCATTACACATTTGGTTATAGTTACAAAGGAATCAGCGATAGTCAATTGTTTAAGAACTTGACGCTATATTCTGGACTTGAAATTGCACACTGCTTATATGCAATTGTGACAATCATTTTAATGTTGACAAGACTTCAAGAGAATTGCCAAGTAATGAACAATTCGAGCCAATAATAACTTATCTCTCAGAAATGGCTTATACCACCTAATAACTTATTTTAAATAAATTATATGATTTAAAGGGTTCCGTTTTCGCCTATAGCTTAACGTTTACCAAATATACAACATTATGAAAAGTTCCTTTCGAATGAACAGGAACTCACAGCCTATTCCCTGAAAACTAAAAGATATAAATTTTATTTGTCATATAAATGTTTTAATATATGGTATTTTAACCAAAATTGTTAGTCATTTTTTAAAAAATCAAAAATTTCGAAAAGTGTTCCATGTTAAAGGTAGTTTGGAGTGGGGGATATTTTTAAAATCTTCATGTCCAAGCTTTGGAAGGTGCTTAATTACCAAGTTTGGTATTTATCCAACTTTTTGTTTTTGCTGTTCTCACACATACATACATACACACACACGCACGCACACACGCTCCGCGCGCGCGCGTAGATATTTTTCTAAAACATGCTTTCTTGGATTCAGAGGGCTTCAAAACATATATTTTTGATAAAATCCCGGTAACCACTTTTTGGGTGGAATGCAATAGCTTCTCTGTCTACTACCTAATGTACGTGGTATAGAAAGTAAACAAATATATGCTATCATATCTAATGTTTACAGGACCTAAGTTCAATAATATGCCTTTATCCAGAAGTTTCTTTATTATGGAAGATAAAACTTGTTTTGATTAAAATGTATTATCAATTATTTCCTTAAAATTACTAAGTATATTATTAACAGCAAACTAGGTCTACAAAAGCACTTAAGAGGTTGTTTCTATCTTCCTAAAATTCAGTTAGGCAAGTCCAATGGTTGTGAGAAAACGGGTCAGTTATATGTCATTTACAGAAAAAGCGGTTCAAAGTAAAAAATCTGATGTGTTACACTCACATGACTTTCTCTACTCTTGTACAAACTATTCACAAACTCTTATTCTCCATCTATTTCATATTAATAGAGATAAACATTTGCAGAAACGATCTCTTGATATGCAAAGAGAATTACATTTTACACATAGCGACCAGTTCTAAAAATATTTGACTATCGCTTAAGGCGTACTATGTTCCCCTTGTTTTGTAATTGCAAGGGCATATAGATTTACAGTAGCCTTTAAGCATCGACATATATCTTAATAGCTGGTTGCTAGGTGCAGCACCATTTTATTTGGCCCAGATTAATACTCTTTGCATATCCAAGACAAAAAAATGAATAACGAATTCCCATTTGAGAAAATAAATATTGAAAAATTTAAGGGAATAACAAGCAATATCTCGAAAATGGTTCACTCAACAAAAAAGGTATATGACATAAATTGTGTATTTTAACGCGATCTATATTTTTTGTGTAGTAAAATTTTGTCTATCTGTTATGGTTTACCAGTTATGCAAAAGTAGTTCGCAATGAAGAATACTTTTGGAGACATTCCCAGAAAATTCGAGATATACATTTTATTTGTCATGAACATATCTTAAACATATGATATTTTAATCAAAATCGTTGGAGCCATTTTTGAGAAAATTTAAATTTTCGAAAAATGTTCCATGTAAAGGATAATCTGAGGTGGGGGATTTTATTGATAAACATTCGTGTCGCATCTCTGGAAGATACTGAACCTAAATACCAAGTTTGGTGTTTGTCGGACTGTTTGTTTCTGAGTTATGCTGTTCACAGACACACACACGGACATGTTTCCAAAAATGCTTCTTTTTTTATTCAGGAGGTCTCAAAACATATATTTCCGGTGAAATCTCGGTATCGAATTTTTGGGTGGAATACAATACTTGCCCTACTTACTATACGTAGTAGAGAGAGTAAAAATGGAGAAAACTAACTGGCATTAGTTTGCAAAGAAATAAACCACTGGCTTGAGCATACACAGGCTGGCTATTTTGATAACAAAATTTCCTTTAGAAGACATATAAAGCGTTCCACTCTACTCCAATGTGTACAGGAATTATGGATTTTTTTCTGTGAAGCGGTGTCAGAATACATAGTATATAGCGCTATATATAACACAGGTTTAACAATATATTTAAAATATAAGCATTGAATACAAGGCCATTATTTATCTACATTTTATAATTTTACGAAACATGTAAATTCATGTAAAGCAAAGGCTTCTCTTTTTTTGTCTTTTACCCCACAGGTTTAAAATATGCATTTTACTTTGTCCTTAGATTCAAAGGAGTGAGAGATTATGGCTTCTGTAGAACGCTAAGCTTTTCTTCCATTTCGAGTATTTCCATTGCCCTCCCAGCAGCTTCATTTATTTTTCGTTTGCTGTACAATTGGAATTCTAGTATCTAACCACCTCTACCAGTAAACTCTTCCCGCTAGTAAATAACTTAAGACTTGGAGCTGCTCCTTGTGTTAGTCTCCAAGCGTGGGAAAACCAAAAACAGAAAGTAAGTTAAAAGCCAAAAGGCTTTTTGCACAGGGTAACGATCAAAGCGTACACCATTAATCTCTAAAATGACTGCAACAAAGACACACATTCGAAGAAGTTCTGTGACATTTTGGTACAGTTTCAATGGAAACCCTGCCAGACGTTTTCGTGTAGGAGCTTACTGTGAGAGCCACAAAAGTGAAGCAGCTTGACGTATCCCATTTCCTGGTTGTTGGAATTCCATTTCTTTTACCTCCTTTATGAAGTAAATAAATAATAATAATAATAAGAAGAAGAAGAAGATGATGACGTGTGTTAAGTGGGTTGATAGGCCTCGTTCTAAAAGTGATTTAGATGTAGTAATTGTTATTGTTAGTAGCTCAGTAGAAGAGGTCAAAATGTAAATGTTAGCTAGTTTACTTCAGCTAATAGTTATAACCCATACATATCTATAACATTGAAGCAAGGCTCTGAAAGCCGTTACATACATCCATCCAAAACCTGATGTGTTTCACTCTTGACCACAAAGCAAAACATCTGTATCACACTGGAATGTGCTACCAACCTAATCTTGTACTTCACCCTTGACCGTATAGCGAAACATTTGTGTCACACTGGAATGTGCCATCAACCTGTATCACACTGGAATGTGCTACCAACCTAATCTTTTACTTCACCCTTGACCGTATAGCGAAACATTTGTGTCACACTGGAACGTGCCATCAACCTGTATCACATTGGAATGTGCTGTCAACCGCATCTTTTGCTTCCCTCTTGACTGTATGATAAAAAATCTGTATCACACTGGAATGTAATGTCAACCTCATCTTGTGCCTCACTCTAGACTAATGAAACATCTGTATCACACTGGAATGTGCTGTCAACCGCATCTTTTGCTTCCCTCTTGACTGTATGATGAAAAATCTGTATCACACTGGAATGTAATGTCAACCTCATCTTGTGCCTCACTCTAGACTAATGAAACATCTGTATCACACTGGAATGTGCTGTCAACCTCATCTTGCGCTTCACTCTTGACCATATAGCGAAACATCTGTCACACTAGAATGTGCCATCAACTTGTATCACACTGAAATGTGTCAACCTCATCTTGTGCTTCATTCTTGACTGTATGATGAAAAATCTGTATCACACTGCAATGTAATGTCAACCTCACTCTAGACTAATGAAACATCTGTATCACATTGGAATGTGCTGTCAGCCTCGTCTTGTGCTGCCCTCTTGACTATATGATGAAAAATCTGTATTACACTGGAATGTAATGTCAATCTCATCTTGTGCTTCACTCTTGACCATATAGCGAAACATCTGTCACACTAGAATGTGCCATCAACCTGTATCACACTGGAATGTGCTGTCAACCTCATCTTGTCCTTCATTCTTGACAGTATGATGAAACATCTGTATCACACTGGAATGTGAAGTCAACCTTATCTTGTGCTTCACTCTTGACTGTATGATGAAACATCTGTCACACTAGAATGTGCCATCAACATGTATCACACTGGAATGTGCTGTCAACCTCATATTGTGCTTCATTCCTGACCATATAGCGAAACATCTGTCACACTAGAATGTGCCATCAACCTGTATCACACTGGAATGTGCTGTCAACCTCATCTTGTCCTTCATTCTTGACAGTATGATGAAACATCTGTATCACACTGGAATGTGAAGTCAACCTTATCTTGTGCTTCATTTTTGACTGTATGATGAAACATCTGTATCAGACTGGAATGTGTTGTCAATCTCATCTTGTGCTTCACTCTTGACGGTATAGTGAAACATCTTATCACACCAGAATGTGCTATGAACCTGTATCACACTGGAATGTGCTGTCAACCTCACCTTGTGATTCATTCTTGACTGTATGGCAAGCATCTGTATCCAACTATAATATGTTGTCAAACACACTTATGCTTCAATCTTTACTTTAAAACGAAATATTGTATCATACTGAAATGTGCTATCAACCTCACCTTGTGCTTCACACTTTAACATATAGTAAAATATTTGTATCACACTAGAATATGCTGTCAGCCTCATCTTGCTCTTCACTTTTGACTCTACCAAAGCATCTGTATCAGATCGCAATACGCATTCAAACTCCTAATGCGCTCCCTACCATTTGTAGGAAAAACAGACAAAAACGATCCAGGGGACGCAAGGGGAAAGGCAAAATTAATAAAATTGTTTCCTACTATGTCGAAATGTGTTTGTTTCTTAACGAAAAAAATAAGAAAATGGGCACTTCAGACCCCTCTGACCTTGAGTTTTCGTGGCTTTCCCTAGGCGGTTTCTCATCAACCAGGATTTCCGGACACTTATTTCCCATTCATTTCGTTCCCTTCTAAAATGTCAGTTCTGCTTCCAGGTTTTGTGATATGTGGCGGTACCGGACAGATGGTGCAAATGATGTCTCCAAGGAAAGATTATTGAATACTAGAGGGCTGTTTGGCTGACCGGATCGTTCATCTGTCGTCCTCCAGGGCCCGCAAGCGGGGGGTCCGACCCCTTTAGTTGCCGTCGTGCGGGCTCTGCGGACCCTGAGCACTCGAGGTACTTCTGACGTTACTATAAGTACGCCGGGCCGAACACTCGAGCCCCTCCCAATAGGGAGTTGTTCGGATTGGGTTGGGCTCGGTGGAGCAGTGGTTCCCGTACCCATGGGAGATTGGGTACGCATGGCTGGTTTTCCGCCCAGGTGGGGTTGTGAGACGCCCCGATGTTCTCCGGCACCAACCATGAGTGAGAGTTGGTAGACGGCATGCTAGATTGCTGTCGGCCCAACCGAGGTTTTCGGTAGTCGCCCCTTTCGGGAAAACCCGCGTGAGGGGGCCTTTTTAAAATATAAGGTATTGGACTCATGAAAACCCCCAGTTGGAAAGCGGTTGGCGCCAGCCCTGGGTTTAGGAGGGGGCTTAGGTCTTGCCCCGGTAGACCTTCATTCGCAGTTGTCGCCCTGCGGGGTCTAGGGGTACCATACTAGCCCCTAGTTCCCGAGGTCGCTAGTTCAAACCCGGCGGAGTGGGTGGATTTTTTTGGGAGGGCACATAAATCTCCTTGGCATGGCTTCCCTCGGAAGGAAACTAAAGGCGATGATCCTGTGTCGTAGATTTAGGGCACATAAAAGAACCCCAAGCCTGATAGAGTGGCCTCTGAGCAAAATTACCGGTCTTTTACGCCCAATATAGAATGAGATACTAAGGACCACAGCATATAAAGAGCGTCCATAAATAAAACTATTTATTTTGGATCGTTCATCTCCCTCTCCTGGGAGATCCAGTAGTGGGACGGACCTTCCAGCCAGGAATTTTTAGGAACTTCCGCGTGTTTTTGTGGCATGTCAGTAGCCTACTGCATTTCCTTCACTTCATACCTTCCCCCTAGGGAGTGAAACCGCAATATATCTCCCGTAAGCGGCAGTGCGCGAGATGTTCCCCTCCATACGCCCTATTTTATGCTAAATATCTAATCCTTTGGCATTGTATATAAGTAAAATGCAATTAAAATAATGTATAATCATATAAGAGCTGTATTTAAATTAGTTCTGTAGTTAGTTCTAATTCTAAGAAGTATAGTACAAACACAGCATAAGTCCACCGCTCGAAGCACACAAGCGACGTAATTGTTTTCAGCTAGTTAGAGAATGAAAAGTATTTACCTTATATAAAAACTGCAAATACTGAGAGAGAGTAAAGGCTTTATTGCTTTTTTTGTGGTGAGGTGATAAAGATTTTTTTCCCTGTACGCTGTATGAAGTAGATAACACGCAGTGGTCTAATTGCTGGAGCGAGTAATAAAATACAGAATAATACAGCACGAATTTCCTGTACGCCTCGTGAAGAAAAGGGTTTATATCCTTGCATGATAACACGGACCGCATGCGAAATGTTGCAGTTCTGCGGTTCGCACAATGTTAGGTCCCTAAAACCGACCGGTGGGGTTTAATTTAGCTGTCGGGTGGGTTGTCGAGGCTCCAGGGGCGGTCACGCTACGTGAGAGAAGCCAGAATTGAATGCTTTATTATGAGGGTGCCACTCCAACGTAATCCACCAGCCTTTACGTTAACCCAATATAAGCACGAGTCAGTGCTCCAGTAAACCAACTCGTGGTACACCATTGAGAGGTTCCTTATTAAACCAGGGTTATTAACTTTTGCTGTATTTTACCGACTAGCATTCTCACTTCGATATCAAAACAAAGGTAAAGAACAGATTGAAAGTTTAAAGAAAGGGGAAGCCGGATGAACGAAATATCTCATGTGTTACATACATGTGATTTTCTCATACCTCTATAGTTTATTACTGTATATACAAATTATCCTTACAAAGTTTATTTTCTTATTTACTTCATTTTAGTCCAGATGAAACTTTCCGAAAATAGCTGCTTTATATATTTCGTTATAAATACAAAGATCACATTAGTCGAATGTTTCGCAAGGCCTTAGAATTCCATACCCTTTCCACGACATCGAGAAATAACTGAAGATACAACAGGACTTGAAAAGAAAGACTCCATTCGAAGCATTATAAACCTATGCCTCGGAAATGGTTGATGCCCCAAAAGAGTTATTTGAAATAAATTGTGTCTCTTAAATAAATCTAAATTTTTTGTACAGTTAGTTTTCGTCTATTGCTTAACAGTTACCAGTTATGCAAGGTTATGCAAATTTCTTTCCGAATGAGGAGTTCATATTCCTAATTATTCAAAGAAAACTCAAGGTATACATTTTATCATGTAAATATTTTCAATGTATGGTATTTTAATCAAAATCGTTAAAGCCATTTTTTAGAAAATTAAAATACTGCACATGTGCCATATAAAGGTTAGTTTGGGGTGAGGAATTTTCTTGAAAATCTGGCTCTTTGGAAGATACTGAACTTAAATATCAAGTTTGGTATTTATCTGACTTTTAGTTCATACTCCTACAGCCACACGCAGAACACAGCACACAGACTTTTTCTATAATTCTATTCATGTGCTTCAAAACATCTATTTCTGGTTAAATCTCGATATAGAATTTTTTTTAGTGAAATGCAATACCTTCTCCATTTATTACGTAAGACCCCCAAAAAATTATTCGTCTGCGCTTTAAAAAATTCTAGCGCCAAATTAATGGAGAGAAAAATCAAATTTTTGGACACAAAGATAAAATGGTAATAAGTTTACGTATTTTTGCGATTTGACAGTTCGATCATTTTATCAGTTTTATAAATTTTTTAAAAATATGTCAAAATTGCAACTTTTTGTACATGGTGTTTTCAGCATTACCTTTTATGCCTTAGTTATTATATTCAATATATGTATTTTTTCTCAAAAACTACAAAATCAATGAATGCCTGTTTCAAACATCTTTTCTTAAATATTTCCTAAAATCAGAATATAGTTTATATTAGTAACATTTAATTTTTATCGTATAGGCCATTTTGTTTACCATTAAAATAATATTATACAATAACTTGAAAAATACTGTATATATTACAATGAAGTTTTGTATACGTGATCCTTTAATGTGTTACTTCTGGTAAATTTCAAAAACACATGTTTCTAAATGTAGAATTTAGACATTTCTCTGAAATATGCACCCTTAAAGTACTTGCAACGCGTCAAGATCTTTTTCTATGGTCCTTCTAATTACGTTGACTACTATTTACCTATAGTAAGCAGTACAGGTATTGTATTCCATCCAAAAAGTCTGTGCCAACATTTTATCGGATGTACGCGTTTTCAGACTCTCCGAGTCAAAAAAAAATAATTTTAGAAAAAGCTACGTGTATAGGTAGTATATGTGTGTATGCACATGCACATTCACACCACACCCGGAACTTTTTCTAACAATGCTTTTTGGATAGGGAGTTACAAAACATGAATTTTCGGTAAATTTTCGGTATCAAATGTAATGACCTTTTATCGGGCCCTCGTTTATTCAGATTAGATTTCATGAAGTTTCGAAAGATGTGGTAATGTAGAGGTACTGGCTTTTAGGACACCAGGCTGCCTACTTGGTTCTCAGAATGATATATACAAAATGCACCATTTTGAGCTGAGAGACTGTACAATATCTCCAAAACTAAGCGTTAAGAAAGGAACTTCTTTAATAAAAGTTGCTTGTTATTATGGGAGAAAGTAAATGCCATTAATCGTATTTTCTTTGGAGGACGTTATGATAGTTATTTTAGGGCCCATTTAATTAGGATCAAATTCAATTGACCCTAAAATGACCATCACAACTTCCTCCAAATAAAACACCAAATGTAAATTGATATTTACTTTCCCCCATAATATCGATCCACTTTTATTCAAGATATTTCTTTCTACAACGCTTAGTTTTGAGACATTGTAAAGTCTCAACCTAAATGGTCCACATTGTATATTGACCACGAATGTAGGTCATCTCAATTCTCTCCGAAACTCGAACGACGCCGAAGCTACGTCAGTTAGCTACTAGGTAAGTTAACCATTATAATTGTGCGTTTAATATCTCCGATAGATCACTAGGTAAGTCATGTGTGTACACGATTAAGTTCTTGCACTATGACCCCTCTAACAAAGTGCCCACAGCACCATTTTAAACTGTAAGAGAGAATATAGTCATTAGATTGTTATATAGCCCCCAGGTTCTTGTTCAACTATCTATGGTACCCTGCTCCCGGTACCGACCATCTCTACCACCTGAACCTATTCCCACCGTTTTAAGCAACTCCCCAGGGGTTAACTTCCCACAGCGGCTGCAATATTCATTTAATAGTTTGTTGGCGGATTATTCGCATTTTCGTCAATTTGGATTTCCTCCGGTACCTCCTAGTCCGGATAATGGAGGTTCTTGTGTACTTCGTTTGTGTACAGTAGGAGAGAAAGTAAAAAGCTTTTTTCAAGCGAGATACCGTGTTTTATTTATTTCCTTACTACGGCTACAAAACAGAATCTGGGCACGTAGAATACGAACTACCGCAACTACTCTTCAGTTTAACTTATGATTCAAAAGCATGTTTAAAACGCGGAAAAAAAATAAATTTAAAACCTCGTGTTATTACCCTATACCAAAGACTTACATCAGCCATTTGATGCACTGCGAGCTGAATTCCGTAAAGGTCAAGGTCATGTAGGTCAGTAGACATCTGGACAGTAAGAAACATTTATGACCCTTTCTGTAAACCCTGGATCTCATTTCCGTTTCTCTGACAGAACTACCGGTATATCTAAGCGGACGTCACGCTATCTCTACTTAGCTTCCTTATGGCTACCTTGCATGTTACAGTACGAGTATTTTTAGGAGCTCCCTCTTACAAAACAGAAATACGGCATCATGATAAGAATTAATACCTTTATTTTTACTTCTTTAAGTACACTACGGGGGAAAAAATCTGATGTATTACATTCCCATGACTTTATTCATTTATCCTTCTATAGTTTCTATTTACTATTCTTACGAAACCTTATTTTTAAGTCCACTTCATATTAATGGAGACAAACCTTGTCAGAAATACCTTCATTACAGTTTTTGTATGTACTACGGAAATAAACAAAACTTAATCGACAGATAAATGCTTAAAAGCATGTCGCGATACATTAGCTTTGAATTTGAATACTATTTCCACGAAATAGCGAGAAACAACTGAATAACAACAACAATTTGAAAACTTACAAAAGCTTTGAAAAATTCGAAACAATAATAACGGATTTCTCGGAAATTACTGATGTCACAGAAAAAGTTATTTGATATAAATTTTGTGTTTTGCGTTCTGGATTTTCTGTGTGGTATATATCATTATTTACCAATTATCTTATATAAGGTTTATTTCCGAATGAGGACTTCATTCCAAGAAATTCAAGACGTACATTTTATTTGTCATGTAAATATACTAAATTGTTAATAGTTCATTCAAAACCGTTATTGCCATTTTGAGAAAATCAAATATGTCGAAAAGTATTCCATGCAACGGTTATTTTGTTGTGGGGGTATTTTCTTTGCCTTCGTGTCGTATCTTTGAAAGGTACTCTTAAATACGAGTTTGTTTATCCAAAACTTCGTTTTTACTTTCTTTTCCACAAATACGTTAGGCAGAGAAGGTATTGCATTCCACCCAAAAATTCGATACCCAGATTTCACCGGAAATACGTGTTTTGATACTCCCTGAATACAGAAAATTATTTTTGGAAAAATGGCTGTGTGTGTGTGTGTGTGTGAGAGAGAGAGAGAGAGAGAGAGAGAGAGAGAGAGAGAACAGTACGACTGAAAAATAAAAATTGGGATATATACTACCCTTTACATGGAAGGTTTCTTTAAAGCTGTGAGGTTCTATAACGTGGCTTAACTATTAAAATACCATATATTAAAGATATTTACATGATAAATAAAATGTATATATTGAATATCCTGGAAATAGCTGTGATGTCCATTTCATTTGAAAAACGTTGTTATATAATCTTGTATAACTGGTACACCTTAAGCGAGAGACAAAAACGTACTAAACCGAAAAAGTAGATATCTTTAAAACGCACAATTTATTTCAGATAAGTTTTTTGTGGCATAAGCCATTTTTGAGATATCCGTTTTAAAGTTTCGAATTATTCTCTTAAGTCCTGTCAACATTCTGTGTTTCTCGGGACTGCATGTAAGCAGTATGAAATTTTAAGGCCAGCATATAGATAGTGTCAGTTCTTAAACATTTGACTGTCGCTTTTGGATTAAAATGTAGTAGACAGAAAAATAGTTTTAGTAAGAATACTTTGTATATCCACTAGTAAACCATAGATTTTAGAGAAAGTCATGTATATGTATCACATCATATTTTTCAGTTATGCTTTCACATGCTGATCCAAATGTAATATTCTTCTGGGAACCTTTCGGCCCTCACCCCAGCATGTAACAACATCGCTCCCATAATGTAGTAACTTAATCGCAGTGATCGGTGACGTAGCGCGCACTCTTACTCTGCAGTGAAATTGACCTTACCCTAAAGCAAGGGTGGCGAAAACGACTTCCTTCCGCGAATCACCAAATATGTAACACGCACTGTATCACTCAGCAGCACGTGAAAAACAAAGAGACGGTTGCAGAGAGGGAACGGCGCCTGCGAATCAAAATAACTCGCGAAGCAGTTTTTGCCACCTCTGCCCTAAAGCATGATGTTCCTTCCCACATAGCTCCAACGGGGAGCGCACTAATGACAAAATGTCTCTTCATTTCAAACTGTTTTTCTAAAAATTTCTGAAAGATAGAACACAAGTGCTAGAAGACTTTGATATACTCATCGAGAGCTATCTCTGGTTTAAAGGATTGGAACTACACCCTTCCTTCTGGTATATATTTATCTCCATAGTCGGAAGGCGTTTGCTTTATTAGAACTGATTGTGTTATAAAGGTCAACTTTGGAATAATGACAATCGCTACGCAATTCCCGTAATGCCATATAACATGAATACGGATCTAAACGAACCAAAAGAAATTTGATTGCTGCATTGATTATAAGGTTCGATCTGTTACCCAGAAGTTACAGTAATGTGATTCTCCGTACAACATATTTTTAAATGGTGCAAGTATAAAATGTTAAACAATACGTGGTTTGTGTAATTACGGGAAATACTCAGATGCATAGGTTATTTATTTTATTATTTAAGCCATGACTTATATAATACGTTTCTTAAATTGCATGTATAAAAACCGCACTTACAAAAATAAAATTCCAATTTCACAACTTGTGTCTTAATGCACTGTTTTCTACGCTGAAGCTAGTTTATGATAATTTTGTGTCGCTTAGAATTTTCACTTAATGGATCATTGTGTTGTTAGTATCGCTTGTAATATCAATCAAAATCTATCTTCCTTCTATCGAACAGTCAAACGGTTTACCAGTTATGCGAAAGTCATTCAGAATGAAGGGGACTTTTGGGGACATTCACAGAAAATTCAAAGTATACATTTCATTTGCCACGAAAATATCTTAAGCATGTATTTTAATCAAAATCGTTAGAGCCATTTTTGATAAAATCAACATTTTCAAAAAATGTTCCATATAAAGGGTAGCCAGGGGTAGGGGATTTTCTTGAAAATCTTCGTGACGCATCCTTGGGAGATGCTAAACTCCAATAACAAGAGTGGTATTTATCCGATTTTTCATTTTTGGGTTATGCTGTTCACAGAGTGACTGACACACTCACACACGTGCGTGTTTTCAAAAATTCTTTATATGGATTCAGGGCACTTCAAAACATGTATTTCCGGTGAAATCTCTGTACAGAATTTTTTGTGGAGTGCAATACTTCCCCTATTATCAATACGTAGAGAAATAACAATAGATTTTGTTTTAAATTTTGATTGACCAGTTGGGAGTACTTGCGTTCAGCTGTTGGCTGGTTTAGTGCCTTCATTACCGGGGTACCCATACGCGATGCAGGGACCCGATAACGCTTGTATCGGTGTTCTGTGAGTAATTAGGACCCTAGTGATTTGACATAGGCATTCTCATGGCTGTTTAATCTGACGTAGAAATTTTGAACCTGGCACCTAATCACATCCTCCAGTATGGAACGGCCGAGATTTCATGTAGTAGCCTCACTAGGAAATAGTGGCAGACAGAATAGATAGACCGAAGTCCCCAATTCTACATCCGTTGTAACCAGAGAAGTCACGAGTCTGAGCCATGCCCCACACTTCGCAGGCCTAGAACATCAGAGGTAAGATAAGTTCCTTTTAAACGTATAGTTTTAGATGGACCGGCATGGTGGAAGCCAGAGTAGGGCGTAAGGCAATCACGTGCGAAATTAATAAATCAATAATATGTCAATATTAAGAGAGAAGGACCTAAACCGGGAGACGGAGCGTAATGAAGTAAAAAAGCATGTGGTGCTGTACCTCGTTCACCGATTCAGCATTCCGCATCGGACAGTTCAGCCATATAAATTGGTGTAAATGTTTTTGGATCATCTAGTAAGCGATATTAATTCTTATGTAACATCCGCAATAGATAGCCGTTTATTCGGGTAATGCGGTAATAGCTTGGCTCGGTGTAATGTTATTTAATACTTTGCTTCACTGCACTCCGGAAAGAAATAAAAACAGCAGGGCAATGAAAATCAGTGTGTTGCGCAAGCTGATGAGACGAATTATTCCGAGGCAGAGTATAAATACACAAAGTTCAGCACTGACTCGCACATGAAGATGTTTGTTGCTTCACGTATGGAAAGTCAGGTTTAAGATCATGTATTATATTCCAACTGTTGGGAGCCGAACTTTAAGTAGTTGCAACCGCATGTATGGTACCGGCTTTCCGGTAGGCCTTCGCCCCAAATGTACTTTCCGGTGGCTTTGCCCCAAATGTTTAAAAAAATATATTAACTTTGTAATTTTTTACTGTTTCTTTAAATATTATATATTTATGTTTGCCTCGGCTGCGTCAGTATTATTGTTAGAAACATGTTTTTCTTTGTAGGGTTGTGGTGCGACTGAAGAATGTAGGCTTACACAAATTATAATTTTACTTCACTCCTTTTATTAATGCTTGACAGGATTTAAATAACACTTCACTGATATAGAGCGAGCTGTGATATTCTTTTATTAAATAATTGCACTTTTTAACACGTAAAACTATTTTTTTCTCACACTGAATACGTATTACATTTTTTAGGACGTGTCTCGAGTCTGCCTACAACCAACGCGTCCAGTTATGAGCACTGTCTACAAGCAACTGACTTCTAGATTTGTAAATTTTGCTGTATTTCAGTTTCTGATTGGCTAATTTATGAACTGTCACAAAAATTACATTATTGCTTCCAAGAATCACAAGTAGTATTGTTAAACTTTCAAATTCATTATTGCCTCAAAGTTACTACATTATTACCTCATTGTTAGCAACTTTTAACCTATTATTCTCACAGCTCCCACATTATTAAATTACGTAATACATTCATTTAACATTATTACACAGGTATACAATAATATAAACATTTACAATGACTTTAATATACAGTTTTTATATATTGTTACATACACATATTGCTTTAAGGCGGGCTGTTATTGAATTTATATATTATATAATTTGACTGAAATTATTTTAAGTGTTAAAAATACTGCCTCACACAAATGGCTTCCACCATACAGTTGTAAGTCTCCTTGCGTTCTCCTGAATAGTTTCGTTACCCTCCTTTTTTACAAAGGAAGACTTAGTTATAGCGCTGTACTCCAAATACAATAATATTGCTTCATTTATACCATTTAACCCGTTATGAAACAAACGCTGTAAGTGGTCACTGTCAGCAATGATGGTAATTTGTTACTGAAAATATTCTGTCATCGATTAAAAGCAAACGAGGGCAATTTTAGACCCTATGTGCGCCTTTGGTCGTTATTTCATTAACAACATTCACTATTCATTCTGTATACCGCTGCCTGCTCGAAATTAAATTCTTTTTATTATTATTATTTCGAAATTGCTTCCTACAAGAGTAAGAAATAAAAGAAAAAAGTTGCGCTATGTAGAATTGGAATAATGATGTAACTGATGCTTTGCACGCGAGGAATTTGGGTACAAAAGAACAAAATGAAGGCAGTCTGAGAACGGGGAACGATAACTGTTATACCGTAAAGCAATTTCTTCAGCAAGAGAAAAGCAAGACCAACAAAAAAAGCTTGTAACTTCTCAAATTGTTTCTCTTGGGAAATTATTGTAGTATAATCGATCATAAAAAAGAATTAGAATTGTCCTACTACAATTGCATAAGCTAATCAAGGCCAATTTCTCGCTTAAATCCTATGTATGAAGCATATATATGTCAAAAATTGAACACCCTTAGAAAAAAAATCTGATGTGATACAACCATATGACTTTCTCTGCCCTCTATCGTTTATTAGTGGGTATACAAACTATTCTTACTAATACTTATTTTTCTGTCTACTACACTTTAATACCAATAAACCTTCGCATAAATAGCTACATTTCACATTTTTTAGATACAAAGGGAACAGCGATAGTCAAACGTTTAAGAACTGGACGCTATACGCTGGCTTTAAAATTCCATACTGTTTCAATGGAACTGTGAGAAACAACTAAATGCTGACAGGACTTTAAAATAATGGTTAAGCAGATGACAGATATCTCAGAAATGGCTTATGCCATAAAAACAGATATTTGAAATGAAGTGTGTTCTTGAAGAGATTACCTTTTCTGTTTAGTACGTTTTCGTCTATCACTTAACGTTTACCAGCTATTCCGGATTATACAAAATTCCTTCCAAATGAAGTGTGCTTCACAGGCTATATCCAAAAATTTAAGATACATATTTTATTTGTGATGTAAATATATTTAATATGGTATCTTAATTAAAATCGTTAAGAGTTCTTTTTTAGAAAATCAAAATTTTCGAAGTATCTTCCATTTAAGTGGTAGTCTGGGTTGGGGTGATTTTCTTGAAAATCTTCGTGACGCATCTATGAAAGATACGGAACCTAAATACCAAATTTGTATTTATAGGACTTTTCGTTTTTAAGTTATGCTGTTCACTCTCTCTCACACACACACACACACACACCGACCTATTTCTAAAAATGTCTTTTATTCAGGGTTCTTCAAAACATATATTTCCCATGAAATCTCGATATCGAATTTTTGGGTGGAATACAATACTTCCCCTACTTACTATACGTAGTAAAGAAAGCAAAACACCGCCACGGGCAGCAGAAGTTGTTAAGGAATGGACTTTTGAACGAGAGGGTTGCGGTTCAAAACCAGCACTGTCCTCCCTGAGTAAAGGTTTTTCCAGGCTTTCCTCAGTCCTCGTAAATAGCAAATGCCGAAGATGTTCCCTGAAATTGGGCCTTCTCAGGTTTCCTTTCCCAATTATCATTTAATGTATTCACCAGTGTTACCGGCTGTAGTGCCGTACGTAGTAAGAGCAGCTGTTAAATACTATTCAATTTCAAAAGATTCTGGAAGCATCAGAAGTACATTATAATGACACCCTACACACATTTTCAAAATGTTGCAATGAACAGGAAAATGAACAATTTATTGTTTTGTGTTCCGATGCCGAATTGGTTAAATGTACTTGTCTGGTAATTAGATCAATTTATGCTTCGAAACTCATCTCTCCCCCCCCCCCTCTCTCTCTCTCTCTCTCTCTCTTTCTTTAAGGAATTATAACTACTAATCAGATATGCAGTCCAATACTCCCATTTTTACTTTCCTCACCATCTAAGAGAGCAAATATTTTATTTATTCCACCCAAAGTTCAATATTAAGTTCTATTGAACCCCCCAAAAATATGTGGTAAAACTCAAAATGATACGTCGACATATTCCAAGGATATTACATCAAATTTTTCAAAAATATATCCTCCAAACCACCCTTTACATGGTCAATTTTCCATTAATATTGTTATTTTCTTAAAAATGACACTAACGATTATTTAAAATTAGCGCTCTTTATTTTTCAGAGTATGCATGACTAAATAAAATATATATCTTGAACTTTTACCGAATAGCCTCTGAGGTCCTCTTCATACTAACTGAGTTTTGTATAATTTTGAATAACTTGAATATCATAAGAGACGTGCAACAGGTTACCGCAAGAAACATTTAGAGTTCATTAAAGTCAACAACAATTTGCAGCGAGAGATATTTTCTAAATATTCCATGATTCACGTTTACACCTTAAACCTTCAGTCAGGCATGCTTGAAAGTTAGCAATTCTTCTTTCTGTTTTCCAATGAACAATCAATATATCGTTACTTCGTCTAAACTGTTTTTCCTATTTTTATGTAGCCAAGTACTTATTGACATTTTCCTAGGCAAAAATTATATATCATAAGATAGTTTTTAAAACATATATTGTTTATATGTAAATGCCTTATATGTAGAGAAATTCGTGTGTGCTCACATCGGCTTTTTGCCTCTTATTTACTTGTGCCGCTCCTTCGCAGTGGTCCATTCTCTTTTACAACTTTATTTAATCTTCTTTAGTGGAATTGAAGATAACTCTACAGCAATCATTAACTGTCCTTCTATCCTCTGAATAAAATTCTATGACGCAAATAGTGGTGGCCAGAATACCTCTACTTCGGAAGTCCCCAAATATTCAACTCACGATACACCACTCAGCCAAATGTGAAAAACAAAATTTGACTGAATAGCGAGAGTTCATATGACTCGCAAGCCTTGTTTTCACCAATTCCAAACCCAGTATCATAGGTTCCACTCCCGGATGAAGGGGAAAACTTTGCCCTAACATATTCCCATTTACTTTCCTCCTAAGAGCGAAGTATGAATTAAGAGAGTGAATATGCGTGCGATTGAACGTTTAAACTCGATTAATGCACCCAAATCTACAGATAAGTTAGCAATGACAAAGCGGCATAAAAATTAAACAAAAACGTTTGATTTGTGGAACCCAGCTTTTAGATTACTGATTAATATGATCCTGGGAGCAAAACTATTCACACACGGTTATCATAACCCCGAGATTGTTCTGGTAATCAGGAAGTGGAGCAGGATTTCTGCCCTTAAACAAACTTGAAGGTCTCCTGAATTTCTGCAAACCTACAGGAGGAAGGGTGAAGCAAGAACGCAGAGGGCGACCACATCTAGGGCGGCAGGCGAGGATCCTAGGTCTCCAGATATAACAATGACACCGGTGCGGCGGGTCAGTCCCGTGAGACCTACCACTCTCCACGGAGAGGTCTTGCTGAGAGCCCGTCACACACCAAACGCCAGGGATAGACAATTCCTCAAAGCCACACTCATCGCACGCATCTACTCGCCTGATACTTCGATACTGAAGCATAATAAGGAAATTAAATGACAAGAAATGTGGGGGAGACAGAAAAGTTCGTGGTATTATATAATCCAAACCCGCATACGCCAGGGAAAACCATGAAAAACCCAAGATAGGAGTGGCTGGCACATCGGAAATCGAAACCGGTCCTCCGGAATGCGAGAAATCGAAAGTCTTCCTGGATGCGACTCGAAGGCTTTCAAGAAAATCTCCCACCCCAAACCACGCTTTATATGGAAAAAATTTCGCTATTTTTATTATCTCAAATTGGTTAACACTTTTTATTAAAACCACATTTTTAAAGATATTTGTATTAAAATAAAACGCATGTCTTGAATTCTCTATGAATGGTCGGTGAATGCTTCTTCATTCGAATGATTTGTGTAATTATGAACTGCAATGCAGTCAAAAAGCTACTACACAAACAATGTGAATCTGTTAATCCGTTTCAAGTAAAATGCTTGTAGCGTTGCTTTTGGAGCCATTAATTTTTTTATAGGTTTGAATTTTCAAATATTTTTACTTTTTTCAAGTTGAAATCGCTATTCGTTTTATTTTCTCGTAGTCGTGAAAAGAACATGGAATTTCAAAGTCATACTTAGCGATTCGCTTTTTAAAAACTGACCCTCACTTAACCTACTCTATTCCTTGAATCTAATAAAATCATTTCTGCAAATATGCATCACGTTTAACATGAAGCAGATAGAAGAATAAGGTTTTGTAAAAACAATTTGTAGAAGAGTGTGTAGAGAAAGTAATTTAAATGTTACAATATTTACTTCTGACGTTTGCAGCCAAACGCTCCCAAAACGTTTACTAATTTTTTTCGGAGGGGCTGATTCAGAGGACCTCAGAGGTGTTTTTCTCATAAAATACCCAAGTTCAATGTTTAAGTCAAACATAATATTCTTCTACCCTAGCTAAGAGAAAAATTATAAACATTAATAATTTTCAAACCTTAAAAAGTGACGCAAGTATTGTCTGGAAGGCATTCTATTTAATATTTTTCACTGCCACTTAGTTAACAGTATCTTTCGTTATTTCTCATTTTGGAATGCAATAAATACTCCCTCTTTTACGTTACCTACACGAATTTATCCAACATTTTCTTTTTATGAACGCAGAACTCCTCCTCTTTGGCATGGTGCTTTATCTTAATTAACTGCATTCGAGTATATAACGTTACAAATGTACATTTTGAGAAACGAAACAAATATGAAGTACATAGAGATAATGAATTTGGTGAATTGCATGTACCGTCTGGTGTAAGAAAAAGGGTCAATTTCTGTTCTCTTTAGTGGTTTTCTTTATTTAACGTTGGCAGAATACCCTTATCAGTTGTGTTCCACACGTACACAACTGCACCAACCTCTTGTTGGTTTAAACAAAATGAGCGGTGAAAGGGGTGAGTAAAGAAACATTCTACCTGAGTGGCTAGAATGGACTCGCCAGACTCTCACAACATCTCTCCATCTCGTATTGGTTTGATTCAAAAGTCTAGTACTCAAACCCTAACCGATGAGCAGAGATCTATTTCCGGCTAAGGAGCGAAGGAAAATGGGTGGAGGGGTAAGTCAAACATTATGTAGAGTGTTTCTATAAAATTGACCCCTAAACAATTTCCTCTTTATTATATATGTAATTTGAAAGGAACAATGGATATGGACGACAAATCGAAAAATATTGCCCTTAAGGAGTAGGGTAACTTGAATTTGGTACCACCTCTTTCATCTAGCGCTGAGAGTGCTGCGAATTTATGGAGTATCTCCAAGAACAGGTGAAACTTGTGGAAGAAATGCGAAGAACGGGGTTACTGGACACGCAAACCAGGTGACGTATTTAATTACAAATGCATAATACAGTCCGCATGGCACCAACACTATAAAAAACATATTACAACGGGATACAAAGCAAAATTAAATGACATTTAAAAAGTTTAATAAAGTGTTCGGGAGAGATATTAAGCATTTTACTTTGAATACTCATTTAATAACTCATTTTAATAACGCAATTGAATAACTCATTTAAAAAAATAATAAAGTTTTCCGGAGAGATAAGACGCATTTTACTTCGAATAACTCATTTAATAGCTTAGGGCATTATGGGATAGTTATTCTTATTGTTGTTATTATTCTCTTCTGATAATAATTGTTTGCAAATCAGCAAGAGCAATATATATGTGGATTTTGAATTACATATATATATATATATATATATATATATATATCACAAACAAGCATGATAAGGAAGTGAGTTATACTGAACCATGTAAAACGAAAAATCATTACAAAAAGGACGCAAAACGTAGCATTTTCATATTATTAGAGAAGAGTTGTCAACCTTCTTTATATTCCTTTTTTTTCAAACTCTGATAATAAAATTTATTTCAGGCAATATTAACTCGAATTGGCTATGGAACGGTAGAATCAGAAAAAATTCAATACCATAGTGGGGGTTTGAACCACCCATCTTCAGTTTCACATACCGATGCTCCACCCTCTGAGCTACAATGCCGTTTTCACAGTGCTTCATGAAATTCTCCATGTGAATCCCATTTTCCCGGTAAAATACAAGGCATCCTCAACTTCTGTTGTAATTTAATGTCGAATTACATGCATTTTCATTCTGCTTCTACCTTTCCAGGCTACGAAATAACAATTCATAAAAACTGAATTGATTATGTTTTCTCAACGAATCTGAAACTGCCTGTAGTTCACGTCCGCCAACGCGAAAAAGGGCTATGCGAAAGCCCAAATCAACTTGGGTGGCTAGAAGTAGGTAAGAGGTAGGGGTAGAGCCATGAATGGGCTTTATTAATCCCTTACTAACTTAAAACACAGCTCATTTTATTAGCACGTTATTTTGCACCCGAGCGTACATATTAATGTTTTTCTTTAAAAATATAAGGTGAAATTCTGAGGAAATCGTGTGTAATGCAGAATGTCATTCGAGTTAAAATACCAAGCAATTCAGAACAATGTGTCAAGCAAACAGCAAAAGCCTGTTATCGAGTGTAATATTTTTACGAAATATGTAGCAAATGATTACTTTTGTATTGCTGAATAACACTAATATCTCCAAGCATAGGTACCTAGTAAGAAAATCTTATTCCTTTCTCTACCACATACCAGTAGGCAGAGGAATCATTGCGTTTCGCTCGAAAATTCGATATCGAAAATTCATATAAATGTGTGATTTGAGATCCTCTGAATCCATAAAAACAAATTTTAGAAAAAAAAATGGTATGCGCATCTATGCGTGCGTCAGCGTAACTCAAAATGAAATACCGGATAAACACCAAACTTGGTATCTAAATGCAGTAACTTCCAAAGATGAGACACGCATATTTTCATGAAAATTTCGCACCCTAAACTACAACCTGAAAGGTTTTTTGAAATGTTTTATTTCCCTAAAACGTTTCTAATAATTTTGATTAACATCCATTTAAGATATTAACATAAACAATATATATATACTGAAATTTCTGGATTAGACCTCTTCATTTGAAAGGAATCTGTATAGTTTTGCGCAATTGGTAAACTATCAGAGAGAGAGCAAAACTTAGTACTCCAAAATGTATCTCTCTTTAAAACAATCTATTTCAAATAGTTTTTTTTTTTGGTATCAGCTACTTACGACAGGTCTGTTAATATAGATTTTAATTTCTCAATGTTTTAGTCACTTTTTAAGTGCTGTCGTAATTCAGTTGCTTTTCGCGATGTCGTGCAAAGAGTAAATTTCAAGGCTAGCGTATAGCGACTTCTGACTATCGCTTCCGTTTCTTGTATACCTTGTATCTACAATGAATTGTATAAGAAACCATTTCTGTAAAGTTGTACCTATATTAAAGCTAAGTAGATAGTAAAATAAGCTTATGCAAGAATAGTTTGCAATAGTACATAAGAATACAAAATAGCGGGTAGAGAAAATCAAGTTAATGTAGCATGTATCTTTTATTTTACCTTCTGTGTGTGTGTGTGTGTGTGTGTGTGTGTGTGTGTGTGTGTGTGTGTAATATTAATTCCACTTTTTGTGTGTCTCATTATTTGCATAACTTCATCAAATACAGTGTTCTGTTATTTTCGCACTTTATTGACACTAATGATACATACGTACATATACATACATTACATCATATCATGGATTAGGTCTTTCGACCTGCTCCGTCCTCTCAAAGATACTGGTGCATCCATCTCTTCACGTGTCTTCCTTTGTATTCCAGGCTATTCTTGGGAACGTGGGATTCTGAAATGCGCTGCATATGAGCATAATATTTCTGATATTCTTTTATTTAGAGTAAGTATTTTTAATTCTTTCCTTATTTTATCGTTGTATTTTGCCTGTCCTCTTATATCCTGCGACCGCTCTCAAGAATCTCATTCTTGATGCTTCTATTTTTTTATTTTGATTTGTTTATATTAGTCCAGCTTTCTGATCCATAAAGAAAATATATGACTGATAAAATTTCATAAAATTTCAGAACAATATCTTTTCGAGTTTTGTTTACCATGGTTCTTCTAATTGTCCCATATATTACATTAAAATTTGTAATTTCCTTTGTTGGAGTAATTCTCTTGCATTGCCGCTTTCACAGCCCAAATATTTGAAGTATTTTACTTTTTCTGTTATATCATTATTAATTACCATTTTACATGGCAACTGTTTACCCTTGAAAGTTAAATTTCTGGCTCTAGTAAAAAGAATAGCTTCCGATATTGTGTGTAATCGCTTTGTTAAAATTGTTGCATAAACTTTGTAAGACGAATTCAGAAGACTTATTCCCCGTGTAATTTGAACAATTTTCCTGTCACCTTTTTTGTACAGTTATATTATCATGAATTTTTAATTTATCTGGTACAAATCCGTTTTTCCAAAACATATTATCAATTCTAAAAAATTTTACACAAAATGTTACATACAATGAGGTCATGTTTAGTTTGCGAGCATTACTGTGGTGTAATAAGCGAGAGGAGAGGAACTGTAGAGAATTTGTACCTTTACGCGTATCAAGCCTGGTTATACCTACCTCAAGCGGAGAAGGGAATCTGAATGAGCTTTCTACGCTTAGTACCTAACTTTGCCAATGCTGGATGTATTCAGTTCGCCGGCATTGAATAGATTCCAAGTACTGGCGGTGGAAAAGTGCAGTTAGGGCGTTTGCGAATGCATGGTTTGAAAGGAGTTGTACATCATTCATAATTTTAGCGATGGTAGCGTTGTTGATACCACTAGCATAATGTGTTAAATGGAATTAGCTCCTTGCAGTTAGGTCATTATATTTAAGCCCTTGACCACGAAAGTCGGAAAATAAATGAATACCTAACGTATTTAAGATGCTTATAAAAGTCTAATTGTCGTAGTAATTGCAGTAGCAGTAGCATTACTAGTATTCTATTATCGGCAGTAGAAAAATCTTACAAAGATGCCAACTTGATGAGTTGGATTCCCACAAACAAGAAAGCCATCTCCGTATACCATTTTGGAACTGCTGGTAACACTACTTCAAAATAGCAGCTGTCTGTTTTGTCACTACCAGTGTTTCTTTCGTCCTTTTCTTTAGTCTCTATTATTACTTTTTCAAGGGTTTTCGTTATATTCTATACTTCACGACTTCCTGTAATACTACTAATCCCAGTTTTCGAAAGGCCTCATTTCTTGCATTTCCCATCTTGTGCACTGAAAAAACCTGTCAGTACCGAGTCAGAATGTAATCTACTTGTTGGTGTTTACAACTCAACTACATATTGACAATTTTCTTGTTCAATTTCCTACCTCAGTAATTTCCTTCCATCTTATTTACCATGTTTCCTTTATATGTTTTCTAATATCTGGCTTTCCCTCCGCAGAGTCTGCAACTGCTTTCTCGTGTATAAGTTTCCTTTCTTCCACTAACAAATCTGTGGGAGTAGCCCCTGCAATAACCTGCAAGGCTCTGGTGGAAATGGTAATATACACACATACTACTCGCAGTAGCAACCGCCTTTGTACTTTGTATATGTACGTCATGTATCTCTCTTTCCATAACAGAGAACTCCATGCTGGTACAGCATATAGCAACACTGAGTACACTGCACCACTAATATCTGACTTTTCGTGATTCGTGGATCTCCAATATTGGCATAAATCTGCCAAGTGCTGCTGCTTTCTTCTCAGCCTTCTGGGTCACTACGCTAACATACTCTCCAAATGCACAAAAAAATCCGTAAGCAGCAGCAGCAGTAGTAGTAGTACTTTGTCAGAAAGTTTCACATTGCATTTGCACACTTGTAAAACACAACAATCTCATGATCCTATTTGCCATAATATTTTACTGTCGCTGGAGTCTTAGAGTTAGAGTACAGAAACATCTACATATTTACATTTGATTACTGCGTACTATCAGAATGATGCAAAAGAAAACTAACTAATAGAGAATTATTAAATATACCAGGATTAGGATAGCATAGACTACGGAGGGTACTCGGCAACGATCCACAGTGGATATTGTACCTACATCCAACGAGGCGGCGTCCCCGGGAGAAAGGATGAAGCGAAAGGAGACACCGGGCGGTCGGAACCGACGGCACAGCAACGAAAAGGTCCCAAAGTTTCCAGACAGACACGTCCCGAGAGACGGACAGACCGAGTACCCCAATCCACACAGAGGGAGTCCAATGCCACTCAAGGGGTTCGGATACCCCTGCACCCAACTGAAAGCCGAGGGACGGAGAATCACAAAGATCATCCTTTTTCCCTGCAATGCCGCACCGAAACACTATTGCTGACACTTCCAATCCTAAAAGAGACAAACGGGATGGAAAACGAATTAAATGAAGAATGAAACGAAATGGAGAGACGGGAAATTCTGGGGATGAAAGAAACCATTTCAGCATTCATTTGAAGACCCCCCAAAAAAACATGGTCATAAAGGGTGTTGGCCGGGGATCGATCCAGGGACCTCCCGAATGCGAATACAGGAAAAGAATAAAAAAGAATTAAAGTGAAATAAAATTAGAAACCTAACATTAAATATGTACCGTGCTCTGACCCTCGTTCGTATGTACCTTCTCACAGAGCGAGATGGCTGCGCGGTAACGTGAGAGGCTCACATTCGGTAGTTCAAGGGTTAGATTGCTGTCAACCTTCTACTGTGACCTTTTATTGTTCGTGGTTTTCCCTAATAGGTAGGGAATTCTGGAGTGGTTTCTCATCTACCAGGAATGATTTCCACTATATCCATTTTATTCCCTTTTATTCTCATTTTTCAGGTAAGCTTCTAGGCTTAGTGGTGTTTGGCAGTGCCGGGGAAACAGCGCGAATGCTTACTCAAAGAAAAGAGTATTCCCTGTGAACACTAGAGGGCTGCCTGGTTGAACGGGTCGTATACCGCCCTCTCTGGGCAGCTCCAGTAATGGGACGAGCCTTCCAGCCAGGAACTGTTTGGGACTTCCGCGTGTCTGTGGCCTGTCTGCTTATCGGCTGTAGCCTCCTGTGGTTCCTTCATTTCATCCGTTTCTTCTAAGGGGTGGGGCCGTATAGATCTCCCGGAGTTTGCAGTGAGCAGCCCCCCTATGTTGTATATACCATACCATATGTACCCACACTCTTCCGTTCCTCTTAACAATTATTAATATTTTGACGAATCATTGTTATAAATTACCCTAATTTGTAACAACCGAGTTCGAAATTACATCCAAGCAAGTCTTCATTCTCCTGTTGAAATCCAGAAACTGTGGTGAATTATTTTCTTAATTTTGTTTCCATGCAATCCGCCAGATTGTCTGTATATTTCGCCTTCACTATAGAATGGACATATTATTCTCACTCCGGGGTTATCAATTAATTTTATAAATTAAATAGAAAGATCTCTTACAATTTCATGTGTAAAGATCCACATGGTCTTAATTTGTAATGTAATCTTTCGCACCCGTATCTTGATAAAATCCATATTTACGTATATTTTAATCTACAGTTTGGGCGTACCTCATAACCCTGTAAATATCAAATGTTATGCTATGTAGCTATGTTACTTCTTATCAATTATTGGAATTCATGGTTACATGTTTTCGCAGTCGAGTTTTAATTTGTGGCTATGGCAGATATGAGCGGCGATAGTTACATTATTGAGGACAAGTGACAAGTGTGTGGGTGCACGAACGACAACACACAGAGCAGACACACATGAGACGGATTATGAGAGCATTCCAGGAAAGATTTAATAAAAAGCAACACTTCTGGATTTGGAAAGACGTGCTTTTGCTTTTGACAATGTTATAGACAGGCCGCGGAGTGGAAGGAAGAAAACACAGGAGGAAATACTCGTACGTGCCGGAGTGTCTGCTTCGACTAAACAATCTCCTATAAAGTCGACACGTAAACCTGCTTCGGAACTCTTTATCCAGGACAACAAAGCGAGATCAGCCAATAACAACCCGCCTTGAAGCAATACGTATGTAATAATTATTTAATTGTATGTAACAGTCATTGCAAAATGCTTATTTTTCTTGTAAACATATTTTATTAATTTTATATGAATACTTTATATATTCTAATAATGCAAGAACTGTGAGAATAGTAAATTTTGGGTTGCTAGCAATGAATAATAATGAGTTAATTGTGGCAATAATGTATTTGGAGTTCAAAAATGTACTGGTCATGATTAGAACGACGATGACGTAGTTTCAGTGACAGTTTTTAAAATTAGCCAATCAACAGCAAAGAACAGAAATTCTATTGGACTAGAATTGGCCAATCAGATACTCGCGTTACCGAAACTTAAGGTTTTTACCGTTGAGGTTGTTCAGTTCCTGGCAAGACTTGATAGGGTGTAGATGGAAAAATGTGTTATCTACGGACGTTGAGTAAAAACTGATATACTGGTTAAGTGAGTGTATAAAAGTTTCTCACAGTTGCTTTAAAAGTGTAGTGGTTTATAAGCATGTGCAAGAAGTTAAAATAAAAGTGAAAATCTAAAAGTTTAATTCTGTGACGTCTACAAGAATTGTCATTACCACACCTTGCATAAGAATCCTGACTCTAAATTAAGACTGACGCAGCCGAGGCATATTCAAAAAATATTGCATAAGCATTAAATTCAAACCGACGCTCAAAACAACTATTAATACATAACAAATCTTCAAGTTTGCGTAAACATTTTACGCAACATTACGAAAAACAGCAAAATCATCTTCAAGTTACGTATTTATTACTTAACCAGCACCAATAAAGCATCATCTTCCAACTACAACTAAATAACTACTTCACCTTTCCGGCCGACGTTCTTAAACGAGTTATCGGACAGATCGGAATGAGTGCGTTTTAGCATGCTGTGCTTTGTTAACTCAATTTCTTAATGCAGTGAACCGTGCCAAGGTTATATTTTCAGTTGAATATGCGATTTATCGCAACTCACGTGCTATAAATATTGTCTTATGGGCCAAAGAGGTTCCTCATTACATAGTCGAGTTAGAAAGGAACCCGCCTTACGTAATGATATGGGCAGTGATGACGTAACAACATCTGGTTGGACCATAGTTGTTTTGAAGGGACTGTCAATGGCGCAAATTATTTACAAATGTTACAAACATGGCTAATACCACAGCTTGATGAAAGGGGCCTCGCAGAACGCATGTGGTTGCAGCAAGATGGAGCACCTCCTCACCACACTCTTGCAGCGCGCTAATTCCTAAATGAACACTTTCCGGGACGGTGGATAGGTCGTGGTTTATCAGCAACACCAGCTCCCTTGAAATGGCCGCCAAGATGTCCTGACCTTCCACACCTGACAACTCGTTATGGGGAGTCATTAAGGCGATGTATTTGCAGGTCTTTATGCTACAAACGAAGAACTGTGTAATGCTGTTGAGGATGCATTTCGCACTATAACGCCGGACATGCCCAAGAATATGTGAAGAAGAACATGGAATCGTATGGAACTGTGTTTACAGCATGATGGGAAATATAGATATATTGGACACTTAACACCTATGTTATAATTGACAGAAGTGTTGTTGATTGTGATGTTATCATATTATAATTATAGTGAGTGCGCTTGGTGTTATCCAAGTAGCGCTTTCGGGAGACGTGTTTCTCCCATCTTCAGCTTAAGTCGACTGAAATTATTATTTAATAACACCACAAGGGATATATATAGTATAAATGAAGTAAAGAATCGAAGTCTCAAATTTAACATTTGCACACCAAAATTGATAGGATAATTAAAATGTCATTCTAGAATTTTTAGTATGCTGTTAAAGGGTTTAATTATAAATTTTCAAAAAATAATTGCAGCATATTAAGGAGAAATTTTTCCAAACAGTAAAAAAATAATAAAAATCCATATCCTTCGAACTAATTTTAAATACACATTAAATTTGATGTACATATTGTGACTTCGTTCACTTTTTCAACTGTCACGTCTAAGTTCTCAATGTCACTTCACTGTATTAATCTAGTTCAACCTCACTTAGTTCACACTCTTCTCACTGTATTAATGTGAACTGTATAGTTCAATTTCCCGTCACTTCAGCTCCTTCGTGATGTAGTTTCCCTTCGAGACGGTTCGCTCGCTGGGTAGTCGACTACAAGACTTATACAATCCCTCGCTCTGCAGTAGCACTCGCTGCAGTTCACAGCAGTCGTCACAATCTCGCTCGGAGAACGGCACATTTGTCGCACAGGAAACGCACTCGCTAATTCGCTCGCTCACTGACTGACTGACTGACTAACTCGCTTACTCCACTCGCGAGAACGCGAGCTTATATGACCCCTGGAATCTTCTACAGAACATTCTAGAATGATCTAGGCGTATGTTCTGGAGCAGGGGTGAAGCAAACTTCCAGAAGATTCTGGTTATCGCAGTTAGTGCTTCGAAATTTACGCTGGGCGAGAACGTGACTTATCTTTGTTTATCTCCGACTGCCTGGCGCCGACCTCCCGATAACCTTAGGCCATAGACAATATTAAAATTTCAAATGAATCGAACTAATGTTGTGGATTTTAGAAATTTCACAGATGGGTATCGTTAAAATGCTTTTCGGCAATGCTGATTCTTCCTTACAGCACAATCAGTTCTCTTCCAACTCTGTCCACGAGACTGCTCAAGCGTTCGCCGTATGGTATAATACCCGATAAAAACAGATAGAAAACCTTTATAGTCCATACTTACCTACAACATAGACAGTAACAGTACATGAAACAGTCAACGAAGCAGATCCTAGAGCAGACAGATTATACGAACATAATTATAGGGTCATGTGCCTATTTTGTATGCAACTTTTAAGTAACAGGATTCCATCCAACACCGCATAATGTTCTGGGAAAATTACAACATGGACGTTGCTTTCAGACTAATTCGATCACAGGACTGATGGTACCTGAAAGCCAACACTAGTAGACTTGCTACACTCAAAGGAAGATTTCCACAAAACCTACAATATTCGGACAGTGCACCGACTATCTGCAAGCTTGACTTCGATCTTCTGGTTTTGTCATTTCTGTTTCAACAACCAATGGACCACAAAGTAGAAGACATCCTTATAGCATGTAGTACTTATTAGGTTTTACCAAAGAGACAAGATATTTCAATTCTCTAGATGTTATCTTTAACCAGTTGTTATCATAATCTTCGTGTGACAGATCTTATAGTTTCGGGTACTACTGAATCAAGACAATTAACTCTTCGTGCATAGCGAACGGCTTCCCTGAGCAATATAATTATAATTTTTTATAGTATGTTGCGCATTAAATGTATCGGTATCATTACGGAAAATGCCGGAAAAAGGCGAAATGCAAAAGGCGACCAACCGGTGCCCTGGTCGTCTCCACATAGTCTACTGTGTCACTATCGTATCATGGTCATTTACCTAAAACCACTCTCATGACTGCCCAGGATAGCACGGTAGGAAAATTATCTCAGGCCATGTGTAAATGAGAAAAAATCTCTCATCGCAAATTATATGGAAAGTAGCCATTGGCAGCTCACAGACACAGCATGCAACCGCGACACGATCGGTGCTCAGTCGCAACACGGTAGGCTAAATATTGGCCTAGGAACAAAGCACTCTGGCATACAAGTTTATGACTACTTCTGGGCAGCTTTACTTCGGACCTGGAATCCTTCGACAGATATCTCCATAATGCACGACGATTCCTGACACAGAAGTAGTATATATAACCTTATACATCCTGATTTTTTAAAATATAAACTAGTTTGCATTCATATAATCATGGACGAAATTTGTGTATATACATTCTCACCTACGTTTTTTGTGATGTATGATTCATCCTTTAAATGCTCACATATTGTAATGCATAACGGGTGGAAGGAAAGTCATTACATTAATTTAAACCAGTTACAGATTTCATTATTTAAAACATTTTGTATTTTTCGTTTGTTTTTTCCTATGATCATTTTATGTGGAGATACTTTAGGTTTATCGAGAACATGAAACGTTAACGTTGGCATATGACGCCGAAAGGTAACTGGGAGCGGGGAGTGGCACTCTCCCTTTAAAAACCAGAAGTAGGTCAGCGCGTAAGCAGGTTTCACTTTCGCTGGCGTGTAGTTCATGAGCGTAATTAAAAGTTTCGCTTATTCCTGCCCATACGTTCACAGCAAATTGCCTGTTGAAAATGATGCTCCCTGATGCTGTTGTCTTCCACCATGTATGGGTATTATGGAAAATGACAATTTTTGTAAAGGTAGCTTCGTCTGTTGCCATAATTAATTGTGGCATATATGCACCTTGTTCTAGGAACCAACTGAAGAAAGCCAGCCCAGACGCGTAATCAGCTGCTTAGAGACTCTGTGTCTATTGGATATTAGATAGCAAAAACTTCTTTCAACGCCCTGAGAACAAACCAATGGGACACACCGACCATGATAGATATTCCCCGAATACTGCCTGCTGGGTTGTTCATTTACAAGATTTAAAATTGCTTCCTCTGCGACGACGGTTTTTCGTGCTTACCCTCCTTCGTGTGCTTGCTGCACGCTCCCTGAGATTTACTTATGATTATCCACTAAACACACCTCGGGTTTTTTATCACTAAACCTGTGCTTTTCAATTCGTAGTAAGCTGTTACCCTAATAACGACTCAATCTCTAGCGGAGCTAACATAAAAATTGTGTGTTTATCAGTTAGTGACCGTGAAACGCTTAATGGACGATGTAGGCATTACTTACATACTGTTAGTGTATGCCATGAGCTACCACGATGCACTTGTCATTTCGCCGAGTAAAATATAACACAGCTCTTCTATCGTGTCTGCCTGTATTAATGGTCGTGTGGTAAACAAAAGCGTTAGTCCCCACACGTACCAGTTCAGGTATGCTGTTTTGGATACGTCCGAAAGCAGGTTCTTACACTGACTTACCTGCACCTAGCAAAATTGCCTATGTCTTCAGCCACATTGTATCTGCAAAAAGGTGTTCGGAAAATGTTTAATTATTTCAACACCCTGGATGATGTAACGCAGTTGTTACCGAAACTATATCATAAATAGGTTACTCTACCTATCTTACAAGTAACAAACTATTATTTACATACATTCTCGTGGAATAAACCATCTAATTTGGAAAAACAAATATTTCTTTAGAAAATGGATTATCACAGAACAAAATACTATTGTACTTTCTTTTTTATAATACTTCCATGAACTATGTACATATTAGAAGAACGTAATAAGTTCCCTCCCAGCCTGCATATGTTTGTTTGCACCATACGGCGTCTCTGGCATCCACGTTGCTATCTTTTCCTGTCACTTCAAACATCTGTCATTTGCCTATCTTCCATAGTTTGTCTCTCACAATCACTTTACAACAGTTGTAGTCTTACACCCTTCTTATGCCCAGGAGGCGTAAATTATATCGTTTTAATGGCCATCTCTCAGGTGGCTTTCTTCTAAGGTGTCCATTCCATCTTGACGATCTTCCTTCTATAGAATCGATATTGTTTACCGCTTGCATCTGCTCTCACACCGTTACATTTTTGACTTTGTGAAGTTTAGACACCTAACAATTTCTACAATTGTGCATTTCCATAGATTTTAATGTATTTTCATTCCTTTTTGAGACCTCTCATAACTCAGCGCAAAACTTGGGTACACAATATTTTCGATTATTGTTTTATAAATTCTTTTCTTCATACCCTTATTTATGGTATTGTTTCAAATTATGGAATGTAATTGTCTTATGGTAACTTTTTCTTTTTGTGGTCTGTGTCTTATTTCAGTTTCATTACTTCCTTTGTCTAATATCATTGTTCCTAAATATTTACAAGTATGTTGTAATGTAACAGTATAAAAAGTGAATTGAAATTAATGAAAATGTTTAAAAACAATATGTTTTGTTGATAGTTTCTCTTGGCAAAATCTTGCGCTTCCCGTAAGCTCTGTTTACAGTTTAAATTCCGTCGCTAACAATTTAGAGCTACGGTTCCTATACGCAATAACATCTTCGCAGTAACCTAGGCCTGCTTGTGAACATTCAGATCTCGTGGTCTGAACAGCTACTGTCTAGACATAACCGTGCGGACTAATACCCCGAGGTTCAGCCAGTGGTCTTGTTTACTGTTGTTGGTACATAGTTTGGGACACAAACACAAGCTCGTAAACATCCATCTGCTTAGGTAAATTGATATTGCCTCATTAAGGGCAGGTGTGAACCGCCATTGGTATACCCACGGCCACCTAACATTTAAGGACATTAGGGGTTCAAATATTTCACGCCATACAATGCGATGTCATTACATGGTTATTGGGAAAACCGTCTGCTTCCATCTCTTTTATTGCTTCCTACAAAAACAGCACGAATTCTCTGCATGAACCAGCAAACCCAACGATGAAACAACTTCAACCCTTTCGACCGCTTCATTAAGGTCGCTTTTTGCGGGTGTTTTATTCAAACTTTAAATTCCTCTGTTTAAAAAACTTTAATTTATCCTTACTGCAAGAAAAAGCTTCAAAATCTGAAAAGAGCAGCAGGCTTAGAGTAATGAAAACATAAAATAGAAACGTCTGCTCCTATAAGAAAGCTCTGCTTATGTACAATGGAATCTCTATTATCCGTCGCAGTGTTGGGGATAAGTTGATCGATTAACCGAACGTATCCAATAACCAGTACCATAACAAGTTTCAAAAATTAAATACTCATTACTTATAGTTTTGTAATTTTATGCTCCAGTTTTGCTGGCACAAATGTTATCTACATTCTGCACAGTTACTACACAGTGTTATACTGCTTACAAACACAAAAAAGCGCAACTATGTACACAACCAAATTTTATTTACACTTTTTACTTTCCCTACTACATATAGTAAGTAGGGGAAGTATTGCATCCCATCCAAAAATTCAATACCGAAATTTCACCGGAAATACATATATTGAGATGCCCTGAATCCAAATAAAGCATTTTTGGAAACATGTAAGTATGTCTGTGAAAGGCATAACTCAAAAATAAAATGTCGGAAACATACCAATTTGGTATTTGATTTAGTATCTTCCAAGGATACGACACGAAGATTTTCAAGCAAAATCCCCCACTACAGACTACGCTTCAAATGAAACATTTTTCTAAACTTTTGCTTTTTTCAAAAATGGCTAACGAATTTGATTAAAATATCATATGTTTAAGATATTTTCATGGCAAATAAAATTTATATCTTGAGTTTTCTGGGAATGTGCGCAAGAGTCCTCTTCATTCTGGATGATTTTGGCATAACTGGTAAACCGTTAGAGATAGACAAAATTTTACTACACAAAAAATGTAGATCTCATTAAAACACACAATTTATGTGATATACATTTTTTTCGAGTGAACCATCTTCGAGATATTCCTTGTTATTTGTTTTAATTTTCCAATACTTATACTTTTTGTTTTCTCTACTACGTATAGTAAGTAATAGTAATAGTAATATTTATTTTCATCATTATTACAATAATACAAATAAAGCTTACATCTAAAACTTATGTCTAGTGCACCAGTTTTCTAGCTCCCCCATATTTAGCCCCTAGGCTGTATATATGGGATAAAGCTACTATACCATCTCTCCACTTTACAAACTATGCTCGTTCAGCTGTACCTTTCTTAAGCTCCTTATCCACTTATCCCTTGTGTTGCCTAAAAATGTCCCCATCATTTTAATTATTTCTACTTTTGTGCTTCCCAACATTCTTAATGCTACTGCTTCTTTGTTTAACTTGTCCCATTTTTTATTCCATATAACCTCTCTCCACCTTTTAACCTTATCACATTCTATTAGACAATGAAAAGTACTATAGTAAGTAGTGGAAGTATTGTATTCCACCCAAAAATTCACTACTGAGATTTCACCGGAAATACATGTTTTGAGACCCCCTGAATCCAAAAAAAACATTTTTGGAAACATGTGTGTGTGTTTCTGGCTGTCTGACACACTGTGTGTGTGTGCGCGTGCGTGTGTGTGTGTGAACAGCATAACTCAGATAACGCACAGTCGGATAAACACCAAACTTGGTATTTAGGTTCAGTATCTTCCAGAGATGCGACACGAAGGTTTTCAAGAAAATCCTCTACCCCAGATTACCCTTTACATGGAACATTTTTCGAAAATTTTAATTTTCTCAAAAATGACTACCGATTTTGATTAAAATATCATATGTTTAAGATAAGGCGGCGCCGTGGCCGAGTGGTTAGACCGCTCGCCTTCCACCGAGGCGGCCCGGGTTCAATCCCAGGGACCTGCATGTGGGATTTGTGGTGGACGAAGCGGCATCTGGGCGGGTTTTCTCCGGGTTCTCCGGTTTCCCCCGCCACTCATTCCACCAACTGCTCCATCATCACCTTTCCTTTCATCCATTTCACCAACATTTCGTTTCATCTACTTCCTTCATCCCATACCAGCCATCGGGCTGATCCCCCATCCTGGCTGTTCTGTCTGATCCATGAGTGTCTGCTCCTCGACGGGCCTCTGACCCCAGGCACCCGCCTGTAAGTCCTGGGGGTGTAAGTCCTACATAAGAGGAGGGTAAACAGATAATGAATGAATTAATGAATGAATGTTTAAGATATCTTCATGACAAATGAAATGTATATTTCGAATTCTCTGGGAATGTGTCCAAAAGTGTTCTTCTGCATAACTGGTAAACCATAAGAGATATACAAAATTTTATTACACAAAAAATTTAGATCGCTTTAAAATACACGATTTATGTTATACATTTTTTTGGTTGGGTGAACCATTTTCGAGATATTGCTTGTTATTCCCTTAAATTTTTCAATACTTATACATTTTCTCGAATTCGTTATTCTTTTTTTTTGTCCTGGTAATGCAAAGAGAATGGGATATTCCACGTAGCAACCACCTCTTAAAATATTTGACTATCGCTTAAAGGCTAGCAATTCCCCTTGCATCTATAAGAAAATTAGCAATAAGATTAACATCTCGATTAACATTAAGTATATGGAGAATAGGCGTTTGTAAAAATAGTTTGCACAAGAGTAAAGAAAGTCATGTGAGTGTAACACATCAGATTGTTTTGAAATGGTAATCTGTTATTCGGTTTTTTATGTGCCGGAATGCAAAGAGAATGGAATACTCCACATAGCAACCAGGTCCTAAAAATTTGACTATCGCTTAAAGCCTAGCATATTCCCCTTGCACTTACAAGAAAATTAGCAATAAGTTTAACATCTCGATTAACACGAAGCATATGGAGATTAAGCGTTTATAAAATAGTTTGTACAAGAGTAGAGTGTCATGCGAGTGCAAAACATCAGATTTTTACACATACACTGTACATATTCTCATAATCTCTCTGCTAAGAAGAAATAAGTTTTTATTCTTGCTTTTTTTAACTTTAGATTTGTTTAATTGTATTTGACGAGAATGTCGAGAAATAAAGTGCCATCTTTCTGTTCCAGAAATTCTAGTAAATTTTCTGCTACTTGAAGAGCTACTTGTAGTGGTGTGCGTCTTCCCTAGTAGAATTGGATTTTTATACTTTTACGCTTCTTTAACCCAATAATACTATTCGACGAAGATGCAAATTATAGCACTGTGTCTTTGTTCTTTATTAAATCGCGCACAGTTATTACGCCAGTCTCGTATCAGATGCAAGATTAGACACAGTTTCTTCCTGCTTAAACCGTTCAATTATGTGTTCTTTTGATTATATACGTATTCAGCACGACACGTTTCCTTTTCACATGCATGGAAGACATTTTCTACAGTAAGTACGGACACTCAAGCAGTAAGACTGGATCTGACCAATGTTGTATGAAAGTCCGAATTTCTTGAAAGCAGGTAGAGACGGTCTTGTAAACACACGCTTAAAAATACCCCCTTTCCTACAAACAGCATTCTAGGTAACGGTACATACAGTACAGAACTGAAATGCGTAATTTTTGTGCCTCACTTCTTCATTAAACATATGCTTCATGTTAATCGAGATATCGAGATGTTAATCTTATTGCTAATTTTCTTGTAGATGCAAGGGGAATTGGTAGGCTTTAAACGATACTCAAATATTTTAAGAGGTGATTGCTATGTGGAGTATTCCATTCTCTTTGCATTACCAGGACAAAAAAAATGAATAACGAATTTGAGAAAAAGTACAAGTATTGGAAAAATTAAGGAAATAACAAGCAATATCTCGAAAATGGTTCATCCAACCAAAAAAATATATAACATAAATTGTGTATTTTAACGCGATCTACATTTTTTGTATAGTAAAATTTTGTCTATCTATTATGGTTTACCAGTTATGCAAAACGTTAACAATGAAGAATACTTTTGGAGACATTCCCAGAAAATTCGAGATATACATTTCATTTGTCATGAAAATATCCTAAACATATGATATTTTAATCACAATCGTTAGAGCCACTTTTGAGAAAATTAAAATTTTCGAAAAATGTTCCATGTAAATGGTAATCTGGGGTGGGGGGATTTTCTTGAAAACCTTGGTGTTGTATCTCTGGAAGATACTGAACCTAAATACCAAGTTTGGCGTTTATCCGACTGTTCGTTTCTGAGTTATGCTGTTCACAGACAGACACACACACAGACACACACGGACATGTTTCCAAAATTGCTTTTTTTTATTCAGGGGGTCTCAAAACATGTATTTTCGTGAAATCTCGGTATCGAATTTTTGGGTGGAATACAATATTTCCCCTACTTACTATACGTAGTAGAGATAGTAAAAAGAGCCAAATTAAGAGCCGAATTATCCGGCGTTCGGTTAATGAGATGACGGAAAATCCGGGTTATACTGCATATAAATAAGCGTATTTACTTTGCATTTGTGTATAATTCATGGCCTTGAGGTACTCTTATTATAGCTATTGCAAACTTGTAACTCTATAAAAAGCCAATGTTTAATGTGATGTTTATCATGCACCGACATCCTAAGCTGTCTACAAACCAATTAGTCAATAAGTTAATGAACATAGGTTTAATTAAATGAAATGTGTATGTATTCCTTAATTTCGTCTCAGTAGTAGAACTAATGATGTATAAAATTTCACGCACTTCTCTAAGCATTATCATGTTGTAGTTTCCCTACAAATCACTTATGCATACTTACTTTCCTATCATATTCCTGACATGATATTCAACAGAAAGCGTTGCAGTACACGCTTTGTTATACATATACAGGAGCAAATAAGAAGCTTATATGATGGTCAGCTTTTTAAACAGCTCGTCGATATTATATTAGCTTAAGATTGCGTAGCAGGAATTTATGGAAGACAAATGAGCGACACATTAACAGTCGAAGATGCGCTGCTTAAAGTTTTTAAAAAATTCGAGGAGAAATTACGTATTTTCGTAATTCAATTCAAGCCATACATTGGTCATTCAATTTCTGAATTTGTCATGTTTTAATCATTCATTCACTGTTTAACCTAATCTTATGCAGGACTTACACCCCCCCAGGACTTAGAAGCGGGTGCCTGGGGTCAGAGGCCCGTCGAGGAGCAGACAGAAGAGCCAGGATGGGTGATCAGCCTGATGCCTGGAATGGGATGAAATGAAGTAGATGAAACGAAATGACGGCGAAATGGATGAAAGAAAAGGTGATGGTACCGGAGAAAACCCGCCCAGACGCCTCTTTGTCCACCACAAATCCCACATACGGGTCCCTGGGATTCAACCCGGGCCACCTCGGTGAGAGGCGAGCGGTCTAACCAGTTGGCCACTGCGCCGCCATCATGTTTTAATCAAAATTAAAAACTAGTGAAACATCTTGAGAATTTCTTGAGTCTTCGCCTAGAGTCCTTAAAGAGTTGCTATTTGATCGATATTTCACTTTTAGTTATGGTGTTGACAAGCATGTATATTTTCTATCTTTTCTAAATTAGGGAATCCAAAAACACATTTCGATATCCAATGGTTTCATCGAATGCAGCTTTCTCGTATCAAAGAATAAAGGTAAATTAAAAATGTGTTATCCTTTGTGAGCTTCTCTACCACTAACACTTATATTTATCTCCTTACTACAGATTATTTATTAATTTTTTTATCTTCCTGGCGTTAATTAATCCATTACACTTTCGTTGCAGCTATGTGTATGTACGGGTATTATAGAAGACAGAAGCGGCAGTCAAAGCTTAGAAAAGTGGGTGTCTATATGTTGAATTTTTAAATTATAATCTTTACATCAAGAGAAGCAAAATATTGTTAAATTATCGCTGGAAAATGTACGAAAAATGTACTTAAAAGTTTAAACAAATAGACACGGATATCTTGGAAATGGCTACCAGTCATTTGATGTTTTAAAGATCACTGCATTTTTCCATAGAAAGGGCCTATTTGCATAGCTTTTATACGTTCCCAGCTTCATACAAAATAAAGGACTTAAAAGATATTTACAGAAAGTTCAAGATATGTATATCAGTCTTCATGTAAGTAGCTCAAACATAATACAAAATGTTCAGCAAATTAGAGCCATTTTTTTCAGAAACTAAAAGGTAACGATATATTTTCTGTGCAAGGAAGGATTGGGGTAAGGGTGCTTGAAAAATGCTTGACACCTAATTTATAGTTTTTAGTTATGTTTTTCTCCCTACCCTCTCCTCTCTGTTTTTCGCTCACATTCTTTTTTTCTATAAAATGATTTTAGGTTCATAGCACCTCAAAACATGCATTTCTGGTGAAACCTCGATATTTAATTTTGGGTGGAATATGATACTTTCTGTGCCTCCAGTACATAAGTGGTAAGGGGAAAAAGAAGCATACTATTTACACAGAATTCTAAAAAAATGCTTAGTGCAAGGCTATACGTATTTCTGTGTTGCACGAATTCACTTGAGCTCTGATGTTCTATTTACATTTCTTTGTTTTACTCTAAAGCACGTGTTCTTACTCAAGTTTTTCCTCACGTCTTGGCCTGAAACCTATAACAATAAACATCACAATATTGCAAGTGTAGCAGAATATTACAAACTTCACGCTTGACTTCATCTCATCACGAAGGAGGGAACGTCGTTTTATGGAAAAATAAAGCGAACGAGTAAACACAGACGAAGAGAAGGCCGTGACTGACGTGATGTGACGTGCAGAAATAGCGAGGAAATACGTGCACTCTTCAGCGCCGCGGGGATCTTCCTCTTTTCCAGACTGTTTGCTTCTGAAACACTTAAACCAATATTACACTACTTGAAGAGAAATTCTCACTTTCCAGAGTAGGAACATATAAGACTAGAAACTTCATTTTGCCAAGTATACAAAGTACGCCAGTTTTCTTTGCGACGGGCACTTCTATGAGAGAGTTGGAAGTTGCATTTGTAAGTCCCTGAGAACTGTTAATTATGGACAATACGTAAGGTGGATATATAAGATAAAATCCTAAATAATTTTGAAACGACAGCTTTTCTTTATTTCTTTACGTCGTTTTAACTAATGGTCATATTACGACAGATCTGTTAGGAGATACCTTGTGCATCGGTATATGGCGGACAGTTAGCCTTTTCGTCTCATCCCTGTACCATACCACCTTACCTCGCGATATGTTCACAGAGGCATGTGTACAGCAACTGTGCCTCTGCTTTGTGACGAGCAGATGGCAGTATTGACAAGTACCCACAAAGGCATGTGTACAGCAACTGTGCCTCTGCTTTGTGACGAGCAGATGGCAGTATTGACAAGTACCCACAAAGGCATGTGTACAGCAAATGTGCCTCTGCTTTGTGACGGGCAAATAGCAGCCTCGACATGTGTCCAGAGAGGCATGTGTACAGCAACTGTGCCTCTGCCTTGTAACGAGCAAATGTCACGCTCGACAAGTGTCCGCAGAGGCATGTGTACAGTAGCCAACTGTGCCTCTGTTTTGTGACAGGCAGATGGCACCCTCTACACGTGCCCGAATAGGCATGTGTACAGCAAATGTACCTCTGCTTTGTGAGGGCAGATGGTACCCTCGACATGTGGCCACAGAGAGATGTGTACAGCAACTGTACCTCTGCTTCCACACGTGCCGAGCAGATGACAATAGTGTGCCGTCCAGTGAACTGTTTTCATTAACTATGGATAAATGACCAAGCATTCGTTTTACCATCTATTTTTCCTGATTTGCTATTTGCTGAAGGTGGAGCTTTGAGTCGTGGTATTAAGTATCGAATCTGATATTTGTCTTCGCGATTGAGAGAAACCACGAAAAAAAGCCCAGCCAGATTGGGATTTGAACCTGGGAGCTCCAGAATTTGTACCACAGACGTTACCGCCTGAGCCATCCCGGTCGATAAAACGGTAGCGTTTTTTATCCACTTCCGGTTCATGCTGTCATGGTGGAAAGTTGAATTTCCTGCATTCACTGCTGGTAACTTAACATAGCTGCTGATTTTGTCTATTTTACTGCACGTATGTATATGAACTATATGAAATCTTCTAACCTTTGATATATATGTGTTACTGCAGAACATGGAATACAATCATATTTGATAGTTGAGGTTTACCATTTGAATATTACTGGGTTCTTACCTTCTTTTTATTTGTTAATATTTACTTACGATTCAATTCATGCAGCAGCAGCAGCAGCAGATGCAACAACTAGGCATGAACAATTGATCGTCAGTTTGCTATCACGGTTAACCACCAAATAGAACACACACAGCAATTAATTTTATTCTCGCAAAATAGTATTTCTATTATTCATTATCGGAGAAAAAAATAATATGTGCATTGGAGCTCTCGACTTTGTCCCGTATTTTAAACTGTTGGACGTTCCCGAATGCTCCATTTACCACACCTGTATCGTAACGTATTACTACAGGATTCACAACTTATCATAAACATCAGGGATTTCCTCTATCTGTTTTCCTTTTCAGTGGTACTACCTTATTCTAATGCAACGTCACACGAGCCCATTCCTTAAGCGCCTACATTAGTAACATCTTAAATATTATAGTTTTCATAAATGATTCTCCTAGACTGCACTGGCAGCAGAGAACATAAGTTTTGTTTTGATATGTTTTACTGGTCATGAGAAAAACGCTCTAGTGCAGTGTTATATTAATTACAATTTTCCACGCAATTTAGATATGACATAAAAGCATTAACACATTAAGGCTAAGGAAAAAAATTGTGGTGTAATTTTTTTGAAAACTTCTCTAGCTGCTTCAGGAAAAGTTTCCTGAAATGTATAATGTTGATTGATTAGAAAATGGGTGGCGTCTACCAGAGCCCAGCGCGTAGACCAAAAGAAGGTCCATTGTGCTCCTTGGACTAAGAAATCTACTCAATTGCCAAGGTACAAACAAAGGTAACAAAGCTCCCAGGTTCAATCCTTTAATATCCTTCCGTTTCCAAAACAGGAGATTCCAGAGAATCCTCTGCCATGCATATGCCATACACTTACAGAAGATGTGCATGGAGGTTTCATCCTCCTCTCCTACATGGGGTTATTAAGTTCATTATGTGTAGATGCCGGCGAAGAGGGTTGTGTCCTGTGTACATACCTACCATAATCCATATTCGCTCTCTACTGAGGGTCATCAGGACCTTCTTATACCCTGGCATAGGCTCCATGATTAACCTGGCTACAACAGAACTCAAAGCTCAAAGATGGATGGATATCCCAAAGAATGGCTCCGGACCAACAAACGTTACACCTGTGTGCTAACTTTTCTGCGTTTACATTGCCACTAATGCCCGAATGCCCTGGAACCCACAGAAGAGTAGCAGGGACTCGTTCACAGAGCCCATCCGAAACCCTTTGGCATTATCACAGCAATTAGAATGATGTTCTAAGAGTACACAGTGTTTTAATCCTGCCTGACTATCTGAGCAAATATATGCATTTCCCCAACATCGAAGATTTTTACAAAACCAAACATGCGTTTGAAAGCTTTTAGTAAATTCTCCTTTTAAACTTGTTGTTATACATTTTAGTGTTACGGTTTTCTGATATAGGTAGTCTGCAAGTATATTTTAGTAGTAAAATAATTGATCAAGTAATTTTAGATAAGTACAGCATATGCAATTTTGAACTTTGGTATACTCTCTTTAGAGTTAAGGAAATCATAATCCCCTGTTACCAATATTCAAGGAAAGAGAGACAAAACGGACAGATATTAGCAATTTACCATCACCAAAAGTAGTAAGTTTAGAATGTTGGATTTGGCATACAATATATGAGCATTGAGAAAAATAATATTCTTAGTTGTTAGTAATAAGTATGTTTCAGTTCGTTTCTGGAGTTACACTGAGCACGGTTTATCTTTCATGGTGTATTAATATAAATAGTAAGACCGTTTTTACAATATTCACAGGAAATACAGCAAAACTAAGGGAGGGGATATTATGAAGAGTACATAGTAAAATAAGAGCAGTGAAGCAGGCAGATATTTCCACACCACGCTCCAAATGTAATAAATACCAGCGAGAAAAGCTTTCTTCTAAGTTTTGGCCAGTTGATTTGGAAAGAGCTTTCAGGAGAATAGGCGTAGAGTCAGTATGCGAAAGAGGTGAAATAAATGGTAAAAGCATACGGAAAGGTGTCAAAAGAAGACTATAGATATCATCCGACAACAAATTGAATCGGATTGTAAAATTAAACCTTCTCTAAATCTAGAAAATGAGATAAAACTGAATTGGGTTAAAGAGGCGTTTTAAACTTTACTTAGGAAGAAAGGAAAGATCAGGAATGTCATGTTTTAGGGGCACAAAATGACTGACGATTCTGGCAGGAGAATTTGAACATTATGTGGTTTGGATAAAGACAGAGCAGATATTTGGCGAAATGCTCACAGTGGGAGAACCAGCGAACAATTGAATGCACAGAAAAATCCTTAAGTCGTGCTAGGAGGAGACTGGTATGTTATGATCTACTGGCTAACCAGAGGAACTGAAAAATCATGGGAAATTTCCTGGAAAAAGTTTGCAAAGTCATATCAAATTTGTTCGGTTGGTCATAGGTAATTTATCTCTCTTTTCTTTTGTCAGCTTTAACTTTTATCTTAAATACGCCTATACGGTCAATGACCCATACACGAAGTATTTGTGTAATAACTTCAATAATTTGACAGCAATAGATATACCTTATCTGTCTATTTAAATATGGGTTGGTCAGTAGAATAAGAATAAAGATTTCCAATTGCTTCACTTTTCAAATATGCAGTATTTGACAAAATATAACTTAAAGAAATGTATCACACCATGCGTTATGAGCAATATTCCGATTGTGGTTTGTTTCACTCCGTCTCCAGAGGAATATGTTACATCTTCGTCCATGGCTTAGCATTTAACCAAGAAGTAGTTGTTACATCTAAGCTCGTTTTGTAACATCAACCGCTGAGAATAATTAATATCGCTTTGAGGTAAGATTTTAATTCTGTGTACTCATATTGTTTTAAAAACATATATATAACTGCGTTTTGTTTTATCCGCCTTCTCTTAAGTAACATCTAATTGAAAATTCAAACATCTTAACATAATTTATTATGGATACTTTATGGTAACATAAATTTGTTAGGAAAATCACAAGAGAAAGTTCCGAGTTTCTGTTGAAAATATGAAGAAAAATGAATAAAAGCTGCACCATGTTTAACATTTTGAATACAACGAAACAAAGAACCAACGCCAGAATAAACCGTTTGATAGTTTAACTCACAAATATGATCGTGTGTGAACAGATAGCAATAAAGCACGCGATGAGATCTTAAAACTCTCAAAGGAAACCAGATTATTAAAGTAGAAACCCCGAATACATTTACGCTTAAAAACCAAATATGCCTTTAAATGATTTTAATAAATTCTCACTTAGAAACCTCTGTAGGGCTTTTTCGGTAATGACAGAATTATAATAGATCGATTGGAAAGTTTTAAAGATTACATGTATACACACGCTCATACATTTTATCTACAAATGTGACTAATTACATCTTTAAGGGAGGGTATTCTAACAATTGCCATACTGCAGATGAAGAACAGTGAGTGTCATATTTATTCTCATTCGCCGATTCCCTTTCATCAAGCGGCTAGAGTTTCCATTTTGGCGCTGTCGGTCGGCAGGTAGACGTCTTCTCAACCTAAGCCGGCTTTATACCTGGTCCTCGAGATAGAGGCAAGTTAATTTATTACAGTAGAGACGCAAGCTTCTTGACATTCAATTACAGCTCTCAGACGAGCTACTAAGCCGATACTTCACTCTCAGCTCAGCGTCTTGCACTCAAACACATGTACCTCTCCCGCTTTACTCAACTGCTGTGGCAACAATTATTCCAACTAGTGTTAAAAACGTCATGCATACATATTCATGGCAATTAAATTACTCCTTCTAAAGCAAATTACATGCATTTTCTGTCCATTTATTCAATTACGAGGTTAAAACTAGTCTCTGATACATCGCTATTTTACTCGGGGATTTCCTAGCTTTGAGGTAGCCTATTTGCGCACAGCAAATTTTTTTTTTTTTTGTAAAATATTATCGCCTAATTGAGTACGTACAGTTCTGGTGGCGGGAGTGTTCCGGTCCTGTTGCGCATAAGCGCAGATAATAATCCTTTGTGCTGTGCTTCATATCATATTATACGTATATCATATACATTTTATTGCTATGTGGCACGTAACGGGCATTGACTAAGTCAAATAGCACAGAGAAAATACAATGTCATAAAAACACCATTTCACTTAAAAGAAGAGCGAATTTAATTATTTTACTGCCTTTTAAATTAAAAAATGTATTTTAAAAACTCCTTTTGCTGTAACGTTTAATAAAATGAGGCAACATATTGTACCATATTGCACCCAAATAAAGATATGAATTTAATATTCACTTAGTCTAAGCTATGGTAAATCAATTATATTGTTTCTGGTGTTATGGACATGTGCCTCTTTCCTCAAAAATTAATCATGTAAATCATACATCTATAAAAGCGAAAATCCTACATTAAATTCAACGACTTTGTCTGCCCCAACATCATGGATTATTAGAAAATAATTATAATCAAGCTACAAACGGTTTAACTTTCACTATTATTTTAGGAATGTATTTTACTATTTTATAACTGCTCTACAAGAAATTAAAGTTGTCTAGTTCCTTTACAAAAATGGTCAATTCTAACCCAACTGGAGTAGTAGAACAAGATTATAACAGAAAATGTATCTCAAACAATCGATCAACGATCCACGAATGACAACTCGGGTGTTTGCATTGGAGCTCAATTTAGCTGGCGCTACTGTAGCCAGAGACTTGAAAAATTGGGTTACGTAAATATTCGCGATGTATGGGTTCCTTAAGAACTGAGTGAAGCGAATTTGCTTTAGCGCGTTTCCATTTGTGACTCCTTATTGAGACGCAATCAGAATTATCCTTTACTGGAACGGCTGGTAACTGGAGATGAGAAGTGGATTGTGTACAACAGCGCCCTAAAGAGTATATATATATATATATATATATATATATATATATATATACATGTGTGTGCGTGTGGGTGCGCGCGCGCGCGCACGGCTTTGAAGCTCTTGCCTATTCAACTATTCACTAGAGCGCTTCTTTTTTATTCGTTTGCAGTCTACTTTCTCTCATGACATTCTAACAATAGTCTGCAAGCATAAATGAAACTCACTTGCCCTGATACCTCCTGTCTATTGCTGAAATATCTTGAATAAAGCGCTCCGTGTTCGTCACTCAAAGCGACACAAATGCTTGTAATGAAGTCGAGATGTGAGTGCAAAAAGTCCATCTTTAGTGACATATTACAATCTAGCTCTTGGTATGTCCTTAGATGTTAATTAGCAACTAGACTAATTTTTCAGCTCTTTGATTTCCCAATAAATTGTGAACAACAGTTTCGAAGACTTCCCAGACTCTTTCTTTTTTCCTTCAATGACTCTATTAAAGCTTTCATCCTTAAGCAGTTCTCAATTTCCGGGTCAACAAAGCTTCACTCTTTGATCTTAGCATCACTGAGATGTGGGAATTTTATTTTTAAGTACTGGAAAGCTTCTCCTTCTTGATTCATCGCTTTCACTAAATTCTTCACGAGTCCTACCTTATGTGTAAATGTAAACCGAATAAAAAATTTGCTTAAGAAAATGTAGCTTATGAATGTCTTTTGCACTCATGAGGACAAAAGTTTTGTGCTTGTTATGTACATATATTTATCTCTGAAAACAACTTTAAACACGAAAATTACTGTGATATAATAGTAAATAGGTTTTTTTAAGCACAACCAAGAACATTCGTGTAAAAGTGACTTCTCCAGAAACAAAGCACAGTTTATTCAGTGTTGACAGCCTATATTTGTAACAAGAGAAATATTACATTAAAAAGTTTCCGTCTATCATAATTTCCTGCTTTTTCAAGAGAATGAGAGTTGAACAAAATTTTTAAACTTCATATTCGTTTATTTCACATCAAAATGAACAGGAGTTAGCTACCTTTTAACTCTGATAGATTGAGTGTAAGGCAGTGTTATGAAGATAAACAAACTGGGAAAATTTAAACATTTAAGGATGTCTGTTCCAGAAACGATTAGTGCTCATTAGAGTACACGTAACAGAAGCTAATGTTTTGAAGTCAATAGCATTCTGTAGCATACACTATTTGGACAGAAGAATCCGGATACCCCATTAAAAATTAAGTACAAGTTTGGAACGTCTTCCATCGGGAAATTACCGTTAGCCTTGATGACAGCCTTCAGTCTCTCAGGCATACTTTCAATCAGGTGGCGGAGGATTTCCTAGATATGACAGCCGATTCCTCATGGATTGCCGAAATGAGAGATTTCGATGTGGTTCGGTGTTGTCTAGTTGGAACCTGGGCTTCAAAAGACCCCAGAGATGTTCTATGGGATTCAAATATGCGCAGGACAGGTCACTAATGGGACATTGATGTCAAACCACTCACATTCGTATGGACGGGATCTCCTTCGTGTTTAATAATCACAAAGGTCATCCCTGAACTGGCCTATAACAATAGGAAGCATAAAAGTGGTTTAAACGTCGGAGCAATCTTGCACTGTGACATTACCCTATAAAGCAACAAGGAGCCAAACGCCCTCCAGGAGAAACATGACCACAACACCACCCCCAATTTGGCACTATACAGACTGGTGAATGCCGCTCACCAAGCATTCGCCACACACTCATCCTACCATCGAATGGCCAAATTGTATACCGTGATCCATCACTCCATAGGATTTTCAACTATTCTATGGTACAGTTTCGACGTTAATTACTATAGACGAGGCAACGTTTGACATTTTACTGTGCGAGGGTGGCTTATGGAAACTTAAGTTTACACACTTCATGCCGAACAATCCTGGTGCTTGCAGTAGATTCTGATGAAGTTTGGAATTCTTGTGTGATGGTGGCTATGAATTATTGACGTCTAGGACGATCCTCTTCAATGTACAATGGTTTTTGGAGGTCAACATGAGAGGTATGCATGGACGGTTCCGAGTTGTATATGTCCCTTCACGTTTCCACTTCACGTAACATAGGAAAAGTGCATCTTTATCGTCCTCTGGTCTGGTGGTACCATGCTAGCCTCTAGTTCCCAAGGTCGCGAGTTCAAACCTGGCAGAGGATGATGGAATTTTTTCAGCGTAAAAATCCTTACCATGGCTTCCTTTGGAAGGGAAGTAAAGCCGGTGGTCCCGTGTTGTATATTTACGGCACGTAAAAGAACCTCAAGCCTGACAAAGAGGCTTCCGAACAAAATTTTCTGTATTTCACGTCCAATATAGAATGGCACTAGTTAAAGAGCGCCCATAAAGCTCAATTTAATTTAATTTTAGTCTATCTTGGGGTGTTCAGGAGAATGGAAATCTCAATTATAGACTTCTGGCACAAGTAGCTCACACAACTTTATTTCGTTGGAAGTCCATGAGTTCTACAGAAGGTACCATTTTGTTGCTGTCTGAGAGCGCGAAACATGTTTTTGTTTTTATGAGAAACAAAACTTGTAATGTGAATTTGGGTAGTTTTGTCCATATTGTGTGTATAAAAATGGCGCCAATTCCATCCCCAGGCAGCTACAAAGCGAATGGAACGCGTTTGAACCTGACTACCATATGCAGAGTCTTCCCACTCCTTAACCATAGCCGGTGGTGTTGTCACTATATGCTACCAAAGTCAAGGGTTGTTGCAACGCTATTTCTGTTTCTTCAAGACTCTAGCAGGTTTTATCAGCTGTGACTGTGCGCACGCCCTTTTTTTCGTCTTAAACTTGTATATTTATATTCATAGAAATTATTTAGTGAATTTTATAAGTTTATCAGTGTTGTTTTCAAAATCTTAGCAATATAAAACCTGTAATTAAGCATATGAAAATTGCATCTTATATTAGCTTTATATACCCAAAACATGTTTGTGAAGCAAGTTGATTAATCTTTCAAATCTACAAACAACCCACCTCAAGAGTGACATAAAAAATTGCGTTCTTCTTTTTTCATTTGTTTCATCTTTAACTTTTGATATATTCACTGCTTTTTTTACATCCTCTTCAGCTTCATTTTACTAATTTCTTTGGTTGACGTACAAACAAAATAAACAGTGTTTTCACTATACTTTCACGCACAATTACGGTTAATAGAACCATAAACATACAACCTTTATTTATAACAATTAAGTATCAGGATAAATAGCATAACCAAATGTCATAATTGTAAGTAATTGTTCCTTGTAAAACAAATTCACATTAATATATTTTAATATTTTTAAATGTTTAATTATTGTAATCGTTCAGTAATATATACTTTATTCAGGACGTGATTCTAAGTTTACCTGGGATATTTTAACGTGTATTTACATTCTTGTAGAGTAATATATTAAATTTTAACTCTCCCTCAGTTGAGTGCTAATGCGCTTGTAACTAATTATGTAATTATTATGCGATACATAGTTACTTACTTCAATTGTATGGTAGGCCAGACAAGCTGCAGGATTGTATTTCGTACGTGTGGAAGTCAGCTGCAAGATTCTGTTTTAAAGTTCTATTTTAAACTGCTATTTTAAAAGCACGAGTATTTATTACTTTTAACTTCTCTTTATTTTTATTAACTTCAGTTTATTGTTGTAATACTTGTATTATTCCTGTTTTGTGTTCCTTTGGATATAGTTTATCTGCACCATTATTGTGTTCAAGTTGCATTCAATATATTAGCTCTGCCAAAATAAATAATATGGACTGAAATGTTTACTAAAATATGCTGTATCAAACTGTAAAAGTTACAGGAAATGTTAAATGTTGTGCTTATGGTCACAATATGACCTTCAGGTTAAAGAAACTTAATCCAATACGAAAATTAGCTTCAGAATTTTAACTAAAGAAAATAATGTTAAACAGTATTTTTCTCATAGACTAAAACTTAGTGTATTCTATGAGGGACTTTACGTTTATTGCTAAATCAGCCTTAATTATTAATTTACTCGTTATAATTGCACATAAATGTACCACATTTTTTCCGATTACAACTCCAGCTTAAAAATGAAAAAAGTACATTTCCAATGTTCACAATATACAGCGGATATCACACACCACTAGAGAAAAGCCTACGTAACTTGTTAAGAAGAACGCTACTAGACATCCTTCTCATAAAAACGAGAAACAAATTCCGAGTCAGCTATCTAGAAATATTGATTACGCATATATATCTCCAACGAATATTGAATCCGCTTCATCTCCTTTATTAAAAGGAATGATAAAAGCTGAGGAGGAAGCGGAGCCAACAATTAGGTAAAAATGAACAGCGCACTGATCCGTAAAGAAGCGCTGCCTTCCACGAAAAAGGGAAGGTAATTTGCTTTAAAGGGGATTAACATCCAGAATGTGTGTGCTGTAAATCCCAATATGCTGTTGCGAAATCTGCATTTTAAAAGCAAGAAAGAGGATAACTGAAGGGGGCTTTAAAAGCTTTCTATAGTAACATGCATCGGTCTCTATCGTACAACAATGTAACAGCAAAAGCTCTGTTATTTAAAGCACTTTTAAGAGGATATCGAGTTGTTATTGAGTAGAATCGAATAATTATAGAAAGAAATGCGTAACGATTTAAATGCACACTGCAACAATTGTTTTGAGTACCTCGAAGTGATTATTTTATAGTACGTATCAGGTGAAATATTAAGAAATAGAGCTTAAAGAAGCCATTTGTTATAGAGACTGTTCTGTTTTCACTTGCTGGGATGTCCAACACAGGACTCCTATTCCCTCTTCCGGATGCTCACTAGTTGCCAAAACAGCACTCCACTGTCGCTCTAGCTACACTATCTCTCGTATAACACACTGAGCGTCGAACTCAGAACTCTTATTTTCTCTTCCAGATTCTTACTAGTTGCCGAAACAGCACTCCACTGTGTCGCTCTAGTCACACTATCGCTCGTATGACACGCTGAGTAATCCTTACGTCACATCAATTCATTAATTCACTCACCCCCACGAAAACGCTCGCCGATGTATAATCGCAGGATTTTCGAAAGAGAGAAAGAGTGTTCGCGGGAGGCGGGGGAAAGCAGCATCAACCATTATCTCGTTACTTCTCGAATGCTTTTGGGATTTATGTCGGCGACCGCGCCTCCCCTTCCCCTCTCCAGCCAACCAACAAACCAACCGGTGCCGAAGGACACACCGCTATCCACGCGAAGAAGATCGACCCACATTAGTGGCATCACAATATGCGGGAAATAACGCATTATTATAACATCATAGTAGAATCGAATTTGCCACAGGTGTTTAAAAACTAGAAGGGCAGCCAAACTATTGGAGACTCCCAGAGCTTCATCACAGACGTTTCCGCACATTTAACAACGTTCAAATCGTTATCAATTGACTGCAACCTAGTGGAATGTGTATAACGTACTGTTTCGTCCCGGCTGTTTCTTTCAGATTATTTACTTACCGTGATAAAAGAAAGTTGTTTTATTATACATGCACCATAGTTTGTTTAATAGTGGCCTATAAGCTGCATATTGATATAATAGCATGGATAATATCTTCTTTCTAACCTGGACTATTAATCATAAAACATAACCTTACCTGTTCGAGGCAGAACAGAACCAAGTTCCAGTAAGGGACGTTCGTTGATGTTGATGCCATCTTTACGTGCAACATTAAATTATTCTGACTCTTTAAATTATGAATTATATGCAAATAATTTCTATGTAATTCTGCAAGGTGTTCAGATATAAAAAATATGGTGGTGTTTCATTCTGCCTAGGCAAAACCGACCACAGTGCATATATTCATAAAACCACAAGTAAACATTGGTTTATTCAACTCTTCGTGTTTTTAAAGACAGTTATATCATCATCTTCTTTCTCTATTTACACTCCCTGTATGTATGACATACACCTCCCCCCCCAGTACTTACATGCGGGTGCCTGGAGTCAGAGGCCTGTCGTGGAGAGATACTTTGGATCAGATAGAATATCTAGGATGTATGATCAGCCTGATACGTGGTATGAGGGCAAGGTAGTACATGATATGAAATTATAGTGAAACAGATGACAGGAAAGGTGATGATGGAGCAGTTGGTTGAATGAATGCCGGAGGAAACCGGAGCATCCGAAGAAAACCCGCCCAGACGCCGCTTTGTCCACCTCAAACCCTACATGCGGGTCCCTGGGTTTGAAACCGGGCTGCCTTGATGAGAAGCGAGCGGTAAGTTATATTGTGAATGAATCAAACAATATACTTGCTCATTTTGAGGTATACTTATGGCCTTTAATATTCTACAACTCAAACTTTAAGTGTATGGATCTGCTCCGGATTCCATCTATTTTAAGAATGACAAAAAGCTGAGAAAAAATTTAAGTTTTGCTACTACTCACCATTACGTCCAAATGTGCGCCTTCAAATTGCCTTCACTCTCGGACCCATAAAAATGCTATTGGTCCCACTTTGTTCCCATTCTGCACTATATTGTCACTTTTCATCGGCTCCTGAAAATGAAAACAAACATCTTAATCATTGATTTTAGTCAAATTAATAACTCATGTCCGGTATCATTATGGATTCTGGAAAGTGGCGTAAAATATATCGCAGCTAGAGGTCATAGTTTCTTATTAAACACAGCAAATAACGTGCCACTCTCTCGTCTGGAAAACTTCTACATCCTTTTCCTTGCCCCATCTGATGGAACCGATAGGATCTACATCACAATTGGCGAGACGTTACGTCATAATTAGTATAGGCGTCAAGGGCGTCCGTGACAATTCTATAGTGTATGTGATTATGACGATTTATTGACTACGCCAATAAATTAAATTAGTGTACCATTAGTGTAGTGTACTAATATTCAAGAAAAATGCATCTACATTTACGTAAATAAAGCTTTGATATCACCTTCTCGTACCAGAGAGTCATAGGTTTTCCTCTGTAAAGTTGTCTCAGCTGGCCAAGTAGTGTTTGATATTTTCCAAACATATGCATCTGCTGACCAGAGGCAAATCTGGCGAAGTAGAAGTTAACCAATAAACAAACATCACGAGAGTACAAAGATGTGCATCAGCTCTGCTATGTTCGATTCCAAATGTGGGCTTCTTCAGTTTAAATACCCCTCTGGTTCCACCGCGCCAATGAAGCTGTCATTAAAGGTAAAGGTACGGAAGGGTCCCCGGAACCTGGGCAGAGCACACAAAGTAGTCATTCGACAGCTTTTGCTTCAACGTGACTCTTGGGAGGCAGGGATCACTTGGATGCCGACGGGCGCAAGCATGGGTGGGGTCCTAACATTTCCAGATAGAACACATCCGATGTCGCACGGTCCCTGCCCACAAGCCATCAACCTCCAGAGTCCCCCAGAGCGGAGTCCCACGCTGAGGAGAGACCTAACTGAGTGGTACCGCAGCGACGCCAGGAAAGCAATCTTTACAGAGCGCAAGCCACCGCCCAGCCTTAGCCCGCCAAACACCGTCGCCTGGTCCTACAACCATGAAACAGATAACAAGGAAGATGATGGGTACAGGATGTGAGAGGAAGGACAGTCGTGGTAGAAGATGAACCACCCTAGAATTCCTCTGGTGACCCGGGGAAGCTGGAAAAACCCCATAGACCAGAGTGAAGGGTTGCCGGGGATCGATCCCGGCATCTCCCGAATGCGGGGCACAGATGTAACCGACTGAGCTATTCCGCTCGGTGAAGCTACCATTACTGCGGCGCGCTAAACCTAACCTCCGCCTGCACGCATCATGACCTAACTCAATCCGTTGGTTCTGCGTTACCTGTCAAAGAACGGAACACTACACCTGACAGTATGCTACCCAGAACGCTCTCTCCAAGAGTCAGTGCTAACAGCACGATCTCCGACGATCACACCCACTCCACTGACCACCTCGTCCTAGCAGATCCCACATCGGACCCAACAAAACAACCCGGTTATCGCTGAATTGATACAAAGTATCTGCAACCTGATACGAGTAACAACCCTTCTAAACAAAAACATAGCAGCCATACAGGCCTTGGGCGACAGACACTTCAAACAACTGGAAAACAAAACGCCAGGAAAAACTGAAACCGCATGCAAAACGTTCGTCAATGATAGCTGTGCATACCACTATTTAATGGCTGCGTAACAAAGAGAAGAAGAAAACCAACAGCTACAAAAATCCACCAACAGGAAGCTACACAGACTGGTACAGCTCATACTCGCAATCACAGAACAATTTTGTATAGAAATCTAATCCAAACATAATTTGTAAATATGTAAAATTATCTAAACATAATAAAGAAAAATCTAATATGTTACATTCCCATGACTTTGTCTACTATCTCTCCTGTGTAAGTGTAATTTTACTGTAGTTTTTCTGTGCAATTCTTTTAATGAGATAAACATTTGCAGAAATGGATACGTTAACATTTCGTTAAAGGTACAAAGGGAACACGATAATCAAATGTTTAAGAACTAAACGCTATACTCTTTTCATGCAGTCACGAGAAACAATTGAATACCAACAAAATTTAAAGGAACAACGAAGTACGGAACAATTCGAAACATTAATAACATATCTCGGAAATCCCTTATGCCACAAAAAATGTTATTCGAAATAAACGGCCTTTTAAAGAGACCTACATTTTTTGCGAAGTACGTTTTCATCTATCGTTTAACGTTTACCAGTCACAAGAAAATCCTTCGAAATGAAGAGGGCTTCACGGGCTATTCCTAGAAAATTCAAAGTATACATTTTATTTGTCATGTAAATACATTAAATATGTGTATTTTAATCCAAGTCATTAGAGCTATGTTTGAGAAAATCAAACATATAGAAAATAGTTTCCTATAAAAAGTAGTTTGCGGTTGACTTTTTTCTTAAAATCTTCATGTCGCATCGTTGGAAGGTGCCAAATTTGAATACCAAGTTTGGTATTTATCCGACATTTCATTTGAGTTATGCTGTTCGAACACCAACGGAGCTATTTCGAAAACTATTTTTATTCAGGGGCATCAAAAATGTATTTCCGGTGAAATCTCGATATATAATTTTTGGGTGGAACACAATAACTTCTCTACCTACTATGTACGTGGTAGAGAAAGTAAAAATAGCTGATTGCCACTACCCCTACCAAAGGTATTGACCAAAACTCAAATGAAAAGAAAAATCCCAATTTCCCGCGCCGATATTTCCATAAACAGGTCTAGACCGAAATAAGCCCTCAAATGCCCTTCTACTCGTTAAAGCAGCAGTTTGAATGCCCTTTGAAAATATTACTTTGTATGAGTGGTGTAAATAACACGTATTCTACTTGTCTGGCTAATTCATTGCAGTCCACTTCAACAGTCTGAAACTCTGATAGGGGAGAACGTTGACAGTGGAAGAGGAAGAGGGTGTTTGGCACTTTAAGTCCCAAATAAGGTCACCTTATTCCCAAATCGGCAACTGTTTTTGTACTCACATGTATGCTAATTAAAAATAAATATTCCAACCATTCAGGAAAATTAAGAATTATAATAAAATCTTTATTGTCCAATATGCAAAACTGTCACTTATTCATAACCCTAAGTTCAATGACTCCCTTGCAGTAAAATAAATAACGACATTTCATGCATACGTAAGGAATAAAAGCACAAAAATTAAAACATAACAGTGTGTTTGGAAAGTCACTGTACAGTTACAACATATATTAGAAATGTTGTCCACGGGAAGATATACAAGTCTGAATTTTATTGGAAAACACATTCTGTAGATCTGATTGTGCTATGCTACTTATGTATGCTGTTATTTCAATTTTTAAATCATGAAGCGTGCGCGGGCGATTGCGATACAGTACATAGTTTGTTGCTCCCCAAAGAAAAAAGTCTGGTGGAATGAGGTCCAGTAAGCCAGTGGCCATAAGTTTTTAGAGATGGCGCGTTCCCCAAAGAACTCTTTCAGAATTGCATTGTGTTGTTAGCTATGTGCACAGTAGCTCCATCTTGTTGAAACTATGAGTAGTTTATTTCGTCTGCCTCTAGCTGAGCAATGAAATCTTGGATAATTAAACCATAACGGTCACTATTGACGGATTCTTCAAAACATATAGGGCCAATAATTCGCTGTCTAGATATTGCTACCGACACTCCAATTTTCTGACCGTGCAATGGCGTTTCATGCACAGCACGAGAATTCTCCGTTAACCATAATCGTGTGTTTTGTATGTTAACATAACCAGAGAGGTGAGACCAGACCTATCTGTATAAAAGGTGACATCAAGAATATCGAGTGTATTCCTTTCAATAAACGACAACTATTTTCAGTAACGGATTCCCTTTTCGTGATCCATATATTTCATTGTTGCACTGTTGTCACTTTATACGGGAAAAATTTTAGTATTTTCCTAACTCCTTTATGCGTAGTTGCAAGCCCAATATATTTTTCTTGTGACAACTTACGCAATGATTTTGATGGACTCTGCTGTATAGTCAGAATTATAGAACTTCTCTTCGTTTAGTTTTAGGTGGTATTCCAGTTCGTTCGGCATTTAACACTGAACCTTCTGTCCGAATTTCTCAGTAAGTCGACCTATTACATTACGATGAGGTACAGCTGTTTCTAGGAATTTCTCCCAAACTCCTGCACTATATCTGTGTGTTTATCACCTTGTAAAGCATGTTCAACAAGAAAAATGCGTTCTTCAGTTGAAAGCACCGTAGTGTAAAACCAAATTCAACATCTAAACACTACACATATCGCATTTAATTGTTTTCATCAACTGATAATAGTTGAACCAAAAGTTAAATGTCATGGAACAATAGAATGAATTAAAAAAATCACATATCTATGAATAGCAATTGCACAAAGTTATGTCAAGATTCAATGTAAAAAAAATCTAACCTAACTTGATTTCAAAGTAATTTACATCCTTAGTAGTCTAGTGCACAGTGACTTTCCGAACGCTCTAATATAGTGTTGAGAATCAAACTGAGAAACTTTTAACCAATGCGGGACTTGCATCCGTATGCAAATAACATGTTTATAGTAGAATCAGCTCTAACACAGCATTAAGTTCGTAACCTTCAAATTAACACCGCAGGTGCTTTGCGTTCAATAAATATTCATTGAAATAATACAGTTACCATTTCAGATGTAAACGTTTTCTTCCATTTAGCGCTTTACATCATGAACGAGGAAACCAGGGAAGTTTTAGAAGTCAAGAATCACCAGAGTATTACAATTACACTGATTTCATTTTGAAGAAGTATTTTATTAGCTCCACGTTTGGACGCCGATTTGAAGAAGTTAGTATCTTTACGTCATTTGCATCACGCTTTGGGCGTCAATTTGAAGAAGTTATTTTGTTGTAGGAGTTGTATTGTAGTTGGGAAGCCGAACTTGAAGTAGTTTAAACCGCACGTATGGTACCCGGTTTCGGTAGCCTTCGCCCCCCCCAAATTAAAAAAAATTAACTTTGTAATTTGATTGTTTCTTTAAATATTATATATATTTACTCGTATGTTTGCCTCGGCAGCATCAGTATTATTGTTAGAGACATGGATGTTTAAGCAGGGTTGTGGTGCGACAAGAATGTAGGCTTACACAGATTATGATTTTACTTCACTCCTTTTATTAATGCTTGACACGATTTTAAATAACACTTCACTGATATAGAGAGAGCTGTGAGATTATTTTATTAATTACTTGCACTTTTTAACACGTAAAACTATTTTTGTCTCACACAAAATACGTATTAAATCTCTCGAGGACGTATTTCGCGTCCGGTTACAAACACTGTCTGCAGGCAACGCGTCCAGTTATGAGCACTGTCTACAAGCAACTGATTTGATTTCTATCGTCACATTTGTAAATTTCTGTATTTCAAGTCTCTGATTGGCTATTCCTAATCCAATACAATACTTTTATTTAAGTTAAGTTAAGTTTTTTTTTGTTGAGTGGCTATTTTATAAACTGCCTCAAACTTTACATTATCGTTGCTCCAATAATGACTAGTAGTATTATTAAACATTCTTACTCATTATTGCCTCAAAGTTACCTCATTGTTACCTCATTGTTAGCAACTTTTAACCTATTATTCTCACAGCTCCTACGTTATTAAATTACGTATTATATTCACATAACATTATTACACATGGATACAATAATATAAACATATATAATGATTCTAATATACACGTTTTATATATTGTTACATACACATATTGCTTTAAGGCGAGCTGTTATTAAATATATATATATATATATATATATATATATTATATAATTTGACTGAAAATTATTTAAGTGTTTAAAAATACTGCCTCAATTTTCATACAATCTATAAAAACACGTCTATGGTGTTACTTATATTTACATTTACTTTCTTTAAAAATTATTTTAGTGTACGAACTACTTTATCCTACGAGACTATAGCACACTCGCCGTTAAATTATTAAAGCATACATCCAACTATTCAGAATAGTCTCGAGCGCGAAGCATAGTGGATTATGAGACACGTTTTAAAACTAGCGATTTATTTTACGAGTAGGAATATTTGCGAAACTAAGGCCATAGACCTACATCAAACTAAAACAATGTTTAACACATGTGGCATATACTATTTTTACGACAGCGCTCAAATTTGTAAAACATCAATAAGAATATACATATTACCGAACCTACGAGAAATCACGTTTAGAACGAGATCAACTCACGGGTATATCCAGATTCTTGAAACAAGAGAAATGTCGTTAAAAAAGCTAGACGTTATATGTTTTGTTGATTCGCTAGCAGTCATTTTCAGTGATTTTCAACATGTTTTGTCTTATACCAGCCATGAAACGAATAAATACTATTTCATATTACTTTCTGGATTTTTTGAGCAAGTAGTTCGTGTTACTCTTTCGTGCTTCTGTAATTTCATCTAGCTTTTCTATCTCAGTTTCTTCTGAATTCATAATTTCCGCCATTTAATATTTATGTAGGTCATATTAGATACAAGAATAACGTTTTAGATCAAAGAAATCACAAGGCTGGCAAATAAGATATAAATTAACCTAAAAACAAATTGCGACAAATTGAAACTATGACGATTTGTATTGTGAACAGACAATGCGACTGCTATGAGAAATTAATCATGTAAAAAGACATAATGAAAAATAAAACATAATCAAACCAAGTCGAATTACTAAACATGTGCAAATACAAAGCGTAATTGCCGTGAGATTGGACTTGAAACCAAAATTAGTCACAATAAAGTTGTATAAAGATTTTATCGCACCAGTGCGATAATATAAAGCTTTTAGCTCGTGTGCACTATGTTAAAAGTTCTACTTTTAGGCCATGCTGTCTAAGAAATATATTACTTAAATTTCTACAAAACATTACAATATTAATTATGTATAGCTGTTATATAAGTTTAAGTTTTAAGTTTTTTCGGATGAAAGCACTGGAAGCAAGTTTAAGATTTCCAAACCTTTATGCCGGAAGAAGAAGAAATTGAGTCCAGATCAAATAGATATTATATTTAGAAATTGGAACTGGTGTTTTGTAAACAGTGCTTTATTCAGCTATGAGCTTACTAATATTGATTACCCATATTCTTTTTATAGTTTCATAAAATATGTTCACAGATACAGGCTGATAAACTATAAGTAAAATTATGTTTGGTAAACAATCAATGAGAGTGTAAGAATAATCGTGCTTTTCCTGAGACACATATGGTAGATCCGTAACGGCTCAACAGATTCTAAAGTTCATCCTGGAAGTCATTGCACTGGGAAGGCACAAAGGAATGGAAATATTAATGACCTCAGAAGGTTAGTGCCAAAACTGCTAACTCCCACGGCGCTCCTAGGTCGGAAAGATCAATATCGTCCAAAAGTTAATCAGCATTATTAGAGACTTTTTAAGGTTCTAAAGGCAAAGAATTCAGAATTCAATGAAACTAAATTACGCAACCCAAAGTTTAATATCTCATTTTCAGAAAAGCCTTTTCCGTAACTGCAGTGTCTGAAATGAAAGATTTGCGATTGATGCAGTAATTTGTGTCATAAATTATTTAAATGTAAAGAATGATTATAGTATGAAGCATTTTTGTGTGACATTAATTTAAGATGTTTGTTGATTGTAATTATTGTCGAGAAGTAAGTTTATACTGCCTTACTGAAACTGACAATAATAGCGTGCAATAATGCAGCGAGGGGGTGAGCTGTTTATCATTATTGGAAACGAGGAAGTTACGTAATGTTGGCGCGTTTTTCTTTAGACTTTTCTGGAACATTCTCCCTAGAGCATATGTATTCATAATTTTCATTGTATATTAAAATAGACGCTAATGTTGGCGTGTTTTATTAGCCAATAGCAGCTCAGTTATAATCTTTAGGCATATCGGGGCGTAGGAGTATAAAAAGGGCTAGGTTAGAGATAGACTCCGTCAGTTCACCGAAAATATTTGTATGCTACACGTCGCCTTCAGTCCGTCAGTTCATCGAAAATATTTGTACGTTACACGTCGCCTTCAGTCCAGCAGAGTTATGAAAAATCTCAAGTGTTGTAAAGTTAATTATACAGAAAGTTCAAGTACTCGAATTAAGAATGATCAGTAATGAAGTTATTATAACAGTTTCAGCTTGGTGAGTGTCAAGATCAATGTGTAAATGTGATAGTGAATGTGTTCGACAATAAAACTGTAAAATAAATTCCTTCATCAGTGTTATCTTTGGATAAAAGACTCCTTTCCGTTTACACAACCTGTATAAAGAGAAGTGCTCGACCAAAAAGATCATAGCTAGCCGGAGGACAGTGAGCAAAAATTAAATAAAATAACAGTAGCATTCTTTCAAACAAACACTAATACTGCCGCAAATTGCTAACACCAGATGGAGCTAACAAACCTAACAAGTGAATCACGTCACAAAATGGCTTCACCACGTGGAGTAAACACACATACACAAACATTATAAGTAATACCGTCGCAAATTGGCTCCCAAACGTGGGGCTCAATAAATAAATATATCAAAAGTAATGCCACCGCACGATCCAAGCTGGAGTAATCCAATATTATTCTTAGAATGTGTAGTGATGGAGTAAAAACAAGAAGCTTCTAGATCAGTCCTATGCGATAATATAGGAGGGTAGTTTTGTTTATGCTCGAGGCAGTATGATCCACGTACCGTGTATTAAATAAATAATATGCACAAAAATGATATGACAATATTAAGAAGAATACGTATACTATAAACCTAGAATACCTATATCATCTGAAACCATACTAAGAGGGAAAGAAAGGTTCAAAAAACGCACTGCTTTTGTTATTGAAGCCTCATTAGTGTTTCTGGTTACCATTATATTTTCAAGATTTGGGAACGAGAAACACCGTTTATGTAAAAGCGAAAGTCTTCAGCTCCTTTGCAGCCATGAAGCCGACGTTAGGAATTCAGATTTATTCGGCCTTTAATGCCGGTCAGTTTAAATGAGTGAAATCATTATTAGTTCATGAAGTCCCTTGTCACAAAGGGGAGGTGTGGAATTGTACCACTTTGAAAACCGGTTGAGGTACTGCGGTGCTGCAGAACTGTTCAATAGAACATCTTCTAAGTTCTTTGTATGCGAGATGGAAGTGATCACCGATCACAGAATTTGCATAGTTCAGTGCTAAGTCGAGACACTCTACGCTACAAAAACCGGTCAATGATTTGAGTTACCTATCAGCATACATGCTGAGATTGCGAGTTTACGAGACGCAAGCGAAAGATGCTCCAAGTGTAAATACTGGAAAGGTGCGATAGAAGCCCCATTTCACTAGGGTGATCTCGAAACTGTTGACATCCACCACCTTCCATTCATCTCTCGCTAGTCCTCCGATGATAAACTCGCTTCAAAGTATTGACGTCATGCGCAGGCAACCGACTAGCGGCAACGGCCGAATAAGGCTGAAGACCCCGTATATTTAGGAATTAACCAATAGGAGATACGTGAAGTTCAATTTTTGTTAAAGTGAAGCCGTACGTTACTCTTATAACAGTGGACGTATTCAAAATGAAAGGTTTGAGGAGAAAAGAATCTTTGAGGTTCAGTAAGATATGTTATTACAACAGTTTCTTCTGCTTTGTGAGTGTAAGCAGGAATATACTTTGTTTTCCATAAGAGTAACAATGAGCCAAATAGGTGGCTAAAGTATTTAGCTGGGTTGCCGAATCGGAGGCTGCGGAGGCTGGAGGTTGAGAATGCGTAGCACAGTGCGTGTGTGTGTTTGTTAGCCGAAATTCAAGAAGAACGGTGACGGGTAAATAAACAACAGTGAAGGCCAACAATGGACTTCTCCTTTACCAACCCTGAGAAAATTCCATGCCCTCATATATAACGAATCACCCTATTAAAGACCCAAAACTGATATCCATTCCACAATACAGTAGATCCCCCGGTAATTCCAGCCCCGATATTTCGAGGTTCCGTGCAATTCGAGCTGTTCTTAAGAAAATTAAAATTTTGCATAAAAGTAGAATAAAGTCCCGTTTTTGTACGTTGCCCGTATGTACATTTTACGCACTTCCGAATATGTTACATTTTGAACTTTCTTTCAATTCTCCAAGTACAACACAGGTAAAACTGTCCCACTTAGGGTTTTCGTTCGTAATGCACAGAAATAACATTTGCCTCAGACTGCTAATGCACTTCTATCACAGCTGGACAAGGCACCATTAGGTTTCGAGGAGTGCGCTTGCTCTTTCTTTGTCGACCCTTCACTAATTGGAAACCGCCTGACAATCAGTTGTACAGCAAATACCATCCTTATTGTTACCCCTATTGTTGTCCCTAGTAGGCAACAGTGGTCATTAAAATACACTTAAGTTAAAATACACATTTAACAACATAGGCTGATCGTTGTATGTAGATGGTTGTGTAGCAACATCTGTACTGTAGTGAGCCCACCTGTGTCACGTTAATTTTAAAGTGATGTACATATGTAACTGTGTTTCTTAATGCTTTAGTTCATACACACAAGGAGTGCTAGGAGTAAGAGAAAATTTGTGGTGCTGAATGTGAAACTGGAGGTTTTGATTCATGGTCTGAAATAAAGGTGGAGACGCAAAACAAGCCTTAGAACCAGATTTTACGGAATGAAATGGATACCAACAGTACAGAAAGATGATCTACCACTGGCAAAACTGATAAAAAAAATGTGCTGGATATAAAATGCGAATAAGAGTGAGGTTTTCAGAATGGATGAACAGTTTGAAGTGACCGATTTGCAATTGTTGAATTGGTTAGTGAACCCGGTGAAGACAGTGGCGAAGAGGAATTGCTTAAGAAATTGTACCAGTATCACTCTCACCGAGGGTTTGGCAGCGCTAGAGCAGCAAGTGGAAGCTACTCCAACTAACACCATGTTTCTTAGAAGATGGCGCGACATTGCTGCTAAAAACAAGGTTCTGTTTTAAAATAAAAGACTTTGGACAATTTCTTTAAAATGTAACTTATATTTTTGCAACTTGGAAATGCGTGACTATATATTGTCGCACCTTAGGGGTTGTGACTGGGGAACGTAGCTTGGAGGTGAGGGTAGATAGTAGAACAAATAACTCGCAATATTTCCTGGTGGCCCATTTTATTATATTAACTAGAACATGATGATGATGCTGGGCTTCAGTTACCAGCTTTGGTTCTTGAAGAGACCAGTTATATATTTAACAATCCAGTCCTGAAGGGACTTAACATTCAGTCTGAAAGACTGAAGACTCAACATATAATGATGTGATCTTTAAGTATTACATAAAATATTGTGACTTCCCCTATTGTCAGGTATCTGTTGCAGGTCCAGCAGCATGGACTGCTGACGAGGAGTTCAGAATGAGAACGACTCCCAGCAAGGGTCTGCAACTCTTTATAAAGAAAGTCACTGCCTAAGAGGGTCTCGACAATTATGCCATGAGCATTACCAAGTATGGTGTGCCGCCGCCCTGAAAGTGCGTGGGCTCAGTATTTCCTGAGGATCATGTGATCCATCGGGTGACGTGCAGAAAGGCACGCATCCCTAAGGAAATGATGGCATGGTGAAATCCCTTTGAAATGCCAAGGGAAGTGCCAGACCACGGTTCCATGTTATAAGTTAGCTTCAACTACAATCCCAGGTCAAGAAAGATCATCAAATATAAAAATGAGCAAATGTGTAAAAATGTAAGATTTTGCCCAATATATTAAAGTATCAAATATTTGACAAATTATCTTGCTGCCTGCAACTGTATACGTGATATGTACATATAACACAGTTATGTACTAAATTGTTTTATTTATTTTTAACCATTATTGTGCTCATTAAACATGTATTCATGATTTACCCATTGATTTAGTGATATTTCTGTATAATCCGAGCTTTTTTTTTAATCCGAGGTAACCTTAGCCCCAATTAGCTCGAATTATCGGGGGTTCTACTGTATTCCCTGGAAATGAGCTAGTGCACGTCACCCCTTAGCTTCCGTCACACCATCCGCATATCACCTCATGCTGAAGAAGTAGCTCTGCTTTTCCCCTTTGTTTTAGCAATACATATGAAAGAGTAATGCTTCGAGGAAATTGGGAAAATGTATGCAGATATATTTTATATTTTGTGATAAAATAAGTGAAAATACGATAATACACTCATAACAGCTAATATAGGTTCTACTTCAACACCTAACTCTAGAGGTATACAACTTCCTCTCCGCTTATGCTTGTCGAAGATACCTGAACATAACACATTTGTTTTAGAGCACGAAAAAATATGCATGGCCCTGTTTAAGATGTTATGGAACATGACAAAACGGAGAGCAAGAAGAGAGTGGAAAGGACAGGGGAACAGAAGACAGGGCATTGGGCATTTCAATAATGAACATCATTTTACATGCCTTATTGTCATCAAGGGTCAGGTGCTCAAAATGTTCACCCTTCACAAATGTTTTTGTCAAGGCTTTCCTTGGGCGCCCAATTCAGCTTTCCTGAGGCATATGGTTTTGGATCTTCAATGGATACCTCTCATTAAGAACATTTAGTAAAGCAGAACGTACTTCCAAAAAAATTTTTCGCACGAATACGCTCATCAAACACTGAACCTAGGGAGTTGAAATCCTTGAATCAAACTTGTAATCTACGGGAACCCAGAATGAAATGCAAGGTTAACATTAGGTTATCTTCTCGCCTAATGGAATAGCTGTGTACGTATATAGCGCACTAGGAAACAGTAAAAGTATCTCCTTGCTCGTCAAAAGGCCAAACAAGTCATTGGTTTATATACATTGCTAAAGTCAACTTGTTTTATCGTTCGCAAGATAATTAACAATAATTCGTTTTACCATCCTGGACCCTGGCGCTAGAGCATGGTGCTTTGGTTCCCGGTTACGGAATGCGCCCGGGTTCGCTCCCACCCATGGGGGGTACGTATTTTACGTCTTGGGGGTAGAAATGGTACCCACTTAGCATCGTGAGGAAAGTAACTGCGATAGGCAGCGGTCCTGACCTCGTGAGACAACTTTCCGGCTGGGTATGCGTGATGCTGGCTACATCACCGCTCCGTTTCAGTTGAACCATCGCCTACCTCTGCAGTCGCGTTGGCAGGCCCAGGCCTTCGCGGGCTGCGGCACACAGGATTTATTTATTTCATTTTACCAATCCTATCTTATACTTCCACTCTAAAAATATATCTCATGTCTCCCAATAACCTTCTTAGGAGCGATATTCTTCCATCCTGAATTTGGTTAATATGGTTCACATAGTACCTGTACTTCATAACTAAGGATGTTGCCACACTTTGACAAAATAATTCTTTAGTCTTCAGTTAGGTACTTGTTTTTAATGTATAATATGGTATGTCTCCTTCTCACTTGAAGAAAAAGTGCCTATGGTAAAACTGGAAGAAATTTGAGACTGAGGCTATTAATTATTTTCAGTTTATCCTATATTTTATTAATGTACGTACAATGTTAAATGTTTTAAAATTTGTTTCTTCCTCGCAAATGTTGAGAAAACTGCATACGAAAAATATATACTGAAACGTAACGTTTCCTATTCGTACAGTGTTCAGATTGGAAACAAGTAAATACAATGGAAGAAAGTTACAGGCGTTTTCCGAAAAAGGGAATTGCCGACCATATATGGGTCACAGAATTCCGAACTCAATTATTCACTCCATCAGCTAACATGCGCCCTGACTATGTCTTATTAGGCGGCGGAAACTCGATAAAGGGATGGAATGTCACTATCGCTTTCCGCGGCAAGGCTAGGCAATTTCTACACAGGTTAAACATGTATGTCAAGTATCGAACTAGGAAGCTATCGACTTTACAACTAAACAAGAGATGGCCGGGATTGTTTTACTATGCTCACCCTTAATTTTCAAGCATAATAGCAGGTTAGAGTTAAAGTATACATTTATTTACATCATGGATTATAATCATGAATCAAGGATACCCTTCACATCCCATACTTGCTAAAGTTCCCCTAGGAAGGAATAATAAATGAAAAATTAATAATAACGGAGGCTCCTGAAATAGAAACAAATCAAGTAGTGATAAAAGGATACAGTCTGTCAGCAGCCCTAATTAATACACACGTAGACGCAGTCAAGACAAATTTAAAAATGAAGTAAAACGTGGATAACAATAAAAAACCATATACAAATACACTAACATACGGGAAAATCCATTTCAAATCGTGTGAAATAGATGTAAAATCGACCTTGCATTTTTTAAGCCAAACGAAACCTTTTTTTTTTTTTTTTTTTTTTTTTTTTAATTGGAGACAAGTCCGATATCACGCTTTATTGTTGTGCATACGTTTAAAATTCAGAACATCTTAGTTTGCAATCAAAATTGTTCAAATGTATTATTTCTTCCTCAAATTCCCAACTTCATGCTGTTATAACTCTGAAACCTTTAGGTGTAATTATTTAAATCGACATTTGTTTTGATTCCCTAAGCTCTAGTTTCATACTGATAAGCAAACATAATCTTTTTATTTTTTATTTAAGTGAGAAAATTTCTAATTTTTTCAAGTATAGATGGTAACGGATTAAGAAAAATAATTGTATTATATATTGTAAGATTCCTAATTTAAACACAATCAAACATATATTTTACTGTACGGTGACTGATAAGGATTCGTCTTAAATAATTAAATAAGTAAATTACTTTATGCGAGGGAGTAATGAAATACGTGTTCATGGTCGCTCTCGTACGTTTGTTTTGAGCTGAAGATCAAGGAAGCTGCTGATGTAAGGTTAAAAAATGAGAACTCTTACTAAGCAGTATGCGCTTCTGAGTATTTCCTCGCAGATTCACAGAGCGCTTGTAGTAGTTGGAAAAAGGGGTGGGTTTTATGCCCAAGCACTGCCACCTTAAAGATCTATTGCGCATCCCCCCTTTCATTACTTAAGTAGTCTGTTGATCGTTATGAACTTAACCAGACTGCTAATTGAGGCTTTCGATAGTTCATCTACCTTTGGAAAGTTATTGCCAAAAATACTTGCTCTTTGATTCGCAAGAGCAGGGCAGTCACATAGCAGATGAGTAACAGTCTCATCTCCTTCTAGGCATCTACTACAGATAGATTTCTTAAACAATCTCATTCTGTATAGATTATACTTTAGGGCACAGTGTCCTGTAATGAATCCTGTTGCCCATGCAAGTCTTCTTCTACTAAGACCGCACAGGTACTTTGCCCTGCTGTTATCCAGGTCTGTAATAAACAACTTGGAATGTCTGCAACCCTCAATGGAGTTCCAGTAGTTCTTGTGTTCTGCTTGAGCCCAGCATTTAATAGCCTGTTTCATTGGTCTGTAGGATTTCACTGCGAATCTTGGCTGCTTCATCTGCTTTCTCATTACTTGGTATACCTGTATGCCCTGGCACCCACATAAGTTGAACCTTATTGCGTTCAGCCAGTGGCATTAAGGATTCCCGGCATTCTGAGACGAACTTTGATTTTTATAGATGGTGATCCAAGAGCTTTAAGAGCAGCTTGACTGTCTGAGAGAATAAGAACACTTCTATTCTTATATCCCTTTTTAATGCTTCCCATGACACTGGCTAGGATTGCATAAACCTCAGCCTTGAAAACTGTAGCTAAGGTACCCAGGCTATAAGAAATCTTGGTGCCATTCCGCAAAGCCCAGCCCCCTTTCCTGATTTGGTTCTAGAACCATCAGTGTACCAGATTGGGCCTTTGTTATTATGAGGTTTTACCAGCCTTTCCCATTCACCCCGCTGTGGATAGGAGACCGTAAATTTCAATTCTAACGTGAATCTTGGTTCAAGAATGTCAGTCCTCATGTTGAGTATCTGTTGTACATTCTTATCCCAAGGAAGCTTGAGATGATTAATATGTCCAGTATTAGACACTTTGGTTGGCGACAAATACGGTGATACGCGATTATAGCTTCTGCCTTCATCCATATGTGCAGAGGTGTGAGCCCAATCAGCATCTCCATTCCCGTAGTTGGAGTAGTTTTGAAAGCTCCCATAATTGAAATGCAGAAGGTCCTCAGAGCGCTTGGTGATGATCGCGCATTCTAAATCGCTTCGTTTATTCACTTGTCGTGTTATACGAGTAACTAAAAACACCCTAACATTACCACTTTACCAACATTGCCGACTTCTCTTAGTGACACTATGGTTTATTCTCAGTGTGATATTTTAGTTTTATAAAATTCCGAAGATCTTAAAATAAGTAAAAACTGTACACAGGTTTTTGTGAATATTATAATAATAATTAGTATATACAGTAATGAAATATGCAGTTCTCTATAAGATGAGATTTGGCCCCACAAAGAAAACAAAGGCTATGGTTCGTTGTGAAAATATCCGGCTCGATCAAAAATAGTATTAGAGAATGAATCTGTAGAACAGCTATCAGATTTTAATTATTTGGGAAGTAACATAAGCTGCAACAGAGATAAGGATATTGAAAATAAACAAAATAAATTCCAAGATATACGTGGCACAAACCATAGAACAATGAAAGATAAGACTGAAATGAAACAAAACTAAAGTTGTATAAGTTAATGGTAGTACCAGTGATAACTTAAGGAAGTAAATCCTGAATTATGAAGAGAAGGATAAGCGCAAAATACAAGGAATGAAAATGAGATTTTTAAGAAACAAAGCGATATGCCGGAAAGAACCATATGAGAAAGGAAGCTATTAGAGCAGAGCTACATATTTATAATTTAACTAATAAGTTGAGAAGAATATAAATAAACCTGAAAAAGTTTAAAAGAATGGGCACTGAAAGAATACCAACTAAAATTATAAATTACAATCCCAAAGGAAAACGAAGTGTGGAACGACAAGGAAAAGGTGAACCTGTACGACACCATGCTGTAACCTTGAAGTGAAACTTATTGTTTACATCTGAATGTCATAGATTATGGAGGGATAGGCGGTCAACCTTTAAAGTATTCGTTAAACCATTTTTAGAGTTTTTTAACAAAATATGATGTGAATCTCTAGTATTTCTATGGGAGCTTCCTTAATAGCTGAAGCATCCTGTAATATCTCCATCTCTATCTTCATTTTTTTTCCGATCGAAGCTAACTTCCTCTTTCGAGCTGCTCGACTGCATTGTACATCTGCATTCCTAAAATAATGCAGAAAATCCGTTTATGCTAAACGTTGGATATAAGGTTGTGTACTGCCCTCCACTTTGCTAACCTGCGCTTAAGTTTTGCAAGATCTGAAGTTCAAAAGCAGCATTATCGTATTTACCCTAAATAATTAATTAGTATGAACAATTTACGTTTTATCATTACTGTGTAGGTATAGGGTACTATACAACTGGCTTTTCCCTTATAAGTTTCTCTCAGTTACCAGGAAAGTGCTAACAGTGAGTAGCCATACTGTAATTATTGATGGGAAAATATAAATAATTAAATACAGAAATGATAGTAAGCTAAAGAAATAATTGCAATAAATAAATTTTCGTACATTAAATCAACGTATAATGTAACGAGTTGAAATATTTGCCCGGAAAGAAGAAGGGAATTAGCAAGTCATGTTAATAAAAGTCATTAGTAACAGCGAGGAGCGAACGCATTAGTGCAAAGATTCATAGAATGCATTTTAGAGTTACGTTCAGTACGTTTCCAAAGTCACGTAGGCAGAAACTTGGTAAAAGAGATGGGAGAATTAAATTCTGAAAGTTGGGGGGGGGGGGTACTCCATAGTAAGTGTCAGATGCACATACGTAGGAGCTCTGAAACTGGAGCGCATATCAAATAATGTTTATAGGATTAATCTAAGGTAGGCGGATCTTAAGCAATAAAAGAGCGTGTATTGCTAAAATTAGCATCTTATCCTTATTTTATTTTTCCGTGTACAACCTTAGCGGCTTACAGGTTTTTGCGGTGATAGCCAATTCGTAGCGCCTAAGATCCCGCTGAGCTATTAGTTACTTAGCCGCGAGGGGTTTAGCGGTAAACAATTTAGCGACTCACGGCAATTACGCCTCTAATTTCTCTTATTGTGGAAACAGGTATTTCAAACCGTAAGCAGGCATAATAATTAAATTGTTATAGTTTCGATTATAATCAGTTTCATTGTTTACGTTCAAACCATCAACAACTCGCTTCAAGAGCTCACGTATCAGATCACGTTGCATTTCTCAGTGAATTTAAATTGGTAGTGTTCTTTCACACTACGAGAAAGATCTCATAGCCAAACACTACAGCAGTCGGCAGCAGAATCAACAGTAGATACTGAAGCGAAGGGTATGGCTTCAAAAAGTGACGACCATCGTCCGGCTTCAATAGAAAAACGTGAATGCAACATATCAGATTTTACGAAAAAGGCCCGTGTGTGTGTGTGTGTGTGTGTGTGTGTGTGTGTGTGTGTGTGTGTGTGTGTGTGCGCGCGCAGGCGCGCGCAGAATAACACAAAAATGAAACAAGTAATACAAATATACAAGAAATATACAAAAATGACAAGGAATACCTCGGGTATGGTGAACATCAGAAAAAATTGTATTTGGCATAAATTGCATTCAAAGCGAGATCTCTTTTCTACATTCTCTACTACGAACAGTAAGTAGTGGAAGTACTTCTATATCGAGATTTCACCGAAAATACAGGTTTTGAGGTGACCTGAATCCAAATTAATCATTTTTGGAAACATGTCCTTGCGTGTCTGTCAGATTGTGAATAACATAATTCAAAAAGGAAAAGTCGGATACATACCAAACTTAATACTTGAGTTTACTATCTTCCAAGGATGCGACACGAAGATTTTCAAGAAAATTCGCCACCCCAGACTACCCTTTACATGGAACATTTATCCAAAATTCTGAGTTTCTCAAAAATGGCTCTAAACGATTTTGATTAAAATATTACATATTTAAGATATTTTCATAGCAAATTAAATGTATATCTTGAATCTTCTGGGAAAACCCAAAAAGCCCTGTTCATTCTGAATGACTTTCGCATAACTGGTAAACCATAAGAGATAGACGAAGTTTTTACTACACAAAAATGTAGATCTTGTTAAAACACTCAATTTATGTCCTATACATTTTTTGTGGAGGAACCATTTCCGAGGTATTCCTTGTCATTTTATTTAATTTTCGAATAATTTAATATTTTCTCAAATGGGAACGCTTATTCCTTTTTTTATATTTCCTGGGCATGCAAAGAGAATGCAATGCTCACATACCAATCAGCTCTTAAAATATTTGACTATCGCTTAAAGCCTTCCACATTCCCCTTGCATCCACAAGAAAATTAGCAATAAGATTAACATTTCGATTAACATGAAGCATATGGAGAATAGGCGTTTGTAAAAATAGTTTGTACAAGAACATAGGAAGTCATGCGAATGTAACACATCAAATTTTTTGTACTAAAATTCTGTTATCACTTAAGGTTAACCAATTATACAAAAGTATTTTAGAATGAAGAGCATTGCACAGGCTATTCCCAGAAAATTCAAGATATAAATTTTATTTGTTTATGAAAATATTTTAAATTTATGGTATGATAGAAATCATTAGACATTTTTGAGAAAATAAAAAACAACGAAAAAAATTGTCATGTAAAATTTCCATGGGTTGGGGGATTTTCTTGAAAATCTTCGTGTCGCATCTTCGGAAGATACAGAATTTAAATACTAAGTTTGGTATTTATCGAACTCTTCCTTTTTGTGTTATGCTCTTCACATGCACACACAAACGAACCTTTTTTAAAATGTTTTTTTGGGTTCATTATTTCCGGTGAAATATAATACTTCCTCTTACCCTGTAGATGGTTGGTGGAGAGAGTAAAAAGCAACAGGAGTCTTCCCAGAATAGAACTGAAGTCCTGTTGCTGGCAAGAAGTACGTACGCCACAGCCTATGACCACAATACATAAATTTCCTAGTTAAATACAGGTCCCATTACGACTAATTATTTATTCATAGGCACAAGGTAAGGAAGACAGCTTTGTTGATTCATCCTGGTATTTTTTATGCACAAATGTAAATGTACAACACAGGGAATGGAAACCTACGTGTATTATGCAGACCATGGACTATGTCCAGCTGTAGAGGTAAGCAGGTTAAATAATTATTAATGCTACGCCCTCTGTGTGCTGCTAGCAAAGCTAAGCCTACGTCACCTTGGGGTAATGCATGTTCTTGCTGTTGTGAACCATCTGCTGCTGTGTTCAACAGGAGTCGCTTACACATACAACCAACCGGCTATCGTCCTTAGCTTGAAGTACCCGTAAAGGCGATTCCGAAATAAAAACAGACTCGTTCTGCTTAAAGCAAAAACATGAACTACTCTGACAGGAAATCTTTTCTTCCTTTTGTGTTAGGCGCAATCGCTTGTTCTATAGGTGAATCAAGCCCTCCTTCCATCTTTTTAGCCGTCCTGGACTTCTTTTCCCTTCTGGAGTGTTGTCCCTTACTAGAACTTCCTTCCTCCGACATCCTGGATAAAGGTTCATTCCATTCTTTCTTCCTTCTTGCAACCCATTCTGATCTTGCACATCTGTCTAGTATCTTCATTTCTTACTCGTCATACAATGTTTTTTCCAATTATTTTTCTCAGCACACCCATTTCGTTGTGTTCTTGTGGTCATTGCCCATGATTCTAAGGTGTAAATCATTACTAGTTGGACAACTGCTTTTGTTTCTTTTGTCATTTATTTATTTCTCCACACCAAATCATTAATACGTTAGGTATTTTTGCTGCTTTTAAAATTTGATGGTTAAATTCTTGAATTAGGTTTCCTTCGCTTGTAATGTTAACTTCCAGATAGTTGACGTGCATAACTCGTTCTGTAGTTCTATTTTCAGTTTCTAATTTCCATTACAGCGGTACTTTTTTATTAATGGAGATCTTGATGTTTAAATTCTAACATTTTATACAAAATTGATAAAAAATACTTGCAGATTATCCTCAGTATCTGCCACAGCAACAACATCATCTGCATAACATACCATTCTAATATTTTTGTCTGCCATACTGTTTTTCATGATGGTAGGTATATGAAGTACGTCTTAAGCTCCATTAACAATAAAAAGCAACAGCAAACGCAGCATAAACGCCAGACTTTGCATCCATGTTACTATTTAATGGAAGCATCCACATAGACCAGGACTGCCACTAGAGGCAACACCAGGTTTAACCCTTCCTCCCATTCTGTTCTTCGGTTTACCCACCTCCAACAAGTTTCTATTCTATTAGCACTGTGTCGCTGTAAAGTCCGACCACTCCCTAATACGAAATTCGAGGTCGAAAGGAGAAGAATGACACGAGTTTTATAAAACTGGTATGACTCGCATAAAGTCAATTAACGCACTATGTAACACAACATGTTGCCAACTCCAATTTTATGCTTGAGTTGCGTGCATAGAGAAAGAATTCTGCATTAGCGGCTTCTGAACATCTCAGGATCGTGATGCAAGATTTAACGCTACCTCTGTATAAGCATGGTATTCAATTTAACTGTGTCATGCCGTTTTAAATGCTGAACCACACCTATGTTATTTTCTTTGTACAACGCCTTTTTATGTACTATTTATTTATAAATACTTGATACTGTAATTGACGGGAAGATACAAATAATTAAATAAAGAAATGACAGTAAGATAGAGAAATAACTGCAATAAATGTCTCTTCATTAAATCAATGTATAATGCAATAAGCTTGAGTTGAGAGATTTGTCCGGAAACAAAAAGGTAATTAGCGAGTCATGTTAAAGGCATTAGTAATAGCCGACTAGCTTAAGCTGCCTTAAAGATGCTTGGAATGCAGTTAGAGAGCGGGTTCAATACATTTTCAAAGTCACGTAGGCAAGAATTCTGTAAATTAGAAAGGGAATGAAATTCTGAGATTCGGGGAGGTTACGCATAGAAACAGCGTCAGATACGCATACTTAGAGCTTTAAGATCGGACCGCGCGAGAAAGAATGTTGGTAGGAGTAGCGATAGGTAGGCGGAGCTTTAAGTTAAGAAAAGGGCGTGTATTCTAAATCAAAGTTACCGATTTACCTAATTCTGTGACTTGCCCGTGTGATGACCCTTGTGAATGTGAATTTCATTTTAAGTAGTGCAGCACCTAATGACGCGCTTGAGTGAGTAAGATTTAGCGGCTGGCGCGAGGGATCTTTCCGAGTGACATTTGTGCAACCTATGGCAACTGACGCTTTGCATTATTATTATTATTAATTATTATTATTATTATTATTATTATTATTATTATTATTATTGAGGCAATTTAATTCGTTGGTTCAATAGTTGGTAACTCTCTTCAAACAGAACATTTTAGTTAACATCAAAATTTCTAAGTAAGCTGGTATTATCCTTTCAAAATACACTCACGCACACTCAGTGATAAAGAACTGATAGCTGTATCACCAGAGCAGCTGGCGTACAAAACAACACAGGAACGAGCTACGAGATGACATCATAAAGCTCATCAACAGAAGAGGTAACATTAAATGTTATAAAAATTTGAAGCACGAAGCAAGGCTGTTGTATCATTAACGGTCTGGATGATTTTTAGTATTTAATTTAATTATTGAAGTTATTCAACTTATAATTTGGGGTAAGTTCGGAAGACTTCCGCATGTAATTTACGGGGCTAGAAACCTATGCCAAGATCTTGCATGGTGCTTTATATTAACGTTGCGACTTCATTGTGATTGGAACCTTAGACCAGCCGCCTGAGGCGGCGATCTGGGTCCCACTCCGGTAGTGACATAGGTTCCTTCTCATATTGGAAGTCTTGAACTCGTTCACTCTAACTAAGGTATTAGCTTAAAGTTCAGGTAGCTAGAACTCAGTGCGTTAAGATAAGAGAGGTGTGTGAAAGTGCACGCAGACCAGTTCTGAAAATTAGGAAGGAAAATAATTCTTGAATTTGGCTAGTCAAAGAGTAAAAGTTGTATTTCAGACGGAAAATATTTAGCTACGTATTATGCAGAACTTGGTGAGATAGTTATAAAGTAAGCATGACTTAAGTTAATAAAAGAGTGTGGCTGCTAAAATTAGCGTCTTTTGCCTTTCCTTCGGGTCCATCCTTAGGGACTTACTCTTTTACGTAACCGGCAGTCCGTAGTGCCTAAAACCGTGAAAGGTTCTCACATACTTAGCGGTAGCTGAAGGGATAATCGCCATAAAGCATTTAGCGATTCACGGCAACTTACGCGTCTCATTGTGATTACGAGAATACTTATTTTAAACCGTAAATTTGGTATTTCAGAAAATAGCAAATATAATAATTCATTTGTTACAATTTCTCATGCTCAGATTTAGAATCAGTTTAATTTTTCATCTAAAACGGTCGACAACTTCCTTCCATAGTTCAAGTATTATATCACATTGAATTTCTCAGTCAATTTAACTGGTGTTGTCTATCCTCACATACTTACGCATACACCGAGAGAAGGATCATAGCCAACTTCTGTAGCACCCGGCAGAAGATTCATCAGCAGATATTGGAGATGGCGTTAAAAAGTGCGGCGGAGGATACGTCGACAATAAGTTTAATTTATAGAGATAGGAGAGAAGGTGATGTGAATACAACACATTAGTTTTATTTATTTATTTATTTATTTATTTAAGGATTCAAAACCTCGACATCGATTCCTTTTGGTGGAACGCAATACTTCTTCTAAATACTAGGCACGTGGTAGAGAAAATAGAACGCTCAGATTTGAAGATAAAAAGAAAAAGCACGTGGTTATTGACGTCTGAATCTGAGTTAAAAATTCTTTTATGTGATACAAGAGATATTTTTCATCCAAGTAGTGCTTGTCACCTGGGGCTCTCTTTTAATACGCCTTTTGTGAGAAATGTTTGAAGACCCGCTCACGAAAACTTGAACTCGCCCACTAACGCTTTATATATCGATCGAGCCATGCAGACTTTCCCACCCACCGATTCCCCTTCCGGAGGGAAAAATTATTTGAAGCTTTCCCTCGTGTCACTGTCAATTACTTAACGTCATTCACTCCAATAGTCACTCCAAGAATAACAATAGCAGGAGCTGGCGTGACAAAGCGTGCACAAACGCACTCTCTCGCGCCGATTACGCTTCTGCACCGAGACTTCTCGGCTACCTCGGCTGATAAAGAAACCCACTCTTTTATTTACTGAGCAAAGAAAGTGGTAAAATGTTGTTTAGAAACGAAGGAAAACGCCTTCCTCTTTGCTATGGTTTAGCAGCCTAACCTGCAAATCACGAAGTCTCCAATTCTACTCTCGGTCTAGAAGTTGGAAGTTTTTTCCTTTAAAGGGATATTAGAAGCCCTATTTCGCCAATGTTAAATCGGCTAAATTTATGACCAATTATCTCAGAAACCATTTAAGATAGCACACTAAACCTTTTAAAGAATGTAGATGCATGCCTTCTTAGTACACGATCTACTTGTATCCAATAAGTGTGTTTATTAGGGAAGATAGGATTATTTTCATTTGTTGGTTTATATCTATCAGCAATTAAAATGATCCAGCATAATATTAACACCAAAGCAGATTCACAATACCACTGAGAGGTAATGTTTATCATCTAAAATTTCATTTAGCTTATCTTCAATAGTTTCTGATAAAACAGGCCAGTTATACCAGAAAATGTCAATCTTAGAAAAACCGGTTCAAAGCAGAAATGGAGAAAACAATCTGCATATACTTGCAAACAGAGAAACCACATGGCCATGTTGCCACGCTTAACATAGTACCAAACTGTAAAGCCAAATTTTCCCTAATTGATGGGTTCAAGGTTGCCTTTGTTCTCCAAAGTTTGTAGGAATTGTTTTATTTTCTGAAGTGATGCAGTATTCAAAGTACAATTTGGCAGCTGCAGCATCATTTTTAAAACAACATATATAAAATTGTGTCTACATTTATATATACCGAGCCGAGTTCTTCCTGGGCTAAATGTAACACCATAAATCATGCCATAACCAATGGTGTTAACTCCAGTAGTCTTATTATCTATTTTATTATTTTAAATACTATTTATTAAAATTATTGGACCACTATGTGTAAGATTTCTGACAACACGCGCACTACAATGTCCGTTCAGCGACATTTTAGCCAGTGAGTGGGGGAGCCCTTCCAAGCAGGTAGGGAAACAGGTAGTGTTTATCTGGTATGAGGCAAGTGAGGGTAAAGACGCGCGATGTGAAAGTCTGTTTGGCTGTTTTCCAACGTACGCGTCACGCGCTGCAGGAGTTCAGCATACTGGGTACCCCTCCCACCAGCTAAAGCTTTACGTGAGAGATAAGCCACTTTACCCCAATAGGCAAAGCGTCATTCGGTTTTCCCAAGTGTTGGATCCACCTATACATCCACACCCATAAATGTTGCCTTTCTCAAAAATTTTGTTACACCGGCAGGTTGGCATTACTTCGGTCGCCTGTCACTAGCAAGCTAGTTTATTTACGTTTATCTTAGCTGAAGTAGGACTTGACAGTCCAATACATATTGTTTATATGGTGATAGTTCTGGGTACGTGTTTGTTGTTTCCCAGCCTTCGGCTAACTTAAAAAAAAGGACCTTAACAAAATTGTGTGCTTTACAGAAATGTACATTTTTTGTGTAATAAGATTTTGTACATCTCCTACTCTTTACCAATTATGCAAGTAATTCAGACTTCATGACTTCATAGGCTATTCCCTAAAATTCATAATATACATTTTATTTGTCATGAAAGTATCTTTAACATATGGTATTTTAATCAAACTCGTTAGATCGAGTAAACATTTTCGAAAAACTTCCCATGTAAGGGGTAGTTTTGGAACTTGAATACAAAGTTTGGTAAGTAACCAACTTTTACTCTTTGGGTTATGCTGTTCAGACACACACACACACACACACACACACACAAAACGTACCTTTTTCTAACGATGCTTTGTTCTTTGGGTTCAGGGCACCTCAAAATGTATTTGCGGTGAAATCTCGACATAGAATTTTTTTATGGAATACAGTATCTCCCCCACATACTGTATGTAGTAGAGAAAGTAAAAAGTGAGACAAATTTTACGTTTTAATGAGATCTGCACTTTTTCTGCAGAAAATTTTGTCTATTATGATTCAGCTAAAATATGACGCAACAAGTCATTCCTTAAAACCTCTGTGAAGACACCACACATCAATATCCCTTCTGCCTGTCTATTAACGGAGGCTTCGTTTACCTTCGCGTACACACAGAGGAAGCGAAAATGAGATACGATTAAGAGAAATATGAGCACGAAGTCTTCTAACTTGATCACGCCTCTTTCCTGTTACTCCGCTTACGTTATTTTTCAACGACAGCGTTTTTCGATCCAGTTTTCTGTTCATGCTGTGAAACGGTACATAGTGAGTAGTTAGGAGATAAGATAATCAATATATGTAAATGGAATTAATTGTTCTTTCACAAAAGCCATGTGTTGGACAGGGTTGGAAAGGTAGAATCAGAGACTGAAAAATTCAATGCCATAGCCGGGATTTGAACCACGGATCTCCCGGTCTCCGTCCGGTTGCTCTAACCACTGAGCTACCATGGCAATTTGCTGGTACGACATTAAATTCCCCAACTGATTCGAATTTTTCCAGGTAAACTACAAGTGGATCCCAAATTGTATTGAGATGACATACCCCAATGGCGACCTAAAATGTTGTAAGTACTTTAAGTCCCGAGCTTCAAGTTTCAACCACTATTAGGTCAATTAATGGAATTAACTGTTCTTCCACACAAGCTGTGTGTTGAACAGAGTTGGAAAGGTAGAATCAGACGACTGAAAAATTCACTGCCGTAGCCAGGATTCGATTTTTCAATCGTCTGATTCTACCTTTCCAATACGTGTAAATCTTTTAGTTACATAATACATGTAATGAAACTGTAAAACTGAAATTTAGTGGCGTCGCTAGCCCTGAATTCCTAGACGCGCCTCCTTCAACAGGACACAAGGATCGAAGAAGCAAATGGTGTGACTGACATGGCTCGGAAATTGCTTGATCTGAGGAATGCAAGGTTCCAATAAGCTTCCAAAGATGTTTGCTGAGGTGAGCCAATAGTGCTAGCTGAAACAAATTTAAAATATATGAATGAGCGAATGAGATTAAACGTATTTAAACCCCGGGAAAAATAGCGTCTGTAAGCGTTTTAGCTAGTATGCTACAAAAGGGAGTGTGAGAGCGCCGAAGATGGGGCTTTTTCGACATTAACATTCTCCTTGCTTTCTCTTCTGCTTATAAGAGGATGTGTCTAAGTGATAGTAAGAATGAGGGGTAGAGGATGGTAATAACGTCGTGTCAACAGTTAATAAAGCCAAGTGTAAATAATTAACAAAGGCGAGTATCAATAATCAACAAAGCCAAGTATCAATCAGTTTTCATTTTTATCCACCGCACGACCACACCTGAGACAAAAGTGAATAACCGCAGACAACGGAGATTACCTCTTGATAGCTGATAAGCCACCCCACATCCATAACACCAAAGAAACCAAACCACAACCTAACAAAATATGAGGACACTTTCACAAGAGTTTCTGTACCCTCTAGTTTTAGTGGGTACACAAAGTACTCTTGATAAAGATTATTACTTTCTCTACTACGTATAGTAAGTAGGGGAAGTATTGTATTCCACTCAAAAATTCGATACCAAGATTTCACCGGAAATATGTTCTCAGACCCCTGAATCCAAAAAATCAGTTTTGGAAACATGTCCGTGTGTGTGTGTGTGTGTGTGTGTGTGTGTGTGTGTGTGAAGCGCATAACTCAGAAACGAACAGCGGATAAACACCAAACTTGGTATTTAGGTTCAGTATCTTCCAGAGATGCGACACGAAGGTTTTCAAGAAAATCCCTCCACCCCAGATTACTCTTTACATGGAACATTATTCGAAAATTTTAATTTTCTCAAAAATGGCTCTAACGATTTAGATTAAAATATCACATGTTCAATATATTTTTATGACAAATGAAATGTATATCTCTTGAATTTTCTGGGAATGTCTCCAAAAGTATTCTTCATTGTGAACGACTTTTGCATAACTGGTAAACCATAAGAGATAGGCAAAATTGTACTACACAAAAAATTCAGATCGCGTTAAAATACACAGTATATGTCATATACATGTTATTTGTTGAGTGAAGCAATTTCAAGATATTGCTTGTTATTGCCTTAAATTTTCCAATACTTTTTCTCAAATCGGAATTCGTTATTCATTTTTTTATGTCCTGGACATACAAATAGAATGAAATGCTCCACATAGCAACCAGCTCTTAAAAGATTTGACTATCGCTTAAAGCCTACCAATTCCCCTTGCACCTACAAGAAAATTAGCAATAAGATTAACATCTCGATTAACATGAAGCATGTGGAGAATAAGCGTTTGTAAAAATAGTTTGTACAAGAGTAGAGAAAGTCATGTGAGTGTAACACATCAGATTTTTTTTCTACCTACTATATTTTAATCCAAGTAAACCTAGCTACATTACATATATCGTTATAGCTACAAAGAGAAGAGCGGAAGTCAAATGTTTAAGAACTGGACGCTATATGCTGACCATAAATTCCATACTCTTTCCATGCAGTCGCGAAACAAGTGAAAATCGATGGGACTTAAAAATAATAAGTATTGAACAATTCGAACCTTAACTAATGGGTATCTTATGCATCAAAAAAGTTTTTAAATAGACTGTGTTTTAAAGAGATATAAATTTTCTGTGTGATACGTCTTCGTTGACCGCTTAACGTTTACCAGTTATACAAGATTGTACAAAATTCCTTCCGAATGAAGATGACTTCCTAGGCTATTCCCAGAAAATGCAAGATATATATTGTATTGGTGATGTAAATATCCTTCATATATGGCATTTTAATCAAAGTCGTTAGAACTATTTTTTAGAAAATCAAACTTCGAAAAATGTTCCATTTAACCCGTAGTTGGGATTGGAGGAATTTTATTAAAAATCTTCGTGTCGCATCTTTAGAAGGTGCTGAACTCAAATTTTGGTATTTCTCCGTATTTTCATTTTGAGTTATGCTGTTCAAACACACACGGAAATGTTTCCAAAAATGCTTTCTTTGAAATCTATCTAATTTTTTGGTAGAATGCAAAAGACTCTCTTTCTACTATGTACATTGTAGAGAAAATAAGAAAAAAATCCCATGTGTTACACTCACATGACTTTCCCTACTCTTGTACAAAATATTTTTACAAACGCTTATTCTCCATTTTGCTTCATGTTAATCGAGATATCGAGATTTTAATCTTATTGCTAATTTTCTTGTATATACAACGGGAATTGCTAGGCTTTAAGCTATAGTCAGATATTTTAAGAGCTGGTTGCTATGTGGCGTATTTCATTCTCTTTGCATTACCACGACAAAAAAAATGAATAACGGATTTGAGAAAAAGTATAAGTATTGGAAAATTTAAGGGAATAACAAGCAATATCTCGAAAATGGTTCACCCAACAAAAAAATGTATATGAAATAAATTGTGTATTTTAACGCGATATACATTTTTTTGTGTAGTAAAATTTTATCTATCTCTTATGGTTTACTAGTTATGCAAAAGTCGTTCATAATGAATACTTTTGGAGACATTCCCAGAAAATTCGAGATATACATTTCATTTGTCATGAAAATATCTTAAAAATATGATATTTAAATCGAAATCAATAGTCATTTTTGAGAAAATTAAAATTTTCGAAAAATGTTCCCTGTAAATTGTAATCTGGGGTGGGGGGATTTTCTTGAAAACCTTCGTGTCGCATCTCTGGAAGATATTGAACCTAGATACCAAGTTTGGTGTTTATCCGAATGTTCCTTTCTGAGTTATGCTGTTCACACACACACACACACACACACGGACATGGTTCAAAAAAAATTTTTTGGATTCAGGGTGTCTCAAAACATATATTTCCGGTGAAATCTCGGTATCAAATTTTTGAGTGGAATGCAATATTTCCCCTACTTATTATGCGTAGTAGAGAAGGTGAAAATATAAGAAATAATATTATTATCCATATTTAAACTACTGTACTATTAAATAATCCAATTTCTGCCAATAAATTTAAAGAAGATGGGGCCGCTATACTACACGATGGCCATTAGCTACAGCCGTCATGATAGAATGTAGAATTTCCAGCATTAAGTCTAGTAAACAATTCTTCTTCTTCTTCTTCTTCTATGTTTTGTCTGTTTTACTATTGCACGTATGTGCACAAAACTGTATATCCTCGTTTTACATGTATACAGGGTGTTTACGAATCGCCGTCCATTTCTTTAAGTTATACGTCGTGAACGCGCATGGTTCGCCGGTAAGGTTGGTTGCATGTTACAGGGGTTTAAGAGGTATACACAACACGACGTACTTAGTTAGGAATTGCAGCTCTTTAAGTGTGGTGATGTGTTTTCATCAAAACAGGTTGTGATATTCGTACAAGGACTAATGAAAATACTTTCATCAAATTCAGTTACTGTGGTACTGAAGACAGTGGAAATAGTTTGTTACGCGAAGCAAATTCAAGGTGGGCTTTACAGTAAAGTGAAATGGCATGATTGTTTTGGCAAAACAAAACAACTTTATATCTTTAATACAGCTGATACATGACTGTTAGTCAATTAATAGTTATGCATTTGTCTTTGGACCTTCCGCCTCCACTCTTTTTGCATTTGAAATTCAAGAGTATGATAAAATCATCGCTTTTTTACCCGAAAGGAACACTCTGGAAACGTATTCTCCAGACGAATAAGACAATCTTTCTCGAAAGGCCTCAAATAGGGACATAATTAGAACAGTAGTATGTATTACAGACGTAAAAAACTGCAGGCGGGAGCGGAATTCGAACTCTGAAACTCTTCGTCAGAAACCCGCCACCCTAACCACTCCTACACAAAGCACAGCAGGTTAATGCAGCCATCTAAGATATATCTTCAGATTTCTGACTCATAACGGACGAGACATTATTATTATTATTATTATACTGTAGGTATTATGGAATAGTAAATTAGTGTTCAGGATTAAAAACATTATACCTTACTACTAAAACAATAAATACAGTATGTCGGTTAGATCGATGTAACAATCAATGTTAGCACACCATATACACTTGCGCGTACGCAGCGACAGTGTTAGCAACACGGGAAAGTTGGTACATAAAAAGAATTGAAACGGAAGCAATGTAATGATACTGCAGTAGACGTCTTTCACCAACCCCCTAGGCTCCTATTCGAACAAAGCGGACGGCAATTCGGGAACTTCCTGTACTTACTAGCTAGCTGGCTGAAGTTGCACAGTTAGCTGTTTAAACGCGAAGGATGGTTTAATTCATTTCATTTACCTCCCGTTCTTTATGAAAGTATTGTACATGATATAAGAGATACAAGCTTAATCCTCCTCTCTACCCTTTATAATAATTTTGATTTCGTACAGTCCCGGCGATTCCCAATAACGGATGAAACATTCCCGGATAGCCATACAAAAGGATGTGAAACGACGGCGGAACGTCGGACTTCCTTAACCTCCCCCACATAGTCCTCGCAAGTTTTGGAAACGCTGCATAATTTATGCACACGCCTTGGCTGTGGAATAATCATCGATCGGATGGTCTAGTAATAATAGTTAATTACACTAGTGAAATTTTAAACTGTTGTATCTTCTCTTTGGTCCCGTATTTATTTAATAATATAAAAGGTACACCTTTTACGTAATACAGAAACCCTTAACATATACAACAAAATAGAGGTGAAGCTGGTGAATATGTAGATTCAGAATTTCCAGGCCACCAAGTTAACGTCTTTGTAAAAGACAGTCTGCGATCATTGATAAAAGCAATCTTCCCAGCTATAATCAAAAAGTATGGTTCACTGATTTCTGATGTTAGGAATTTTTTCTTTTTATGCATGATAGTATGCCCTGCTAACGAAGTTAATTACACGATAAGTATAAAGGAAATAAAGCAAAACGTTCTTACATGAGGGTTATTAAAATATTTTGCCATTGACATTGCACGCGATTCGATTCTTTTTTGTTTCGCTGTATTTAATTGCTAAATCACGACCATTTATATACATATTGCTTGGAGTGAAATATCCAAGTCATTCGTCTTAATTTATATGCATATTCTGTGAAGTAACAACTATTTTCTACTCAAAGTCATGCTCAACTAAAAATCAAGGCCTTCTTCGCAAGCATGTTTTCTTGATGTCCAATGCTTTCGTATTCAAGTACAAGGGCTTTGTAAATCCTTTTTCAATCTTTTAGTAATTTATGAAATGAAATTAGGAGTTTATAGGGCCATGTCGGTCAGAACGAATTGGGCTTTTCAATGGTGAAAGAACCATCAAAATCGGAGGAGTGGTTTTTGAGATTACGCCACATACACATACAAATACAAATTTTCTCTTTTATAATATTTGTAGATTATTACAGATATGGAGTACAATTATATAAGATAGCTGAATTTTACTATTTAAATCTTACGTGAGTATTCACGTCTTTAACTGTTAATATTTACTTAACGATTCAATTCATGCAACAGTTACCTATGAGCTGCAAGTTACTTATTTGCTTAATCACAACAACTAGGTGTGGATAATCGATCGCCACTTCGCTTACAAGGTTAATGTTGGTGATCTTGCCACTGGAACCACTATATTCAACAGCTGATAGTAATAAGTTATATTTCCGTGATAGCAATATTGCTATTATTCATATCGTGGAAAAAAAAATAAGCAATACGCATGCGTTAAGCGCATTGGAAAATCTCTGAAATCAAGATCAACAGCTGTTGCAATTTAATTTAACTTCCGTGTAATTAATTTTACTACTCCATTCCATTATTGGTCATAACGGGGTTAAAACGTGCATTCTTCCGACAAGGGAGCATTGACATGGTTGGCATTTACTAAGAGTACGGTGCAAACTGACGTGTTGAAGAGTTCCCTCCGCCGACACACCGCAACTCACAATGACTCGCTTTCAAGCAACATTCTTCAGACCTTTGATGCCCAAAATAGCTATCACAACTTTGCCCTCAAGCATTTCCCTTCGTCAGCAGAAACAGGGCTTGTGGAATGCTAGCATATCGATCCTCTCGATGTCCAGAATCGATAGGGGTAGGTCCGCATCTATTCGCTGATGTAGGCAACATAAATTATATGGATTACTTCACCTGTCAGGAGTGAAGCCCTATCGGGAAATGATTCTGCAACTAAGCTAAGCCAACTGTCTGGAAACAGTTATACGAGGTAAAGCCTTAACAAGGATTCACTATTAGCAACTAACAACAGAACGACCAAGGTGGTTTCATAAGCTTTAAGCTTGATTCCTTCACAAATTTGTTCTGCCGGAAGAAGTATTTGCATCTGCTGTGTTTGAAACGTAATAAACCAGTAAATAATTGTAGAGAAATATCTAAGGGTAAGTACGAGGGCGGAGTGATAAGTCAGTGACTTTTTAAAGAAAATAATTCTTCCCAAAAAATCAATTTTATTTGTCAACATAGTCTCCTTTCAATTAAAACCACGCTGTACAACGTGTCTCCAAATTTTTAACCCTTCCAAAAAATATGATCTTTCGAAGCCTGCAAATTATGATGTTTCTGCCACGATGTGTTCACTGGACGTGAATTTCTTCCCAGCGAATTTTTCAGGTTTCCAAAGAGGAATTAGTCGCTCGGAATCAAATATGGAGAATATGGTAGGTGAGGTAGCCCAATTCCACAAATGTTGCGATGGCAATGGCTGACTTGTGTGCGGGTGCGTTATCCTGGTGAAAGAGAACCTTTTTCTTCCCCAAATGGGGTCGTTTCTTTAACAATTCCTTGTGAAACTGATCCGAAATTGCGGCATAACATGAACCTATGATCGTTTTACCCTTTTCCAGGTAGTGGATGTCTATCACCCCTTGCAAATCCACCTGCCATGATTTTTCCTGCCGACGGAATGGTTTTCGCTGTCTTTGGAGGAGGTTCGCCGAAGGAAATCCGCTGCTTTGATTGTTGTTTGGTTTCAGGTTGATAGTAATGGATCCAATTTTCATCAACCTTGATATAACGCCGCAAAAACTCATTTGGATTGCGCTGGAATATGTTCAAACATCTATGTGAAATGGTCACATGATTCCACTTGTTCTCAACTGTGAGCAGTCGCGGCATCCATCTTGCTGACAGCTTTCTCATAACCATAAATTCGTGCTTTAATGTTATACACCCGTTCACTCGAGATGTTTACGGTCTTGGATATCTCACGGATTTTTACTTGGCGGTCCTCCAACACAATATCGTGAACTTTACTCACCATTTCTTCTGTTGTGACCTCAACCGGGCGTCCTGTGCGCCTGACGTATCTTGTGTTCGAACGGCCACATCGAAATTCTGTGAACCACTTGAGAACCAGGCCATGTGATGTGATGTGATGGAGCAGAGTCCCCATAATACTTGAGTTTTTCTTCCGTTTCCTTCGCCGTCTTAACCACGCAAAAAGTAGTGCTTTATCAGAACACGAAATTCACTTTTCTCCATTTTCTACGAAGCAACACACATCCGCTTATTTTAGACGTTCTCGACAATGTTCTAAGAAACAAATGACGAATTTCTGCGATTATACCCAAAATAGATGCAAGATTTGAGTGCAAGCAAGAACCCTGTGATTAGAACGCCATCCCTCGTCAAAGTCATGGACTTATCAATGCGCCCTCGTACACTGACGGATACTCCATATACTTTTCGCAAAACGCTTTCCATATATGTGCGAGAGAATCATTCTTCAACCTATGTACCGTTCATCCAAAAGAAGAATTCCTAGTGGAAGTAGTATAGTTGGGCTTAGTAGTATCGAGTTGTATACAGTAGGCTTAAGCGATAATCAAATCCATTGCTATATGGTGGCTTTGAAATTCCCTTCTTTTTGCATCACCACGCGAAAAAAATGAATAGAAACTTAATATTTTGAAAAAGTATGAAGTATTTGAGAATTCAAATAAAACACATTTTACACTAAAAGCTTGCTTTAAAGAGAACTGCGTTTTTGTGTGGCAAGTTTTTATCTCTTACGATTTAAAGTTGTACAAAATTATTCAGAATGTAAAGAACTTCACAGGCTATTCCCAGAAACTACAATCGGCGTCTGGGCGGGTTTTCTCCGGTTTCCCCCGCCATTCATTCCACCAACTGCTCCATCATCACCTTTCCGTCACATATCGACTCAGCTCCGAGATGGCGAGGAAGAAGGGTCGCTCTGTCGCTGCTCCTGCTAAGGCAGGAACCTCTTCATCTCTTCCGGCATCCGCCGAGGAGATTTCGCCGCAGCCGCCGCAGCCTAGGGCAACCTACGCTTCGACCGCCGCCTCGCCACGTGCCAGCGCAGCTTCGCCGGGACTGCCTCCGCAGTTGCCGCCAGCTTCACCGCAGCCAACGCCGCCGATCCTGGATACTGTCCAGCCAGCGCAGCCTGTGCCTCATGGGAGGTTCAGCGCAGTAATCCGAGGGGTCCCGAGGGACCTGCCAGTCAGGTTCCTCATCAGCGCAGCACGCCAACAGTGGTCTTCAGCCATGAAGGCCGCTCGGATCCACGGAGCACAGGGACCCACATCCCTAGTCAGGATCGAGTTCGCAGACCCTGGTGACCAGGAAGCGACTTTGAGGGTGGGCCTGCCCTTTTTAGGGCGGTGCTTACACATCGAGGCTAGCAGAATGGAACGCCAGGTTCTCTGCCGACGCTGTTGTGCCTACGGGCACAACGAGAGCTCCTGCAAGGCGAAACCAAGGTGCCACTACTGTGGCGCTTCCAGCACCACGTCTTCGTGCACGCAGCACGACCTTCGCCGCCGACGCCGCTACTGTGCGACCGGTGGAGGGTCAACACATTTCACCGGCCAAGCGCTCTGCCCCCTGGATCCTCGCAGGAAGGCAACGCAGAAGCCGCCAGCACCTTCATCGCAGCCAGCATCACCTCCACAGACGCCGACACCAGCTCCATCACCAGCGCCGACACCATCATCTGCAGCAGCGATCATCGAGGAAGTCCAGGGCCTACGCGACGCCGTTCAGGATCTCCACGCGGAGTTCCTGAACATGACGACGAAGCTTACAGCCCTGGAGGAACTCATCAGGGATCTTCAAGACACCTCAGCTGCTCAGCAAGTTTTTCTAGCTGGGCAGTTCGAGACCTTCACTTCCAGACTCAACACCATCCAGACCTCATCTTCAGCAACGGACACCATCACACAGCATCTAGACTCCATAGACATCACCGTCAGATCTCTGGAAGTTCAGCAGCACGAACTTCGGGCCTACTTCCAGCAGACAGCCAAACCGGAGGCCCCAAGCAACCGCCGAAGGCCTCCGCCCAGCGCAACATACGCAGAGGAGTTCATCAGCAGAATGCAGCTTCACAAGAAGTAAGTTCTTCGCCAACATACACCTTCCAAACAATCACCTTTCCAACTCTTACCTAAACCCTCGCCATTTTTCACTAGTGTTGCAGTCAGGTTTCATGGCTGCAACCTAGTACTTACCTTTACCCGCTCCCGCCCATTGGGCGGCAGCTTCCATCTTTCGCATACTAACGCGCGTGCTATGCGGGACCTCACAAAGACATGCCATTCCACTATTATCCTTCTTCCAATTTTCCAACCGGTGGAGGAGTTTTTAGTGGGTATGCCGACTATTGGTGAGTCCCACACTCTCAGTCCCGACTCCCATCGGGGCTGGGGTAAGTGATTAAATCATTTTCTCCTCCACTCGAAAAAAAAACCTTTCCGTTTATCCATTTCGCCTAAATTTCGTTTCATCTACTTCCTTCACCCCATGCCGGGCATCGGGCTGATCACCCATCCTGGTTCATCTGTCTGCTCCACGGGTGTCTGCTCCTCGACGGGCCTCTGACCCCAGGCACCCGCTTGTAAGCCCTGGGGGTGTAAGTCCTACATAAGATGAGGATAAACAGAGAATGAATGAATGATTGCAGTTTTTTTGCTGAAATCTCATTTCGCGAAGACTATAGGAAATCACGAAAAGCTGCATATGCTGAAAACATCCAAAAGTTCCGAGTCGATTCTCCATGAAATGATGGAGAGTGTTAAGCGTATACTGTAACTCTAATCTAACCTTTTGCTGTATGCCAGCTTTCAGAGGCTCCGTCAGATGGTGTAAATAATGAAGCTATACTATACGCTGATTTTTCATGATCCACCTAGAATCCTCCAAAATGAACGGATTTTGCAAAAGCCTATGACATGTATATCGTTAGTCATGCAAACATCTCAATAGATCATATCTTAATCAAACTCTTTAGAGCTATTTTTGGGATATCAAACATAACCAACATTATTTATGGATTTATTTATCTATATTAAGAGTAGCTTGGAGTAGGAGAATTTTTTTGAAAGTCTTCGTGTTTCATCCTTGGAAGATGCTGCTTTAATACCCAGTTTGGTAAGTGACTGACGTCGTTTTGGAGTTATACTGTAAACAGGCGCGCACACACGCTATCAAATTTTTATGTGGAATGCAATGCTTCCACTACTCGCTATAGGAAGAGAAAGTAATATCGATGAAGCTAAGAAACCCGAGAGTTCATTATCCAAAACATCCTTTGTTCTTTTTTAAGTCAAAGCCCCCGATACGACCAAAGAAGTTAAAGGGTGCCATATAAATGAAACAATTACAAAATTAACAAACAAAATGAAAAAATAGCATATGCACATAAACTTTATAGGCATATCATGCTTTATAAAGCTTAATTAGTATCGTCAAGAATATCACAAAACTTCTTAGCAACCCTCCCACATCATCAGTTTTCCTCGCTGTACAAACTGTCAGGTAATACTGTCATCCCATTATAATTTGAAGGATAATTTAGCATCAACTACGAAGTCAAACTTAGGAAAACTAGTTTGGTCTTTAACACTCTGAGGAAGAATTGCAGTTCATTTTCCAGGTGAATGGACGACGCTTTTGTTTCCATTGTTTTGCTAAGAGCTTATCCCTTGCGGTTTCCTAGTCCTGTAGTTTTGTTCCCCACCTGCGCTGTTGGTTAACCCCGCTAACCCCAAGCGTGTAAACAAACACCATGCAACTGTGCCAGTGTTTAATCCTCGAGTTTTCGCTTTCACCCTCCACTGCTTCCCCACTTCGTGCCTACTTAATTCCAAGGAACGGACTTCATGTGGAAAATTGAACAGTGGCACATTTAGTTGCTCAAGACGAGGGCAACGCCCTCCATAACCTCCAGGTTAAAAAATGCTTCGTAAAGCAAAATTCAGCCTTCAATGTTTCCATCTTCAAATTGTGATATCTCGTCCAGTAAGACAACAGTAGCAAAACATATCAGTTCCTAGATTTATCGTTTATTACTATTATTATTGTTGTTATTGTTATTAACGCTCGTGCTTAATTATATGTATCCATGAAATTTGGCCAGAATGTGAACATTTTCAATATTATATCTCTTGCATTTTTATTTGCTTCCTTTACTAGGTATAATAAGCAGGGGAAGTATTGCACTCCACCCAAAACGTCTATGTGAGATGTCACCAGAAATATTTTTGAGGCCCCTGAATCCAAAAAGAGGCATTGTTAAAAGAAGACCCGTTTATGTCTGAACAGTCGCATAAATGCCAAACTTAGTATTTAAGTTCAGTATCTACTAAAAATGCGACATGAAGATTTTCAAGAAAATCCCCCAACTACCCTTTACATGGAAGATTTTTTTTAAATGTTTGATTCTCTAACAAATGGCTCTAACGAATTTTATTAAAATACAAGTTAAAGATATTTACTTAAATAAAATGTATAGCTTGAGTTCTCTTTGGATAGTCTTGAAGTAATCTTCTTTCGGAAAGAATTTTGTATAATCTTGTTTAGCTGCTAAACATTAAGCAATAGATGAAAACGTACCACACAAAAAATGTAGATCTCTTTAAAACTTACATTTTATTGCAAATAACTATTTTCTGACATTCGAAATTTCCGAAATATCCGTTACTAGTGGTTCGAACTGCTCAACATTTCCCCATTCTTTTAAGGTCCTGTCGATTATTAGTTGTTTAGCGCGATGTGAAGAGGTTGTTTTTTTACATTATTTGCACCACGTATGAACGTCAATTTGAAGTAGGTAGTTGCTGCTACGTATTGAAAGTCAGTTTGAAGATGATGTATTATATTTCAACTGTTGGGGAACCGAACTTGTAGTAGTTGCAACCGCACGTATGTTAAACAGTTTCCGGTAGCCTTCTCCCCAAATGTACTTCCAGGTGGCCTTTGCCCCAAGTTTAAAAATATTAACTTTGTAATTTGACTGTATCTTTACATATTATATTTATGTTTGCCTCGGCTGCGTCAGTATTATTGTTAGAGACACGTTTCTCTTAGGCAGGGTGTGATGTGACAAGAATGTAGGCTTACAGATTTTTAGTTTTAATTCACTCCTTTTTATTAATCCTTAACACAAATTAAATATGATATCGATAGCTGTGAGATTCTTTTATTTAATACTTGCACTTTTTTTTAACACGTATACTATTTTCGTCTCACACGAATACATAATTAATTTCTCGAGGATACATCTCGCGTCTGGTTATGAGCACTGTTTGGGGGCAACTGAATTGATTTCAACCGTCTAAACTTGTAAATTTCTGTATTTCAAGTCTCTGATTGACTAATCCTACTCCAATAGAATACCTGCATTTAACTAAAGATTTTTCTGGTTGTTGATTGGCTATTTTTAAACTGTCTCAAAATTTACATTATTGCTGCTCTAATAATGACTAGTAACATTTAAACTTCCTTACTGATTATTTCTTCAAGGTTACCTCATTGCTACCTCATTGTTAGCAACTTTTAACTTATTATTCTCACAGCTCCTACGTTATTAAATTACGTAATATAGTCACATAACATTATTACACATGTATACAATAATATTATGCATGGATTATTATGCAATAACTGTTACATACATTTTACAAATTATTACATACACATATTGCTTCAAGGCGGGCAGTTATTGAATTTACATATTATATAATTTGACTGAAATCATTTTAAGTGTTAAAAATGCTGCCTCAGATATCATGGAAACAGTATGGAACTTTAAGGCCAGCATATAGTGTCCAGTTCTGAAACATTTTACTATCGCTATTCCCTTTGTATCTATAATTAAATGTGTAATGTAGCCATTTCCTGTAAGGTTTATCTCAATGCAAATGAAGTAGATAGGAGAATAAACTTTCGTAAGAATAATTTGTATACCCACTATTAAACGATACAGAATATAAAGTCATGTGAATGTAACATCGACTTTTGTTTAACTCACAATTTGAACTTTAATGCAAGAAACTAGCATTTAGGCTGTGCAATAAGACAAAACTGCTTTTCATATAATTCAAAAGCCTTATGTAGCAAAAGATACAATTCCCGAGTGTTGTAAACCCCGAAGAAGATATTTCTACAAGAAACTTAGTTAAAAACCTACTCTTCTTATTAAAGTAACTGGTCTATTTAACTAAAACTATAAAGATACGAATACAATACACCTGAAAATATTTCAGTGTTAAAGGAAGGTATAGTTATCAAATAAAATGAATGTACTTTCATGTTAGACATTTGAGTTTTTATATAACAAATTTTTAAGGCACAAGTGGATATTTGAGTGGTCCTGACTTTTTAGGTAAACGTAAACTCTATTTTTCTCATTTCCCCCATTTTCAGCATTTTTCGCTATTGAAAAACCGGTTTAGACCACAGTGGGTAACTTATTAGCTTAAAATTTTACGAGAGATTCAGGAATTACGGATTTAAAAATGTCTTTGCACTGCTTATAAGATATTACAGAGTTTGGCTGAAATGAACTATTTTCCATAACTCACAGGGCAAAATTTAAAAGTTTAATAACACGTACACAAAGGGTTTTTTTTCTATTAAACTAATCAAAATTAAGAAACGCCTACACAACAACTTTATATTTGGATACTAAGCCCAAATTAAAATTTTGGGAGCGATATGATAAACTATAGGGTCAAAGGAGCATTTTATATTACATTATAAAGTGATTAACTATTAATTGTAATATCTTAAAAACGGTTTCACATAACTCGAAAATACTTTGTGTGCACTATATATTCTGAGTACCAGACTTTTTTTTAAAGTAAGTACCGTTTTAATATTTTGGCACCGTAGCGCTGCTGTCGTGATTTTGAGCATGCGCGATCACTTTCTCCATTCATTAGAAAGCCAGAGGCAGTTGTGCGCGATCGTTACTTTGTGTTTTCCTGCTTTAGAGCGCTTCGAAATGTACGGAACAACCGAACGAACCGCCGACTGTGAAGTCGGATCAGAGGTTCGGTTTTTGAATGCGAGAAATTTACGCCAGCAAACATTCATCGTCAATTGTATGAGGTTTATGTGGTTTATTTCAGAAAACTCAAGACGTGCATTTTATTTGTCATGTAAATATCTTTAATATATGGTATTTTAATCAAAATCGTTAGCCATTATTTAGAAAATAATAGTTTTCGAAAAATATTCCTTGTAAAGGGAAGTTGCAGTGGGGTATTTTCTTGAAAGTCTTCCTGTCGCATCTTTGGAAGATATTGAACTTGAATACCAAGTTTGGTACTTATGTCACTTTTGGTTTTTGACTTATACTGTTCACAGACACATATGTTACCAAAAATTCTTTATTTGGATTCAGGGTACCTCAAAACATGTATTTCCGGTGGAATCTCAATATCGAGTTTTTGGGTGAAATGTATATCTTCTCTACCTATTACGTATGTGATAGAGAAAGTAATAAGCTTGTGTGAGAATGGTTTATATAGGCATTAATCCTCGATAGAGGGTACACAAAGTTACGTGAATTTAGATTGTTTTTTCCATTATGTTAGTATGCATAAGAAATAAAGATATCTAGTATAGTACTGTCACTGTAAAATCTCAGTGATGAGAAAGGCATGTAGGTCATAAGGACCATGCGATTGTTTTATTTTTTCTGCTAACCACAATCTTCATAATGACGATCCGAACATGATATATACAGGATATGACCTTCAATCTGACATAGACAAGTTATATCCTTATTGGAAATTGTCTAGTCACAGAAGACACGTTTGAGGGCAAGCGACCTATATATGTATGCGCTTTGAGCATAATGGGATCTTCTCTTGCTTGTGAAGGGGTCGCCCTTTCAGCAATGCTCCGATAATACCCAATATCACCTGCCGGAAAGCCAGTCAGTTTAACCTAGTTTACGATACTCGTATACATCACTCCTGCATTGCACGGAATATTTCACGTATTCCAGAACATCTATCGTTTGCTAAATGATCCGAATGCTCATCGAAACTTGATCAACAGACCCAGCCCAACTATTTCGTAACATTTTAGCCGCATTCCGTGAAGAGGAATTAGTCAGATGCATAGAAGTACGTCTCTTTAGTATTAAAGCCGAAGAGTTACACTGAATGTAGTTAAAAGTGTGTCTCTGGGGAGTTTACAAAGATATACGAGGGCGGATCAAAAAGTAACGCACAATTTTTTACATGTTTTACCTACTTTTCGACATAGTCCCCAAATATCTCAACACATTTCTCCCATCATGATACCAGTTTCAATATGGCCTGTCCGTTTCCTTGGAGTAGGTAGAGTGACCTGTGGGCTGCTGATTTCACTTTCGTATCAATTGCAAAGCGTTGGCTGGCTAGGAATTTCTTCATGGAACCAAAAAGAAAAAAGCCCAACGGTGCAAGGTACGGACTGCATGGTGGATGCTGGAGCACCTGCCATCCAAATTTGGTGATTTTCTGACGAACAGCAGCAGCAACATGGGGTGAGCATTGTTATGAAGAATTTTGACATCGTCAGCATTCATGTTGTAGCGTTTGTCACGAAGGGCACGACGCAACTTCACCAAAGTTTTCATGTATGTTGCAGCATTCACAGTGGTCCCGTGTTCAGCAAAGTCCACCAATACAACACCATGCGTATGCCAGAACACCGCCACAAGCACTTTCCTAGCAGAATGAGTCACTTTGAATTTTTTCTTCACAGGGGAACCAGCATGCTTCCACTCCACTTGGTTTCGGGCATGTAGTGGTATGCCCACGACTCATCACCAGTGACGATTGCTTTCAGAAAGCCATGCTCTTTTGCGGTGTCCCGCATTAAGTGATCCAAGCTCATCATTCGCTGGCCCTTATGGTTGTCTGTCAGGTTCTTAGGCACCCAGCGAGCACTAACTTGACGAAATGTCGACGTGTCGTGAACAATATCGTACACTGCACCATAGGAAATGTTGAATGTTGCGATAAGGTTCGCAGTTGTACACGCCGATCTTTCAAAATTGCCGCCTCAATGCCTCTGACATTCTGCGGGATTGCAGCTGTTACCGGCCTCCCGGAGCGTAGCGAATCACTAAGGTTCACACGGCCCTCTAGGAAGAATGCACACCAGCTGGAGATATTGCTACGGTCCATGCAATCATTCCCATACACGCCACGCATGTCCCTGTGAGTATTACTCGGTTTATGCCCTTTGGCCCACAAATATCGAACCACACCTCTCTGTTCTTCACACGTGGACGACAGTAACATGCGCGCCATCTTTGTTGCGTAGTTCACGCTTCTCTCTCTAGAGCTGCACATGAAACAAAAATACCATCTATAGTGAAAACTTCAAACTATATCTGTGTGAAATTGCAACATTCCAGCTACAAGACCAAGGCAGAAAAAATTTATTGTGCATTACTTTTTGATCCGCCCTCGTAAAAGCAACAATCACCACTTGGTTTAGCCGACAACTCACAAATTTTCAAACTCGAATGATGATTTACTTAATTTAATTTGCTCGCTCTTTATGAAATAACTGTACAGTAACCTGAAGATTTTCATTGCGAGTCCCTCCATTTACCCCTTATAATTAAAATTTCGTATAGCCCCATCTATCGATAATAACTAGTGCGAGGGTTAGAGTGACTTGTCCGTGATTTCAAGTTTCCAATGCAGAGAGCATAATGTTTTGGCACGTGACCCCTGGGTACAGACTGTGGGTACTTGACTTAAAACTCCAGGAAACATGTTAAACCACTTTTTATTAGAACAGCATGTAAGAAAAGAGATAGAAGCTCACTTAAATGAAGCAGACTTCAGTTGAGAAAAATTACTGCATTTCTCACAGGACATGCTCCTGTGAGAAAGTACTTTAACAAGATGGGAGTGCTTCAGGTCAGCTTGCATTGCAGACACTGCAGCAAAGAAACTGAAATATGATACTTTGGCTTACAGGATGTATTGTGGCATAATAATGACATTGCCATTACCAGACGCACTGTTGTGCTATAGTGTTGCTACCAGACGTAGCATTATTGGGTCTCCTTAGATACATTTCGGCTTAACGGTTTCTCCTTTCGGTGCGCATTACACCAAAAGGAGAGATCTGTTTGAAACTATCTGGTGTGACGTTAGCCCTGTCTGTTGTTGGCTAGGCTGGTGGGGAAAAGATAGCGTCACTTGAGTGAAAGCGGTCGCTAGAGCCAGACGTGTGTGTGGCCGGTCTACGGTCTGTGGCATCTCCCTCCATCCTGTTTCCTTCGTTAATTATGACTAATATATTTTACTATTTACACTATCAATAGTATCCCTATTATTTTTATGGTATAGAGAAGCCAAAATGTTTGTGAATAAATCCCAGGTATGTTATGTAACCTTTCAATTTAATATAAAACCCAACACCTTCCCCTTAAATCTACACACCAATTCCCGGACCTTTTTTTTCTGCCAGCGAGTTGCAGCCCCCCCCCCCATGTGCGTGTTGGGGTGACCTAAATTAATCACTTTCTGGCAACCTTTTTGGCATTTCACCCCAACATGTAACAATATATTCCTTTGGGAAAAATGGTTTTAGAACCAGAAGAATTTAAAACCATATCTGTTATGAGACTGTATTCCTCGGTAAGGGGTGCAGGCATAATGAATTGACTTTAAAGCAATACAGGTAGCACAATAACCCCAAGGCTGAAGTGCGTCCGGAACAATTACGGTAATCTTAAGACAAGTCATACGGCGGGCAAAGAAATATTCCTCAGTAGATACGATGTTCCGCTTCGAAAACAGAGTAAGAAATATATCAGACAATGGATATAAGGTATTATTCGTATGCATATATTACCTTTTGCGATGTTGAAAGGAGTTTCTCACGATGTAGCTGTTGTTTAAGTGAGAGAGAGAGAGAGAACCTTCACTTTCACGATCTCCGCATGTACATTACTGTACACTTTAATACACAGACTATGTACTATTTACTTTACATATATTTAAAATGTGAGGATAGGACAAGAAAATTTTATGATTAAAAAAGGGGGCGTAGGTAACAGAAAACCTGGCAGAAACAGCAAGGACTCAGACCTGAATGCAAGAGGAAAGGAATTATTATTTTGCAACGCCTACCAGTTAGAAATAATGAACGGAATATACGATTCGGACATGTCAGGGGAAGTAACATTTGTGCTTTATAACGTAATAGAAACATTAACAGGCCACCATGCACAGCACAGTATACGCATATACAACCTGTACGCCCGTTGTTTAAATCCGAAATCACCCTCTCTCTAAAATAATTCTCAGTAGTTACTCAAAGTATCGGTTCATGAATTTCTAATGTTAGTAATTTTCTCTGTATGTACAATTATTTAGCATGCCTTGCTTATGAGTTGGTTACAACATAATTCATTCATTCGCTGTTTATCCTCATCTTATGTAGGACTTACACCCCAGGACTTACAGGGTCAGAGGCCCGTCAAGGAGCAGACATACTCATGGAGCAGACAGAAGATCCATGATGGGTGTCAGCCCAATGCCTGGTATGGGATGAAGGAAGTAGATGAAATGAAATGAAGGCGAAATGGATGAAAGGAAAGGTGATGATGGAGCAGTTGGTGGAATGAGTGGCGAGAGAAACCGGAGAAACCGGAGAACCCGGAGAAAACCCGCCCAGACGCCGCTTCGTCCACCACAAATCCCACATGCGGGTCCCTGGGATTGAACCCCGGCCGCCTCGGTGAGCGGTCTAACCACTCGGCCGCGGCGAGTATACATAATTACAATGGAAATAAAGCAAAACTTTCACATAAAGATTATTAAAATATTTTGCCATTGAAATCGCACGAGTATTGTAGCGTTATAGCACATTCGATTCTCTTATGCTGCGTCTTCTGTTCTCTTGGTTGCTAAATAGCGACATTTATACAGATTGTTTGAAATGAAGTATCGGCATCATTGTCCTATTTTATGTGCGTTTTCTGTGAAGTAACAATTATTTTCTGGTCCATGGTATTCTTAACCGAAAAGCAAAGCCTTCTTCGCAAGTATGTCCTTTTATGATTCCAATGCTTAATATACTCTAGAACATAGGCCTTTAGTATTTTAGTAATTTATAAATTGAAATAGGATGAAGCCGTTCGTGGTGTTAGAATTTTGAAGAGTTTTCCTTTGCTTAAAAATTTAATGTTGCTTTCTCGAAGTTACATCAATTTAGATAACCTTTAATGTTACTTGCTTTGTTGTCGAGTTCTATGATGTCATCTCCTAGCTCGTTCTGCGTGTCTAGCATGTCAGCTGCTACAATGGTATAGCAACGAGTTCTTTATCTCAGGTTATACGTGAGTGTAGTGTGAAAGGATAACACCAGTTTAGTTAGCTGATAAATTTTAGTGTTCAGTCTAATATACTGTTTGAAAAGAATCGCCGACTGTTGAATTAAAGTTACCTCTAGAATAATGATGCAAAACGTCAGTTGCTGTAAGTCGTAGAAATGATACTCGGAAGGATCCCTCGCAGTAACCGCTAAGTCTTTCTCAATCAAGCGCGTCACTGGTTTCGAATACATGCTCGTTTCTTAACTTAAGTTTCGCCAACTTATGGCTAACGCTGCCAACTTATGCTGTCATTAGTGGTTTTTGAGATCACCCTACATACATATAATTTTCTAACTTTATAATATTAGTACGGATACGAATGTACACATTTAACTTAGTTTCTAAGCTCACTCATTGCATTGTGCATTCTCTTTCAGTAGCGGCTCACGCTGAAGAGCACGAGGCTTGTGCCCTCCCTTTAATTTTGAACAATAAATACCTTTAAATCATTTGTGCATAAACAGTCAACTCAAAAAATGATTATATAATTTAGACGCAAACCCTGAATGCTTCAGCGCTTGCATTTTATTAAACAAGAGGAGCGCGCGGTTTAAACGGGTTCTCAAGCAAATGCCGACAACTGTGTGTGTGTGTGTGTGTGTGTGTGTGTGTGTGTGTGAAGAGAACGGGCCATGGGCACATTCTCCTGGTGTCCAGGCTTAGCAGGGCAAAATACTTTGGTTTAAAATGGGGTTATGATGGGCAAGGGGATGATAGGGGCGTAGCAGGGAGTCTTTAGAACACTCAAAGGTCTCTGGACTTTCCTCACACACACGCACTGAGCCTGTCCTCCCTAACAGAGAATCTGCAAGAGGAGATTCTCTAATCGATTTGTTCCGAGGTCAACGTTATTGCTTCCCATCAGCTGTTTGCTCTCTAGAAGCGTAACTCGCGCAAGTCGCTAAAATGATTAGCGGTAAAACCCATCGCGGTGGCCGTTAAATCTTACCAACACAAGCGCGTCACTTAGAACTTAAAATAACACACGAGTAATCACCAGATGGATTAACTAATTCTCAGTACAAACAGTACCACGTATGTATGAAAGAATGTGTGCATGAACGAATGTCTTTGAGTAGAAGCAAGCCCTTATATTAACCTAAGCTCCGCCTACATATTACTCCCCCACCAACGTTACTTCATATGCGCTCCAATCTCAAAACTCCAACGTATGCGTTACTAGGTGGTACCTCCCCGACTCTCAGAATTTCATTACCTTTCTCTTTTTCAGAACTTTTGCCTACATAGCTGTTCAAACCTATGTAACTTATAACCTAACTGCATTCCAGGGATCTTTAAGCTAATGTTTTTGCCCTTCACGCTATTATTAATACCTGATTAACAGGACCAGTTAATTACCTTTTTATTCGGACAGATCTTTTAACTCAAGCTTATTATATTATGCATTGGTTTAATATGTAGAACTTACTTATTGCAAGTATTTCTTTATCTTAATATTATTTATTTATTTATTTATATCTTCCCGGCAATGATTACGGTATCATTGTTTATGGCTACTATTGTCTTCAATACACTTTAAAGACCCCTTCAAAAAACAGTAACGTCACGCACACCATACAGGTTCATCCTAAGTATCTATATTTATTGCTGACATTAATTCTTACGTGTAGTTTCTGAACTACATAAGCAAAATTATTAACGAAGATCTTAAGTGCATTATAAACTTAAGTGAAGGTTGAATATTTATTTTGCGGCAGTATTTTTAACACTTGAATAATTTCAATTAAATCATTTAATATGTAATTTGAATAACAGCCCGCCTTGAAGCTATATGTATGTACTAATTTGTAAAATGTATGTAACAGTCATTGCAAATGTTTATATTATTGTAAACAAGTTGAATAATGTTATGTGAATGCATTAATTAATTTAATATTGTAAGAGCTGTGAGAATAATAAGTTTAAAGTTGCTAACAATGAGGTAACCTTGAGGCAATAATGAGTTTGAGAGTTTAAATTTTACTAGTCATGATTAGAGCAACGATAATGTAAATTTTGTGACAGTTTAAAATTAGCCAATAAACAACCAGAAAAGGCTTTAATTAAATGCAAGTATTCTATTGGACTAGGATTAGCCAAACAGAGACTTGAAATACAAAAGTTTACGGTTTGGACGGTTGAATTATGTTCAGTTGCTGGCAGACCTTTGTAGTGACCGGATGGAAGATATGTTCTCTAAAGAAATATTACGTATTCGTGTGTAACGAAAATTAAGTGTATGTGATAACAAAGTGCAAGTTTTAAATTTAAGAATCTCACAGCTCTTAATATCAGTGTAGTGTTATTTAATTTGTGTCAAGGATTAATAAAAAGAAGTGAATTTAAACTTAAAATCTGTGTAAGCCTACGTTCTTGTGGTACCACGCCCTGCCTAAGAGATACATGAGTCTAAAACAATACTGACGCAGCCGAGGCAAACAAACAAATACTATCTATAGAAGCAGTTTAATAACAAGTAGTTAATATTTTTTTAAACTTGGAGTGTAACAACAAAAATACATCTTCAAATCGGCTTCTCATACGTAGCAGTATATTACGTAACAAACAATCTTCTTCAAATTGACATTCATACGTGGTGCAAAAACTCCAACAACAGTAACTATTACGTAAACAACTTAAAATTGACGTCTATCCGTAGAGCTAAACAACAAACAACTCCAAGAACAATCCTACTTCAAGTTGGCTTCCCAAGCGTGAGGCTAATAAATAAACAACATCAACAGTAAACAATAAATTACGTAAATAAATTACGTAAACAAAACACCTCAATTTTAGTAAATATGTAGTAGCAGTAAATATTCTACGTCAAATAAATACGGAATACCAGTACATAAAAAGTGGTGCAAAATGATTAATAATAAATGTATAAACTACTGGAGAAGCAGAGTAATGTACATTATCAAGAATGCACTCCAGCAAAGTACTCCTTGGATATGAAGACTTTTCAACTTTAGTTCTTCATTTACAAGTCCCTAAACCATTGACCATGCAAATCAGACAAAGACAGCATGACTCGAGAAGCTTTCGCTCAATAATAATCAGGTATCGCGTGATTACACGCCATAACCGAATTGGCCTCGGTGAAAGTTCGTCGCGGCTGACATAGGACTGTTCCGGGTATAATGCGACTTCTTGAACAAGTAACACTAAATTTCATATTAAATATAACGTTATATGACACTTTTGTGACCATACAATTTTACGCTAAAAGATGCACGCTGTCGTGCATAAAAAACAGCCAATTTCCCTAGATCGTCATAGTGATTTTCTCTCTGTAAGGGTTCCACCTTCGGGTAACCAACTTTTGACTCCACCCAGAGGGTATCAGTTCTCTATATGATTGGCCTGAAAAATAATTCAGGTACATACAAATTAATCATGGACGATGTTTATAATCAATGTAGAAGGAATGGATGATACGAATACCACCTCTGTGAAAGAATTTCGCTACGATTGGTACAGAAGAAAAGGCTAAACCAATTACAAATAATTCGGCCTTCTAAAGGAAAGAAGTGAAGAATTATCTGCATGTGAGGTTAAACTGAACAACGGCTACAATTTACATATATGAGACTCATGGACATGAAGGTTAAAGATGTTGTCACTACTAAACGTCAATAAGAAAACCGACAGTGTAAAACTTTAAGTTGTAACGTTACCCTTCGGCAGTTCCGCCATACTTTGGGGGAGGTGAAGTACCCCGCCAATCCAGCGGCTACAATTATGCTCGAAAAATGGGTGATCATGCTGGTAGGGGGTGAGGCTCCGTTCTATATGGGCCAGATTTTATGCATGCCAGTGAAAGGAAACCACGAAAAGAATATTTTCAGATTTGCTACGCACAACATAAATAAAACGGAAAATAACAGTTCAAATCTCCCAAAATAAAAAAAATTTCAAACTTTTAATATTTCACGCTATTGTTAAAGGACTACACTTCAACGTGGAGTAGAAAAGAATATGAAATCACGAAACCTTCAACTGTTTAAGCTTTTACTTCCTCTTTCGCTTAGGGAAAGGAAGGGCAAAGTGGAAATGTAAAGGGAATTAATTTTTAATTTCAATAGAAAAACTAAGATTGAAAAAATGAAGAACTCAAAAGCATTAAGTGACGGCTTCTGCACGAAATGAAAAGTTGTATTAGCATTAAAAGATGGTAAATAAACCCAAGGTATATGTATATGAAAAAATGTATTTTTCCCGCACTTTGACCTGGTCTTAAGCGCAAGGTAAGATGGGGTAAAATGAAAAATTAGTTTAAATTGGATTTTGAGATAGAATGTTATTAATACTCATTTGTTTACATTTCAATAATAAACTACAATATTTGGAAGATGAAAATTAGTGTTACTAACCTAAATCTTTTCTAGTATCCACTGGTTTTCATTTTTATCGGACCCTTCATCAACTGAACATAGTTTATGTTTGCAGTTTTTACACACACAATGAATCAAGTCCTCTGTTGAAGGTTTCCTCGTATTTTTGTTTTTCAATTGAGGCAAAATAATACATTGTCTTTATCCGACTTTCATGCCACAGGAATGAAATAATCATTTGGAGCATTATTTATTCGTGCTGGTATGCGTCATTTGTAAGATTGGGACTGTCAGCTTGGGCGATATTCTTACTCAACTCTTCCGGAAGTACTTTTGCTGTGTTACCAGCACTGTTCCAGAAGCAAAATATGCATCCGAAAGTACATAGTGATCAAAAGGAAGTATGGAAATGTTGAGAGCTAAGGTTTCCACTTTACCCTGTGCAAGAATTTTCCATTTTGCTCTAGAGCACCTTCAATTTAAAATTTGAAGTTATGTACAATATATAAAAACAAAATGAAAAACAGCCACTTCATAAAATAGAGAATGCTCTAAAGATTATTGCTGTTATTTAAAAGAATTGTTAATCATCTATATGTGTGATGATTGATGTAGTGTTTGGGTTTCAAACTGTGTAAACAAATTCACTAAAACAATTAAACTCCATAGTGGTCCGCACATAATATTCAAGCTTCAGTCTGTTAGATGGGAAGTGTCGATGCTTCAAGAACATATGCTGGTCAGCTGGTGCTAAATTCCTTCAACTCTGGAAAGAAATACCATTTTCCGATTTGCCTGGTGTTTCCATTTTGCCCTTTCCTCCCATATTTATCAAAATAAGTAGGAGTAGTATTGTATTTTCCATACAACATTTTTTACTAAAAAATTTCGATATTGATATTGCACTTTGAGATGGCTATAAACTTGGTATTACATGAGAGACAAAATATAGTGCACAAAAAAATTTCGTTACAGTAGGCAATTTCCAAAATAATCCTTGTTATTTTTTTGATTGATTAAATTTTACATTTTTTTCAGGTGGCATGTCGCTATTCGCTTTATCTTGTGGTCATGCAAGGAGCATAAAAGATTTAAAGCCATCACATAGCGATCTGATTTCTGTCTATCGCTTTGGACTAGTGTATTCTTTTTGCCTACACCAACGAAATCTGAAAATGTGCAATTAAATTTGATCTAAATTAACAAGAATTAGATAGATGAATAAGCTTTTGTAAGAGTAGTTTGTAAAAGATTGAGTAGAGAAAACCACATGAATGCAACATATCAGATTTAGTTTTTCTATCTATATGGAGGTACATGTTTGCAAAATAGTTTCATTTCACATTTCGTTGCAGATACGAGGGGCATATAGGAGGCTCAAGCGATAGTCGTGGCTTTAAATAGCGGTTTGCTATAAACTGGCGTTAAAATTACACACTTCTTCCATGACATCACGAGAAGTACATGAATGTTGCCTCAGCGCTTCAGAAAGTTTAAAGTATTAGAAAATTCAGATCATAGCAACGAATATCTTGGAAATGGCTAATATTATAAGAAAACTGACATATGCTGCATGTTGCAATATTTTTTTTTATCTCAGGGAGCCTCAAAACATTTCCTAAAAAATTTCGTATAGAATTTTTGGGTGCAATATACAACTTACCCTGCCTATTAGGTTCGTGGTAGAGAAAGTAAAAACATGATCATCTAAAACTATGTTTGCATTTTACTACAACTTCCATATGCAGTATAATTCTAGATTTAAATATCTGATCGTATAACCTTCTTTACCTACACTATGTGATCAAAAGTATGCGGACGACCCCATAAACATACGTTTTTATCTTAGATGTTTTGTGCTGCCATCTACTGCCTGATACACATTATCCGCGACCTCAGTAATCATTAGACATCGTGAAACAGCATAATGGGACACTCTGTGGAACTCACGGACTTCGAACGTGGTCAGGTCATTGGTTGTCACTGGTGTCAGAAGTCTGTACGCGAGATTTCCACACTCTTAAATATCCCTAGGTCCACTGTGTCTGATGTGATAGTGAAGTGGAAACGTGAAGGGACATGTACAGTACAAAAGTGTACAGGCCGACCTCACCTGTTGACTGACAGAGACCGCCGACATTTGAAGAGGGTCGTAAAGAGTAATAGGCAGACATCTATCCAGACCATCACACAGGAATTCCAAACTGCATCAGCAATCAGCATCCACTCCTAGTGCTATGACAGTTAGGCGTGAGGTGAGAAACCTTGGATTCCATGGTCGAGCGGCTGCTCATAAGCCACACATCACGCAGCAAAATGTCAAACGACCCCTCGCTTGGTGTAAGGAGGGTCAACATTACACGATTGAACACTGACAAAACGTTGCGTGGAGTGACGAATCACGGTACACAATGTGGCGATCCGATGGCAGGGTGTGGGTATGGCGAACGCCCGGTGAACGACATCTGCCAGCGTGTGTAGTGCCAACAGTGAAATTCGGAGCTGGTGTCGTTATGGTGTGGTGGTGTTTTTCCTGGAGAAGGCTTGCACCCCGTGTTATGATTGGCACGATTACAGCACAGACTTACATTGATATTTTAAGCAGGTTCTTGCTTCCTACTGTTGAAGAGCAATTCGGGGATGGCGATTGCATCTTTCGACACGATCGAGCACTGTTCATACTGCACGGGCTGTGACGGAGTGGTTACACGACAATAACATCCCTGTAATGGAGTGGCCCGCACAGAGTCCTGACTTGAATCCTATATAACAGCTTTGGGATGTTTTGGAACGCCGACTTGTGGCAGGCCTCACCGACCTACATCGATACTTCTCCTCAGTTCCGAACTCCGTGAAGAATCGGCTGCCATTCCCCAAGAAACCTTCCAGCACCTGATTGAAAGTATACCTGCGAGGGTGAACGCTGTCATCAAGACTAAGGGTGGGCCAACACCATATTGACTTCCAGCATTACCGATGGAGGGCGCCACGAACTTGTACGTCATTTTCAGCAAGGTGTCCGGATACTTTTGATCAGGTAGTGTACTCTTTCACAAATCCCACTCAGTCGGCTTACCCTATTCGTATATAGGGCTTAAACCCCCTAGAACTTACAACCGTGCCTAAGTCAGAAGTGGACATTGAATCAGAGAATGACGAACCCGGATCGGAGGATCGGCCCGTAGCCAAGTATGAGAGCGAGGAAGATGATACGAAATGAAGGCAAAATGAACGAAACAAACTATTCCTCTATCTGCTTTATGTTAATGGAGATAAAAATATACAGAAATGGTTTTATTGCACATTCTGTTGCAGGTTCTGTGGGAATACAGTAGGCCTAAGCGATGGTCAGATATTTTAAGAGTGGGTTGCTATATGATGGGTTTACAATTTCGTTTTCTTTGCATGACCACGAGAAAAAGGAACTAATGGAGATTTAGCAGTTGAAAAAATTTAATGTGCTACATTCACATAACATTCGCGTATACAATGTATTTGTATGCAAATGTCTTACACATAGGCTGTTTTAATCAAAATCGTTACAGCCGTTCGTCGTTTTGCATCCTCGTGTTCCTGTCATATTTGACCAACTTTTCGTTTTTGAGTTATACTTTTCACACACACATACGGACGGACGGACGGACTTCTTTCTAAAATACTTTTCTTATTCAGGGCCCCTCAAAAGATGCAGGTTGAAATCCCGATATCGAATTCTTGGGTAGAATACAATAGTTTATATACATACTGTAAGTAATAAATAAAGGAAAATGCCTAGGTTATACTGGTTTCCTACAAGATTTTAAAACACATACAGCACTCTATGTATGATCCAAAGTGTGAGAGATGATAACTCACCAATGTTCAGGTGGTACACGGTTCAATCTGCATGTCGACAAATGTCAACCCCCCACTGGGTATTTACATTGCGGAACAGTTGGCGCTTTATGAAATATCCTTTCTTGAATTCGGCCCGCGGTTTCCAGCACAATAGTTCAACCTTCCTTTGTAAGAGACCTTCCACCACTGACCCCAACTTCATTTGTCTACTGGAATAAATTAATATCAAAGTGACCTCCTCTCTTTGATGTTTCGCTTTGAAATGTTAATGCCTTTATGTTATTTCTTAATTGCAATAAATCAAAAGCTTGTCACTGGTGGGGCTTCTTTTCTTTTTCATTTTAAGTTAAAATAACTTCAGCTGTACATAAATTGAGTGGTTTTACAGAAAATAAAGTTTGTGTGAAAGATGTACTTTAATAACCACTGGCATTAGGTTAGGTCTACGTTATACAACGGAGAGAAATATCTCGCACACCACGACCTACATACATCTATTGTGGCTAGCAACCCCTCCCTGGAGGAAGAGATAAAATGAAGGAATCACGGAGAGGATAGGCCACAGAGACGCGCGGAAATCCATAACAATTCCAGGTTCGAAGACCCCTCCCATTGCTGGAGCTGCTACTCTTAGTTTATCCGCGCCAAAACAAACTCACGTGACTAGTACACCGCCGTACAAAACGGTAGCAATGCGCGCAGGGAAGTAGTTGCATGACAATTTAAATTTTAGAATGAATTTATAATACATATATATATAATATAATATTCTATACAAATACCTAAGAGTTTAATTAACGCTGATTTATACCGTTAAACAGAGCTACGAGTTCCAAAATGCAATTCATATGAGTCAACTGACATCCGGGTATGAGCAGAATATTGTTTACATGCCAGAAACCAGCAGTTTCTGTTTCGAATCATGGCGGACGGTGAAATTGCGTTTGCGTCTTTGTCGACTTACATAAAGCATAAGCCGGGAAACCATTGATTAGTGGTGAAACAAACAATATTTTGAATGTTTATTATGATAGAAATATCCAACACTTTCCATGAAAGATGTGCTAAAATTGGCTTCTTAGTTCACCGGTATTTCGAATACAACACAAACAGTGCTCGTAAAGAAAAATCTGAAACGGGAAAAGTTGTTACACCCGGTAAAAAAAGGAAACGTATGAAATACGCGATACAAGAATGTGATGATATTGTGAAGAATTTTATTCTTTAATAAATGAATAATGATATTCGCGTAACAGCGCACAATTTCTTTTTTAAAAATGAGCCGCCAGCAGCTGATAAAGTGCCTCCAGAGAGCGAATAAGTGTTTAGTTATCGCACAGCTGTTACTTTATTTTTTCGCTCGTTTCTTTAGGAATAAACTACTGGAATGTGTGAAAACATTTACATTGTTGTAATTATCAATCTTATCATCTTTAATCCCAAACAGAAAATGCTAGTCACCGTTTAAGGGCTCTGTTATTTTTACTTTCTCTACTACGTATAGTAATTAGGGGAAGTATTGTATTCCACCCAATATTCGATACCGAGATTTCACCGGAAATATATGTTTTGAGGCCCCCTGAATCCAATAAAAGCATTTTTGGAAACATGTCCCTGTGTGTGTCTGTCTGTGAACAGCGTAACTCACAAACGAACAGTCAGATAAACACCGAACTTGGTATTTAGGTTCAGTATCTTCCAGAGATGCGACACAAAGGTTTTCAAGAAAATCCCCCCACCCAGATTACCCTTTACATGCAACATTTTTCGAAAATTTTAATTTTCTCAAAAATTGTTCTAACGATTTTGATTAAAATATCATATGTTTAAGATATTTTCATGACAAATGAAATGTATATCTCGAATTTTCTGGGAATGTCTCCAAAAGGATTCTTCATTGTGAACGACTTTTGCATAACTGGTAAACCATAAGAGATAGACAAAATGTTACTAACAAAAAAATGTAGATCGCGTTAAAATACACAATTTATGTCATACATTTGTTTTGTTGAGTGAACCATTTTCGAGATATTGCGTGTTATTCCCTTAAATTTGCAATCCTTATACTTTTTCTCAAAAGGGAATTCGTTATTCATTTTTTGTCCTGGTAATGCAAAAAGAATAGAATACTCCACATAGCAACCAGCTCTTAAAATATTTGACTATCGCTTAAAGCCTAGCAATTCCCCTTGCATCTACAAGAAAATTAGCATTAAGATTAACATCTCGATATCTCGAATAACATGAAGAATATGGAGAATAAGCGTTTGTAAAAATAGTTTGTACAAGAGTAGAGAAAGTCATGTGAGTGTAACACATCAGATTATTTCTTTTAAGTTCCATTTATACCCCGTTTTAACTACATTGGTCTTATTGCGGTCTTTTCCCTTGGAACCTATTGCTAAGCCAATGGTGTGAATTCGTATTCTCTTTGTCGTTGGGTTCTTGCACCTTTTGGGTTTTAATCATTAGATCACACATACATTCACACTCTCATTCCAGACTCTGGGGAGGATAAGGAATAATCTTCGCTAGAGAAAAATTCTCAACCCCCAGCCGGGAATTGAACCCGAGACCTCTCCCAGAGCAGGCAGGTACTCCATCGACTGAACTACGGGGCCAGCCTTCTGTTCTTTTTGCATTACTTGCCGTGTGTACTCACCGAATGGCTGTGAAAGTATGAAAGTATTTCTGGTGCGAGTGTTGGAAGGATATATTACAACGGTGCACTGGTTACCTGGGTTTTGCTTTGGTACGGATCAACTTAAGAGTAAACACAGTATATAGAGGGCAATGAACGAACTATGAACCTTATGCTTAACACTCTTGTTTACAAATATTGTTACATGCTGGGTAGAGGCCTAAAGGTTCACATGAAAAGTTAAATTAATTTGCAGTACCCAGCACGTATATTCACTTATCTTCGGAAGACCGAAACGTGGTGCGGATGTTAAGAGGAAGGCGTGGGTTTTTCACTGTACAAAATCCATAACACAAATCCACTTACTTCTTAGATTTATTTCCCAGCCGTTTGGGGTTCCTACATTATTAAATATGAGAGGTGAGAGGAGATGTCCACCGATCCAAAAGGAGGCTTGCACGCGCGACCCGCTTCTCTCGGAATCCTTAGTAAGACACACGCTATCCTCACCACTCGTGGCTAGCAAAACGACCAGCCAGAAGTGACCTCAGGAAAACAATTTGTCTGTAACGACAATGAAGCCCGCAAATTATTAATACGCCACAATATGCGGCGAGTTGCAGGAACATGCAATATGCACAGCAGTACCTAGCAGCGGGCTAAATACAAAACAAACCTCGGTCGATTGTCTGCCACGCGATAAGCTTGGGCCATATCTGCGTCACAACATTATAGCGCCCTCTGAGTGGGGCGATTGGTCCCGTGGGTTGCTTACAACGGGGAGTGTAGGCTCAGATGGTTGGGCTGGCCAGTGCCCGGGATGCAGGGTACCATGGCGAGTTGAATGAGTACTCGGAGGTTTGTTTAAGTAACTAATGACTATATTCTCTAACAGTTTACATGGATACTGGGGCGTGGTTAGAGGGAGAGTATGTGCAGGAGCTTAAACGTATCCACTCATGGCTTACCTGGGGAGCTCTCGCTGGTCTAGAGATTAGCACAGTTTACAGTAATTATCTTTGTTTATGATGGGGCCCCGGGCCCTAACTATCGTGGATTCGACGTCGTTCAAGGTCGGAACAAAACACAGATGACCGTGATTCGTGGCCAATATGATACTTATTCGCCATCTGTGCAAGAGATCCGAGGTCCTACAAGCCAGTGCTTCCTGCATTTCCACATCTTTCGATGCTTAAAGCAATTTAACGCAATCCCCAGACCGTGGTTCGAACTCTACGATAGGCCCCTACAATATTGTGGTATTATGACAAATGAGTATGACTCTACTACCCAAGAAGGACAGCCTTCCTTAGTCAAGCTGAGCATTACCTCCACAATCAAATAGTTAAAGCAAAATAATGTATTCGTGTATTGCTCTATATATAATTTTAACAAAACAAAGGGTTGTTTTAAATCAGTACGGGTTTACATAGATTGCAGATCAAAACTAAAAATTATTATAAAGTGTTGGGTATAATAAACATACAAATAACATGTCAGCTACTTCGATTGATTTTAAAAGTAGACTGTACAGTGGCTAAAACAAAATTCTCTTTATTCTACAAATGAATTTTTTTGAGAAAGATATAAAACGTATTTATAATAACTCCTACTGACGTATTTCTGTAGCCTAATTGTGGAAATAAATTATTATTTTTACCATTCTTATTAAGTTCAATGGGAAAAGGTCTCTTTGCAATACAATAGAAGACCTTCCCTGAATCTTCGTTTGGCGTCCTGTTTCATCCTTAATTGTTTGTTTATTTATTTTGTTCTTCGTCTATTTCTTAAACTGTTTTGACTTGTTTTACATTTCACTAATTAGCACTTTACATGCAAAATAAATTGTCTCATATTCAGGTATTTGTACCACACAAGATAGTAAAGGTCCCCTGGGAAGGAGGGATGAAGGAAGAAACCTGAAGGGCGACCAGTCCGAATGCCGACGGGATTCCTAACGTTTCCAGATAGAACGCATCCGAAGCCGCAGGATACCTACCCACAAGCCACCAACTTCCAGCCTAACTGAGCGGTACCGCAGCGACGCCAGCGAAAAAATCTTTACAAAGCACAAGTCACCGCCCAGCCGCAACGCGCTGAACACCATCGCCTGGTCCTACAACCCTGAAACAGATAAGGAAGATGATGGGTATAGGAAATGAGAGGAAGGAGTGTCGTGGTAGAAGATGAACTACCCCAGCATTTCCCTGGTGACCCGGGGAAATCACGAAAAACCCATGGGCCAGAGTGGGCCGTCGCCAGTAATCGATTCCGGGACCTACCAGGACGTAGCTGCCTGAGCCATCCTGCTCGGTACACAAGGTAGTAGTATCATTAATGTTATTCAGTGAGAAAGTTTTTCTCCTTGTTTTTTTCTTTGTTCTACCTGTCTTTAGTTTTTTAATTAAGTTTTACATTATGAGGCAGTATTTTATATCACAACACTGTGAATGCCAAAGTGATTGTAGTGTAACTTAACATTATTGTATGACAATGATTTGGGATGTTTGTTAATTATAAGCATTGTTAGCAAATAAGTTTACACGGCCTCACTGAAACTGACAATAGGAGCGGGTAACAATGAGCGAGGGGGTGAGTTGTTTATTAATTAGAAGAGACCAGCAAATGACGTCAGATTAGCGCGCTTTTCTGTAGAAATGGAGGGAATTTCTTCCCTAGAGCATATGTGTTCGTAATTTTGATTGGATATAAAAATAGACGCTACTGTTGGCGCGTTTTATTAACCAATAGCAGCTCGGTTATAATGTTTAGGCATATTGGGGTGAGGGAGTACAAATTCCGTGCCAGAGACGGGTAACGCGCAGTTTGACAAAATAATTCACAAGGCAAACGTCGTTCAGTCCAACAGAAGCATTCGCGGGTAATACGTCGTTCAGTCCAACAGAAGGATTCGCGGGTAATACGTCATTCAGTCCAACAGAATCATACACAGGTTATATGTCGCTCAGTTCATCAGAATCGTTCGCGGGTTACACGTCGCACAATTCTACAGGATATCTTGTGTCGAAAAGTTAGTTATAAATGTGAAATACGCGAATTAATAATGTGCAGCAAATAAGTGATTATAGTAACATTAGAAAATATAACAGATTCAGTCGGGAGTGTATCAAGAGTCAATATGTGAAATTAATTAATTGTGACGGCAATAAAAGTGTAAAAACAAATTCTTTTATCAGTGTTATCTTTCAGTAATAAATCCTTTCCGTTTACACACCCTGTTTAAGAGATATGCTCGACTGAGAAATAATAGCTAGCCGGAGGACAAAGAACCCAACATTCAAAGCAGTAAAACAATAAAAGGCGCTCAGCAATAAGATAACACGAAGTTACTGCGACAAATTGGCTCCCAACGTGGGGCAGATAAACATGAAGCATCTTCAAACTCCAACAAATATTCGACTTCAATTAGGCACACTCTTTTTATAGCCTAAACGATAGGAATGCGGTGACTTTCACACCCTTTTTCTCATGGGTAAACTCTCTCTCTCTCTCTCCCTCTCTCACACACACACAACGTAGATATTCTACATAGGCGTTTAAATGAATATGGTTGTAGTCCGTAATAGCGTAGTTAACAGTATCAGCTATAGTCCATAGTATGGTAAGGTGTTTACCAGCCAGTGAAACGCGAAGATCTGATCAGAGTAGATGATATGGGGAAACCAATTACATACATTAGGATCAATCACGGCGAGCATGACCAATAGTTTGACATGTAATATTTGTAAGAAGCGAAGCAGTGAAGCAGTGAAGCAATAAATGCAGACATCTCGGTCTGACAAGCTTTCGTAGTTATAGTTGTTTTAAAAGTAAATCAGATGTATATAGAGGCTACAATATACAAGAGGTTGCTAAAGTACCAAGTTTACATTTTTGCGCTATTATGGGATAAGTAACTACAATCTGGTGATATTCAGCTTGTTGGGTTTCATTCTAACCGGCAACCCAGCCGATGTATTGGAAAGGTTAATTATGTAACATCTATTATGTTGGCGCCCTTTTTATATTCGCAGGAGTTCAAGTTTTGCTCACCGACCATTTCGTCATTAATTAATTATATTATATATTATATTAATTATAATATTTATATTGATTATTTAAGTTATACTAATTAGGTTAATTATACAAGAATTTAATTATTAACTGATGTAGGTTATTATTAATTATTAGCCCTTACCTTTGCAATTAAGCATCGAGTTGTTTATTACAATTTTTTGTGTAAGAGTTGCCTGTTTGTGTGGGGTGATATTTCTAGAGAAAGATGATCCGCGTAAAAGAAAACCATGGAAGTTTGTTTGGTTTAGGTAAATACGCCGAAATCATATGAAAACGTAACTATAAGTTGTTCTTCATAGCATTACAGCGCAGTAATTTGCAACGTTATACCGTGTTATATAAATAAAGTCCATTACACGGTTCAGTGTTTAATTTAACACTTACGGTGCATCCAGCTTATAGGTTATCAACCATTATGACGGAGAAGGAAGGTGATGACCAAACCTTTGCCCCGAAGAAAAGAATATTACATAGCAGTAGGTATATGTGATATGACAGTGACTCTTAATACTAGCGGAAGACCGAAATGGTGCATCTTTATAAATAGATTGTCTAGCGATTTATTTGGTTATACATCTAGTGACTCAAATTAGAACGTTGACCGCCCTGATACATGCGACATCAGTCATATTTGTTATTTACTAATCGAGTTAGGTTGCACCCCCTATGGAAGCTAGGATTAAGTTTGTAAAGTTAAGCGTTCATAAGGTCTCCTATCTTTGTAGTATTAGTTCGCGTGAGAACGTTTGTGCTTCAGAATCACAGAGAGATCTAAAGGGTGAGGTTCTATAATACAAATAAAAAATACGTTTACTATAGAGAAATACTGTCACGTATAGGAACTTAGACAAAGATTCTAAAATATAAAGCGGTATCAGAAGCTACAATAGTTGCATCGCTGCTACAGCAACTTGGTTTTCCGATGAAGAAGCATTGTTATCTACTGGTGGCGTGTGGCAGCATATCCGAGTTTTTACCAAAATTTAGTAGTTGTTTGTTTGTTTTTTTTCTTTTTTTTTTGCATTTTGCAGCAACAATCGTGCACATCCTCTGCTTAAGGAAGTGGGTATAGTATAAATAATTCTTGAAAGGCGCTCGCAAGGTTCGTCCTTTCCCTCAGTTCTCCCGTTTCTGGAATCGTCAACGTTGAGAGGGTTACCGCAGAAGTGGTACCTCGACGATATATGCGGTACTTCTTGGGGATCCCGAAGTTGCCCCTTGTAGTGGTCTCTCGTTGCCAATCAGCATTATTAGTAACTATTTGTTTTGTTTAATTTTTTGCCTGGGGCACGGTATTTTTTTTTTCGTTTATTTAAACTTATTTGATACGTAATTCTATTTTGAGTACTCTTTTCACTTGTTTCTTCTCGCGCGGGCCAATCTCAAAACTCTTTACCTTGTTGCTAACCGGTACCTTCCTAATTCTAATAATTTAAATACCTTTCTCTTTTAAGAATCCTGGTCTACATGATTGTTCAAACGTACTGAATTCACTCCTTAACTGCATTTCAGGAACATTTATATTAACGTGTTCGCTAGTCGGTTGTTACTTATGACTTTACTTAACACGACTCGCTAATGACCTTTTTCTTCGGACAAATATTTTCAGCTCAAGCTTATTACATTATATATTGGTTTAATATATGGGAATGACTTATTGCGGTTATTTCTTTATCTTACTATCATTTCTTCGTCAATAATTATGGTATCAAACGGTATCTTAATTTAACCATTGCAATAACACGATCCGAGATGCATACATCAGTAATCCGCCAACCCACCTCTTTAACTTTCCCTCTCCTTCCCTCACGAGTGCCGATACTGCTTTATTATGCATTACCATAACTTTATCAACCTCATCCAAACCTCTGACAAGAACGGCAAATAGCATGTATGTTTTCAGAGTAGGTACTTCCTATTATCAATCAACTGATTTATAGTCAATACACAATCTGTAGTTGGCATCGGCTAAATCCGTGATTAATGACCATCCTTGAGCTCATGCGACGAGCGATTCCGCTGCTATGTTGTGGGTCCAAGCGGCATTTGGGCAGTTGGCTGCGAGAACAGTATTTCAGATTCACTCATTTCTCATACCGCCCCCTGCTTCAGTATTATCATGTACTGCACGAAGTCGTGCCCCAATTGGAAACGGATAATAAACTACCTTCTGTCCGCCCAGAGCGGAACCCAATGTCAATCAGATAAGTGAACGAGCGTTAAGCGCTATTATCGTAACTACCTATCTATCTATCACCCTCTAGATTCTAACACTGAATACACTAAAATCTTACTTGGAAAAGCAAATTAGTATACCTACAGCCAAGGAGTAATACATATTTAACAAGGAACTTATCAAGTATGTAGAAGTAAAGCTATTCTTAGTAAAGATGGGATAATATCAGTTGAAATTTTTAGCACATTGCCAAAGATGTAAACCTTCATATTTATGAAAGTTACAGAAAAGCTTTTGGAGAAACGAGAGTTCCTGAAAGTCATCAATGAAAAGGAAAGTCCTCAATGTCAGCCAAAGAGGAAAGCCAACGAGATAAGAACCGATACTGTCCAATGCATTACTGTGGATGAAAACAAAAGAACGCAACATTTTAACAAGTTTTAATAATGTCAGAGAAATGACGTGGCGTATTGATAATTTGGATGTTTCATTATCATTACCAGACATATTGTTGTTTGCGTCTCTCAGTTTCGCCCGCAGACATCCTTTCCTCCTGGGCAATGATCACGCCAGCAGAAGACCATTGAGTTTGACTGGGATGTCGTCACTCCTGGCTGGTCGTTTTGCCAGCCACGAGCAGTGGGGATAACGTCAGTCTTGCTGAGTATTCCGAGAGAAGCGGATCGCGCGTGCAAGCCGGCCTTTGGATCAGTGAACATATCTCCTCACCTTTTTTATTTAATCCTGTAGGAACTCCAAACGGTTGGGAAATAAATCTAGGAATGTGTAAGTGGATTTGTGTTATGAATTTTGCACGGTGAAACCCACGCTTTCCTCTTGAAGTACACGCCACGTTTCGGTCCTTAGCTACCAAATGAGTATACGTCCTCTAAATGTACGTTCTGGGTATTAAACACTAATTTACTTTTTCGTGTGAACTTTTAGGCTTCTACCCAGCATGTAACAATATTATTCTCTAATATACAGCATGTGTGCGAACTTAACCGTTTAAGGTACTAAACAACCTGTGATAGAATATAAAAGATTAGGAAAAGACTGACAATGCAGCTATTAGGCACAACCGAATAAAGTCAAAAAAGAAATGAACTACGTAATCATTCCAACTATATTGTATACCTCTAAATACTGACAAAAAATGCTAGAAGTAGCAGAAATTGAGACGAGGTATTGGAGAGTATAGTTTATAGGAATGTGGGCACATATTTATACCAGCCACACTAATACCAACTCACAGAGGCAACAATGGTACGAGCATCTGTAAAGAATGAACATTGCATAAATTCCCTTGAATGCTTTCAATTTTATTGTCAACCTAATGGAAAATCAGGCCGTGAAAACGATGTTTAAGGCAACTGCAACATTTCTGGAGGAAGAGAATTAAATTCAGTTTTCCTTAACTGCTGTGGTCCTTTGTGCACCATTCTATATTGGGCACGAAATACCGGTAATTTGCTCAGAGACCACTTTATCAAGTTTGAGGCTCTTTTATGTGCCGTAAATCTACGACACAGGACCCCCAGCTTTACTTCCCTTCCGAAGGAAGCCATGCCCTCCGCCGGGTTTGACCCTGCGACCTCCTGTGACTCAGGAACTAGATGCTAGCATGGTAAACACTACACCACAGACATTATTCTGGAGGAATAATATGCAAGTGGATGTAATTGTGAATGATAGTTAAGTTTTATTTCACGACGCTAAAGTCCATGGTCAATCACTGAGCCGTCACAGGAATTCTTTTACGTCTTTTGTTTGTATTCCGGATTTATTTTATGCGAAGGCAGACATACTGATACACTAGTCAAAAATACGCAACAAATAAACATCTATGTACCGATGTTTCCTGCTGCTTGTTTAACATAACAATTTGTTCGAAAAAATATATTTGGCTAAATTAAAGCCTTAAATAAGTATGGATATGTGTTTGGGTAAGGAACAGAGAATGACTGCAGCACAACTGCCATAGCTAGACTTAATGAAACTCTAAACCGGAAGGAACAGATGAAGCGGAAGCATGAAAGAAGACAAGATCTGATGGCGGTAGGAACATGCAGTGGAATTTCTTAACATTTCCAGTTATATTATCCATGGTAGAGACTGAGCAGAATCGCTCGGTGGTTACGTCCATGGTTCGCATTCGGGAGGTCCCCGGATCGATCCTCGGCGACCGTCCAGTCCGACCCATGGGTTTTACGTGGTTTTCCCGGATCGCCAGGTGAATGTTGGGGTGGTTCATCTTATACCACGACTATCCTCCCTCATTTCCTGTAACCATCATATTCCTTGTCATCTGTTTCAGGGTTGTAGAAGCAGGTGATGGTGTTCGGGGACTGCGGCTGCGCTCTCTGTAAAACTTTCTTCCCTGGCATCGCTACGGCACCGCTCAGTTAGGTCTCTCCTAACTGAGAGACTTCGTTAGAGTGGGGCTCCGCTCCGGGGACCCTGGAAGTTGGTGGCTTGCAGGCAAGGACCGTGCGGCGTCGAATGCGTTCTATCTGGAAAAACGTTAGGGACCCCGTCCATGTTTGCGCCCGTCAACATCCGGATCTGATCGCCCTTTGGGTCTCTCAACTCATCCTTCCCTCCCAGGGGTCACGTTGGAAGCACAATAGGCCGACTGGCTTGCATACAATGCTCTGCCCCAGTTCCGGGGTGGGCCATGATGCGTAGCTTTACCTTTCCTTGGTAGAGCGTCTCTCTGAAACCCCTAACTACAGGGAGAGGTACAGGTCGGAGTTATCGATAGCAGGAAATGAACAACTCTCTCAGCATAGGACAAACGTTTGGTCCTATAACCGTGAAAGATGACAGGTAATGAATTGAGAAGGAATGAGAGACGAGAAAAGCTCTGAAAGATAACAGGATATAAAAGGAGAGAGAATGAGAAACGAGAAAATTTGTAGTAGCATTATTCCCAGAAAAATCACGAAAATACAAAGTCCAAAGGGAACCCGGGTATCTCCCGAATGCCAGCCTCAGATATTAGGAATAGGGATTAAATGTAGGAGGATTTCAATACTGCAGCCAACTCTAGACTTATTGCGCCCACTAAACCACCGGAAAGAAAGGTCGAGGTAAGAGAGTGCGAAGACGGTAGGTGCATTGCAGCGGGGTCTCTAACGTTTCTATGTTAAACATCACCAACTGGTCGCTCCTTTGGTGTACCCCAGATCCTCATGGACAGGTTCAAACAGAAGGTTCCATGCCAGGGACACAATTATCTCCTCAAAGCATATTCCGTCCGGTCCTTCAACCATTCACATTCGCTTACCAACCTGAGAAAACCGCGAAAAAGCCCCTATCCAACATAGTCGAAACCGGAACCCCCGGAATGGGAGCCTCAGACACACCACCTGAGCCATTCCGCTCCTTGTCTTAAGCAATCACTTGATATATTTGTAGGAATGGCCAAGTTACAAGTTCTAAATATTTAGGAACACCTGTCAGCTATAAATGTGAAAATGATTTTAATAATAAGTAGATACGTTTCAGCAGATATGTGGCACAATAAACAGAACTATAAAACCTAACGCTAGAAAAGAAACCCGGATGAAGTTTATAACGTAATGGCCATGCCTGCTTTCTTGTATGGATTTGAAACATGACATTAACTAAAGCTGACAAAAAGAAGATACAGGCTGCGAAATGACATTTCTAGCATCAGTAAAAAGATGCACTCTTTCAGATAAAATCTAAAATAAAAAAATTAAGAGCGGAATTAGGGAGAATTTCTCTGTAAGAAAGAATTACAAATTACAGGAATGAGTGGAGATAGTATGTGGACAAAATATCGCCAACGAGGATCCCAAGAACAGCATTTTACTATAGGCCTAAAGGAAGAAGACATCCAGGAAGACCAAGGAAGCGTTGGTCAGACGCATTTTTAAGCCGGGACAGGCATTGTTACCTAGTTCCTGGAGTGCAGAAGAAGATAACAAATGATTTGCTTTACTTCTTGGATTGTAGAGATTTATTTTTTTTATTACGACAACAAGTAAATCGGCTGCCCCGTAGCTCATTTGGTAGTGCAACTGCCTGCTGCTCGAGGGGACCCGGGTTCGATTCCCGGCTGGGGGTGGGAATTTTCTCCACCTAAAATTAATCCCTATCCTCCCCAGAGTCTGGAAGTATGAATGAGAGTATGAACTAATGATAAATGAACCAAAAGCGCAAGAAAACCAACGACAAGAGTTACACGTGTTAACGCCATTGCCAATAGGGAATAAGTTCCAAAGATAGGCCGCCGATAAGACCAATACATGAAAAGGTAGAATCAGACGACTGAAAAATTCAATACTATAGGCGGGATTTGAATCACGGATCTCCCGGTTTCCGTCAGGTTACTCTGACCAATGAGCTACCGTGGCAACATGCCGGTAGGACATTAAATTTCCCAACTGATTCGCATGTTTCACGATAAACCACAAGGAGATCTCAAACTGTATTGAGATGACATACCCCGATGGCGACTTACAATGTTGTAAGTATTTTAAGTCCCGGATTCATAGTTTCAACCACTATTAGGTCAATTAATGGAATAAATTGTTCTTCCACACAAGCCGTGTGTTGGACAGGGTTAGAAAGGTAGAATCAGACAACTGAAAAATTCAATGCCATAGCCGGGAAATTTAATGTCTTACCGGCATGTTGCCATGGTAGCTCAGTGGTTAGAGCAACCGGACGGAGACCGGGAGATCCATGGTTCAAATCTCGGCTATGGCATTGAATTTTTCAGTCGTCTGATTCTACCTTTCCAACCTTGTCCAACACACGGCTTGTGTGGAAGAACAACTAATTACAAGACCAATGCAGTTAAAGGCAGGGTATAAATGGAACTAAAAAAAAACAAAGTAAGTATATACTTGGTAAAACAACAGGTTGCTGCAGCTCAGATTTCAATTTTAGCGCACGATAGTCACGGACTTACACAGAGCATTCATCTCTGTCCTTAGAAACGGGACGGACTCCTGCATAGGGTTGGAGAGCACAAAGGACTGCACGTGTTTACCTTGCCGCTTGCGGCTGCCCGGGAAAAGTGGATATTGTGTCTGCCATTGTATTGAGACGAATGTAAAGTAGGAAGAGTGCTGTAGAGATCGATGCTGTGATATCGGAAAACCTGTATGATACACCCGCCACACCTAAAGTTAAAATGAATCGCTTTACAGTCTAGCACGTTTTGTAAGGCTTCGAAAAACACCTACAATGTACAGGAGATTCACCCTCCCCCAAATTTATGTAGCTTTTAAGCAAAGTTGGCGCCGTAGCCGAGTGGTTATACCGCTTGTTTCTCACCAAGGTTCAATCCAGGGAACCGCATGTCTGATTTATGGTGGACAAAGCAGCATCTGAAAGAGTTCGCCGCCATTCACTCCATCACCTTTCCTTTTATTCATCTCGCCGTCATTTCATATCATCTCCTTCCTCGCTCTCATACCAAACTTCGGGTGAATCACCCATCCTGGCTATTCTCTCCCATCCATAGCCTGTACTCTCCGACCCTAGACACCCACTCTGGTTACCCTCCCCTAAGAACGGGGAGGGTAAACAGAGAAATAAGAAAAAAGTTAAGCATCAAATAACCTTTGTCATTCATGCATTAACACACGCAGAAACCTGTCTTTTGACAACAGTAATTTTTATCACTTCCGGTTCAAGCTATAATAGTATAATGTTCACTTCATGCATTCAGGGCTGGTAAGCTAATCTACCTGCATATTTTACTTGTTTTCCTGCACCTGGGTCTTTTACTTCCTTTTTATTTGCTAGTGTTTACTTAAGGTTTAATTAATACAGCAGCTCTGCTGTTTAGAAGCCGACAATCGAACGCTAGTTTGCCACCAATGCTGATGTTGCTCACCTTCCCACTGGAACTACCCTGTTCAAAAGTTGTTAGTAATTATTTTTCTTTTAGCGTAAATATGATTTCTGTTATTTACCATCGTCGAAAAAACAGCATAGTCATTGGAGAAATTCGCAAGTGGATATTTTATATAGCTTTCTATCTTACAAAAGCCTATCTTCCTATTTCATGTTAACTGGGATACACCTTTGCCGAAACAGTTTGATTACACATTTCGGTGAAGGTACAAGGAGCAGAGAGGAATAAATAGCCAGGTGTTTAAAACTAGTTGGTATATATTGGCCTAGAATTCCTACTCTTTCCATGGCATCGCCAGAAAGAACTGAATAGTGGTATCTCCTAAACATAACGTATTGAGAAGTTCAAACCAGTAAAAACGAATACCTCGTTGTAACGCATACCTCGTAATGCCACAAAAAGATTATCTGGAATAAATTTGTTTTAAAGAGAACTACTTTCCTTATGAGTATGCTTTTTCAGTCATACAAAATTCCTTACGAGTGTGAAAGCTTCTCAGGCATTCTCATAAAATTAAAAATCTGATGTGTTACATTCACATGACTTTCTCCACCCTTGTACAAACTATTTTTACAAACGCTTATTCTCCATATGCTTCATGTTAATCAAGATGTTAATCTTATTGCTAATTTTCTTGTAGCTAGGCTTTAAGCTATTGTCAAATATTTTAAGAGCTGGTTCCTATGTGGAGTATTCCATTCTCTTTGCAAGTCCAGGACATAAAAAAATGAATAACGAACTTCCATTTGAGAAAAAGTATAAGTATTGGAAAATTTAAGGGAATAGAAATGTATATGACATAAATTGTGTGTTTTAACGCGATCTACAGTTTTTGTGTAGTAAAATTTTGTCTATCTCATGGTTTACCAGTTACGCAAAGTCGTTCACAATGAAGAATACTTTTGGAGACATTCCCAGAAAGTTCGAGATATACGTTTCACTTTTTATGAAAATATTTTAAACATATGATATTTTAATCAAAATCGTTAGAGCAATTTTTAAGAAAACTAAAATTTTCGAAAAATGTTGCATGTAAAGGGTAATCTGGGGTGGGGGAATTTTCATGAAAACCTTCGTGTCGCATCTCTGGAAGATACTGAACCTTAATACCAAGTTTGGTGTTTATCCGATTGTTCGTTTCTGAGTTACGCTGTTCACAGACACAAACACGGATATGTTTCCAAAAATGCTTTTTCTGGATTCAGGGAGTATCAAAATATATATTTCCGGTGAAATCTCGGTATCGAATTTTTGGGTGGAATACAATACTTCCTCTACTTACTATACGTAGTATAGAAAGTAAAAATATGCATATGTTTCCCATATAGATATCTTAAACATATGGTATCTTACTCCAAATCGTTTGAGCTATTTCTAATAAAATAAAAATTTCGAAAAACTTCTATGTAGTTAGTTTGGAATTATCTTAAAAATTGCATTTGGAAGATACTGAACTTAAAATGGTTTGTTGGTGAAGGTCATCCCGCAGCCCCTCCTACTATGACCCTGGAAAGATACAAACCGATTGGCACTCCTCTCCCTGGGTGTTTCCATTAGGCCAATACCTAGTTTCCAAAAGAAGAAGACCCCCCCGCTTTCACAGGAATGGAAGTGGATACACCATCTGCGCGTGTCATTTCCGAAGGGAAGACTACTGATGAACCTCGATAGAGTCGACAGCGATCTATCACGTTGTCTTCCAGCTCTCCAGGCTGGTACCAGGGACACAGGCATCTCACAATCCCATCGCTGCCCAGACGTACCCAATCTTCCATGGGTTTCGGAAGCCAGTTCGCTGCCGAGTCCAACCCAATCCGAACAACACCCTTCAGGGAGGGACTGAAATGTTCGGCCCAGCGTACTTATGTTGACGTTAGAATTACGAGTGCTAGGGCTTCGCAGCACTCGCACCACGGCAGCTGAAGGGGTTTGAAACCCCCCTCCCCAACAGAAATTGAAGTTAAGTGACACGTTTAATATTTACTGGACATTTCAGTTTTGACTATGCTGTTCACACACACACACGCGCGCAAGCGTAAACAAATATTTCCAGTGGAATCTGGATATCAACATTCTGAATGGATTGCAATGCCATAGAGAAAGTAAAAACTGGTCTTAGATTTAAATTCCTATTGCCAGTGATATATACAAACACACATCCTGAAAATATATATTCACTTTTCAGTCCTTTACACTACTTCTGTGGAGAATGAAAAATCCTTTCTCAGGTTACGCAAATAACATGATAAATAAATTCAGAAGTACGCCGAGAAATGATATCTGGGTATTGGAAAGCAAATCACGTCATGCAAGAGAAACTACGTACATAGTTGTGTACCTAGAATTGCACAAGGTTATACCTAGAGATATATCCTTGTATTGAGCAAACTGTATAAAGCAGGTACCAAAACGTGACAGAACTTGTGGTTTCCAGGAAGCCGCAGCTGTTATGCATATGCACCTCACAATCCAGAATTAATCCAGGCGGAATTTCTCGACATGCTGCAGCGGTATATCAGAATCCTTAATGGAATACCTCCCAATAATAATTGCTTCCAAGACGAGGTCTATTAGAAGCTACCGATGTGGAAGCGGTACATGTCCCTCTTGTAGGAATATAGGTGTAGCTATACAATCACATAGTATGTTGAAAAATAGTGAACAATACAGAAAAGATTCCTTTTCAAATCGTACCTAATTTAAGTTTCACTATTGTTATTATCAAAAACGCTAGCCGGTCTCTCTGGAGCTGCAGACTTGCTTCTCAGCAAGTTCATTTTTCCTCCTACTTTCTGGTTTCTTGGTAATCATTCAGCGCTTATAGATATACGTACTTTAAAAGGAAGCGCTTACCTATATTGCATTCCGCTCAAAAAATTTAATATCGAGATCTCACCAGAAATACACGTTTTTCGAGGTCCCCTAAAGCCCACCCCCCAAAAAAATGTTATAAAAAGACGCGCGCGCGTGTATATGTCAACTGCGTAACTCGAAAGCAAACTTGGTATTTGCCCCTTTAGGCTATGGATTGTCTTGCTACATATGCCGCTCTTCCTCTAATTTCTAAACCCCTTTTATATCCGTCACATGCATCTTAATGGAAACGATTCAAATAGCCGTGATTGTTAAGACGAGATGAAGTGCAGTAGCCTTCAATTAACAGCCAAATTTCGCGAGTTTCAATCCTAATGACTGCAGTCAAAATATGATGGGGAGGGCCCACTAAAAATAACCGGTATAATGTAACGTTTGGGTGGCGGAGTTACATTTTGTTTCATATTAGTGGAATTTCATGTGTTTAAGTTTCCAAACAGTACGTCAAAATGAACTTTTCCGTTCAGTTACTTTCCGTACTCAAACACCAACATATGAATATTTAACCAATATGTAAAGTATTTCGACTGCAATGGCGAATTGACCAATATTTAATATTTTTCTTGGGCGAGGCTTCAAGGATATGAGTATAGACAAAATAATCGTTATTGTAGCTCTGATAAACCTAATATTGTTCGTGAAGTACCCCTTCATGGCAAAAACATTGGTGTATGGTTGCAGGCGGTAACGCGCACCGCCATCGCGAACCGTTCATAATTCATTGGATCTCCCTGTATGCGTCTTTAGCTTAAAAAAAGATAATCTATCTACGTGCTTCCTCTGTAGAATAGTACACAAAACTTACGGCGCTAAAGTATGACTCTCTGTAAAAACTTACAATTTTAAATTGCTCTACTTTTAAAGCAAACATCTGATGACATTTGGTTTTCTTATTTGGGAATTTTAGGTATATTCAATCCGACAAACCAGGCATTAAACTGAAGGAATCATGGTAAGATGATTTATCGGAGATACAGGCAGGGTCTTAATCTCAGAAGATGACGTACCAATCACACTTAGCCAATTTATAGAAAGACAGAGTTCCCTTAGGACAGTCTGCGGAATGCTTGAACGTACCACAAGTAATTAAATAACACCAAACGCTACTTTCACTTGTTTATTTTCTCTCTGAAAAGACCTAGCATTTTAATGTCACTGCATGGTGCAGTGGCATTCTCAATCCAACAGCTAGAAAGCAAAAGGAAGAGACGGCATATTAAAATACTGAATGATAGCAAAGCTGTAGCCTTCTTTTTTTAATTCGAGAAGGAAAACGTGAGATAAATCTCAGAAGTTATCAGATGTTTTAATTGAATACAGCATTTCTAAGCTAAAGCCATCATGTCTATCAAGTCGAGGGAGAATATGAAATAGAGAGTTCGTTTATTATTATTATTATTATTATTATTATTATTATTATTATTATTATTATTATTATTATTTCTTTCATCTATATAACCATCGCATAGAATAGCACAATGTTCGCGTTTATTTATATCACACATCTTTCCATTTATTTGTTCCTTTTTAAGGTGACGGAAAAGAAGAAATGCGGATATAAATGAATCAGTAGTTAGTAATAACTCTATTTGCCTCTTCAAGAAATACCTCAGCACAGGCAACTTCTCCGAAGGGCTCAGATAAGTTATTAGCGAGATACCATTTTTCCATCGGAAACCATGTCATAAAACTAAGAACAACAAAACGGTATTCATATCGTCTAAATTAGGAATAACGTTTACTGAAACTAAACTCAATTTAATCAATTAGAAAAACCTTATGTATTGCATTCAATGAATTTATCTACTCACTCTTCTACAAACTATTCACACACAATTCTCTTCTAATGTAAGGTATCTGAAAATTCTAACAATAATAAAGAATACCTCTAAAATTGTTAACGCATAAAAAATTTCATCTGACATAAAATGTGTGCTTCGACGAGATTCACAGTGTTTGTGTAGTAACATTTTGTCCATCTCTTACGGTTTATCAATTATACAAAAGTGGTTCCGACTAAACAGGATTTGATAGGCTATTCTCAGAAAATTCAAGATATTCAGAATGTTTCAGGACCTCTGCGACAAACTCTGAGAAACGATAAATCTCGTAGAGTAGAACATGCTTTGTCAAGCAACCACCATCCTCTGACACATCGTTACGGAGTTATTCACCGCTATTTGAAGCGTATCCGGTAGGATAGGTTTGAGAGGCACAGCCAACACACTTTGACTCGACAACCGCTGAATCAAGTGGCATCACCTCTTTCTTGTCTCTTATGTCTGGTTAGATTTGGTGGGTCTGAGACGCACAGTGTATGTGAACAGCAGCTCCATGCATATCACCTCCAGAAAGCACAGGGACTGGGGCCAAACGACTCCGCGCCTCGTGTTCAGTTTGTCTAGTGGTTTCTGCAACGAAGTATTGCAGATCCTACATTTCTCGAACACGTCTTGTTTACCGATGAGGCCTGCTTCACACGAGACGGATACTTCAACAGCAAGAACAGCCACATCTGGGATGTTGAGAAACCTCATGCATGATCGTTAGATATCACCTACAAAAGTATTCCGTAAACATCTGGGCTGGAATCGTTGGTGATCATCTGCCGGGACCTTTCATTTTACCACCCCATTGAGTTAAATTGGGCTGTGCGTCTCAGACCTAGCAAACCTAACCAGACCAAGGGCCAGGAAAGAGGCGATATCATTTAATTCAGCGGTTGTAAACATAGAGTTAAAATGTACTGGCTGTGCCTCTCAAACCTATCCCACCGGACACGCTTCAAACAAGGGCAAATAACTCCGTAACGATGCGTCAGAGGATGGTATTTGCTTGACAAAAACGTCTCCTCTACAAGATCTATCGTTCCTAGGTGTGTGTCGCAAAGGTCCTGAACATATATAATTTGTCATGAATATATCGCAAACATGTGATATTTTAATCAAAATCGTTAGTCTTTTTGAGATAATAAGAAATAACGAAAAGTTTTACATCTAAAGAATAGTTTGGGATGGATTATTTTATTCAAAATCATCGTGTTGTATCCTTAGCTTAAGAAGATTTTTATTTAACCGAATTTTTTTTTTTCAAGTTATGCTGTTCACAAACACAGACAGACAGACGGGACTTTTTCTAAAAATGCTCTTTTGGGTTCAGGGGACCTCAAAACCTGTATTTTCGGCGAAATCTTGACATCAAATTTAGCATGCTTCCTCTATTTACTACAATTACGTAGTGTAGAAAGTAAAACCGGAACAAGAACGAAGGAGCTTGTGAAACCACACTAAACAGTAATATAAACTCAGTGGCTTGGTGGTTCCTGCAAAACATGTGGAAGAATCGAAACTCATACGCGATAGTACTGTGTATTCACTGCACTGTAAAATGCACCTCATCATTCCACAGAATATTCCCGGCCACATGTTTTCCGCTTGCATGCGTGCAAAGTTACGGCGTTGTGGAATACCTTGGGGTTTCAATTGATGCACAATATGAATAGCAGTGTACGCAGCGCCATATTTGCACGTCATGGAAAGACGTTGAATTAATTATTCTTTAGCATAATTCGTGTCGATATTGCTTAATTAGAATATCTACAGCCCGTATGGGGTTGTTGGGGTTGACGTTGCTAGAAGTACGCCGGGCCGAATATTCGAGCCCCTACCGTAAATGAGTTGTTCGGATTGGGTTGGACTCGGCGGAGTTGTGAAACGCCCAGATGTTTTCCGGCACCAACCATGAGCGAGAGCTGCTAGACAGTAACTAGGTATACGGTTGGCTCTACGTTCTTCAGTAGTCTTCCCTGATAGGATTTTCCCTATTAGGCTGAGGCGCGTATCCACTTCCGTCCCTATGTGGCAGGAGACGAAGAAAGGTAGGTGTCCTGGTCCAGTCTCGGCCATGTAGGGGCGGAGTATAAAATAGATGCTGCCCTAATTGAAAAGCCCCGCGAGCTTCACTCCTGGGGTCCAAGGGCGAGGGCCGAGTGGTCAGCCCAGATTCCGGGATCTTTTGGGTCCATTCGTGTTATTATGCGACATGACCGCGAACTTGTATTTAATATCTGACTCAAAATTGCTTGTGTGTGATTGTAAATTAGAAACTGGAGTCTATAGGCCGGAGAAGGTATAACGGACGTGCTATAATCTTTAAGAATAAATAAAACATTAAAATATACACCGTATTTTACTGTAATAGTTACACCATTGTATTAAAACAGCATTAATCTTCATCCTCTGAAAATGTATCGTCGTCTTGTAGATCGATTACCAGGGGCTTACACCTTTCAATGAACGATGTTTGTTTTCTATTTCGAATGGCGTTTGTAGTCAGGTCAATGATTCTTGTTGTCAATGTCCTTTATCGTGTTTTGAACTAAGGCTCAAATTTCAGTAACATTATTTTCTTCCGAAGGCATTACTGGATGCAATGCTTCTTTTCAGTTCTGACCATACATATTCTATGGGATTCAGAGTACAGTGATGAGGGGAAGGTTAAGAACAACGTGGCCGTGCTTAGCAGCCAACTCATCAAGAGCGTACATTTTGTGTTTATTGTACATATCTTTTATAACTTTTGTGCAACTATAGTACTGTCATTGGGGGTGGCGTGGGAAGTAAGAGAGATTAGATTTTTCAACGACACTTGCGCTGTTGACATACATACTATGCGTGTTGCCTCGTGCCGTTTGCTGTACGACCTGTCCAATTCCGCCCTCACCAGACCTACTGCCCGAAAGGAATGCGGATAGACTATTAGGAGGTTTCAGACTTCTACTATCATTACAGTCCATGCTGAGCCGCTCTGAATAACGTCACTTTAAATATATCCACCCGGTGCATTACCTTTGTCACTAAAATGTCTTAAACTTAACTTATTTTAATTCAAATCTTTGAGCCGTTTGTGAGAAAATCAAATTTTCGAAAAATTTTCCACGTAAAGAGTACTCTGAGGTGGAGGAATTTTGTTGAAAATCTTATGTCATATATGTATACGCTGAACTTAAATACCAAGTTTGGTATTTAACCGATTTTTCGTTTTTAGTTGTACTGCTCATTGACGCACATACAGAGCGTTTTCTAGATACCTTTTTTATTCAAGGGCCCTCAAAACATGTATTATGGGTAATATTTCGGTAAAATTTGGATATAAAAACTTTTGGTGGAAAGTACTTTACTTTACTTTAAGTACGCAGTAGATAAAGTGAAAAATGACGAAAGTGTTGAGCAAAGTCAAACTAATATTAAAGGATATCTCGGAAATGGCTGAGGCCACAAAAAAAGTTATTTGAATGAGAGTGTGTGTTTAAGGAGATCTACATTTTTGTGTATCTTATGGTTTACCGGTTATACAAAATTCCTTTTGAAAGAACTCTTATAAGGCCAATGCATGAAAATTCAGATATAATTTAGTTTTCATGTAAATATCTTGATTATATGATATTTTCATCAAAACTGTAAGGTCATTTAAGTGATATTTTGGGATAAAGGGATTTTCGTGAAAATCTTCGAGTTGAATCTGTGGAAGATATTGAACTTAAATACGAGGGCTGATCAATCAAAACTGAGACTGATCTTTTTTCACAGATATTTATTATTCCATTTCAACATTGACATGATCTGTTTCAAAGTAGTTCCGTCCTAACTGAATGCACTTTATATAACGTCTCTGCCAGTCCTCGAACTCATGGTGCAGGCCATTCTTTGTCAGGTCTTTGAGAATCGCCTCACTTTTCTTTAGCACTGCTTCAGTGCTCTCAAATCGAATGCCCCGGAGCTTTGACTTTAGTAATGGGAATAAAAAGAAGTCACAGGGGGTAAGACCGGGGCTTTAAGGTGGATGCGGCACACAGGTAATGTTGAATTTAGCCAAAAATTCCTGGAGTTGATTTGCGACGTGAGGCCGCGCGTTGTCGTGATGAAGTCATCACTCATTCCGATGATGTTCTGGACGTTTCCTTGTAATGTGCTTCCTCAGTGTAGCCAATATTAACGTGTAGTAGCTGCTGTAACAGTAGTGTGAGGGAGGAACTGCATGCTGGTAAATCATTCCATTCCGAAACACCAGGCCCACCTTGCTTAGCACAGGGAACTCGCCCTTCTTTGAAGTTCTTGAACCACCTAAACACCGTTGCACGAGGTAGTGCATCTTCACCGTATGCTTGCTTCAGCTTTTCGAAAGTTTCAAGGCTGTATGATTTAAACGAAAATAAAATTTTATTGCACTGTATTGCTCCTCTCGTGTCACCTCCATTTTGTGGTATGCGAAATTCAAGTAGGGTCAACAATTTACAGCATTACTACCAACCTACCGTTACGAGAGTGCTGTCGCTTATGGACATTATACATGAAAACCTGCTCTTTTCAAGTATTCGTGGTAGAGACATAAAACTATCAAGGAAACTACAGAAAAAAATCAGTCTCAGTCTTTATTGATCAGCCCTCGTATGTACCAAGTTTGTACTTATCGACCAGTATGCTGTTCACATGCGTACCTTTTTCCTAAATTCAAGCGACCTCGAAACATGCATTTCCGATGAAATATCAACATACATTGTCCGAATGGAATGCAATACTTTTCTAGTAGTAGATAAAACTGCAGAATCAGAGAAGAATTTATTGAAAAATTCTGCTTTCTTCAATGAAGGCTGCTGTATGCAAGGCTTACCAGGATGCAAAACATTAAAATATCAAATAGACAAAAATAAATAATTTTTACATATTCAAACACATATAAATAGCGAACATGGGAGATAAAGTTTCTGGATAGTTTTTGACACATAATTTAATTCATAAATAATAAATATAAAATCAGAAAATTAATTCCTATATAGACCTAAAAATTGTAATATTTTAAGATACCAAATATCGCACAAATGAATTTTTAATTTGAAAAGTGACCTTTTAATCACCGCAAGATAACTTTTGTTTTATAAATGCATTTTTCTGCCTGAATTGTTTTGCAAAATTGTACAAACCAGGAATGATTCCTTTAGCTCCTATCATGAGCCCAACACCTTGAACGGAGGCCAATGATATTTTTCACATAGTATTGACTGGTTGGTTCGTAGATCGTAGTTAATCTCCCATCTGATAGCAAGGTCAATTATGTTGCCAGAGGATGAGCCGGGTTTTATGGCTATTATTTATTTATTATTATATAATTTGTGCCTGAAATAGTCAAAACTGACCAGCATATTAGGCAGCACAACTATTTTAACCAACGAAGCTGAAGTGTGTTCACCTTAGTGACGAAAATAAACTATTTATCATAAAGAATGCATTATAATTCTGCACATGCATTAAATGTACCAAATTTTCACGTTCTGACCTACATTTAGAGAGCAGAAAATTGAACAAGAAATTATATTCCATTCATTCCATAAAACATTTCCCGAAATTTACTGTTCAGTCACCAGATTAAACTACCACCATAGCAAGGTAATATACCTCCAAGTCATGACAGTGACATAGTGGAAAATCAGAATTACCACTCTAACCGATGTTTTAATTGCTCCCTTGGTGGTTCTCCACTTGGAAACGAGGTTATACATTCAAGGATATGTCTCTCTTTAAACTTCCTGGCGTCTTTATGAAACTCAGAAATGTTGAGTCAAGTAGAAGGAGACGAGTTACAGACGAGTGTGTGTTTAAACTTCCTGGCGTCTTTATGAAACTCAGAAATGTTGAGTCAAGTAGAAGGAGACGAGTTACAGACGAGTGTGTGTTTTTCTTTAGTTTTTATCTACATTCAATTATTATTATTAAGAGCTGGCTTACCCGACGTTGCACGGTTAGCCTTTTAAACCCCAATTACGAATTGACCTCCCCACATTGCTTATGAAGTTGTACAATGTTTTATACGGCGTGGAGTATGCAACGGAAGGTGAAACCCCGCGCACTGCAACCTACGTGAAATCTAATGCGGTTGTCACCCCTCGACATTAAGGGATGAAGTGAAGGAAACACAGAAGGCTACAGGTCACAGGCAGAAAGGTCACCGAGTCTAGCGAAAGTTCCTAACACTTTTTGGCTCGAAGACCCGTCCAATTACTGAGCTGCCCGGAGGGCGATAAACCAAGCAACCTCTAGTGTTCACGTGGGGTAATCTTTTCCTGGAGTAAGCATCCGTACCATCTATCCGGCACCGCCACGCACTGCACACCTGGAGGCACACCTAATGTATGAGAAGGAAACGGAATGAAAAGGAAATAAAGGAAAGAAAATCGTGGTAGATAAGAAACCACCCCAGCAATCGCCCAACGCCCAGGGAAAACCACGAAAACTCCCGAGGATAGAAGGGGTGGTCACGGAGGGGGGGGTTTATCGCGAAGCCAAATCGCTCGGTCCACAATGATCTAAACAATTTCTTTCTCTAACCCGTATAGTAAGTAGGGGAACTATTGTATTCCACCTAAAAATGTTGAGATTTCACCGGAAATACATGTTTTGAGGCCCCTGAATAAAAGATTTTTTTTAAAAAGGTTCAAGGTGTGTCTATGATCAGTATAACTCAAAAAGAAATGTCGGATAAATACCAAACTTGGTATTTAGGTTCAATAGTTCCCAAAGGTGCGACACGAAGATTTTCAGGAAAATCCCCCCACTACATACTACCCTTTACATGGAACATTTTTCGAATTTTTTTATTTTCTAACAATTGACTACAAATTTTAATTCAAATGCCGCATATTAAACATATTTACCTTACAAATAAAAGTAAATCTTGAATTTTCTGGAAATATCCTGTGAAATCCACTTCATTTAGAGAAAATGTTGTATAACCTTGCCTAACTAGTAAACGTTAAGCGATAGGCAAAACGTACCGCACAAGAAATGTAGATCTCTATAAAACACACAATTTATTTGAAATAAACATTTTGTAATACCAGCCATTTCCCAGATATCTGTTAATTATGGTTCGAATTCTTCAATACTTGTCATTCTTTTTAAGTCCAATCGATTTTCAATTGTTTCACCCAATTGCATGGAAACAGTATGGAATTTTAAGGCCAGCGTATAGCGTCCAGATCAAACATTTCACTATCGCTGCTCCCTTTGTATCTATAACGAAATGTGTAATGTAGCCATTTTGCATAGTTTCATTTAGATTAAAATTAAGCTTTAGTAAGAATATATTATATACACATTAAAATATGACAGAAAGAGAGAAAGTTATGTGAATGTATCATATCATAATTTTTTATAGTGAACCCCCCCCCCCCTTACTTCTTGTAATAATTGCGATTTCTACAGTCCTGGCTAATCTAATAACGGATAAAAGCTTTCCAGATATCCACGCAAAAGAATGTTTGGTTTGTTTTTCGAGTGGAGGGGCACGTGATTTAATCACTGACCCCAGCCCGATAGGAGTCGGGACAGAGTGTGGGACTCACCAATAGTCGGCATACCCACTAAAAACTCCTCCACCGGATGGAAAAAGGAAGAAGGAAAAGTGGAATGGCGTGGCTTTTTGCGGTCCCGCATAGCACCCGCGTTAGTAATTGAAGGCTATTGGCTGCCGCCCTGTGGGCGGGAGCGGGTAAAGGTAGTTACTAGGTTGCAACCATGAAACCTGACTGCAACACTAGTGGGAATGGCGAGGGTTTAGGAAGAGAATGGAAGTTAGGATTGAGGATGGTACTGACGATGATGCTGCTGTTGCTGGTTGAACTCCTTGCATTGCTGCAAGAAGTTCGCGACTCTCTCCGGGTTGCTCTTCAGCTTGGGACCAAGATGTCAGCATCCAGCTTGGGATGTCTTCGGTGATGGCTGTTAGTCTGGATGAAGTGCTGTCGAACCCAGCCAGGAAAACCTGTTGAGCAGCTGATGAAGTTTGAAGATCCCTGACGAGTTCCTCCAGGGATGTCAGCTTCGTCGTGATGTTCAGGAACTCCTTGTGGAGATCCTGAACGGCGTCACGTAGGCCCTGGACTTCCTCGATGATCGGCGCTGGAGTCGGCGGCTTTGGAGCTGTCACTGGCTGCGGCGTAGGTGCTGGCGGCATCGGCGATGCCTTCCTGCGGGGATGCAGGGGGCAGAGCGCCTGGCCGGTGAAATGCGTTGACCCTCCACAGCTCGCACAGTACGGCGTCGGCGGCGCAGGTCATGCTGGGTGCACGAAGAGGTGGTGAAGGCGGAAGCACAGTAGTGGCACCTTGGTTGAGCTGAGCAGGTCGTCATCTCGTGCCCGTAGGCACAGCAGCGCCTGCAGGATGCCTGGCGTTCTAATCGGCTAACCTCGATTAGTAAGCACCGCCCTAAGAAGGCAGCTTCATGGTCGCCAGGGTCTGCGTACTCGATCCTGACGAGCGACGTGGGTCCCTGTGCTCCGAAGATCTGAGTGGCCTTCAAGGCTGAAGGCCACTGCTGGTGAGCTGCGCTGACGAGGAACCTGACTGTCAGGTCCCTCGGGACCCCTCGGATGACAGCGCTGAACCTCCCATGAGGCACAGGCTGGATAGGCGCAAGCTGTGAAGCTCTCAGGATCGGCGTCGTGAACACCGGTGATGTTGGCGGCGATTGCGGCGGCAGTCGGGGCGAAGCTGCGCTGGATGGCGGCGAAGCTGCAGTCGAGGCATAGGTTGCCCCGGGCTGCGGCGGCTGCGGCGAGTTCTCCTGGGTGCCGAAGGAGAAGAAGAAGGTCCTGCCTTAGTAGGCTCGGCGACTCTACGTTGCTTCTTCTTCGCCAACTCGTGTGAAGAATGTAAAACTCCACGGAAGACTGACAGACTTAACTTGCCCCGAATTCCTCCAAGTTCTGAAAATGTTGCATAGCCTATATTTAAGTACCATTGACGGTGGACGAGTTATCGGTCGGAATGGCCCAGGAACATTTTTAGATAACCGAAAATTATTGATTTTAAACCTTTTTACCTTCCATTTGATCCCTAGATATTTAATAACATAAAATCTGCATGGATTTCATATAATACAGAAACCATCAACATAAACGACAAAATGGAGGTGCAACCGGTGATTATAATGATTTTGAACTTCCAGACCACCGAGTTAACCTCCTTGGAAGAGTGACATTTCTCCAAACATCGAGAAGAATAATCTTCAGTTTTTTTAATTATGAAACATCGTTTCACTGGTTTCTAATGTTAGCAATTTTCTCTCTTTATAGAATTATTTAGCATGTCCTGCTAACTTCACAAGTATAAAGTAAATAAAGCAAAAATTTCTGTAAACCTCCTCCGAGAGGTTTAAGATCCAATCTAAATTAGGGTGCAGCACTCAGATAAGTTTTTTCCGGGATTTTCCCTTATCCTATAAAGCTGAATATGAGGGTACTTAAGCTCTATGGACCCCAGGCTCATTTGCGCATCATTTCATGATTCATCGTCCGATACCTACCGGGTTGAAGGACGTGAAACTATGGAAAAACCTGATTAATACATTCACACGACTTTTTCTATCGTCTATATTAGATTGTTGCATATTCACTATTCTTATTAAAACTTATTTTTCTATCTACTTCATTTTAATCCAAATAAACCTTTGCAGAAATAGCTACATTACACGTTTCCTTATAGATACAAAGAGAACAACGATAGTCAAATGTTTAAGAACTGGACGCTATATGCTAGCCTTAAAATTCCATACTGTTGTCATCCAATCGTGAGAAACAATTGAAAATCGATTTAATGCTTTTAAATAGGAACCTACAATTAGGGTTAATTTAAATTGACCCCAAAAATTACCATAAAAATGTCCTCCAAATAAAACATGACTAATAGCATTTACGTTCCCCATAATTTCAAGCAACTTTTATTCAAGACATTTCTACAACGCTTAGTTTTGGAGATACTGTACAGTCTGAACTTAAATAGTCCACCCTGTATGTATATGTGTATATATATGTATATATTGTGTTATAAAATAACATCAGCGTTATTGGAGTAGCACTCTAGCTTTTTTCAGTGGGACGTCGGATAAACAATGCAATACTGTACTTTAATCAGACTAATAGAATATTTCATTCTGTTACGTCACAAGTAGAACATTGGCAGAAAGCCCAAGATGCGTGGTTCCAGTTGAATGTTTGAAGTCTGAATCAGCTTTGTATCTTGCACTTTGTTTTATCACGTTTCACAAAAGAATGAACATCCAATATTTACGGAACCAGAACGATATTTACGCATCGAAGGACACTTGGAGATTTTAATTTCTTACAAATGCTTGAGAAAATGAAGAGACTTAATACTTGCTGGTGTGCTTCTCTGATAGGCAATGGGGGAGAGAGAGAGGGAGAGAGGAGAAACATTTTATATTGGGAATTGAAATTTTAATCTCCTTTTCTTTATTTCTTTCTTCTTTTTTTAAGCATGTATGTTTCCTTTGGTCACGGAGTTTTGTTTTCTTCTCTGGAGGTATATTCTCAGTTCAGTTCAGCTATGGTTTACTTAATGTCTAAGAAGATGTCTAATCTCAAACAAATAAGTGTATAAGACGAAGTTTTCCTGTGATTAAATATGTCTGGCGTTGTCACTGCATGAAGAAGCAGAGTAACCGTAAGCATAACAAAGAAAAACATGTACCCACTATGGTCTATTACTTTCTCTACTACGTATAGTAAGTAGGGGAAGTATTGTATTCCATCCAAAAATTCCATACCGAGATTTCATCGGAAATACAGGTTTTGAGACCCCCTGAATACAAAAAAGCATTTTTGGAAACATGTCCGTGCGTGTGTCTGTCTGTATGTCTGTGAACAGCATAACTCAGAAACGAACAGTCAGATAAACACCAAACTTGGTATTTAGGTTCAGTATCTTCCAGAGATGCGACACGAAGGTTTTCAAGAAAATCACCCCAACCCAGGTTACCCTTTACATGGAACATTTTTCGAAAATTTTAATTTTCTCAGAAATGGCTTTAACGATTTTGATTAAAACATCATATGTTTAAGATACTTTCATGACAAATAAAATGTATATCTTGAATTTTCTAGGAATGTCTCCAAAAGTATTCTTTATTGTGAACGATTGTTGCATAACTGGTAAACCATAAGCGATAGACAAAATTTTACTACACAACAAATGTAGATCGCGTTAAAATACACAGTTTATGTCATACATTTTGTTTTTTGAGCGAACCATTTTCGAGATATTGCTTGTTATTCCCATAAATTTTCCAATACTTATACCTACTCTTTCCCAAATCGTTATTCATTTTTTGTCCTGGTATTGCAAAGAGAATGGAATACTCCACATAGTAACCAACTCTTAAAATATTTGACTATCACATAAAGCCTAGCAATTCCCCTTGCATCTACAAGAAAATTAGTAATAAGATTAACATCTCGATATCTCGATTAACATGAAGCATACGGAGAATAAGCGTTTGTAAAAATAGTTTGTACAAGAGTAGAGAAAGTCATGTGAGTGTAACACATCAGATGTTTTGTAGAGTTCGCCTATTTTTGCAGAAGCTTCTTCTTCTAACTACTTCGAGTTGATTCAGAAAATCTTTTGCAGAAATAGTTGGATTACACACTTCGTTATAGGTATGCACACATAGCTGTTATCAAATCTTTAAAACTGGTCGGTACACACTTGCCTTGAAATTCCGTACCTCTCAACGTTTATAAGTAGTACAAAATGATATAAAATACCCTCCGAATAAAAAGGACTTCACAGATTATTCCGATAAAATTCAAGATCTACATTTTCTTGGTCATATAAGTAAATATCTCAAATATATAGTATTTTAATCAAACCAGTTATAGCCATTCTTGTGAAAATTAAAATTTAGTTCAATTTTCTATATAAAGGATAGTTTGGAATGGGAGAATTTTCGTGAAAATCTACATATAGCATCATTGAAAATACTGAAATAACAAGTTTACACACATACATGTGCGCGCGCAGAATGTTTCTTAACATGTTCTTTAAGGATTCAGGGGGCCTCAAAACATTAATTCCTCTGAAATTTGGCTATCGAAGTTTTGGGTGGAATAAAATACTTCGTCTATCTATCTTGGTAGAGAAAGTAATTATTATAAACTAAAAGGAAAATGAAAATAAAGTGAAGTATATTATTAACGCCCAGATTTTTCATCTCGTTTTAGTATGTATATATTCTAAACAGAATTAAAAAAAATGCGTCGAAGGTTTTAACGTGTATCGACACGCCCTGCACTTTGAGCCAAATGATACGCGTGCTCTGACCCTTAACTTGATAGAAATTTTAACTACCCCATAACTTGAGAAGTGGAGGGCAAGTTACTGTCAGTACAGCCCCTATTTATAGCGTTCATTTACTTAATTCCTTATTCGCATTTGTGGTCATTTTGGGAGTTCATTAGTCTCTAACTTTGAATTTAAATGCACACTAACGACTACTTCCATCTTCTAAAGTGTCAACACAGGTATAATTATCGTTATATTAATCCTGGATGAGAACTGGGACTGACATTCGCAAATTGCTTATAAGCTGCGAGTTGCATAAAACCAAGTCATAAGAGGCAAATAGGCTACTTCGTATAACCTGGAATAGTAAAACAAAAACTTAATTCAGATGATATAATCGTTTTCCACTTTTGTATTTTCTGTTTGCAATTGTAAAACGTAGTTTAATTGCAGTCCTTTTTTGACATGGGCACTTCCTGAATCGTCAACAAATTTTTAATACAATGACAATTATGCCTTTAAAATATGCATAAATTATTTTAATGTAGCCATATTATATTTAAAATGTGAAATGGAATATTTGCATAAGAGGAAAATGTATTAAATTTTAGTAAATTAATAAGGAATATAAGATTTAATTGTAATTTCAATTTTATACAACAAGAATCAGCATTACAAAATGAAGGAATAAAATAGAGCCCAGTGAATTTTTTATGAATATTATGAAAATATTCAACTTTAATGCTATAAAGTATTTTAAACGTTCCTGAGTCTAAAAAACATTTCTGTTGCAAGTGACTTCTTAAGTAGTGTAACAAAAAAATTGACTGCAGTTTCTAAATCAATAAATTTAAAACAGTAACATTTGGTATATTAATTGCTTCTTAATTAATAAACTATAAATTCATCCCATCCGAACAGCATAATTTATATATATACGTTTTTGACCATAATCTACTTCAAACATTTTGTCAATAGAGCGTCATTTGTTTTGATTACACTAACTTCAAAATTGTGTGTCAACAAAAACTTGGAATTAACTTGTGAAAATGTTCGTGCAATGATTTATTACGATTTTCGACGTGGATTATCAAGACAAGAGTGCATCGATCAACTAACTTCCACATTTGGCGACGAAGCTCCATCCTTTGCCACTGTGAAACGCTGGTATAACGAATTTAATCTTGGCCACCGTTCGCTCAATGATGAAGTTCGTGAAGGTCGTCCAAAATCGGTTGTTGTGCCAGTAAACATTGATGTTGTGCAAAAACTAATAATTAAAGATCGTCATGCGACATATTGTGAGATTGAGGCAACCCTAAGCATTAGTTCCGCCAGCATATATAAAATATTGCATGATTATTTAGCCGTGAAAAAGGTTTGCTCTCGTTGGATCCCACATAATTTGACGCAATCTCAAAAAGATGCTCGTGTCGATTAGTGTACAAAAATGCTCAAGAAATACAAGAGCGGTGCCTCAAAAGACGCATAAGTTTGAAATAGGTGACGAATTATGGATCTATGCGTATGAGCCGGAACGTAAACAGCAGTCGACTGTATGGGTGTTTCAAGATGAAGCAAATCCAACAAAAGTTGTTCGCACTCGAAGCACTTCTAAGCAAATGGTCGCCTGCTGTTTCAGCAAAACTGGCCATGTGGCAACAGTGCCTTTAGAATAACGTAAAACGGTCAATGCCGAATGGTACACAATCATTTGTTTGCCGGAAGTCTTCGGTGAAGTAAGGAAAACCAACAAGAACCGTAGGATCGTTCATCAAGACAATGCGAACGCACACACATGTCGTCCAACAGAGTATTTGAAGGCTCAAAAAATCGAATTGATGGGTCATCCGCCATACAGTCCTAATTTGATACCCAATTGCTTCTTTTTATTCCCGAACATCAAGAATAAATTGCGTGGACAACGATTGTTGTTGGCAGAAAAAGCCATTGATTCCTTCAAAAACCTTGTTTTGGATGTGTCTCAAGAAGTCTAGAATAAATGCTTTGACAAATGGTTCAAACGGATGCAAAAGTGTATTGATCATAAAGCAGAATATTTTGAAAAACAATAAAGCAGTTTTCAATCAGAAATTACTTTGTTTTAATTACTGGGCTCAAAATATAAATAGTGCCCCTCCTATATATGGTTATATGTGCAACTTCTTATTCAGATTTATTTAACTACTCTGAAAGCTGTCCACTGACGTCCGTTTATATAGATGTGGTAAACGTATAAAACTGTAGAGTAGAAAAGCATTTTGAAGGTAGGAACAACGGGTCGAATAGGCCTCAACCTCGTTAGAAAATGAAATCGGAGCTGCAGATGTTTTCTTTACCTGACTGTCCTCCTGATACGCCACCCGCTTGTTGCGTAACCGTTTAATTTCTCTTCCCACCACAAGCACTCATATCGTGGCTGACTAGTGCAGTACTAGCCACGTATCTATATGTCTGATGTGAAGCTTACTGGATGGTATGGTAACGCCAAACACTCGTTTCTTCAGTCCAGTACGCGCATATAACGATTAGTTTCTCATTGTGTACCAGTACTCACTTGAGAGTAACATTTCATTTTAACTGGCAGATGAAGGTGTTTCATAAAGTCACATTTTACTATGTTCATACTATACTCCTGTTGTTATACTTTATTTGCGATCTCTTGTGCCTATTCTCAAAATATTTATTATGGTTCTCCCTTTCTACTCCAGAATTTTTTTCACTTTGTTTTTTTCGAATTCTGTATATCCAACTGTCCTAACGGGCTTTCTTAATACTTTTAATTTCCCCTCTTCTTTTTTTTCATTTCTTTATCGCATGTTACATTCGCTCCTTCGGTATTCTGTAAAAACAAAGTATTCCTTCTTTCCTTTCCTATTTTAATTTTAAGTTCTCTCTTCTTACATTATATACTTCGTAATATTGAAAGACAGAATTTCGAATCACAATATACGGCTAAAATGTCACTTAACAGTATCAAATGACGCGGGGCTGGGGAAGGGAGGCCTGTTTAGAAAACTGTACGCACGCCGCGAGCGGAAAGAAGTGGTATTTAGTAGTAGTGGTGGTATTTATTAGGTATTTAGTATTACATTAATTGCATAACACAGTCGCATGGGTCATAAGACCGTACATGCTCTCTAGATAAATACCTGGTCTGTATACGTGACTTGCAGTATCAACCAGAAAACAACTATTTTTTTACAATCACCGCACTATATACATACATACATATAAAATTGAAAAACAAACACACTGAATCACACACTCCAACACACACACACAAACACACACACACACAGTCGCGCACATGTACTCAAGCACCACATATGTTTAAAGAAAAATTACATAAACACCTTATCTCTTAGTACACGTACTTCCATTAAGTATATGCCCAAGCTTGGCCAGTTTTGGCTGTTTAGAATCATGTCCCAGCATGCTGTCCTCCGTCTGTTGGAAGCCAAAAATACTTCCGGTAATAGTTTTTTCCTAATACCCTCCGTCTGCACGCATGCTGCCAAAATATGCGTCCAGTCTTCTTGTTCCCCGCATAATGGGCAAATCCTCCTGCCATCGTTATCAACAATCTTGCGAGCTTTCCACCCTCCCAACCTAAGCCATGCTATTCCAGTCCTCTGTTTTATACTCAATTCCAAAATATATGTTTCCTTACCCCACCTAGTTTTTATTTCATTTTGTAGCTCCAATGTTGATCTTTGTCTACATTCAGATTCGATTTTCTGCCTGTTTATATCGCATAGTCGTCTTTTGACCTTTCTTACAGCACTGTGTGTATTTTCATTACCCCTTTGCCAGATATCATTTAAGCCAATTTTTGATAATTCGCGTTGCAACCCCGCTGCCGGAAAGAAGTGGTTTGGCGTGGCTAAGATTTGGCGCCTGCAAAGGCAACAAATTAACTGATGACACCGGAGTGAGATCCACTCTGTGGTGAAAGGGGAACATGGAATCTTATTCTGGCTCATTGCAGGGAAACAGAATTACTAAGAAAACAATATTTACCACCACAGTTTCTGGAGTCCAATAGGAAAATGGAGGCCTATGTAATGTTGCACGTAGGGTGTCATAAAATATAAAATGTGGTCATTTTTTTGTGGTCATTCGGCAAATGAGGTTAATTGCCCTGAAAAACGGAAGGGTGGCGGTGCATAAGAGCACGTTTTTAAGGGTCGGAGCACTGTATATATTTGTAATATAATAATAATAATAATAATTCATACTTATTATTCTTTCCCCCTTTCTTTCCTTTTTTCTTGTTTTCTTCCTTCCTTCATTGTGTTAGTATGTATTATAGTACATATATTAAGTATATATTTTGTATTACACATTTATTCCGAGATTATAGGGGCAGGAAACGCATGTATGGCAATGAGGCCCATGTGATTGTTGTATTTTACAAGAGCAAACTGAAACTGTTCACAATAAAATCACCACCACTTCTTAATCCTAATACTTCATAAAAGAATTTGTAATCCATTTATGTCACAGCCTTAGTATTTACAATTTCAACTCTCAAACACGACTTTTCTGATTGAAGTTTTCGTAATGAAGGTTTGCATTTGATATTTGTATCAGTATTAATTAGAGGTATAGGCATCCCTTATACCTCTCCGTCAGTGACACTGGTACTGCGGGGATATTTATATTTTATTGATCTTGTTTTGTCTTGTTTTGGTTTTTTTTTTTTTGTTACGCTTGATTTGATGTCCGGTTTTAAACACATGCAACAATAACGATTATTAATTTTTATCAGAGGCACTCAACCGATTCTGTTCATGCAGGGCTGCCCTCGTCTCTCTACGTAGCTGTATCAGTTTGCTTTTAGGGAACCATGTCGCTAACCTTGTAGGAAATTAATTAAATATACGATCCACAGCAGCTCCGGAACGTATTTCAAACGTCAGGGATAAAAAAAAGTTTCGCAATGGTCACATTCCAGAGGATTTTCACAAGGAATGAAAAAACAACAGTATTTAGAGGGGACAAATTATGAAATTCAGCAACACAAACATTTTCAATGCAGTACAAATAAAACAATAATCAGAGAATAGGCGGGCTAAAAGGATGCTTCTTTTTCTTTCCTTTAGCAATAAAACACTACTGCTGATGGTGCAGTCCAAAACAGAAATATCTAAAACATCTTTACAGTATGTGAACAATCTCTATATATAAATCAAAAAATCTAAAATATTATATGTAACAGTAATACTTCTTTCTGTACCCATTACATGTTCACAGGTATCCCTTATATCTTATACTACTCATATAAAATACGAATTTTTCATCCAGTTTACTATAATAACAACACACATCCATCTAAAAATTAGTTTGTATTAAACAATGTGCAGTTTGATAAATGCAAGATGCCAGTTTATAACGACCCGATTTTAAATATCCGACTATCGATTGGGTTTCCTCTATGCCCTTTCTAACTTCAACCCAAACTATTTGCGCAAACGTTTAATCGTTTAACATAAACCAGTTACAAAAATAAGTTTTATTAAAAATGGCTTAAGAAGCTATTATAAACAAAAAATCTTGTGTTACATTCACATAACTATCTGCCCTCTATCGCTTATTAGTAGGTATGCAAATTATTCTTACGAAAGTTTATATTTCTATCTACTTCATTTGAATCGAGATAAACCTTTCCGGAAACGGATGCATTACACATTTCGTTATTCCGTTTGTTAAAATAATATTCCTTAATTTTAGACGTAGTAGTATAGACCAAAACAAGGAAAAACTGTCCAGTAAACACGGGCTCTAAAATGCACACCTTAAGAGCTACAAGCACTTGTTCATTTTCGCTACTGTGAAATATTTCTTCTATTGCAACCTTTGGTTATTACCTATGAGCCATATTCACAGTTCAGAGTAAGTGCAACGCATATTTTTATTAGTTCTAATGGAATCAGTTAGTGCTTTGATAAGTTTGTGAAATGCTTTTATATCAGTTTTATCTTTAAATATTTGGTTATGCAACCCCCCCATTAATGACATACGAACACTACAAGAAGGCCTGCCAGAGCATCCGTGACCAGCCTGCATTGGTGAAAGTGGCGACGTAAGACGTCGGACAGAAGCATGGCTTACTATAATGGGCACCATACTGAGCACCTCCTTTAGCGAAGGTTCACAAGTGCAGATCGTATGTAATCGCAAGCAGATTACATTAGAAGCTATGCTGTCTCATAGTAACAGAGTAATGTGTCCTCATTTGTTTACTTCATTCTATAGGTCATATGTAATAGCAAAGAGCTTGCAGTAGAAGAGATGTTTCACAGTAGCAAAGAAGAATAAATACTGAAATCTTAAGGTACACACCTTAGAGCCCATATTTACTGGACTTTTTTTCTTATTTTGGTCCATACTACGAACTCCAAAAATATGGAATACCTTTCTTTACCACCTATTTACAAAGGCAATACTGACAGTCAAATGTTTAAGAACTGCACGCTATTTACTGGCCATAAAATTCCATGCTCTTGACGTGCAATCGCGATAAATAAATGAATATCCAAAGGACTTGAAAAGAATGATACACTATTGAACAATTCGAAACATCAATAACGGATATCTCGGAAATGGTCGATGCCACAGAAAGTTATTTGAAATAAATTGTGTGTTTTAAAGAGATCTAAATTTTTTGTGTAGAGGAGGTTTTCGTCTATCGTTTAACGTTTACTAGTTATACAAGATCATAGAAAATTCCTTTCGAATGATTAGTAATTCACAGGCTACTCCCAGAAAATTCTACATATACATGTATTTACCATTTAAATATGTTTAATATATGGAAAGTTAATCAAAAGTGTTAAGGCATTTTTGTAAAATTATATATTTCGAAAAATGTTACATGTAAAAGGTAGTTTTGGGAGGGAGGATTTTGTTTAAAATCTTCGTGTTGCATCTTTGAAAGGTACTGAACCTAAATACCAAGTTTAGTATTTATCCGACTTTTAGTTTTTGAGTTACGCTGTTCATAGGCACACAGACACACGCGGACATTTTTCTAAAACTGATTTCTTGGATTCAGGGGGCCTCAAAACATGTATTTCCGGTAACATTTTGGTAGCTAATTTTTGGATGGAATAAATACCTTCTCTACCTACTAAGTACGTGGCAGATAAAGTAATAAACAATGATAGATACAGAAAATCGTGTGAATGTAACAACGGATTTTCCTTCAAGCCTGTGGTTCATTGTCTTCGAAGCCTTGCCGTTTCTTTCAGTTACACCGATATGTTTGCTTTGTCTATTCGAAGATTTTACCCTATGTCTTACTTTCTAAATTTACGCTGCTATGATTTCAGCTTCTGATATTGTACTTCTGTTTCTTCCTCCTGTGCTGCAGTTCATTAGTAATGATTTTTTACTAGCAAATATTATAGGCCCCTGCCGAGAGCAATGAACAGGACCTTTATAAAGAAATCTGAATTAAGGTTACCCTCCGTATACATTCCGAGAATAAGCTTTCCCCACTTCCAATGTAGCAAACGCATTGATCGCTTAGTTCTTGGAATCTGTAAATCAGTTCACGGTTCGCTGCTCGAAGATTCGCGTGACGAGAGCGCTATGGATTTGCAGCGGTTTTACTCCCTCCTCGTTCCCAGCTCGCAGCTTCTGCTATCACCACTGCTGTATAATACAAACGAGCGATGATATCAAACAGAACGCACGCGCTTCAGTTGTTTCTCCCCCACTCTGTGCAAACACATACGCACGCGTGTCGTGTCTAAAGCACGCCCTCGATGTGGCTTGAGTAAACCTTTACGTTTCCATCATAGAATACAGAGAAACTCGTTATAAAATTCACAGCTGTTTACGTTAACTTGTTCGTCGGCGCAACCTCGTTAACGGAACTTCCCCTACGCGGAAACTTTCACACCGTGCTCTCTTCATGTTCACGAAAACCAGCAGTATTAGCTAAAGCAGAGCTTCTGGAGTTTAAGCATATGTTTATTCCGCGAAGTCTTGATCTTTTTAAGTATTCTACCACGTATATAGTAGGTAGAAAGGTATTCCATTCCACCCAAAAATTCGATACCGAGATTTAAACGGAAATAAAGCTTTTTGGCCCCCTGAATCCATAAAAAGGTATTTTTCGAAAAGGGTCCGTGTGTGTGTCGGCGTGTGCATGAGAGAACCTGAAAGGGGATATCCCACATATATACATATAGACATATAAATCAATATCAAACAAGAATTGTACATAATAATTTAATTCAGCAAGAAAATGTTGCTCCACTTAAGCTCGGAAGAAACTTGAATCGCCCTCCCACTCTGTCATTGATCAAACTACTTACACTATGTGATCAAAAGTATCCAGACACCCCACAAACATATGTTTTTCATCTTAGGTGCATTGTGCTGCCACCTACTGCCTGGTACTCATTACCCACGACCTCAGTAGTCATTAGACATCGTGAAACGGCAGAATGGGACGCTCCTGGAACTCACGGACTTCGAACGTGGTCAGCTGATTGGGTGTCACTTGTGTCAGAAGTCTGTACGCGAGATTTCCACACTCCTAAACATCCGTAGGTCCACTGTTTCTGATGTGATAGTGAAGTGGAGACGTGAAGGGACATGTACAGCACAAAAGCGTACAGGCCGACCTCGTCTGTTGACTGACAGAGACCGCCGACATTTGAAGAGGGTTGTAAAGAGTAATAAGCAGACATCCATCCAGATCATCACACAGGAATTCCAAACTGCATCAGGATCCACTCCAAGTACTACGACAGTTAGGCATGAGATGAGAAACCTTGGATTCCATGGTCGAGTGGCATATAACACAACTGCATAAAAATGGATTCCCACATGAGGCTCAGTGTGCAAAAAAAATATCAAGAAAAAGGCCACAACCAACACGGCCTAAAGCAGTAGTGGCCAAGGTGAGTGCAACAGTGACTCAAGAAACCCACCAACCCAAAGAAGCATTTCCAACCGCATTGGTATATCCAAAGGGACCGTCTATCGAATAATACACAGCAATTTGGGTTTTGAACGGCGACATAAAGCACGTGGACACGCCTTGAAAGAGCGGCACATCAGAGAATGTTTCACCAATGCAAGAAAACTCCATGAACACCACCTGCAGGTGAAAAATGGCAATGAGTGGTTTCTTTAGATGAATCGTGGGTTTATCTAGGTGGTACAAAAAAAACCCGTATCATTTATTACCATCAATTAGGCCAAAAGGGGCGGTCCAACTTTATTCGGGAGAACAAGGAAAAGTTTTCCAAGGGATTCATTCTGGTTGCAGGTTATTGCTCTCGGGGGAAACTTGGCATTCACAGAGTTGCTAATAATGTAAAAATTAATGCAGCCTACTATCAAAGGAATGTTATGCACCAAATTTTTGATAAAGAGATTCCTCGGTTGTATGATGAGGATGCCCCAAATGTTTGTATCCACATGGATAAAGCATCAGTCACACTTCTCGGTCTTCCCAGCATTACTACCAGTGGAAAGCTATAGAAAAGAGTGTCAACGTGATACCATTTAAAGGATCCCTGTGAAGTCAACAGATGCCTCGCCAATGGCATTTTGCGGATTTGGTCTGCTGAAACATCGCCTTGCTTCTCGACGTCCCACCACAATCGAAGGATTCTGGAAAGTATGCCAGGAGCAGCGGGCTAACGTCGCCCTTCCTATTCTTAGACACAGTCTTCCTCAATGGAAATTGCGTTGCAGAACCATAGTTAAAGCCCGTGGAAATCATAATGAACGCAATAGGTGATGGCAAAAGGGAATCTCGCCATGAAAAAACATAAGTAAAATCGTCCGAGCTTAAATGGGGCAACCTTCCGCATTTACCAGCCAAGAAATGTACAAAACAGATTGTAATTTAGATAAGTAAGGGACTGGCGAGTTAGCTGATTCTAGATAGAGCCCACCACCTTTTACCAAGCTAATGAGCAAGAAACTTGAAGCAATAACCATAAATAGAAAGAAAACAGATACAGAAAAGAAAGAGACAGAGATACTGAATCTGCTAACGTTGCGTCATTGGACGCGTGTGCGAAACGTTTTGGAGCTGAATATTTGCATACATAATAAGGTAACGCGTCTGAGGACCAATTAGAAATGTCGTCACATTCTAATGTGCGAAGTGTGCATCACTAAATTTGGTATAAAAGGGGGAAGAAAGCCCCAGATTTTCACTCTCTTATAGAATCTCGTCGACGCACAGTGATACTCTCTGGACGACGGATACACGCGTACGCATATGTGTGGGAAGCGTGTGCACGTAGATTAGGCTTGTAACTTATTATTATGGTGGGAATTGTTACAGATGCTGAAAAGGTAGACATCCATAAGTATTTATTTGATAATAAACCACATTGTTTAAGGGAAATGCAGTGTGTTTTAATTTGCCTCATCTATAAAGACCATGGGACAAGTGAAATTAGTTAGATAATTTATTAGGAATGGAGAAATCATCAGCCGCTGAGCAGAGGTAGTCGGAGACCGGAACACTGCAGCAGAGGGTATCAACCAAAAGTACCAACCATTTCCCGCTACAAACCGTATAAGTCAAAAAGGAAAATTCGGATAAATGCCACATTCGGTATTTAAAGCACACTAACTCCCAAAAATGCTACATGAAGATTTGCAAACAAATCCTCGCCATGAACTACCCTTTATATAGAATATTTTTAAATGTTTTATTAAAATGCCATATATTAAATAATTTACATTACAAATAAAATGCATATCTTGTATTTTCTGGGAATATCTTTTAGTCCTCTTGATTCGGAAGGACTTCTGTATAATCTTGTACAACTGGTAAATATTAAAAACACGAAAATGTATTGCACAAAAAATGTAGATCTCTTTAAAACACACAATTTATTTCAAACATTTTTTCGTGGCATCAGTCATTGCTACGATAATCGTTATTAATATCCTGGTGCATTCCGAGGCCCCGGGGCTGACCGAAGCTTTTTTTCGTGGTTTTCCTCGATCGCTAAGCGAATGTTGGGTCGGAAAATTTTATCTGCCAATTTTCCTACCATCCCTTTCATCACTACATTTCATTTCCTTCCTCTTCACCGCCCCACCAGACATTGGGGGTGATCACCCATCCTGGATATGCTATGGTACAGAGTTGGCCTGCTCCTCGACAGACTACTGACCCACGGCATTGAAGTCCTTGGGGGTGTAAGTCCTACAAAGAGCAGGGTAATCCGTTAAAGAAGAGGAGGGTTGCTATGTGATGGCTTTGAAATTCCATGCTACTTCCACGACCACGAGAAAAATCCAATATCGACTTTCTACTTGAGGAAAGTATAAGCCTTGAAATCTCAAACCAATAACAAAGAATATCAAATGATTAAAGCCACAAAAGAAAATGTATTTGACATAATTGTGTGCTTTAACGAGATCTGAAGTTTTTGTGTAGTAAGAATGACTCTCTCTCTCTCTCTCTCTCACGCTTTACTAACTGTACAAACATCATTCAGAATGACAAGGTTATTCGCAGAAAACTCAAATTATATATTTCGTTTTTCACGCATACATATTAAACATACGATATTTTAATCAACATCTTTATAGGCATTTGTTTTGGAGAGTCAAAAATAACAAAGCATTTACTATGTAAAGGGTAGTTTTTGGTGGGAAACTTTCTTCAAAATCCTCCTTTCGTATCCGCGGAAGATGTGAACTTACATACCAAGTTTTGTATTTAACCGACTTTTCGTTTTTGAGTTATACTGTTCAAGCGCGCGCGGGTGGACCTTTTTCTAAAACAATTATGATACATTCACATGACTTTCTCTACACTTTATCGTTTATTAGTGGGTATACAAATTATTCTTACTAAAGATTATTTCCCTGTATACTACATCTTAATCCAAATAAAGCCTTTGCAGAAATAGCTACATTACACGTTTTGTTATAGATACAAAGGAAACAGCGATAGTCAAATGTTTAAGAACTGGACGGTGCCCTTAAGAGAATGACCAAGAAATGAAATATTCGAAGCTTTAATAATGGATCTCATAAACGTTTACACCATAAAAAGGTTTATTTTAAATAAACTGCGTATTTTAAAGATATCTCCATTTTTGTGTGGTACGTTTTCATCTATATTATGGCGTATTAACAACTGGGGGTTACACTGTCATTACCAGACATTTTGTTGTTTTCCTTTTATCTTGACTGGGATGACGTCGCTCCTGGCTGGGAGTTTTTGCTAGCCACGAGTAGTGGGGATATAGCGTATGGCTTACTTAGGATTCCGAGAGAAGCGAATCGCGCGTGCAAGCCGGATTTTGGCTCGGTGGACATCTCCCCTCACCTTTCATATTTAATAATGTGGGAAACCCTAACGGTTGGAAAATAAATCTAGGAATGGGTAAGTAGATTTGTGTTGTGGATTTAGTACAGCGAAAAACCCACTCATTCCTCTTAACCTCCGCATCACGTTTCAGTTCCCCACAGTCAAATGAGTATACGTCCCCTCAATATATGTGCTCGATACTAAAAATTAATTTAATTTTTCATGCCAATTTTTAGGCCTCTACCCAGTATGTAACAATATCTTAACGTTTACCAGTTATGCAAGATAATATAATTTTTTTCCAAACAAAGTGGACTTCACAGGCTTTTACCAGGAAATGCAAGGTATAGATTTTATTTGTAACGTAAATATCCTTAATATATACTATTTTAAACAAAATAGTTAGCCTTTTTTTTAGAAAATAAAAACTTTCGAAAAATCTTCCATGCAAAAGTCTGAGGTGAGGGGATTTTTTTTGAAAATCTTCATGCGACATTTTTGCAAAATATTGAACCTAAATACCAAATTTAATATTTATCCGACTTTTCGTTTTTGAGTTACGCTGTTAACAGACCCCCGCACACACACGGGGTCCTTTTTAAAACATGCTTTGTTTGGCTTCAGGGGGGTTTAAAACATGCATTTACGGTGAAATCTCTATATTGAATGTTTGTGTGGGTTACAATACTTCCCCTACTTACTATACGTAGTAGAGAAAGTAAAATATTTTTTTGTTTTTTTTTTGATTCAGAGCGCCTCAAAATTAGTACTTCCGGTAAAATCTGGATATATAATTTTTGGATGGAATGTCATACTTCATCTACCCGCCTCTGTGGTGTAGGGGTGATGCGTCTACCTCACATTCAAGAGGTTCCGAGCTCGAATCGATTACGATGAGTTGCCAGGGCCCCCCCCCGTTTTCCCTTATCGTGAGAAGACGAATGTCAAGTAACTTTAAGCTCCGAGGATTCTGTGCTGGGGGTGTCCTACAGACCAGTGAAACAGGCTATTAAGTGCTGGGCTCAAGCAGAACACAAGAACTACTGGAACTCCATTGAGGGTTGCAGACATTCCAAGTTGTTTATTACAGACCTGGATAACAGCAAGGCAAAGTACCTGCGCGGTCTTAGTAGAAGGCGGCTTGCATGGGCAACAGGACGCATTACAGGACACTGTGCCCTAAAGTTTAATCTATACAAAATGGATTGTTTAACAACCCTATCTGTAGTAGATGCCTAGAAAGAGATGAGACTGTTACTCATCTGCTATGTGATTGTTCTGCTCTTGCGAATCAAAGAGCAAGTATTTTTGGCAATCACTTTCGAAAGATAGATGAACTATCGAAAGCCTCAATTAGCAGTCTGGTTAAGTTCATAACGATCAACAGACTACTTAACTGATGAAAAGGGGGATGCGCAATAGATCTTTAAGGTCGCAGTGCTTGGGCATAAAACTCACCCCTTTTTCAAACTACAACTACAAGCTCCGAGGATCCCGGGCTCATTCGAGCATCATTTTACGCATTTCGTGGTCCGATATGACCTACCAGCTTAAAGGAAGTTATATTTCAATACACCTCATCTGCTTACTGTAGATAACTTGATGATAGAGTAAAAATGGAATCTACAATAAACAAACTACTTCTCATCATAAATGTTATGTTTTTATATTAGATGCCTTCGTTATGTCTAAAACACGTATTTGTCTGTAACTTAAAACGCTCAACTCAAAGAATCCGCACATCTTAGTTGGGATAACGACTGGGTGGGTACAAACAAGATGATTTAGTGAAACCAAAAATATGCAGTTGTGTTCTAACATGAATTGTATTATTTATGTGCTTTAACAAATATTGATGCCAATAGCATATATTTTTATTTAATACAGGAAAACATTTCATTTTCATGAAAATTATGACCCACAAATGATCGCAATTTGTTCGACGACATTCTATCAGCGATAAACAACATCAAACGGCTGTTGTGACACTGACAGCACTAAGGTTGTACCGCTTTTTAATTTTATATATTATATTATTTTATATCATATTAGCTGACGCAATACTATATAACTGCGCCTACCACAGAAAAGTAATCCTTCTAAGAGAGGTAAACTCCTAAAGCTTGCACCATAAGAAGGCCTCTGGCTTCAGGTACGGAGCGGATTATCTCCGAGTTTGGCTAGTATTTTTGGTATCAGAATTGTAAATTCACAATTACATCCATGGTCTTCTCCTTCTGTGTGTTGCGTTCAACAATCGGTTAGTATCTACATTCAAATGCTAAATTCATATAGCCATTCATTTTCATTTGAACTTGTGCAATATAAAAATTGTGTTTTTTAAAGTTACTTCATGTTATATAAAGCTAATGAGTGCTAATAATTAATGGACCGATAATGACCGTTAAAATCAGTATGCCAATATTGTGAGTGTTTTAATCGGTAAATTGCAGTAGTTCCCACTAAAAAATGTCGATGTATCCAGAAATAAAAGTCACTGCTGTAAGTTATTTGCAAGAATTTATGACTTGTCCATTCTTTTCGTAATTCAGAACAGAGGCATTACTCTATATTTCACAAACATATTTTGGTGAATCAGGTGTCTTAGAGAAGTCAAATATTTTTTATCTTGGATAATATAGTTTTTTAAGAACTTTTCAAGAGCTCAAAAATTGTATTTCGTAGATTGAAATTTCACAGTTCAATTGAGTAATATGTTCAAGAAGTCATAAACCCTAGATTTTTACTATTATATATTTATTGTTTAAAAACAGTTAATAATAATTCATATCTGGAACTAATGTATGCATTTACTTATACATAGTCTTTAATCCTTACATTTTAGCACATTCCACAATTTTAACACCATGCGAAGGGGTGCGGCAACGTCTAGAAGGGGTTCTGGACTAGCTTATTATACCTTGCTTTTCACATACCTCCAGGGAAAGTAGTCAAAGAAAATGGGGATCTTTAAGCCCATAAAAAAGCTCAACTTTTAAAGATGATTTCGTTCCCAAAGAGCCGACGCATACTGTCGTGGAAATTGAAGAAGTTTTATTTTAGGAGGAATTGTAATGTATTTCCGTTGTTGGGGGAACTTGAAGTAGTGGCTACCACGTATTGTACAAAGTTTCCGGTGGCCTTCGCCCCAATGTTCACTTTCCGGTGGTCTTCGCCCCAACTTTACTTTCCGGTGGCCTTCGCCCCAACTTTACTTTTCGGTGGCCTTCGCTCCAACGTTTAGGGATCAACTTTGTATTTTAATGTTTCTTTAAATAGTATATATATTTATGTTTGCCTCTGCTGCATCTGTATTAATTTTGTAGAAACATGTTTCTCTTAACGGGGTGTGATACGGCTAAAGAATGTAAGTTTAAACAGATTATAATTTTTACTTCACTTATTTTATTAATCCTTCAAAAGATTAAATAACACTTCACTGATATAGAGAGCTGTGAGATTATTTATTAATTACTTGTACTTTTTAACACGTAAACTTTATATTCTCGCCGTAATGAATTTTCATCTCACACTGAATACGTATTAACTTCTCGAGCACGCGTCTCGCGTCCGGTTAGGAACGCTGTCTATTAGCAACTGGCGCCTGAATTTGTACAATTTGCTCTATTTCAATTTCTGATTGGCTAATCCTACTCCAATAGAATACTTTCATTTAACTTAAGCTTTTTCTGGTTGTTGATTGGCTATTTATAAATTGTCTCAAAAATTGCATTATTGTTTCCAATAATTATTTCTAGCATTATTAAACTTTCCAATTCATTATTGCCTCAAGGCTACCTCATTGTTAGCAACTTTTGACCTATATTCTCACAGCTCCTACATTACTAAATTACGTAATACATTCACATAACATTATTAAACATGTACAGAATAATATAAACACTAATACAATGACTGTTACATACATTTTATGTTATTTATACACATATAGCTTTAAGGTGGGCTGTTATGTTTTATATTATATAATTTGACTGATATCATTTAAGGGTTAAAAATACTGCCTCAAAATTGTACTATTGTGTGCTATGACACCACCTTGTTGGAACTATTTTGGCTGCTCTCTTGTATACTTTAAAAGAGAGCGTTCACAAATACATATTTTTATACTTCTAAAATCGTATTTGGAAGTACTAAAACTACAAAGAGGAAACAAAGTGCAGGCGAAAATTAAATGTGTTACAATACCCTTAAATACGAGGGCAAATCAAAAAGCCTTTGCCCTTTCTTTCTGGTAACATACGATACATACAGCCAACTAAACTTGTAGATATTGTTCCTTGTATCTTTCACTATTTTTCTGCATAGTCACCGTGCCGGTTCAGATATTTGTCCCATCGCAGCACTAATTTTGCGATACCACTGCGGTAGAAGTCGCCGTCTGACTACGGAACCACTGTCGCACTGTCTTGACTTCGTCGTCGCAAGTGAATCGCTGTCCTGCCAGGAACTTCTTCAACGGACTGAAAAGATGGAAATCACTAGGGAAAGATCCGGGCTGTATGGTGGATGCTCTAGAAACTCCCAGTGAAAGTTCCTTAGCTTGCCGACCGTCTTGTTTGCCACATGTGGTCTCGCATTGTCGTGGAGGATGATCACGTTGTCAGCATCGAGAATCCCGCGGCGCTTCTTTCTGATCGCAGCCCGCAGAAGTGACAGTGTGGAACAACATTCGTCGAAATTGATGGTGGCACCTCGCGGCATGAAATCCAGCACGAGCGGTCCACGGTAATGCCAGAATGCCCTTAACATCACTTTGTGAACAAATTGCGCAGTGCGGAATTTCTTTTTCAAAGGAAACTGCGGATGTTTCCACACCATACTCTGCTGTTTTGATCCCGGCGTGTAATGCAGTTTCTTTGTCAGTAACAATGCGATCCAGGAAATTGTCACCCTCCTCGGCATATCGTTGCAGATGATTCAAAGCAGCAACAATTTGCTTGCCTTTCATTACGTCATCCAACTGCTTAGGAACCCATCGACATGAAACCTTCCTGTACCCTAAGCACTCGTGAATGATGTCAAAAGCACTCCCAAAAGAAAAGTCGAGCTACTGAGCAATGCCTTTGATGCGCACGCACCGCTCTACTTTCACCATTGCATCCACGCAGGCAATATTATCATCAGTCACCGATACAGGTGGTCTACCCACACGCTCATTGTCATGCAGAATTGCACGGCCATTTTCGAACTCAGAACACCACCACCTCACACTTCTCAAAGCTAGACACCTTTCCCCATATGACGGCTGCATTTCCCTGTGGATCTCGATGGGCGTTCGTCCCTTATTCCATAGAAAACGGCTCGTAAGCCGTGGGCGTGTTAAGCACACCTGCCATTTTGAATGCACTGACAGCAGCGCTGCCGCCGGCAGCAGCGGAAATTCTATGAAGACCGGCTCATGAAAAGTCCACTACTTCGAAATGTATATGTTGGTTTTTATTTTACATTCGTAATTTGGCCGAAAAAAATTAGGGGCAAAGACTTTCTGATTTGCCCTCGTAGTAGTACCGATACTTCACTGTTTTTGGTGATGTATTATTCACAAGATGACATTCAATTGGTATACCGATCGCAGCTGGGCGCTAAAGTTGCAAGCGGACATAAGAGTACATGTGAAAAAGAGTGTGCCCCATTTAACCTGCATTGTCATTTAAACGTGAGACGTGATATAGCAGCGTGAAATGAAAGTGAAATTAATTCAAAACACTCTTGTCTGATATAGCAAGAGGTGTATACCAAAGATGTATACAAAATAAAACTGGGCATTTCTATTCTCAGGCTGAGGATGTGCGATTAATTCTTGAAAATTGTTTGCAGTGATTTATCAACATTTTCTGAAACATACTCATATTGCATTGTATAATTAAGAGGGCCTATAATATTGATTTTTCAATACTTTGTAATGCAACATAAATGAGTGTTTAGTTCACTCGGTATTTGCGTAATCAATAAACTATCTTCCCCTCGCTGCACAGGCTATTCATTGTATTCTAAAAAATTGCCGTATTAAATTACGGTCATAAAAGGTATTGGCTCCGGAGCTGATTGCATTTTTGTCTACAGGGTTATTAAAACTTTTGTTTCAAAATAAAGCACTCAATATAAAGTGGTCCTGTAGTCGTGCTCGATTTAGCATACAAGTTTCACTTATTAATTTCGCTAAAATTTAATATTAAAATATACTCTGAGAAAAACCTAGCGCAAAAAAAAACAGTAAAATCATATTCGATACTGAATGCATTTTGAGGAAGAGATAATGAAAACATTCCGTGTTGTCGAGCGCTGCAGGGAGCAAGGAGAAGAAATACAATGCGTTTCCTAACTACTAAAGTTTCTCTTCAGTTTGCACAGCACAATAGGGGCGCATATTGTTTATTAGGGTTAGTTATTGCTAACCTTCTGCTTCGTCGACTGGAAACCAAACCAAAATTTGCCGGAACATAATTGCTTTCCTTACATCACTGATCATTCACCACAGAGACAGCTTCGCAGAGTAACACTTGGGAAGGCAAGGTTTTAACTTCATGCAATTAGGATACTTCAAAATACAGTTGTTTACATTCGTAATGTTTCCTTTCCGCGTATTAATTTTATCAAACTTCCTTGATTTTATTATTACCCACCACGGTTTAAGTGTAAGATGGGATGTCTAACACACTTTAACTACTACGAAGTCAAAGTTTACGTATGCAAATCTTTAGGAAGAAGTTTAACAAGGTAAACACAGCAGCCGGAATAAAGCTGGAGTCGCAGGAAACAGGTATCAAATACGCTCTAAAGCCAATACTGGAAAACTAGCACTGAAAGAGCTGAAGATGATCTTCATTGCCATCTAGCGGGTAGAAATTTCAGCAATAGGTTTGCTCGCCAACAAACACATGTTGCATGAATTACATTCATTATAGAAAACAATGATAGAGAATTGAACAACTTAGTTTTGTAAATTTTTACAATAAGGCTCGCTAAAGGATCCAAAATAATTATTTAAACTTTCAGAGGATAGAGATAAATTGCGTAAATAACAGTTTTACTACAAGTATATTTCGAAATAACTAATGCATTGCATTTTTATTAAACTGGCGTAAAGTTACTAGTATCGCGTATAAGCAATTTATGGTTAACTTGAATGTTTATCGTTTGTTTCTTTAAATTGCATTTAAATGTACCTTTCGCAGTAAGTTCCAATGACAAATAAAAATATATGACTGGCTCTAGAACTGCTGCTCTTCTAAGTAAGCTGTCCTCTAACGCATTTAAAGGTAATACTATTACTTTCTCTACCACGTACACTTGGGTGCAAAAAACACTCCTTACTAGCTCTAAAACCCAAGTTGATTGGCAGCCTTTTTTCACGATGGCGGATGTGCACCAGAAGCTAGGATCCAAGGTAGATTTAGATTCGTTGAGAAAACATAATCAATTCGGTTTTATTAATTGTTCTTCCGTAGGCTGGAAAGGTAGAATCAGAATGAAAAGGTATATATGTCGAATTGGGGTATGTTATCTCAAGAGAAATTAAGAAAGCCTTGTTTTACCGGGAAAATTAGATTCACATGGAGAATTTCATGACGTATCATCATATCGACATCGTAGCTCAAATGGTGCAGCAGGGGTATGAGAAACTGAAGATCGGTGGTTCGAATTCCGAATTTGGTATTGAAGTTTTTATTCTGATTTTATCTTTCAATTGTTAATTCGGAATTAGCATTATCTTTAATAAATTTTATTATCAGAGTTTTGCAAGAAAAAGATTATAAAGAAGGTTACCAACCCTTTTCAAGTAATGCGAAAATGATCTTGTGCTATTTTTCTGTAATGCCTTTAGGTTTGCGTGGTTCATTTCGTATAACTCAGTTCCTTGTCATGCTTGTTTGTGACATTTTATAATTCAAAAGCAATGCAACTATTACTCTTTGCTTAACAGTCAACTATTACTAGTAGAAGGTACCCAATAATAATAATAATAATAATAATAATAATAATAATAATAATAATAATAATAATAATAATAATCTCATAACGCCCTAACCTATTAAAATACTTATTTAAAGTGAAATAATTTTTACCACTCCCTAAAACTTTATTAAACTCTTTTCCTTCAATATTACTTTTTATCCCGTTGCTATGCGTTTTTGAAGCTTCTGGTGCCATGTGAACTGCATTATGCATTTATAATTAAATATGCCACCTGCTTTACGTGACAGGTAACCACACTGGTAGTATTTTCTCCCACCAGTTTGACGCTGTTCTTTGAGAACTCCATTGCTCAAAAGCCATAGCTGTGCTATACCCTTGCTCATTAGGGATAATAAAGTTGGGTTTGTTTCCCATACTCTTTGTTCGTTCCAAATGACATTGTATAATAAAGAGGAAATTGTTTAAAACCAATTCTATTCAATCACTTCGCTTTATTAATTAAACCGTGCCCTTATGATTTGCCTGCGTTTGATTTTAAGTTTAAATTTTATATGAATTATCTTAGGACTTGTAAGCTTTACAAGATAAAAAGGAATATCCATCACATATTATTGTCTTGCCCCCTCTCCGAGGCCTCCTTCGCTTCTGAACCGAAATCGAACACTGTTCATTGGTCAGGGTTTCAGTGGCAGACTTGACATCAAACCAATAAGAGACGGACAGATCTGGCGAATGTCTGGCGAGTACCTTTCAGGTAAAATGATTCCGTTTCCCACCCCTTTAGCCGCTTACTTTGTTCAAACCAACAAGAGATTAACACATTCGAGTAGGTGTGAAACAACTAATCAGGGGATTCTGTTAATATTAAATCAGGAAAAACAATAGGAAACCAAAAGCATCGGCACTTTTTTGCACCGGACGCTCTTAACTGCTTTGCTTTTTAGCGTCTCATTATAATTAGGTGTGAAAGATCAGAAACATTGCTCAGGGACCTCTCTATGAGGTTTAAGGTTCCTTTACGTGCCGTAAACCTACTACACTAGACCACCGGCTTTATTTCCCTTCCGAAGGCAGTCATACTATGGATTTTACGCCCGAAAAAATCCATCGCCCTACGCCGAGTTTGAACCCGCGGCCTCGGAAACTAGAGGCTAGCATGGTACCACTAGGCCACGGAAGAAGACTCTCACAAAATAAAACCTTACCTTTAACCTTTGTACCATAATCTACTATTATCCTTTGTTAAATCCTTTTATTTCCTTTCTGAAACTAGATTCCAGGTAATACAATAGAAAATTTCAGTTTGTTTATATCCATTATCTGCAGGATCACTATGTTGCCATTCAGCAATGATAAATCTGCATATTTAATTAAAATAATTACTCGATCTACGTTTTAGTGGGGGATAATTGTTTAATGCACACGATATTCAGATATATTTAAAATGTAGTGAACATGAATACCCTCTGCAACTAAAATATTATTTTAATCTCCTACACTATCTCCTACGCCACGTATTTTGTGGCGTTATTAGATTGGAAACAAACTAATTTTAACAAGGTATAAAACAAAAACATCGTTTATCGATCTAAGTCCATAGTATATGACATTTTCAGTGTGAGTGTCACGCGATTGGATTAAATGCAACAAAAAAAAGTTCTGATGTGAATCATTTGCATAACTCTCGTTTATTAGTGGGTATACAAGTCAGGGTTTTTTTTTTTTTTTGTTTTTTTTAAGACTTGGACCCGGTTGCACTGTAGCCTAAGGCTTATACTGCTGATGAAGCCTATTTTATGTGTGTTTCATTTTAATCCAAATAAACCTTTTGAAGAAGTAGCTACATTTCATACATTTCACATTGCGTTACAGATAGAAAGAAAACAGCGATAGTCAAATGTTTAAGAACCGGACGCTATACGCTGGTCTTAAAATTGCATACTGTTTCCATGCAATTGCGAGAAACAACTGAATGTTAACAGGATCTTTCGAATGACCAAGTAAATAACAATTCGAACCATTAATAATGGATATCTCATAAATAACTTATGCCACAAAGAGCTTATTTGGAATAAATTGTGCTTTTTTAAGACATCCACATATTTTGTGTAGTATTTCGTCTATCGCTTAACGTTTACCAATTATACAAGATTATATAGAATTTCTTCGGAATAAAGAAGACTTCACAGGCTATTTCCAGAAAATTCAAAATATACATTATATTTTTCATCTAAATATCTGTAATATAGGGTAGTTAAATTATATTCGAACCCACTCGCGGCCTCCCTCTACTATGCGAGATAGCACGCAGTCGCCGGGGAAATTACGCCGGCAGAGGCGGACTAAAATCCTTACCTTATAATAGATGCTGGAAATGTTGACTTTCTGCTCTCAAACAGGCAACATATCTCGTGTAAATTTTCATTTTGCAATGGCTTGACAGAAGAAGAGGAATCGTATGGTTGGTTTCAGCAAGATTCTGCAACAGCATAAACGGCTGCCGAATCATTACATGCAATAAGAGAGGTGTTTGATGACAGACTAATTGGTGTTGATTGTATTCCCCTCGTTCTCCTAAACTAACGAGTTGTGATTTTTATTTATAGGGTTCTTTAAAAGACAAAGTGTATCGTTCAAATCCTCGCACATTACAGGAACTTGGAGAAAAACATTGTGCAGGAAATCACAAGAATTCCTGCTTCTGAGATTCGAAGAGTGAGAATATTTACACGAGATATAAGGTAAGGAATTTAGTCCGCCTCTTCCGGCGTAATTTTCCCGGTGACTGCCGGCTGTCTCGCGCAGTAGAGAGAGGCCGCGCTGGGTTCGAATATAATGTAATTACCCTTTATATGGTATTTTAATTAAAATCGTTAGAGCTATTTCTTAGAAAATTAAAACTTTCGAAAAAATGTTCCATGTAAAGCTTAGTTGAGAGTGGGGAGATTTTCTTGAAAATCTTCTTGCGCATCCTTGAATACCAGGTTTGGTACTTCTCCGACTTTTCGTTTTAGAGTTATACTGTTCACAGACACACACACACACACACACACACACACAGACCCACACACGAAACGTTTTCTAAACATGTATTTCTGGTGAAATCTCAGTATTGAATTTTTGGGTGGAATGCAATACCCTCTCTGCCTACTATGCACGTGGTAGGGAAACTAAAAAACCAAGTCACTGGCTTGACTTGCAGAATGAAAAAGCCATTATATCGCATCGCTTAGTTAATGCCTGCTCATATTCGGTGATCGCTTGGAGCTGAATTAATTTCTCGCCTTGGCGAAGGAAAAGGTGCGTGAAATAGGTTCGTCTGTGCAACGAAGGCGCAATACATTCTATTACGCACTGGCACTCCATCTTCTTGATGACAAAAAGGAATAAGCTCCGTTCCCTGTAGAGGTAACCGTTCGATACATCTCAATTATTCACGTTGCTCCGCTTTCCCGCGTACTGCCTAATAAAAGCGCCTTCACCCTCCTCGGAACCGATTTCCCTTGTCCAAGTGCGACGATTGTTCGCAAGATGGTGTTTGCAACCTTGGGTCAACGTGGAACAAATTTAATATTAAAGTTCTCGACGTGCTTTCACGAGCTGTTGGGCTACGGCCTGATAAAAGGGGCGCTGGCACGTGAGGCGGGTGTTGTGCCAAGATGGGTGCGTGGGGAGGGATAGAATAAAGATGAAGAAAAGTGAGAAACGCAACAAGGTAGGTCACTGAATTCCAAATCGCGGAACGCAAATGAAATCCCTCTTCTTTTTCTTTGCTTAGAAAGAATCTCATATGCTGCATTCACATGGCTTTTTCTACTCCTCTACATAATATTCTTACAAAATCGGCTTTGCACAATCCTTGTAGATATAAGTAGGATACATTAGGCCTAAGACAGTCAGATCGCTAAAAGATGGCTGCGGTGACTACAGAAAAAATCTGATTTCTTACACTGACATGACTTTCTTTACTCTTATACAAAATATTTTTACAAACGCTTATTCTCCATATGCTTCATGTTAATCGAGATGTTAATCTTATTGCCAATTTTCTTGTAGATGCAAGGGGAATTGGTAGGCTTTAAGCGATAGTCAAATATTTTAAGAGCTGGTTGCTATGTGAAATATTCCATTCTCTTTGCATTACCAGGACAAAAAATTAATAACGAATTCCCATTTGAGAAAAAGCATAAATATTGGAAAATGTAAGGGAATAACAAGCAATATCTCGAAAATGGTTCACTCAACAACAAAATGTATACCACATAAATTGTGTATTTTAACGCGATCTACATTTGTTGTGTAGTAAACTTTTGTCTATCTCTTATGGTTTACCAGTGATGCAAAAGTCGTTCACAATGAACAATACTTTTGGAGACATTCCCAGAAAATTCAAAATATACATTTTATTTGTCATGAAAGTATCTTGAATATATGATATTTTAAACAAAATCGTTGGAGCCATGTTGGAGAAAATTAAAAGTTTCCAAAAATGTTCTATGTAAAGGGTAATCTGGGGTGAGGACTTTCTTACAAACATTTGTGTGGCATCTCTGGAAGGTACTGAACCTGAATACCAAGTTTGGTGTTGATCTGACTGTTAGTTTCTGAGTTATGCTGTTCACAGACACACGGACACGTTTCCAAAAATACTTTTTTTGGATTCAGGAAGCCTCAAAACATATATTTCCGGTGAAATCTCGGTATCAAATTTTTGGGTGGAATGCAATACTTCCCCTAATTACTATACGTAGTAGAGAAAGTAAAAACGAATAGCGGCTTTTCACTTGAAAAAAAGTTATAGGTATTTGAAATTTGAAAAAATACAAGGAATATCTTTATGTACGTCATTACAATCATATTACATTGTGTCTCCACGAGTAGTCATATCTAATTGACCTTTGAAACATTCATTGTCTTTTACTTCTCTTTAAATTTATTCACACGTCTTCCCCCACATACCTAGCTTCAAGCTTTAAAAGCTTGTCCTCATCTCATAACCTTCACACACACTCTGAAAATCTTCACATACTTTCAATACCACTTCATCGAACATCTCTATACTCATATTTTACTATGAAGATTGCTAAGCTCTGGAAGTCACTGCCACAGGATGTCAAGGGCTCTCAAATTTAATATGCGCTTCATCATAGATTGCAGATTTATTTAAAAATAATTGTTCATTTAGAGGAAATATCCTGATTTTATTGTATACAGGGTGGACCATTTAAGTTGAGACTGTACAATATCTCCAAAACAAAACGTTATAGAAAGAAATGTCTTGAATAAAATTTGCTTGATATTATGGAGGAAAGTACATGTGAACAAAAGTATCCGACACACCCACAAACATACGTTTTTCATCTTAGGTGCATTGTGCTGCCACCTACTGCCTGGTACTCATTATCCGCGACCTCAGTAGTCATTAGACATCGTGAAACAGCAGAATGGGACGCTCCGTGGAACTCACGGGCTTGGTCAGATGATTGGGTGTCACTTGTGTCAGAAGTATGTACGCGAGATTTCCACACTCCTAAACATCCCTAGGTCCACTGTTTCTGATGTGATAGTGAAGTGGAAATGTAAAGGGACATGCACAGCACAAAAACGTCTGTTGGCTGACAGAGACCGCCGACATTTGAAGAGGGCCGTAAAGAGTAATAGGCAGACATCTATTCAGACCATCACACAGGAATTCCAAGCTGCATCAGGATCCACTCCAAGCACTATGACAGTTAGTCGTGAGGTGAGAAACCTTGGATTCCATGGTCGAGCGGCTGCTCATAAGCCACACGAAGGGAAAATGCCAAACGACGCCTCGCTGGGTGTAAGAAGCGTCAACATTACACGATTGAAAAGTGACAAAACTTTGCGTGAAGTGGCGAATCACGGTACACAATGTGGCGATCCGATGGCAGGGTGTGGGTATGGCGAATACCGGGTGAAGTCATCTGCCAGCGTGTGTAGTGCCAGTAGTGAAATTCGAAGGTGGTGGTGTAATGGTGTGGTCGTGTTTTTCCTGGAGGGGTCTTGCACCCCTTGTTGTTTTGCGTGACACGATCACAGCGCAGACCTACATTGATATTTTAAGCACCTTCTTGCTTCCCACTTTTGAAGAGCAATTCGGGGATGGCGATTGCAGCTTTCAACACGATCAAGCACCTGTTCATACTGCGCGGGCTGTGGCGGAGTGCTTACACGACAATAACATCGCTGTAATGGACTGGCCTGCACAGAATCCTGACTTGAATCCTATAGAATACCTTTGGGATGTTTTGGAACGCCGATTTCGTGCCAGGCCTCACCGACCTACATCGATACCTCTCCTCAGTTCCGCACTCCGTGAAGAATGGGCTGCCATTCCCCAAGAAACCTTCCAGCACCTGATTGAAAGTACACCTGCGAGAGTGAACGCTGTCATCAAGGCTAGGGGTGGGCCAACACCATATTGACTTCCAGCATTACCGTTGGAGGGCCTCACGAACTTGCGCGTCATTTTCAGCCAGGCGTCCGGATACTTTTATTCACGTAGTGTAAATGCCATTAGTCGTGTTTTGCTTGGAGGACGTTCGGATGGTGATTTTAGAGTCAATGAAATTTTTGAATGGGAACCTACCTTATTATGTTGTTTTTTCACTCCTCAGAAAAAAAAAACTAAAGAACAGTTGTATAGATCATTTTGCAATTGTTCTTATACCAACATAAACAACAACGAAAATTCTGAATAACTGTGTACGAGGAGTGCAATGAGATATTGTACAGTCTCAATTTAAATGTTACATCCTTTATATAGTGTATTCACATATTTTTAAAATATTCATTACTGTTAACTTAGTTTCTCCATATTTTCAATTAACTTAAGTTTACTATTCCTATAATACTCGTGTGTATTACTTCTGTTTCGTGATCCTTTGGATATTGCGTACGTGTAACATCCATGTGTTCAGAATATTGTAATCAGAATTTTTCTATGTGGTTGAGCGGAAGAAAAGGCAAACCGGCCTTAGTCCAGCCACAGTGAATAAATATCTCCGAAATGGTTAATGCCACAAAAATTGTATTTCACATAAGTTGTGGCTTTAATTAAATCCAAATGCTTGCATAGAACATTTCTCTCTCTTTAGATTTATCAATTATTATATAAAAGTAATTCAGAATGAAGAGAACTTCACAGGTTATTCCCAGAAAACCAAAATGTACATTTTATTTGGCAAAAAAGAAATATCTTACACATATGATATTGTGGCGTGTATGTGTGTATATTGTCATGTCACATTATGTGTCGTTGACGACAGCATTATTGGGGTAATTCTTTCGGCAACAGCTGTCCAGTCCGAGCCGGCGGATCTGGCGAGGGTTAGAGTGGGGGAAGTGAGCGTTACTTCTTTGTGTTGTGTGGATGAGCGTCATTTTTGGTCGAGTGTGTGGGTCTGAAAGTTTGTATGTGAACTGTATGAATGTAGCCTCGTGTGTGTAGCATCTCCCCTCAACTTCTTCCTCCTTATATTTTGTGTGGTATGTAGGGGCACCGTGTTTATACTGAATAAACTAATGGTAATGTGATTAATGTGAAATTTTGTGTATTTTGTTATAACTATCCCACGCCTGCTCTGAAATGTGTAGTTTAAGATCCTGGTCCTCTTGCTGCCTCTGCAGCTATGCCTCCCAATGTATATGCTAGGGTAACTAAAATTTAATATCTAGATGCAAACCTTTTGGCCTCGGCCCAGTATATAATATTTTAATCAAAATTGTTTTGGGGTAGGGGTATTTTCCTGAATATTCACGTGTCATATCCTCAGAAGATGCTGAACCTTAATACCAAGTTAGGTACTCAACCGCCTTTTCGATTTTAAGTTAAACTATTCACACACACCCGCGGGTACGCGCGCGCTCACTATTGTGCGCCCTGTTCTAAAACACTTTTATTATTTTATTCATTATTTATTTATTTAGTATATATTTCTACATGCTCCACTGCACGTTCCTAATATCCTTTCATAGTTGTGTTAATCATATTAATTACTTTTGAATAATACATGATGCTGATGGCTTTTGGTCTTGAATATTTTACACTTAAAATACTCAAATCATTGTCGTGATGTTTTGTTTTAATTTATCTGGTATATTGTTTGGTCCTTCATTAGTCTAATTTAAATGTCCTACTAGAATTATTTACTACTACTCATTGATATTTTTCACCACTTGAAAGTCTGAGGATTTCAAATACTTTGTAAATGGTTTTAAAACCTTTTTCACTGGGACAGATTTATACACTAGCCAATTGTCTAAGAACACTATATACTTATTATTATTATTATTATTATTATCATCATCATTATTATCATTATTATCATTATTATTATTATTATAATCATTCAGGGAGCCTCAGGGAGCCAATATATTTCCAATGAAATTTTGGTATCCAATTTTTGGGTGAAATGCAATACTTCACCCTATTATAGGTAAGCAGTAAAGTAAAAGCGGACAACAATGTTAGTAGCTAGACTACATTTTGTTTAAAATCATTGTTTATACGCTACTCATTTGTCTGCCCATGAAATTAAACTCCGAAGATATTGACTTACCTGGTCTTAATTTGTATGTACAAGTATAGGTTTACATATAAAATGCACATATATGGATACTCTGTATTATCATCATTAACGGAGGGCTGTCAGATGCAGGATTCTGCCTGGTTGTCAGGATACAATACGCACGCTTCATGATTACGTATAGTACGTACGGTCGATGCCGATATCGATTTTAATCATATTAGAAACAATTTCGATTTCCAAACAACAGACATACCTACACAGGAGGCATTGTAGCATTCCCTCCTTCCGTTGCCAAGATTTCGATAAGCTATCTTGTGTAACGGTTTCACGTTAAACCAATACGTATCAAGCAGCATGGGAAGGTAATTTTATATTATGGACTAATTCTGAAACTCTTGCTGTGTTGCAGCATATATATAAAATATGTTAACGTATTAAAATGGAAAATAAATCTGAGAATTGGAAAATGCAAGACAGCATGAATTTTAGAATTAGTCCATAATATAAAATTGATATCAACTTTCGAGGTATAGTATTACCGTCCGATGCTGCTTGATACGTTTTGGTTTAACGTGAAACCGTGAAACGTGTATATATATGACGTTTTTGAAAGTTGCAACACCAAGAAGGAAACACATTAATTCAATGAATTTAATACCACAGGTTAGGTACATAAGTAACAAATGACAAACTTTTCAAACCTATACATCACCTTTGAGCTCAAATATTCAGTATTTGGTGTGGCCTCTATGCGCTGCAATTAGAGCTGCTATATGCCGTGGCATTGAATCAAAAAAGTTCTGAATAAGTTCCTGAGGGATTTCCCTCCACGTAGTTTGTATTCGAGCCCACAAATCCGTGGCAATGGTTACTGGAGGACCGTGACTTACCAGATGCCGACCAACCATATCCCAAACATGTTCGATGGGTGAAATGTCAGGCGAACGTGCAAGCCAGGTAAGCAATGGTACCGTCGCTTTTCGAAGAAGGCTTGTACATTCCTCGCAATATGTGGCCGAGCATTGTCCTGTTGAAATGTGGCGAAGTAGGGGTAGTACCTCAGGCTCTACAAGCACCATTAGATACCTGTTGCTGTTCAAAGCGCCCTCAAATCGTAGGAGGCGAAATCGGTTGGTGTAACCAATGGAGCCCCAAAACATCACACTGGCGCGTGTCCGCTATGCCGCTTAACAATGCAGCTCTCCAGGTTGCGCTTACCACGGTACCGCCGGACACGTATGCGGCCATCACTGTAGAATACGTTGAAGCGGGACTCGTCCTAAAAGACTACATTTTGCCACTCAGCATCCCAGGAGGTGTTACATGCCCAATGCAGTCGGAGGTGCTTGTGGTTACTGGACAATGGAAGCCGAAGTAATGACATGCATGCAACCAGTCCAACCTGAAGCAGACGGCGACGAACCGTTGATGCAGACAAGTTCACACCTGTTGCAGTGCTCTAGCGTCGAGCCAACACTGTGGATGAAGCTGTACGGCCATGCGGACAAGATGACGGCCATCCGTGCTGTGGTCATGTTCCGTAGTGCAGTACCCGCTCTTCGCTGCGTAAGACCTTCATCTATCCACTGCTTCCACACACGCATCACTGTCGAAGCAGCATACCCTATACGGGCCGAAATATCACGGTATGACAAACCCGCTTCCCGGAGACCGATCATTCTGCCGCCTTCGAACTCATTCACATGCCGATATGGCTCCCTTTGACGTCGACGAGGCATACTGACACTCAATTTATTGTTTCCACCTTGTTTGACAAGCTCTGCAATGACTTCACTGGGCGCAAAACTGACCTTGTCGGACCGATACGAGAGGGCTCTGCTCGGCCTACGTGTAACCCATCCCTCTGCAAACCTAATCACTTATTGCTTGTACACTGTTCTACACTTCCACCAAGTTTGGAGTTATTCGAAAATTCTTTCTTGGTGCAATTTTCACAAACGGCAGTGTATATCGTACAGTCATACTTATAATACTAAATAATACATTTTATCATCTAACTTAATGCTATCGTGGACTAGTATAAATACCCTCTAATGCTTTACCTGATGTGACTGAGGTTTAACCTACAGTTGAATCACGCTGTTTTTACTTTCTCTACCACGTACCTAAGCAGATAGAAAAGGTATTGCATTCCAAACAAGAATTCGATACCAAGATTTCACCGAAAGTATATGTTTGGAGACCACGGATTAAAAAGAAAAGGAGCATTTTTATAAAAAGATCCATGTGAGTGTCTGTGAACAGCATAACTCCAAAACGAAAAGATACACTAAGATTTTCAAGAAAATCCCCACCCTTATCCTTTACATGAAAGTTTTTTCCGAAATTATTGATTTTTTAAAAAATAGTTTATTTTTATTAAAATGCCACATACTAAAGTTATTTACATGAAAAATAAAATGTATGTCTTGAATTTTCTGGGAGTAGCACATGAAGTTCTCTTCATTCGGAAGGAATTTAGTATAACCACGTATAACTGGTAAAGGTTAAGCGATAGAGAAAACGTACCACACAAAAATTTAGTCCTATTTAAAACACACAATTTATTTCAAATAACCGTTTATGGCATAAGCCACTTCTGCGATATCCGTTATTAAAGGTTCGAATTGTTCATTACATGGCCATTCTTTAAAGTCTTCTCAACATTCACTTGTTTCCTGCGATTGCATGGAAGCTGAATGGAATTTTAAGGCCAGCATATAGCGTCCAGTTCTTAAACATTTGACTATCGCTGTTCTCTTTGTATCCTAATGAATTACTGTACAATGTATACATTACTGCAAAGATTTAGTTGGATTAATATGAAGTAGATAAGAAAATAACCTTTAGTATGAATAGTTTATATACCCACTAATAAACGACAGAGGGTAGAAAACTCATGTGAATGTATCACATAAGAATTTTTTTGTTTTGTTTTGATATACGTTTGGCTCAAAATATTAATATTTCATTTTACCAGTCTGCATATCAATATGACACGTATCAGATTCTACCAAACAATTACCTCTACTATCAAAGCCGTTAACTAAAACTTTTATTTTAGTGAACGCACGAAAGTAATCCAAATAAAACATGACCACCATAAAAGCATTAAAATGCAGATTAATTCGTTTTCTATACGTAATAACTCCGCACCACAGCTGGTAACGACATACTGATCAGGAGTTACTTTTATGTATTCGTAGATTTCGAAACAAAACCATTCTGTGGGTCCTAAAATGAACAATTTAACCTGAGAGAGCAGAAAAGATCGACAAGTTTCTCGTTCGCACTCTATAATCCCGAATTATTGGTTCCAAGCGCGATTGTCGATATGGATTTCGAAGTCCATTCACTAACGAAGATTTAAAGTGGTACTATATTGTCTGGTATACAAGAACGGAAAAGTGTGGAAGAGGTCGATAACATGGAAATGGCTGTGAAATATATATTGCATTCAAGCGTTGTACAGTGCTGAAGGGATAAAACAGGTGCGATGTATTTATCTCACTGAACTGCTACTTCAAAAGAGTGAATTTTACACTTCAAAAGCCGAAAAGCCTGCCTACATTTTTATGGCTGCTGTGAAACACTTTTGATACCCTATGAACAGAAGTTTTCCTGGTTTATAAAAAATATAAAAATATGATTGTTACACTCACATGACTTTCTCTACTCTTGTACAAACTATTTTTACAAACGATTTTTCTCCATATGCTTCATTTAATCGAGATATCGAGATGTTAATCTTATTGCTAATTTTCTTGTAGGTGCAAGGGGAATTGGTAGGCTTTAAGCGATAGTCAAATACTTTAAGAGCTGGTTGCTATGTGGAGTATTCCATTCTCTTTGCATTACCAGGACGAAAAAAATGAATAATGAATTCCCATTTGAGAAAAAGTATAAGTATTGGAAAATTTAAGGGAATAACAAGCAATATCTCGAAAATGGTTCACTCAACAACAAAAATGTGTATCACATGAATTGTGAATTTTAACGCGATCTACATTTTTGGTGTAGTAAACCTTTGTCTATCTCTTATGGTTTACCAGTTATGCAAAAATCGTTCACAATGAAGAATACTTCTTGAGACATTCCCAGAAAATTCGAGATATACATTTCATTTGTCATGAAAATATCTTAAACATATGATATTTTAATCAAAATCATTAGAGCCATTTTTGAGAAAATTAAAATTTTCGAAAAATGTTCCATGTAAAGGGTAATTTGGGGTAGGGAGATTTTCTTGAAAAACCTTCGTGTCGCATCTCTGGAAGATACTGAACCTAAATACCAAGTTTGGTGTTTATCAGACTGTTCATTTCTGAGTTATGCTGTTCAGAGATACACACACGAACATGTTTCCAAACATGCTTTTTTGGATTCAGGGGGCCTTAAAACATATACTTCGGGTAAAATCCCGGTATCAAATTTTTGGGTGGAATACAATACTTCCCCTACTTACTATACGTATTAGACAAAGTAAAAAGCACTCAAATCATCTAAAAATGACAGTAGTTAACTGCAACTATTTTATAGGACTTATTACAACCAGAAACTGTTAAGAGTGTTACTCCTTAGATATGTAAAGCCTAACGCAAAATAATTAAGCAACAGCCAGAGAGGGAGTTCGATTTGGAAAGCGTCGTGAGCATTCGCTGACGCTGGTTCACAGTACACGATTTAGTACCACTCTGCGTTCGTTTCAAAATTATGCGATAAGTAGGAATATGCCTTTCTATTTGGTTGTATGCATTGTAACAGGGCAGTGAAACGCATGTACGTTGTAATTCGAACAACTTGGGTTCGAATTTCTGGCGCATGTTTCTTTATTTAGATTTTAATTTGTTAAATATATGGCAATGACGTATGTTTTCCATGCATAAGGTAGCTATTAATTTTAAGACATTCATGCGTAAAAACACAAGCAAATTATCTTGTTTTCATAATAAGTGCCATATTAAAAATTTTAAACTGAAAAACAAAACCAAATATGTAATTTACTTAATATTGGATACGCAAACTCGCTGTCTCATTCTTCAGTTATGAATGCCGCTGGCGTGAACATTTGCGCGCACCTCATAGACTTGGAGTTCTCATGATACACATGTTAGCAACTATACTGACTATTGCTATGGCTGAGCGCACATATAAAGACGAAGCTACAAGAAGCTCTGCCCTTATGTTAGTGAATGTTGCTGGATACTCTTTGTCGTAGGCTGAAAGAACACTTGAAGTGTCTATATCTACGGCTACGAGGTGGGTGTGGTTATCCAGGGAAGGGATTGCTCGCCGTCGACTTCGTTCGGGTCAAAAACATTTCTCCACTCCTCAGCAGGACACTGCACTTCTAGAAGAGGCGGACAGCAATTCCTTCTAGCATGTGTCTACTATTAGAAGTAATTCTAATTTCCCTCGATCAAACTGCACAGCCTTGCGTCGTTTGACTACAGCAGGGCTCTTTGATTGATCGGCAGTTAAGAGCAGCGTTTTATGACGATCACAGATTATGTTGCCTCGCATTTGCGGAAGAAAATGTCAACCATAACTGGAATAGAGTTATGTTCACAGACGAAGTGACACTTTCATCTACAAATGGGGAGAACGCAGCTGTGTATCGCCCCAGAGGAAAACGTTACGACGCAAAATACATGGCACAAATTGGTTGCCAAGGTCGTGTATCTGTGTCGTGTTGGGTTTGGATGTCACGATATGGGCTAGGTGTTGCAGTTGGTTGGCGCATTAAAATATAGCCAGCAGTATAAAGACATCCTCGGAAACATCACCGTTCCTTCTGTAAGGACTAGACATCCCGATGGAATGATTGAGTTCCACCTGGACGACAAGAGCAGGTTTCAAACTGGTTCTTGCAAAGGCAAGGTATCACAGTGATTAACTGGCCTCCTTCCTCAACAGATTTGAATCCTATTGAAAATGTGTGTGCAGAGGAGAAGAAAGTTTTGGAGTTAAATTGGCTCGCATGACACTGCAAGACAAAAGGTTTTGTGGATGAAATTCAGGATTATTGGGAGCAAGTACCCTCTTGTATAAATTTAACTAGGCATTTGATATCCATATCGCATAGAATGAGGGCAGTAATAGAAGCAGGGTGTTCTCACACCAGATGAATTTCTATTTTGTTTTCTCCTTCATTAGTACCATAATATTTAATTATTTCTAACTTAGTTTGAAAAGAAGTGTGTTTCGGTTTTTATATGCCAGTATAAACACTGAAATCAAATAAGCCTTAGCAATTGGAAATTGTATCCTTAATAAACATTGCGTTTTTCTGGAAAACCGAGATTTCACCGGAAATACATGTTTTGAGATCCCCTGAATCCAAAAAAAGCATTTTTGGAAACATGTCCCTGTGTGTCTGTCTGTGAACAGCATAACTCAGAAACGAATAGTCGGATAAACACCAAACTTGGTATTTAGGTTCAGTATCTACCAGAGATGCGACACGAAGGTTTTCAACAAAATCCCCCCACCCCAGAGTACCCATTACATGCAACATTTTTCGAAAATTTTAATTTTCTCAAAAATGGCTCTAACGATATTGATTAAAATATCATATGTTTAAGATATTTTCATGACAAATAAAATGTATATCTTGAATTTTCTGGGAATGTCTCCAAAAGTATTCTTCATTGTGAACGACTTTTGGTAAACTGGTAAACCATAAGAGATAGACAAAATTTTACTACACAAAAGATGTAGATGGCGTTAAAATACACAATTTATGTCATACATTTTTGTTGTTGGGTTAACCATTTTCGAGATATTGCTAGTTATTCCCTTAAATTTTTCAATACTTATTTTCTCAAATGGGAATTCGTTATTCATGTTCTTGTCTTGGATATGCAAAGAGTATTAATCTGTGGCAAAGGGAATAGTACTGCACCTAGCAACCAGCTATTAAGAGATATGTATATGCTTAAAGGCTACTGTATTTCGATACTGCCCTTATATATATATATATATATATATATATATATATATTTTCCCCTTACATCTACAAGAAAATTAACAATAAGAGAGAGTCTGCAAATGTTTAGCTCGATTAACATGAAGTAGATGGAGAATAAGCGTTTGTAAAAATAGTTTGTACAAGAGTAGAGAAAGTCATGAGTGTAACACATCAGATTTTTTTTGGATTCAGGGGGTCTCAAAACATATATTTCCGGTGAAATATTTGTATCGAATTTTTGGGTGGAATACAATACTTCCCCTACTTACTATACATAGTAGAGAAAGCAATAATTTTCATGTTAACTGCAGTTTAACTCAATTTGTCTAACTCAAGTATGGAAATTGGTACTTATTCGATTTTGCGCTCCTCTTTCTCCTCCCCCCGCTCGCTCGCTCTCTCTCTCTCTCTTTCTCTCTCTCTCTCACACACACACATGGGCGTTTTTCTAATAATGCATCTCTTCGGGCTACGTGGATATCAAAACGTGTAACTACGCTGAAATCTCGATTTTGAATTTCTGGGTAAAATATATTTTTTTTATTTACTATATTTAAGTTGTAGACAAAGTAAAATGCCTTAATGCATCACTCCATATGTGGAATGTGTTTCTGCAATGACGGCAAATTGTTCATATCACAATACCATGAACACACATGAGTTAACATTTTGAATGAATTACTAAACAGAACCTGACGAGATAGTCATTAGATCACCTTCAGCTCTGAGCCACCAATAGGAATTAAATTAATCCGCAGGTGACCGGTTTTGGGTTATATATTAAATCCCAAACCTCACTCTGCAGCTTTTGAGTACATTGAGAGGTACACATCATTGTGCCACCTGTGTCAATTATTTTCACCTATTAATTCATGTCGCTCCTCATTACCGTCGCCTTGCTTGCAAATGCTGCTAATACTCCCAAATGAGCTCAAAATTGTCCACTGAGGGCAAATAACGATAAGGAAGTAACGTAACTGCCCCAATAAAATGCTGAATTATGGAAATAGTAGCCGTCCGCATTGGTTGTATTTAAATTATTCCCGATTACATCGAAAAACCTTCAGTGATGCACACTCTTTCAGATATTACATCATCATACAAAGTGTTAGATTTAGCATGTACTCAGCTTTACTGGGAATAACTGCGTTTTCATTTCACCATAACATAAGAAATGCAGCCGTTAGGACTGCGACAATTTTGAAGCCGTACCCTTTGCTTCAAATGTTGATAACGTTTAAGGTTACCTACTTTTTTTGACGAGTTCTACGACATCGTCATCTCGTAGCGTGTCTCATTCGCTAGCTGCTCCAGTGGTAAAGCTGTGTTGTATGTAACTCCTTTACTTCCTTTTTACGTCACTTGTCGAAATTAATGCATTCGCTATCCCCCGTGCGTTCGATTCCCATCCTATCCCCACTGTGACCTTGGGTTTTTCGTGGATTTCCCTAGTCGGAAAGCGAATACTGGGGTGCTTTCTCGTCTACTACGATTTGCTTTCCATCATTTGGCTTTTATTCCGTTTCCTTCTCATCTTTCAGGTTTCGTGGCGTATGGCGGTGTCGGAAGATGGCACGGATGCTTGCGCACAGGAAAGAGTACTCTCCGTGGACATTGGAGTGATGCTTGATCGAAGGGTTCTTTATTGTCCTCTCTAGACAGCTCCAGCAACAGAGCGGGTCCTCGAACCTGGAACTGATAGGTACCTCCGCGCGTCTCTGTGACCTGTCTCCCTGTAGCCTCCTGTGGTTCCTTCACTTTCTTCTAGATGTGGTAGCCACATTCTTGGAGCGTTTATACGGAGAGAGGGCAGGACGTCACGCATTTGAAACCAACATCTCGATCAGCTGGTGGAGGTATAAGCAGTGAATGCAAGACGAAATTAGCGCGTGAGTTTTTCCTCTAGTTGGATTAATTCAAGATTTATACACACCAACATTACTAAGGTCTCATATTGTGCAGATTGTGGCTGCAAGGAAGCATTCTGAAAATATTCTAGCATTTCTTTTCACAGATACGTAGGTACACATTTATAAACAGCACAGTGCAAAAGTAATGATCCATTTTTTTTTGTCAGAATTAAAGTACCAAATTTGTTCAGTTTATTACTTACACAAAGACGACGCAGGTATACAATTTTACATTAATATTTAAAACAACAATACACGGGAAGAAAAGGCAAAGTTTAAATTAAAAAGAGTTAAAGAGTTAGAAAAATATGCTTGGTTAGATTGCTTTGTGTTGTTGACATTCAGATTTTTAACACCTTACGATAGGGTTCTACGCATATCTCAGTCTATATGTGTTAATGTGAAAATCCTGGAAAAGAAAGAAAGAAAGAAAGAAAGAAAGAAAGAAAGAAAGAAAGAAAGAAAGAAAGAAAGAAAGAAAGAAAGAAAGAAAAGGAAAAAAACAGTTACCCTATAAGCTATCGATTCACTTCTACCCTTTTTACTTTCTCTACTACGTATAGTAAGTAGGGAAGTATTGTATTCCACCCAAACATTTGATGCCGAGATTTCACCGGAAATATATGTTTTGAGACCCCCTGAATCCAAAAAAAGCATTTTTGGAAACATGTCCGTGTGTGTGTCTGTCTGTGTGTGTGAACATCATAACTCAGAAACGAACAGTCGGATAAACACCAAACTTGATATTTAGGTTCAGTATCTTCCAGAGATGCGACACGAAGGTTTTCAAGAAAATCCACCCACCCCAGATTACCCTTTACATGGGATATTTTTCGAAAATTTTAAATTTTCTCAGAAATGGCTCTAACGATTTTGATTAAAATATCATATGTTTAAGATATTTTCATGACAAATGAAATGTTTATCTCGAATTTTCTGGAAATGTCTCCAAAAGTATTCTTCATTGTGAACGACTTTTGCATAACTGGTAAACCATTAGAGATAGACAAAATGTTACTACACAAAAAAATGTAGATTGCATTAAAATACACTATTTGTCATATACATTTTTTTTGTTGAATTACCATTTTCGAGATATTGCATGTTATTCCCTTAAATTTTCCAATACTTATACTTTTTCTCACATGGAAATTCGTTATTCTTTTTTTTTGTCCTGGTAATGCAAAGAGAATGGAATACTCGACATAGCAACCAGCTTTTAAAATATTTGACTATCGATTAAAGCCTAGTAATTCCCCTTGCATCTACTAGTCAATTAGCAATAAGTTTAATATCTCGATATCTGGATTAACATGAAGCATATGGAGAATAAGCGTTTGTAAAAATAGTCTGTACAAGAGTAGAGAAAGTCGTGTGAGTGTAACACATCAGGTTTTTTGTTTAGGTATTTTAGAGAAAATGTGGCAGTATTTGAATTTAACAAAAATTGTTAAAGCTGTGGATGTTTTGCTGTCGATTTCTTCTATGAAATTAATGGGGATGTCAAGTGCAACAGCATGGGACTCGGAATCTCATTCTATGTTCTTCGTGTTAGATGCGTTTTTTTTGGGTGTCACATTTTATTTATAATGTTAACTGCTTTATCTGAAGCTTTCTACATCTTTCTGCAATTAAAAATGTCTAATACAACTGAAATAAAGACATCTTTTCTAGATACAAGTAGGAGCGATAAATAACCTACATAGAAAACTGTAAAGAAATAAGCTTATTTGTTTACCTGGTTTGGCATTTGAAGAGCTTTGTAGGTTAATTCTTACGTTACCCTTTGTTGGCCACATATAACGGGAACGTTTCATAATGGCATCTTAAGTTCACTTTAAGTTATCACTGTGCAATCCACAAAAACATGATTTTGAAAACACACTGGCTAATATTTCAACCCCAAACCACGTAAACCCACATGCTAAGGCAAAGTCCCTTTTTGTGGTGAAACACCAACAGCTTGTTCATCACTGTATATATTTAAATTCTGCAATAAAACAACTAATGTTGTTTTTTCACTACATAAGCTATCTTCCACCTTACCAGGTTTTCAGGTTAAGGTTTAAGTTTTAAACATGGAATGCACGTTATTTAGTGCTCTTATATTAATAAGCCATCACAAGGGACTCTTAGATGTACACATATTGCTTGTCAATACAAAATTCATGTTTATTTTAACATTTTTATTCCACCCTTCCATTACGGCTTAGGGGCGACATTGCACTTTCCTTTCATCGTCGGTATACATGTTAGAAGGCCACAATAGATCTATGTGGGTCGCACGGACTGCGCGGATAGTTGAACTACTGGCACTGGCGGTGAATTCCAATTTGAGTTCTTGTGTGTGATGTGTATGAACATTGTGGCGTAACCAGAAAAAAAATCTGATGTGTTACACTCACATGACTTTCTCTACTCTTATACAAACTATTTTTTACAAACACTTATTCTCCATATGCTTCATGTTAATCGAGATATCGAGATGTTAATCTTATTGCTAATTTTCTTGTAGATGTAAGGGGAATTGGTAGGCTTTAAGCGATAGTCAAATATTTTAAGAGCTGGTTGGTATATGGAGTATTCCATTCTCTTTGCATTACCAGGACAAAAAAATAAATATCGAATTTCCATTTGAGAAAAAGCATAAGTATTGCAAAATTTAAGGGAATAACAAGCAATATCTCGAAAATGGTTCACTCAATCAAACAATTATGACATAAATTGTGTATTTTAACGCGATCTACATTTTTTGTAGTAAAATTTTGTCTATATATTATGGTTTACCAGTTATGCAAAAGTCGTTCACAATGAAGAATACTTTTGGAGACATTCCCAGAAAATTCGAGATATACATTTCATTTGTCATGAAAATATCTTAAACATATGATATTTTAATCAAAATCGTTAGGGCCATTTTTGAGAAAATTAAAATTTTCGAAAAATGCTCCATGTAAAGAGTAATCTGGGGTGGGGGATTTTCTTGAAAATCTTCGTGTCGCATATGTGGAAGATACTGAACCTAAATACCAAATTTGGTGTTTATCCGTCTGTTCGTTTCTGAGTTATGCTGTTCACAGACAGACACAGACGGACATGTTTCTAAAAATGGTTTTTTTTGGATTCAGGGGGTCTCAAAACATGTATTTCCGGTAAAATCTCGGTATCGAATTTTTGGGTGGAATACAACACTTCCCCTACTTACTATACGTAGTAGAGAAAGTAATAACTGGAGGGTTATGTATAGTGATCCAATTTTTAAATAATTTGTATCAATTTAGGCCATAAGTATGAACTAATCCTGAATTGAAATATTTAAATAAATCATTTTATATCCACAGGTTAAGGTGCGGCAGTAAAATTACAATTAGGAGAGGATGTTTTGCGTATCCTAAGCGACAAATAGGTTCTGACATGAGAATTACTGACCACTGTGAAGTATTTTATATTACCGCTGCAGGGGATTTTATTTCACTACAAAATAAGGTTTCTACTCATGGTCTAAACTTAGAGACATTGCACTTATTTAAAAACCACTCAAATATAGCACCGAAACGAAAACATGTCCCCGATTGGAAAGGTTGAATCAGACGACTGAAAAAGTCAATACCTAACCGGGATTTGAACCACGGATCCCCTGGTCTCCGTCCGGTTAATCTAACCACTGAGCTACCATGGAAACGTGCCGGTAAGATATTAAATTCTCCAACTGATTCGCATTTATCCCGGTAAACCACAAGGAGATCTCAAATTCTATTGAGATGACATACCCCAATGGCGATTTACTATGCTGTAGGTACTTTAAGTCCCGGGCTTCATAGTTTCGACCACTATTAGGTCGATTAATAGAATTCCTCCTTGTAGTTTGCTGTTTGACGCTGTTTAGCTACTATAGCCCTTAGAGTCCCATTCTATATTGAGTGTAAAATATCCAAAATTTTGCTCAGAGACCTCTATCATCCTTGAGGTTCTTTAACTTGCCGTAAATCTACGACACGGGACCACCGGCTTCACTTTCCTTCCGAAGGAAGCGTTGCTAAGGATTTGTTTACCCGAAAAAATCCATCGCCCTCCGCCGGGTTTGATCTTTGTTTATGCTGGAAATATTTCTCAAAAATGAACAACTGAAACACAGAATGTTTTAGCCAAGGGCAGGTTATGTAAAGGAATGATTCGTCTCCACAAGTTTTGTTCACAATTTGCATTCTAAGCTTGTTTTCAATCGGTTCTCAGAGTTCGATCCCATGTTCGAATATGTTTCGCAGCAGCAAACACTCGCAGGAAATGCTGCTAGCGATGTACATATGAATAGAGCAGTCACGCAGAAAATTTGTGGTGAATATGGAGACAAGATGCTCCTCATACGTCAGAGTGACATGTGCCAGCTGTTACAGCCGATAAGGAGTAGGGTGTTCGGTAAATGGGAGACAAAGTGACAATGTTGTACCATCTTTCTGAAAGCCTATTTCTATCGTTAGTCTACTATAAACCTCATAATTTACATGAAGTTCAAATGCGTCTAATGAAAGTAAGAATACACCGTGTCCCAAATGTCCAGGATTCCTTTTCATAATTTCATACACAAAAACTACAGATTATACAGACAGAGGCATAGCTAGGGGGGTTTTCGGAGTTGAACCCTCTTGCTAAAAAAAACATAAAATTTAATAGCAAAAATAGCTTCGTTAAAATAATAGGTTGGGGAAACGAGATACTTCCTAATCGTATCACTGGTAGTGTTATATTTATGTCGCATGTCTTAGACAATATGACCAAAGGTGACAGCAACAGAAACTGCATTTAGAGTGTGTGGTACAATCATGTTAAGATATCGGGGACATGGAATTAATTGTTCTTCCACATAAGCCGTGTGTTGGACAAGGCTGGAAAGGTACGTAGGTAGATAGATAGATAAGGTATCTTTATTGGTTTCAAATTATTGAAGTTATTACACAAGTATTTAGTGCATGGGTCATTGACCGTACATGAATATTTAAGATATAAGTTGGGTGACAAAATAAACAGAAAAAGAAAACAAAACAAAAAGAAACAAGAAAAAGGAAAATAGACCTATCTTCGCGCACTTTAGCCAAAAAATTGCCCATGTTTTTCCAGTTCCTCTGGTCAGCCAGTAGATCCCAATATGCCAATCTCTTTCTTGAAGGACTTAAGAATTTTTCTTTGAGTTTAATTGTACGCTGGTTCTCCCACTGTGCACATTCCGCCAAAATATGTACCCAGTCCTCATCCAAATTATACAACAGGCGGATTCTGCTGCCAGAATCGTCAGTCATTTTCTGTGCCCTCCAACCCCCCAGTCTAAACCATGCCATTCCTGATCTTTCCTTACTTCCTAAGTTAAGCATATGTGCCTCTTTACCCCAATTCAATTTTATTTCATTTGCTAGACTTAGAGACGGTTTAACTTTACAATCCAATTCTATTTCCTGTTGGTTGATGCCTCTTAGTCTTCTTTTGACTCCTTTCCATATGTTTTTGTCATTTGTTAATTTCAGTATCTATGCATCTATAACATCTAACTTTTCTACCAAAATTATCAAGACCACAAAATTATTTTCAAAAGCTTTTCTACAAGATGAGGATCTAGGGAATTTAGCAATATTGTCACATAAAAACTCCTCCTACAAATTTAATTTTAAAGCTTCCTTTGTTGAAGGCTGCCCCTTGTGTAAAGCACAACAAATACAAAATTATCAATAAGAACACACATAAATGATTGAATAGGGCAATACCAACGGACCAAGTCACACAATGAAAGTATGTTAAAGGAAATAACAATAATAACAAACCGAGGGGGTGGCTCAGTCGGTAACGTCTCTGGCCCACATTCGGGAGATCCCGGGCTCAAATCCCGTGGAACGACCAATCTTTCAGAGATTTTTTTTTTGTGGTTTCCCTCAGTCGCCAAGGTAAACACTGGATTGGGTATTTAATACAACCCAATTCCACCTCAAGTCTGAAACAATAATAAAATAAAAAATAAGTGGTAATAGCGAATGCTATGCCATATATCCACAGACAAAGTAAGCAGATAGACTGGATGGCACCCTAATGCCATTTGCACGAAGCAGAAGATACGGTTGCTATGCGCTGGGTCTCTACGGGCACGTGACGAAGCAAGATGGCATTTCCGGGGATGAGACTTAGAAGGCTAACTGTCTACCTTTCTATATGAGAGCGGTAGTTGTACTGGGCGGCACCTTCATGCCATCAGCACTGCACAAAGCAGAAGATCCAGTAGCTATGCGCTAGGGGTCCCTGATGGAGCGGGTGGTTACAGGGATGAGACCTAGAAGGCTAACTGTCCATCACACATCGTTCTAAGGGTTATCCACTAACAGATCCGTCGCGATATGACCAAGGAGTTAAAGCTACGTAAAACAGAGTAGAATAGTAATAATAATAACAACAACAAATTGCCAGTTTGGTTTATTATTTAAAAAAACATTCTAAATATCTCCCCAATGAGGGTTTCTTGAGATGTAAAGAAATTATAACAACAAACAGCTCATGTAACTTTAGTCTAATTTTTTACGAACCGTGCCTAGAAACGCACATTTAGCTTAAATTTACAATGAACAGCTGCAAAAATCGTTGGAGATTCCTGGAACAGCGAGGTTTAACATCTGGCGTGAAAGAGGAGAGAGGTAGACACAGGAACCTGAGGCGTTTGAATGCTATGAACAAAGGGCGATTGCTTGGTAGGTGCAGTGATGGGTGGTTAGTGAACACTCATTCCTATGTGCAGTAAAGCAAGCACCCGTTTTTAATGAAACCTTAGTTCAAACACTCCACTATTCTCACCCTTCATAACATTCACTTCACGACTCACTTAAAGTGACTGTCGTTTCCAGTCCTCAACCTTCATAACAAACACTTCGTAGCGTCATTCCACTGGGAGGCTATAACACTCTCTTTGCCTCCCCCTCCAACAGAAAGAGAGGGCTCGCACAGAAATCTCTTGTAACTCACTCTAATCCTTATTCCCAGCTTTTCATTTTCGTTTACATTCACGAAAGTGCTCATGACGAAACGACGCCTATGATAAAAATATTAATTCATATAGACAGGTGTATGTATCATTAGTTTTATTGAATGAAGAAGAACGTACAATTTAGCCAGGATAAGGGAAATATATAAATCACTTCTGATACATTGTTACTTTTTGTAACATCCAAAAATTAGATGTAGAGATTTCACTGCAAATACATGTTTTGAGCCCCCTGATTAAACAAAAAGCATTTTTATAAAAGTTCCGTGTATATTTGTAAACAGCATAACTAAAACTAGATGTTTGATCAATACAAGAGTTGGTATTTATATTCAGTATTTTCCGATGCAACACAAAAAGTTTTAAAAATTCCCTGAAACTTAAACCACCCTTTACATGGAAACATGGTCGTTATTTTTTATTTGTTATTTTCTCCAAGATGGTTCTAACGATTTTGATTAAAATATGTGTTTAAAATATTTATATTTCAAAATATAAATCTTGTATATTTTGGGAACAGCCTCTAAAGTCCTCTACATTCGGAAGGAATTCTGTATAATTTTGATAAACGGTAGAAGATAAGCTTATTTCACAAAGAATGTGAAACTCTCTAGAACACACAATTTAGTTAAAATAAACTTTTTGTGACATAAGCAATTTTCGAAATATCCTTTTAATTGGTTTGAATTTGTCAACACCTTTGTCGTTTTCTAAAGTGATGTGCTATTCACTTGTTTCTGACAATAGCCTGGAAATAGTATGACATTTTAAGGTAAACATATAGGGATGATATCGATTCGCTTTCCTCTCTCTCCTTCGTACCTATAACTAAACTTGTAATGAGAATAATTCTGTGAAGGTTTATTCCAATTAACATGTAGTAGACAGAAAAATAAACTTCCATAAGAATAATTAGAAGCTATATAAAAATAAGCTATAGTGGATAGATAAAGTCATGTGAATGTAACATCAGAATTTTTTTCCTTTAGGGAATCGTTTTCCTTAAAATGTATTTTGCGTGTCTGTGTGTGTGTGTTTGTGTGTGTGTGTGTGTTTTCATTCGCCGTGGATGAGCCTTTTAATTGTATTAGAATTCATTAACAAGCTGCAACAAGCTGGGAGATTTATAAATACTACTACATAAAGTAGGAAGAAAATAAAACTCCACATGTAGGCTTAGAGCTATGTAATCTCTTCACGTTTAAAGTACCTGGATTGAATTATCGCAAAGAATTTACTTACGCCTCCTGCCGATAATAACTCAAACGACGTAAAAGATAGAAACAGTTAATAAATTATTAAAATAATTTGGATTAACAGTCACAAATAGAAAATAGCCAAAGCGTTATCACGAGTTTAGTTGATAAAATAATTTACAAATTTGAAATATTATATAATAAGGGTCTCAAGGGCAAAATTGAAATAAAAGTTATATTTAAAATCATTATTATACTAATTTTTAACGTTGCTTTTAAACCATCCCATTTTGCTAGAACCAGGACATTCAGTATATCAACATATCCATTATTTACCACTGCAAGTAGTCATTGAAACCATGCTACACAGATAACACAGTGCACAGAAAAATATTGGGACCTATATAATATCCTAAAGGTCAAAGAGCATCCGCGACGCAATACTCCGCTAAGCAAATATGAAGGAAGATTAAACATCACTGCTGCCAATTGCTGATAAAAGTTGGGACAAATAACAAAAATCTGCATGAAAACGTTCGTTGCATTGTCCGTAAACAGAAGCGTATTTCACATGTAGAATTCCATACTATCGTCGAGTAGCAATCTGTTTCGGTTCCCATTCCTCTAATTCATGAGCTGTTACTGCATTAAAAAAGAAACTACGAGTCTTTTACATCACAAAAGTTGACGTTTAGGCCAGGGTTCCAATGGCAGTAATTTACTGATTTACTGACCAGTACTAAACTACATATTTTCTTCAGTAAAACAGAATGGCTACACTTTACTGCTTTTTAACCCCTAAATGCCGGCATTATTTTGCTAAATACGCCGCTGTTCCTCCTAATTACTAAACCGGCATTCATATCCTTTTCACAGGCACCACAATCGAAGCGATTCGAATGGCCGAGATTGCTAGGGCCAGACCAAATAGACTGGTCACCCGTTCAAAGCCAAACGTCCTGAGTTCGATAACAGTGATTGTAGTCAACTGTGCCTCTGGTAAACATTGGGGAGGGCCCAAGTAAAATTATTGGTGTAATGCACGTTTGGATGTGTTTACACTTTCTGCAGTTACATGGATTTTGCTTCTTATTCTTTAAAGCTTTAGTGTTTTCATTCAAAAAAATAATATTTTTACAATATAAAAAAAGCTATAAACACCTGTATTTTATTGTTGAAGGTTATTATAATATATGATTAAAAAAACAAACCTTAACAGAACATCTAGTATAAAATGTGCTCCCATCAAGGGGGTTGAGACCATTACTTTAACTGAGATCCCGGCTACTCTGTGGTACCAGCGGTGTACAGTGCGAAGTGGATGTGCATGCAACACGATCACTATAAACAAAAATATGTGGTGCATTCATACGACTTTCTCTGCCTCTATTTTTATTAGTGGGTATATAAACTATTCTTGCTAAAGCTTTTCTTCTGTCTACTGCATTTTAATCCAAATAAAACTTTACAGAAATACCTAAATACTCATTTCGTTATAGATACAAAGAGAACAGCGATAGTCGTATGTTTAAGATCTGGGCGCTATATCTTGCCTTTAAAATTCCATATTGTTTCCATGCAATCTCGAGAAACAACTGAATGTTGACAGTACTTTAAGAGAATGAAGAAACAAACAATTCCAACCTTTAATAATGGAGAATTCAGAAATGACTTATGCCACAAAAAGCGTATTTAATATAGTGTGTTTTAAAGATATCTACATTTTTGTGTAGTACGTTTTCGTCTATGCTTAACGTTTACCAGTTACACAAGATTATACAGCATTTCTTCCGAAAGAATTAGACTTTACAGCCTATTCCCAAAAAATGTTAATTAAAATCGTTGGAGGCATGTTTTAGAAAATAAAAGCACTTGAAAAATGTTCCATATAAAGGGTAGTTTGAGGTGCGGAATACCAAGTTTAGCATTTATACGATTTTTCGTTTTCGAGTTATGCTGTTCACAAACACATCGACCTTTTCTAGAAATGCTTTTTCCTATTCAGGGGCCTCAAAACATGTGTTTTCAGTGAAATATCGGTATAAAATTTTTGAGTGGAATGAAATACCTTCACTACTGCTATTTAGATGGTACGGAAAGTCAAAATGACAAGATTATCTTTTTTCGTTGGTTATTTTGGTAGACTTGATCATTTTCTTGCAGGCCTCGACTTTCGCATATGTATTCTTACAGGTAATCGCGAAGGTCTGCCCGGGAAATAAATTCCCCCCTTCTAAGCCCAGGGCTAGCGCCATCAGTGATGGACTTTTACTAACCGGGGTTTTCCCATGAGGCCAATACCTAGAGTCTAAAAAGGCCCCCCCTGCAATGCGGGAGATGGAAGTGGATACGCCACTTACGCGCGTCATCCCGAAATGGGCGACTACCGATAAACCTCGGTAGGGCCGACAGCACTCTAGCAAGCCGTCTACCAGCTATCACTCATGGCTGGTGCCGGAGATTCTCGAGGCGTCTCACAACCCCGCCTGTGCGGATAACCAGCCAAGCGTACCCAATCTCCCATGGGTGTCGGGAACCACTGCCCCGCCGAGTCCAACCCAATCCGAACAACTCCCTTTCCGGGAGGGGCTCGAAAGTTCGGCCCAGCGTACTTCTCGTAACGTCAGAAGAACCACGAGTGCTAAGGGTCCGCAGCGCCCGCACCACGGCAGCTGAAGGGGTCGGAACCCCTTCCCTACGGGGATGTATTCTTACAATCTTCGTTCTCAGGATTATACTGAACGGGATATTTCTCAACTTCAATTATTACTAATTCGCTATCAAGCTCCAGAACTATGAATGCCAGTGACAGGTTCAATCCTACTGCCGAGAATAGGCTGGGTTGCTTTTATTTTGTAAATTACTACACTGCCCTGGCTCTATTGGTAGTAGTCTACTGTGATCGTCTTTAATACCACGTGTTATGTCTTTCTCAGTTATGCTTCATGGCCTTTTTACTTTCTCTACTACGTATAGTAAGTAGGGGAAGTATTGTATTCCACCCAAAAATTCGATACCGAGATTTCACCGGAAATATATGTTTTGAGACCCCCTGAATCCAAAAGAAAGCATTTTTGGAAACATGTTCGTGTGTGTGTCTGAACAGCATAACTCAGAAACGAACAGTCGGATAAACACCAAACTTGGTATTTAGGTTCAGTATCTTCCAGAGATGCGACACGAAAGTTTCCAAGAAAATTCCCAACCCCAGGCTACCCTTTACGTGGAACATTTTTCGAAAATTTTAATTTTCTCAAAAATGGCTCTAAAGATTTTGATTAAAATATCATATGTTTAAGATATTTTCATGACAAATAAAATGTATATCTCGAATTTTCTGGGAATGTCTCCAAAAGTATTCTTCATTGTGAACTTTTGCATAACTGGTAAACCATAAGACAGACAAAATTTTACTACACAAAAAAATGTAGATCCCGTTAAAATACACAATTTATGTTATGTACATTTTTTTCTGAGTGAAGCATTTTCGAGATATTGCTTGTTATTTCCTTAAATTTTCCAATATTTTTTCTCAAATGGAATTTGTTATCCATTTTTTTATGTCCTGGACATACAAATAGAATGGAATGCGCCACATAGCAACCAGCTTTTAAAAGATTTGACTATCGCTTAAATACTACCATATTCCCCTTGCATCTACCAGAAAATTAGCAATAAGATTAACATCCCATTAACATGAAGCATATGGGGAATAAGCGTTTGTAAAAATAGTTTGTACAAGAATAGAGAAAGTCATGTGAGTGTAACACATCAGATTTGTTTTAAATAGAGCTTGATAACTATTTTCTCTATAATCCTGACCACGTAAATACTGCAAGAATACAAATGCTAAAATTGAAGCTTGGAAGAAAATAACCGAGCCTGCCGAAATAATTTTCATAAAAAATGATAGTCCTGTCATTTTCGTTTACAGTATCGCAAAAACCAACAAAAAAGTTATAATGATCTTGCAGTGCACATCCACTCTGTCTGGAACCGCCTGGGCCTCAGTTAAAGCAGTAAATGTAACTCTACTACAGAAATATTGTAGCGCTCTCTGGGGCTCATGGCCCCGGGGGTTGCTTACAACGGCGTAGGTGTAAGCGGTAGAGCGGATTGGTTGCCGGGATGGGGAGTACCATAGGGATATTAATTAGCAGCCGGGGGTTGTATAAAAAACTAATGACTGTATTCACTAAGGTTTATCTAGATACTGAGCCTCCCGGGAAGGGGAGGGATACATGCAAGAGCAAATACATAGGATAGCACTAGAAGCGGAGAGGGACATAGTACCTCGACCTACGCAGATTTTTTGTGCCTTGGCCTTTGATAGGGCGTCCCCGGGAGGGAGGTATGAGGTGAGAGGAGAAGATAGCGGACGGACCATGAGGCACGACAAGGAGAGGGCAGGGTCCCTACAATTCACAGATTTGAACTCTCAGGATACTGACTGGTACAGCCGTCCCCCCTCCCTCTGTGGGCTTACACATCCCCTGGGAGGCACGGGACCCGGATAATGCTCGCAATCCGGGGACGAAGGTTTACTCAGAGCATCTTTTCCCTTGAGAGACGCCGAGCCTCCAGCAGACACTTGCAACTTTGAAAGAGACCGGCAGATTAAAGGTGAAGTGAAATGAGAATTGAGATGGAGTGGAGGGACGGGAAATTCAGGGGATGTAATGATCCTTCCCAGGATTCGCTTGGCAACCTGGGGAAACCACCGAAAAAACCCATGCGTCAGGAAGATCGACAAGGGGATTCGAACCCACGACCTCTCAGATACGAGCCACAATCGTTACCGCCTGAGCCATCCCGCTGATAGAGCTTAGACATAACTATACATCTCTTACTTGGAAACCTCTGGTCAGACTTTCTGTGACACTGTGTTAAATATAAAATTAATTGGATTTGTTGGCATCGAGGCCCTGACGAGCGTAGTTCGGCTTCGTGGCGTGTCGAAGAATGAAAGTGATAATCCAGATTCGTGGCCACTAAATGCTTATCCGTGAGCTGAGCAAGTGATCCGGTGTCCTATAAGCCGACCTTCCCCTATTTCAGCATCTTTCGACACTTCTTAAAATCTAACGCAATTCCTGGACCGGGTTTCGAATTTCACTACGAGCCACTATAATACGAGTATAATAGTGTCCACTGAAGAAGTAAATTACTGTCAATGGAGCCTTAGCCTTACAGCATATAGAACAAAACTCTGCTAAATTAATCGCCCTACGTGGTGTAGTGATTACATGCTAGCTTCTAGTTCCCAAGGTGGCGGGTTCAAATCCGGCGGAGGGCGATGGATTTTTTCAGGCGTAAAGAACCTTAACATGGCTTCCTTCGGAAGGGAGGTAAAGCCGGTGGTCCCGTGTCGTAGATTTACGGCACGTAAAAGAACCTTAAGCCTGATAAAGAGGCTTCTGAGCAAAATTACCGATTTTTCACGCCCAATATAGAATGGGACACTAAGGATTACAACATTAAAGAGCGTCCATAAATAAAACTCAATTTAATATGCTAAATTAACAGGGGACATAAAAAAACCCAATACTTCATTTACATTTACGTTTAGTTGCACATAAATATAGTTTAATTTTGTTAATTTCGTGGTGCCATCTAGCTGTACTTATTGTAAATGAACGCCATGGAACAAAATGACTTAACGCGTGTGCTCATATTGGCGCCAATCCAGAATTCTTGTTAATTTTCGAATTTCTTATTAAATAACCGATAACACCCATCCCCACACACACTCACACAGGTGCTCTGACATTCAAACTCCACACTCGGGGTATACCGTGAAATTTTTTGTTTAAAGACAATTTCTGAAGTCCAGCCGGGAATCGAATCCGGAACACCTCATATAGTAGGTATTTTCTCTACCGAACGAGCTCTGGGACTAGTAATAGCAGTTAAAATGTGTTTTCAAGTATTGGGATTTCATTTAGTGGTCCCCTCTCTGTTGGCATGGAGCCACAGCAGTTCTGCTTAGGCAAACCTTTTGGCATCCCCGCTATCCACAGTAGACGCTCGCTAATTCGAAATCGGATAAACCGAAAACTCTGTTAATCCGTAGTAGCTGCTCGGTCCCTGTCAAATTACATGGAAAAATCTACCCCTTAAACGGAATTTCGGATACTTCGTCCTACGAACTAAAATTTGGTCCCCTCGTTACATGTTGCATACGTTATTCTTCGTTTAAACCGAATATGTATGTTGTGCTGTGTACTACGGTATTTTCGTTACGCATTTCACATAATTTTTATCAATTTTCTTTTTCACTGTCCGGACCCATGCTTCAAAAAAGGCTCGGGAAATCCCCAGAAAGGAATTTCTGTGTTTGTGTCTTCTGAGGGAGAACTATAGCATTTTCAGAAGACGCATAAAATCAATGCTGTCTGTGTCTGTGGGGGAGGCACATGGAGTAAACGAGTAAGATGCTAACGAGTGGGCACTGGAGTTTCAATCTAAGTTCTCTTATCATCACCTAAGAAATGTGTTTAATATGGGTGAAGCAATCGTTTTCTATAACTTATGCCTGAATAAACACTACGTGCCAAGGGCGAAAAATACCATGTAGGAAAATGCAGCAAGGAGAGATTGGCGATGGTCTTGTGTTGTGGTTCCGAGAAGCTCAAACCATTATTGATTGGAAAACACAAAACTCCACGTTGTTTTTAAAAGGTCAACCTATTCAATCTGCCAAGTCAGTACGAGAGTAACAATAAAGCTTGAATGACCAAACCTCTAAGATTCAAGCACAAATGGCTGCGAGAAAGAGGAACATTTTGCTAACCACTGGTGGGCACATTTCGATGACCTGGAACTTCCGAAATTAGAAGTTATCTTCTTACTAGCTAACACCACCAGCCGTCTGCAACCATTGGATCAAGCAATAATCGCCTCAATGAAGCGTAATTACAGACGCCGACTGATAAGGCTGCCATCAGTGCAATAGAACTACAAGAAACAGTTCCACATCGGATGTACTGCAAGCTATCCGCAACATATCTACTGCGTGGAATAAAGTTACATCAGACACCATATCTATTTTAAGAAGGCCTGGACAGCAACTCATAACGCCTCTAAAACTGAATAGGAAACCGATGATCAACATCTGAACTTATAATGTGGATACAATTGAGATTCTGATGATGCTCTTCTACACGCTTACACCCGGTTGGTGCCCTCTTGTACCATCATTATGGAAGAATGGACGTAGATAGACAACAACAGCTTTGCTGCTGAAGAACCAGTCATCTGCTGATGATGCAAAAGAGAATGGTAATTCTTTATTGTCAACTTCTGAGGAGGAACATGAAGATACGACACCGCGACCCCGCGCTGAAGTTGCAGCTGCAGTTTCTGTTCTCGGGAGATTTGCTGCCACTTCTGATGTCTCCATGGCATTTCAGGCTGCCCTAAATGAGGCATCTTCAGAGAGTGCCATTAATATTACGTCCAATACGACCAACGGTCTGCCAAACAAAAATTAATGATTTTTTTTCAAATTATAGAACTAAAATGTGTAATGGATAAGAGTTGTAACTAAAACATGTGTTCCCATTAAAACTTACTGTTAAAAGAACGCTATATTTAAAGTTTTTATTAAGGTTATTGTTTGTTGTATTATACGACTCACTAATTCAATGAACACAATATTGTTCCAAATAATACTGTTTTAAAAAAATTACGACAAGCATTTGACAGTATGCTTTTTCAATTAAACAATTGCCTGATATACCGTATGAAGCAGTTATTTTTACTTCTTCTTAGAAGTGGAACACCCTCATTCGTTGGTACACATAACAAGAGAGAAAGTGAACTAACCAGTCGTATTTTATCATTTCAGATAATACAGGACTATTTTTACAAAACCTCGTCAATTCAAACTTCGTTAAACCGAATTGGCTATGCTTTGGTCCCGTGGAATTCGGATAAACGAGGGTCTACTGTAGTATAAACTAACTCCAACGGCTCGTGTGGGTTACCTGGTATAAGCTAAAGTAAATCCTCTTACAGTTTTGGAAAAAACACACCAACAACAGTTCAGTAATAATTATTTGTAATACTTTACAACACACTGATCAGTTGTTTTTATTTCATGTGTACCTTGACAGGAGTATACTGCGTGATGTTTTACTATAGTATACAGCGATACAAGTGTAGTAAGCGCATCATTGGAGAACGAGAAGTGTTTGAAAACACGAGACGAAATCCAGTATGTTATCGCATATATTGATGATACGGATTCCTTCATAGGATGCTGGGAAGATGCTGTATTTGCTAAAATAAATGTGTTACTGGCTGCGAATAATTGTAGGTGACCAATTCAGAGCAATTATGTTACCGTTATTAAATGAATGATGTAGCATCCGAAATGTTGCGCAGCGGGGCTAAATAGAGGAATTGATTTAAACAATATCTGACAAAGGGGTAATGCTAGATACAGTGCCGAAAAAAGTCAAAGGACGACTATGTGATACAACCAGCCAGGTTAATAGAATCCCAGTGTAGACAAAGATCAGCATTGGAGTTACAAAATGAAATAAAACCTAGCTGGTGTAAAGAAACATATTTTTTGGAACTATGTATGAAACAGAAGACGGAAATAGCATAGCTTAGGTTGGTATTGTGGAGAGTTCATAAGATTGTTGACGATGCTGATAGAAGGATTTGACCATTACGTGGGGAACAGGAAGATGGATATATATATTTTAGCACCATGAGTACAGATTGAGGGTGCTAAGAGAAAACTGTTACCGGAGTTATTCTTTGCTTGCAGTTATTTTTTCACGCAGAACAGCATGCTGGGAGTTTATTGGGCATACACTTAGTGAAGTACGTGTACTTAGGGTATTTGTGTAAATAATGCTTAAACATGTTTGATACTTGAGCATTTATCTGCGAGTATGTGTGTGTATGTGTGTGTGATTGGGTATTTTTTGTTTTGTGTGTGTGTGTATTTACAGTGTTCTAAATATCACACACTAGGTGTGTCTGTTCGATTTTGCAAGTTAAGTTTAGCAAATCGGTTATTTTTCTGGAGAGTATGTAGGGTCTTTCGACCCATGCGACGTGTTACGTAATTACGTAACATTAAGTACGTAATAAATAACATTACTATTAAAAATGTCATTGCATGCTATTTTATCGGTTAATAATGATGCAGTAATTTGTATCACAAATTATTTAAATGTAAAGAGTGATTATAGTATGAATATGCATTATTATGTGACATTGATTTGAGATGTTTGTTGATTGTAATTATTGTTGGGAAGCAAGTTTATACTGCCTTACTGAAACTGACAATAATAGCGTGCAATAATGCAACGAGGGGGTGAGCTGTTTATCATTATTGGAAACGAGAAAGTTACGTAATGTTGGCGCGTTTTTCTTTAGAATTTGCTGGAACATTTCCCTAGAGCATATGTATTCATAATTTTCATTGGATATAAAAATAGACGCTAATGTTGGCGCGTTTTATTAGCCAATTGCAGCTCAGTTATAATCTTTAGGCATATCGGTGTGTAGGTGTATAAAAGGTAGGTTAGAGGTAAAGACCCCGTCAGTTCATCGAAAATATTTGTAAAGTACACGTCGCCTTCAGTCAGTCAGTTCGTCGAAAGTATTTGTACGGCACACGTCGGATATCAATTTGCAGGTTACGCGTAACAGAGTTATGAAAAATCTCAAGTGTTATAAAGTTAATTATACAAAAAGTTGAAGTACGCGAATTAAGAATTATCAGTAATGAAGTTATTATAACAGTTTCAGTTTGGCGAGTGTCAAGATCAATGTGTAAATGTGATAGTTAATGTGTTCGACAATAAAAGTGTAAAACAAATTTCTTCATCAGTGTTATCTTTGGATAAAAGATTCCTTTCCGTTTACACAACCTGTATAAAGAGAAGTGCTTGACCAAAAGATCATAGCTAGCCGGAGGACAGAGAACCAAAATTAAATAAAATAACAGTAGCATTCTTTCAAACGAACACTAATACTGCCGCAAATTGCTAACACCAGATGGAGCTAACAAGGCTAACAAATGAATCACGTCACAAGATGGCTTCACCATGTTGAGTAAACACATACACAAATAACATTATAAATAATACCATCGCAAATTGGCTCCCAAACGTGGGGCTCAACAAATTAAATAAATATAACATTACAAGTATGCCACTTCAAATTGGCTACAACAACGTGGGGCCACAATAATGTTAAATAAATAAATTAACATAACATAGATAATACTTCAATAATTAGGGGTGGTAATTTTTAGCTTTTGAAGCATGAAGTTTTGCATTTTGATATGCACATCTCGTATTTTACAGTTTTTATGCATCTTTAATTTGAAATGTTATAGCATTTTGATGTGAAACATATTCGGTGATAATTTTCATAAACAGGTAAATGTCCTTTTAAAAAGACATTAAGTGAAAATAAAATCATATTCTAAGGGTTTAGTAGTGAGATAAAAAAGCGTAAAGCAAATTGTGGATTTATTTTAAATTGATATAGGTTAAAACAACACAACACAATTGGTACAGGCTAAAGCATAACACAAAAAAGAGAAACTTAAATGATAAAAATCCTAAACTATAAAAGTGAAATACACGATATTAAATTAAGTAGTGCAAGTTCATGAATCATTAACACTGTAGAAAGAAATCGTAGAACATACCTCAAAATTTTGCTCTGTTATTCGTGTTCTGCTGTCACTTATAATTTAATTGTATTTACTGGAAGTCTTTCAGTATCCATGCTGTTATTAACGGGACTTCAAATGCATATACAACTGCTTGTTAAACTCCGGATATTAAGCGTTAACAGCTTATGCAGGCAGTCTGCATCTTTATTTTTCTGCATAATTTCCACCAGCTTGAAATGAAAATCTTCGTATCTCTCAACAAATTCTTTTTTATATTTAGTTAAATATTTCAAATACTTTTACAATACTCGGCCAGCAGTGAGAAGATTGAAATCTGACAGTCTCTTGGTTGGGTGAGACAATTGTGGATTTTTTTCCATGTGAATGCTCAAACTTTTGTTGTACTTACGCATACCGTCCTTAAAGATATTTTGTTTAATACTATTTGGAATTTCATGTTTTTCCGTCTCTAGTAAGTCAAATTGAACCTTTCCGTTCAACTACTTTCCGTACTTCAACACCAACATATGAATACATTGGCCCTGCAATGAGCATATGTTACAAATGACTGCGTCCATGTCTAATTTAATATCAATACAATATTTAACCAATATATAAAGTATTTCGACATACGTAGTATGAAACAAAATATTGCACAAAACTGCAGGAAAGTGTTTTTTTTCTGAAACACTTCAGAAGACCTCAGCTTTGCTTCGGCCATAAATTTTTACTCCCCCTAAAGAAATCACTTCCCTATATAGTTGCGTTAATAACACTTTCATGTTCCTTTATACATTTACATTTGAAAAATATATCGCGAATTGCAACATATTCCGCGTGTATATAGTTTTTTAGAAAATGTTAGCATTGTGGGTCAATTTCGCATTTTGTCGCATTTTTAAAACACATTAAAATGAGGTTTACAGGCCATGAAGGATTAAAATACACGAGTACAAGCCTTTATGAGCATTTCGCGCTATATCGCATTTACAAAAAAAAATCTGATGTGTTACACTCACATGACTTTCTCTACTCTTGTACAATCTATTTTTAAAACGCTTATTCTCCATATGCTTCATGTTAATCGAGATATCGAGATGTCGATCTTATTGGTAATTTTCTTGTAGATGCAAGGGGAATATGGTAGCTTTTAAGCGATAGTCGAATATTTTATCGCTGGTTGCTATGTGGAGCATTCCATTCTCTTTGCATGTCTAGGACACAAAAAATGAATAACGAATTTGAGAAAAAGTATAAGTATTGGAAAATTTAAGGAAATAACAAGCAATATCTCGAAAACGGTTCACTCAACAAAAGAAATGTATATGATATAAGTTGTGTATTTTAACGCGATCTACATTTTTTGTGTAGTAAAATTTTGTCTATCTCTTATGGTTTACCAGTTATGCAAAAGTCGTTCACAATGAAGAATACTTTTGGAGACATTCCCGGAAATTTCGAGATATACATTTCATTTCTCATGACATTATCTTAAACATATGATATTTTCATCAAAATCGTTAGAGCCATTTTTGAGAAAATTAAAATTTTCGAAAAATCTTCCATGTAAAGGGTAGTCTGGGGTGGGCGGATTTTCTTGAAAACCTTCGTGTCGAATCTCTGGAAGATACTGAACCTAAATACCAAGTTTGGTGCTTATCCGACTGTTCGTTTTTGAGTTATGCTGTTCACAGACACACACACAGACACACACACAGACACACACACACACAGACACACACACAGACACACACACGGACATGTTTCCAAAAATGCTTTTTTTGGATTCAGGAGGTCTCAAAACATGTATTTCCGGTGAAATCTCGGTATCGAATTTTTGGGTGGAATGCAATACTTCCCCTACTTACTATACGTAGTAGAGAAAGTAAAAATCACCATCTCTATTGGTAACAGACAAGGTATTTAAGCGACAGTAAAATTAATTACTAACAACTGTTCAGCATGTCCGTTGCAGTACCTAACATAACATCGGTGGTGAACTGGCGAGCGGTTATCTACACTGGTTGTTGACCTCAAAAAAGCAGTAACTTGCAGCTGCTTAGCTACTGCATGAATTATATCTTAAGTAAATATTACCAAATAAAACGTAAATGTCCAGATAATATTTAAATTTTAAAATTATATGCTGCGTCTGTAATAACAAATATATCAAGAATTAGAGGATTTAATGTCGTTCATGCACATGCGTTCAATAATATAGAAAAAAAACACGCAAGTACGTTAGATTACCAGTACTGAATACAGGAAATTCATCTTTCTACCATGCAGAATGAACAGAAGTGGATCAAAAATGCTGTTTAAGTAGTTTATTAAAAGAGGTTCCTTTGGAATACAATTCGCCGCATATGACTGATTCATGTATGATGGAGCACTGCATCATTTTTCTCTTGAGGCTAGAGCAATTTTAGATCAGCAATCGCCAAAATAAATGGATACATCGCACTATTGACTCTGCTCGTTCTCCCCAACTCAGTTCATCGTGTATTTGCTCGCGGGTTATTTCAGTACCATTGTGTATTCAAGTTCCATATTCATTTCGTGGAAGTGATCGCTTATTCCTCTTAAATTACTGCCGTCCCCGCTACTTTCAAATCCTAGGATGAGGAATGCCTTAGGTCAGGTTAATCTTGTTTCTCCAAGTGTGTACAAGATTGTAAAAAAATATAATTTGTTACAAATACGTAATTTACTGTATGTGCTAAATCAAAACAAGAAACGCTAAATGTTTATATTTACTATGAAATATTTTAGGCTCCACTACAGATATAAGAATTAAAATAATTGTATCGTATATTGAAGTAAGCACGTCACTTGTACTAACTGGTAATTTGTGTATCATACGGAAAAAATTAAAACAAAAATTATTGTGGCATTTACATGATTTTCTCTACTCACTCCTCTACAAATATGCTTATAAAATCATCATTTGCTATGTACCTACTTCATGATAATCGAGATAAAACCTTCATTACAAATTTACACATTTCGTTTTGGGTATAACTGATAAAGCGATAGTCGGATTTTTAAAAATATTACATTCACACGACTTTCTCTACCCTCTATCGCTTATTAGTTATATAAACATTATTCTTACAAGCCTATTTTCCTATCTATTTCATTTTAACCCAGATAAACCTTTCCGGAAATAGCTACGTCACACATTTCGTTATAGATACAAAGAGAACAGCGATAGTCAAATGTTTAAGAACTGGACGCTATACGCTGGCCTTAAAATTCCATACTGTTTCCATGACATCGAGAGAAACAACTGAAAATTGACAGAAGTTTAAAAACGCATGGCTAAGTATTAATTCGAACCATTAATAAGGGTTATCTCAAAAATTACTGGCGCCAAAAAAAAAGTTACTTGAAATAAATTGTCTGCTTTAAAGAGATCTAAATTTTTTTGTGTAGTATGTTTTTCTCCGTTTAATGTTTACCAGTTATACAAGATTATACAAAATCCCTCCCGAATGAAGACGACTCCACAAGCCTTAATATATAAGGTATTTTAGTCAAAGTCGTTTATAGCCATTTTTTCAGAAAATCAAACATTTCGAAAAATCCTCCATATAAACCGTAGTTTGGGTGAGGGATTTTCTTTAAAATCTTCATGTCACATTCTTGAAAGGTACTGAGCCTAAATACCAAGTTTAGTATTTCTCCAATTTTTCTTTTTTGAGTTACGGTTTCAAAGACGCGCGCGCGCAGATCTTTTTCTAAAGGTGCTTTTTCTGGATTCATGGAGCCTCGAAACATCTATTTCCGGTGAAAACTAGATATCAAAAGTTTGGATGGAATGCAATACCTTCTCTACCTACTATGTACATGGTAGAGAAAGTAAAAAGTGAATCGCTGTGTGATAGCTTTAAAATTCCATGTTATTGCATTACCACGAGCAGAAAGTAGTTGACAATTCAAACAATAACAAAAGTAAGAAATATCTCGGAAATGGTCAATGCCACAGAAAATGTTATTTGATAATTGCGTGCGATATATACATCTTTTGTGCAGCACGATTTTGTGTATCTTTTTACGGTTTATCAGTTATATTAAGTTTATACAAAATTCCTTCCGGATGGAGAGTGGTCCACAGGCTATTCCCAGAAAATTCAAGATATATATTTGTCATATAAATTACCTTTAATGTACGGTATTTAATCAAAATCGTTAGAGCCACTTTGCAGAAAGTCAAAATTTTCGAAAATCTTCCATGTAAAGGGTAGTTGGGGGTGGGAAAATTTTCTTGAAAACCTTCTTGTCGCATGATGGGAAGATACTGAAATTAAAGTTTGGTACTTATTTGAGTTTTCGTTTTTGAGCTATGTTGTTCACACGCATACACACATTTTTCTAAAAATTATTTTTTGTATTCAAGGGGTCTCAAAACATGCATTTCCGATAAAAGCTGGTATGAAATTTGTTGATGGAATGCAATAGCTTCTTTTACCAATAGTATGTACGTGGTAGGTACAGAAGCTAAAAATAAGCTTGAAGTAGGTGTTTTACTACGTTATTTGCACCACGCTTTGGGCGTCATTTTGAAGTAGATATTGTCTTTACGTATTGAAGCAGTTGTATTATATTTCAACTGTTGGGGAACCGAACTTGTAGTTGCAACCGCACGTATAGTAAACAGCTTCCGGTAGCCTTCGCCCCAAATGTACTTTCAGGTGGCCTTTGCCCCAAGTTTAAAAATATTAACTTTGTAATTTGGCTGTATCTTTAAATATTATACATTTATGTTTGCCTCGGCTGCGCCAGTATTATTGTTAGAGACATGGATGTCTTGGCATGGCGTGATGCGACAAGAATGTAGGCATACACAGATTATAAGTTTTTCTTCACTCCTTTTATTAATACTTGATACGATTTAAATAACACTTCACTGATATATAGAGCTGCGAGATTCTTTTTATTAGTTAATTACACTTTCTAACACGTAACTTACTTTTCGTCTCACACGAATACATATATTTCTTGAGGATACTTTTTGCGTCTGCTTAGTAACTCTGTCTGCAGGCAACTGAATTGATTTCAACCGTCTAAGCTTGTGAATTTCTGTATTTCAAGTCTCTTAATGGCCAATCCTAGTCCAATGGAATACCTTCATTTAACTAAAGCTTTTTCTGGTTGTTGATTAGCTATTTTTAAACTGTCTCAAAATTTACTTTATTGCTGCTCTAATAATCACAAATAGTACTGTTAAACTTTCTTATTTATTAGTTAGCAACTTTTAACTTATTATTCTCACAGCTCCTACATTATTAAATTACGTAATACATTCACATAACATTGAGCATGTTTACAATAATACAAGCATGTGCAATGACTGTTACATACATTTTACAAATTATCACATACACATATTGCTTCAAGGCGGGCTGTTATTGAATTTACATATTATATAATTAGACAAATTATTTAAGTGTTAAAAATACTGCCTCAAGCTTCTGTAAGAAGAGTTTGTAGAATCTATATAAAAATAAAGGATAGTGGATAGAGAAGCTCCTGTAAATGTAATACATCAGAATTATTCATCTTTGCCTTCCGTGTTTTTCAGAATTTAATAGCTAACCAATATGAAGAGTAGCATATGCGTTATCTTTAAGTATTCACGGTGAACTTGACCGACGTAGTTTTATCTGCGACACCATTTGCCCGAATCAATAAGCCATAGCATGCAGTTCCGAGCTAACAGACATCCGTGGTTCTCTATAGTAAATTGGGAGGTTTAGGTGGATGTCTGAATACGAGACTTTCACCTGCGGAGCGGCACTTAGCTTATTGAATGAAGGAATAGAATCGTAAAACAGAAACGCCTGTAGTGGAACTGATAATACTATAGAAGCTTTGAAGGAAACTGGAGGTTATAAAACTTCTTTCTGCGGCCTTCACTTATCTATAAGCTTGGCTTACTACGTTCTAGAAGACACATTTGCCAAGGTTGCTACTGATAACCCAAGTCTGAAAGGGTTGATTAGAGGACAGATCTGTGAGGAACGAAGCTAAGTTAAGTCCTAATGGCATTTTTGTTCTACTCTGCTTTAGGGGTATATTGAAAGTCCTACCCTGTCAATACAAAATATAACAATTTCATGATCCATCATCTTAGAAACTGTTTAATGTATAAGACTGACATTTTTACAGGATGTATACTAATTACTTCCAAATACACTGGTCTACACTTATACAATAATGTTATTCATTTAGATATGATACCAAGCGAGGTGGCGTAGTCGATTCGCATTCGGGAGGTCGTGGGTTCGATTCCCGACCCATGGACTTTTGGGGTTTCCTCGGGCGAGTGCTAGGAAGGTTAATTAAATTCCCCGAATTCCCGGTCCTTTCATTTCGCCTCATTTCTCATTTCACTGCACATTTTCTCAGGGTTGCACTTGTCGGCGAAAGTCTTGGCGTTACATGGAAGGAAAAAGCGATACTCTCTGTCCGGGCTCTGCAGCGGGATATACAAGCCTGCAGGGGGAAGGGGAGCCGGCTATACCAGCTGCCACCGGGGAGTTTCAACCTCGAAAATATAGGGACTCTGCCCTGTGCTCTGTTGTACTGATTCGGCCGCCTTCTGCCTCCTCTTATCTCACCCCGCCCTCCCTGGTTCGCTCCATTAAGGGCCAAGGCACAAAATATCTCCTTAGATCGGGATGCTAAGTCCCCTCCCCTCTTGACCATACGTCATAGTTGCTATTGTTTTCTTAATTTTAATATATTTATCAGCAATACTTGATTTAAAATAACCATGTTATTAACACCAAATTAAATCCACAACAGTACTTGGAGGTTGCTTTTGTCATCCCAAAATTTAATTTAGCTATCTTCAATATTTTCCGAGTAAACGGATTATTTACACCAGAAAATGTCATTTACAGAAAAGACCCTTCAAAGCAAAAGTAGAGAAAACAAATTAGTGTATATTTTAAGAAGCAAAACAAATGCTTCTTCTTCCTCCTCTCTTATTCAATGACGTCCTGAGATAACTATGGTGTCTTTAATGCCTATATACCAACAATATTGTATTATCCATTGCATTAAATTCGTCTTATGTTTGATTGTTCACTAACGATCAATTTTATACACACTTATCACTTCATTTATCTTTAATATCATTAAAACTATTTTCTTCTGTTTTCTCTTTCTCCTTTTTCTTCTTTTTTCTCATTGGTTTTATCACTTCATATTTACTTATAAAATTTGATTTCTATTTCTTCCGGACGCATTGCTTATTTGCTTTGTTTAAGGTGTATTTTGCTTTAATGTCTCAAATGGGTTTAAAATTTCTTATATCACATTTTCTCCTTATAAATTTTCACCTTTACCTTAAATAATAGCAGTTATTAATTAACACACTATTTGTTTACTTCTTTGTGGTTCGTGCTGATCGGAAATTAATATGTACTTTCGGATCCTACTATTTCTAAGCTTTTCTTCGAGCCAAAGCATTCTCGTAGTTTGTATGCAAGACAATGTTTTTTCCAGGTTTTTCCATACCATCCTTAATATTGATTTTAAAAAATTTTAACCATTCTTCTTTCTTGTATAATATATCATTTGTAAATTTCAAAACCAAATAAATCTATTCCCAACTATTTTCTCTTCCAAAATGCTAATAACTTCACTTTACCACATTTTCTTTTGCTCAAATCAACGACTTGAGCACATGCTACTATTTTATAGAACAAAACTTTCACTAAAGTGTGGGTTAGAGCTTCTCTCTTTGCTCCAAAGTGTAAAAGAGTTATAATTTTTTTCTGTGAAGTGATGGAGTATTCGCGTTAGAAAATGGCAAAGTCTATAATGATAGAGTGAGTGAGTGAGTGAGTGAGTGAGTGAGTGAGTGAGTGAGTGAGTGAGTGAGTGAGTGAGTGAGTGAGTGAGTGAGTGAGTGAGTGAGTGAGTGAGTGAGTGAGTGAGTGAGCGAGCGAGTGGGTGGGTGAGTGAGTGGGTGGGTGGGTGGGTGAGGAGCGAGGAGCGAGTGACTGTGAGAGAGAGAAACTTAGGAGCAAGCTCCAAATAATAAAAGAAACAAACTACAATTTTTAACAGTTTTTGCTGCTTATGGTCCTCTAAATTCGTTTTGTTAGATGTCCTGTGTGTTAACGACATGAAATACAACTGAGTGCTATTTTTACAACTTTTTTATTTATTTCGATGTATTACTATGCACATTACATGTAGTATTACTACATGGTGCTCTGTCTTGCTTCATTTCATCCTCTAAGGCTTTTATTTCAGTATTATATTGCTCTGACCAAGCTATTCGTTCCACATGCTTCATGGAAGTATGCAAAACCAGATATGAGAAAACACTGACAAGTCTGCTGTGCTGGTCAAGGCAAATAGTGAAAGCTCTTCTTTCTCTTGTTGAGTAAATATGTTGTCTTTTAAGTAATTAGGATGAAAAATACTGTTTTATACATACGTACACCCATCTGTTATTAGCTAATGGCGTATAACGCTTTGAGCATATATACAAATAAGTGCTTATGGCCTAACCTCAGCCATGCTGAGTCAGAAACTAACATCAAGACACATGATAAGTCATAGTCTTCTGCGATCGTCTAAAAAAAGAATGGAAACAGGAACGAAAACTAAAAAATGGTTAAACCTTGGCGATAAGGTCAATAAATATGAATATAGGGTTCCTAGCGATAACCTGCTAATTTAAGCATTAAAATTTTATTCTACGAACAACGCTATGAAGTATTGTGTCGCCCTAGAGCTGAGAACGAACTCCAGGTATCGGAATGAGACAACATTCGGTGAAGTATTGAAATTAGGTGAATCTACACTAACAGAATGCTGGCGCCTCACAGCGTATAATATTCAAACTGACCGAATTGTAACGAATGTGACCATGTCACACTCCTTGCAGGACGTCCCCACGCCGGTCGTGGACACAAGTAGTTTTACAGCTTGTGTAAAAGAGGCAACTCACCAGTCAACCAGGTATGTAATAACCTGAGGTACCTACAGACTGGATCGTGGGCCTTTAGAATGGAATAAAGGTCTCAAGGCAGGTCAGCAACTTAGCCTGAAGTTACCATTGTCGCCAGAACACTTACCCCCTTCCCAAGCGCCTCTCTAGGCGATTGCTTTACCTCTAAATTACATTCCCCTTATAACTCCCGTGACCGCCGGGTCGTTAAAATATGTCGTGAAAACCTAACGAGGTCCATAATATATTTCGACTAATGCACTGCATTACCATCCATTAAATCCAGTAGTTAATGACACCGAAAATATATAACGGGATATAATATCGTTACCAAATACACGATTCGAGAATGTGATTATGCCTTGCAGGCTAAAAATATTTTCCCGTGCCTTATCATTTACCTGCAATACTGTACTATAATTATCTCGTAAAATAATGAATTATCATCTATTTGATCACACCCTAGAATTTTCAGTATAACACTTTAATTACAAGATTTCACCACATGGTTTTCCTTTTTCATCAACTGCAAAGCTGACATTAGTAAAACCATATTTTTGTAAAAGGATAAATCATACTTCAAATATTTTGTTCCTTATATAACGTCTTAAAATCGTTTAGGTAAATTTAAAAGAGATCTGCGCTACTCATTAGATATAGAGTCAACTGAAAAATTCAATGCAGCAGTCGCGATTTGAACAGGGTTTCCCCGCTCTCTATGCGGTTGCTCTAACAATTGAGCTACTGTGACCACATGCCGGTGGACATTGAATTCGCCAATGGTTAAGAGCAGCTGCACGGAGAACGCGAAAACCATGTTTAAATCCCTGCTGTGTCATTGAATTTTTCAGTTGAATCTATATTACAAACTTGCCAAGACCCGGCTAAGGTCTGTAAAAAATATAACTAATTTCAATTAATTATATATATATTATAATAATCAATAATAATAATAGTAATAATAATTCGATATACATTATTATTTATCTATTACTGACAGTATAATGCCGAAATCCAGATTGGAGCTAGAAGAGTGCAAATACTTAATGTGTATTTCTTGGTTTACACCATGATGATGTAAAATATTCTCGACTCTGATATTCTGCACCAATTTATACAGAATTTTACTTTATTCTTTATACTTTTCGATTTCAATTGTATAAAATGATGTTTTAGGAAGTGGAGCAACAGATTAACTTTTCAACCTTTTTACGTCAAGAAAGACGGAGATTACAGAATATCCAAGGCTCTTGTGTATATATATATATATATATATATATATATATATATATATATATATATATATATATAAATATTAGTATCAATCATTTTAAGGTAGGTTTTTTCCATTTAAAATTTCCGAATTATATTTTCTAGACGTTCGTTCATTTCAAAAAACGTTACCCTTCACTACTACTCTCTTTAGCGTTCTGAAAGATAAAATGCAACTCTTTTACTGGACTTAAAGTGAAAACATACACACTATATCAACTTCAAGTCAAGAGGTAAATTAGATGCAAGAATAAGAAAACGTGAGTTCGCTGCTTGTGAAAAAGCTGGAAAGAGCAAATGACTACAGATCTGTAAAAAACCAAAAGAGAGAGAAGAATAAACATTTCATGTTTCCTTCCGCTGACTTTTTGTGCTTTGCATTACTTGCCGTGTAGTAATGACAGGAAACATTTTATCTTCCAAAAAGTAAAAACAAAGTGTAAGGTCTTAAGAGTTTAAAATGGACTCGAGGAAAGCTGTCGTATTTAGTTCGTTTCGTCAGATCAATGTACTGAAGAAAAACTAACGGACGGATGAAGGAAACTAAATAGGAAGAAAACGGAGATGACCATGACACTTCAAACACACAAGAAGGAATCAGAAAGCAACAAATGTATATAAAAAATCTGATATGTTACTCTCACATGACATTCTCTACTCTTGTACAATCTATTTTTACAAACGCTTATTCTCCATATGCTTCATGTTAATCGAGATATCGAGATGTTAATCTTATTGCTAATTTTCTTGTAGATGCAAGGGGAATATGGTAGGCTTTAAGCGATAGTCAAATATTTTAAGAGCTGGTTGCTATGTGGCAAATTCCATTCTGTTTGCATTACCAGGAAAAAAAATGAATAACGAATTTGAAAAAAAGTATAAGTATTGGAAAATTTAAGGGAATAACAAGCAATATCTCGAAAATGGTTCACCCAACAAAAAAAAAATGTATATGACATAAATTGCGTATTTTAACGCGATCTACATTTTTGTGTAGTAAAAGTTTGTCTATCTCTTATGGCTTACCAGTTATGTAAAAGTCGTTCACAATCAATACTTTTGGAAACAATCCCAGAAAATTCGAGATATACATTTCATTTGTCATGAAAATATCTTAAACATATGATATTTTAATCAAAATCGTTAAAGCCACTTTGGAGAAAATTAAAATTTTCCAAAAATGTTCCATGTAAAGGGTAATCTGGGGTGGGGGATTTTCTTGAAAACCTTCGCGTCGCATCTCTGGAAGATACTGAACCCAAATACCAAGTTTGTTTATCCGACTATTCGTTTCTGAGTTATGCTGTTCACAGACACACACACACACGGACATGTTTCCAAAAATGCTTTTTTTGGATTCAGGGGGTCTCAAAACATATATTTCTGGTGAAATCTCGGTATCGAATTTTTGGGTGGAATACAATACTTCCCCTACTTACTATACGTAGCAGAGAAAATACAAATGATGGAAATTACCACATAAGATGCGTCTTTTCCTGGCTAGTTTTACAATGGGCGCATCTTAAGTTGGTAATTGACTGCTGAAGGAGCGGCGATTCCAATGTTGCCACTTCACCGACCCGGTCCACGTGCTATGCAGGGATGGTAGTAAACTGCGGCACGGTTGTCACTTTTATCGTAAAACATGAATACTATGCTTATGTGAAGTCCGGCACAGCAGAAATGTAAACTCCCGCACGAACTGTTATTAGTTATTACGCCAACTGTTACCAAAGCCCTGGAATTTATTAGACGCTGAGTACTCTTCGTCACAGTTGTTTTCATACTTACGGAAGACACGCTGAGCGACATACATTTGTTTACTAGTTAGCGTTGCATTAGTTTTCATACTTACGGAAAACAAACGCTAAGTGATATGCATTTGTTTACTAGTTAGTGCTGCATTTGTTTTCATACTTACATGAGTGAGTTATAAACTGCGAGTGAACGTAGTCAACCCGATTGAGACCCAGGCTTTGTGGCTGAACGTACCTTCTGAATCGTCAACGGTTGGTGGGGTTGAAGTCCTTACTGCATTCGTTTTCATACAACAGAAAACAGATGCATCTGTTTACAAGTTAGCGTTGAGTTACTTATAGGTTAGGCACGACCTACTGTTATGATTATTAAAAATGGGAAAAATCCTATAGTTGTCAAGGGGTATAAATTTTATTTTAAACGTGAAACAAAGGATGGTTTATATCGGTGTTGTTACAAAGCTGTGCCCGGCAAACTTATGGAATTTAAGTCTGGATATAGAATTTTCTAAATCTATTTCGAACACAACCATGATCCAGATGATACACTGAACCGCCAAAGTGTTTCTAATGAGCTGAAAAGAAAAATGAGAGCCAGCTATTCTTTACTACGTAACAAACCCTCTAAAGTGATAATGAAATAAATCTCTCAACTTGAATATGAACTGTCGTTAACAATAGATGTTACCCGCATTCGACGCAACCTACAGAACGTGAAGAAAGCTGCATTGCCAACACTTCCAAAAGCATTATCTAAGTGTATGAGGCTGTCAATACCTATAACCTGGAAACTAATCGAAAATAGTTCTTACCTTACAATGATGATGCACATAATATTTTCTTGTGAATTTCTCTGTTCGTGTGACTAGGTGTATGTCGATGCAAATTTTCAGTATTGCCCTGCTTTCTTTCTTTAAGTTTTCTCTTTGGTAGCATTGCATGCCACTTATTTATGGTTTATTACCTAATAAATATGCCAAAACCTACACATACATATCTATTTACTAAAATCGAAGGCACTTGTAGATGAAAAGGCTTACATTTCAACCGTCAGTTATCTCCGATTTTGAAAAAGCTATTCATATTGCTGTACGTAAAGTTTTCCTCTCATGTACCATACGCTGTTGCACTTTCTATTTTTTAGCAAAAATGGTACAGGAAAATTCAAGAACTTGGACTGTATAAAGTGTTCTCTGCGCGGTGTTCAGAAGTGTGGAAATTTCTAGTCTGTTTCTTTGGTCTTCCCTTTCTGCAAATTGAAAACATAAGTGACTCTTTCGCAGATGATTTCATGGCTTTGAAACCTAATTGTGACAAGTTGGACACATTTTGCGACTACATCTATGATAATACTTCTCTGACGAAGCTGTATTTCACCCTGCGTTATGGGGATACCAGAATATTGATGAATTAAAGAAACCACGAATGCAGTTGAATTATTTCACTCCAAATTTAATGCCTCCTTCCATCGAAATCATCCAAATATTTTCAAGTTCAAGTGTAAATCTGCATAAAGACTAGAAGCAGCCAACAACAAGTTCCCATTAGGAAGAATGCAAAGACAGTAACTAAATACACACATTTCACACTCGTGTCTTTTTTAACCACGCCTATGCAATTTTGCATAGCCATTCCTCACTCTGGTAAAGTGAGGAAGAATGCTAAGCTGGTCCATGATGGGGGAGTTTACTACATTCTTGTGCCGGAGTTTACACCGCCTCTGTGGCGGAGTTTACGTTACTTAAATACAGCTTTTACTTGGCTGTGCTAGAGTTTACCACCTACGCTATGCAGCAAAGATATCCAGGACTGGGGAGGATATTTGTGTGTTTGCGTTGTGATCTGAACATTGTTAGTTTATTTATCGACACTGTATCTGGTAATGCCAGGATATCAACATCTTACGTCAGAGAGAGCGAGAAAGTACAAAAATGTGGTACTGTAACTCAGGATGCGAGTTCTACTTGAGTATTACCTATAGTTTCATTTTACATTTGCGGAGAAATTTAAGAATATGTGGTGCTACATGCTGGATATCTGAGACATTGTCAAATGCACGGGAACGTCTGTTAACTGTTAGGAACTTTTGGAAGTCTCCGCGCCACCCTACTAGGGTTGCCACCTTGAAGTTCGCGTTAATGGACACGCACATAGAGACATTACTTAAATAACTTGCATATTACAGCATAATCAGAAAATTGGCCACACATTTCTTAAGTACGCAATTACATAACAGACGAAATATAATATTTTTTGTGGAACTTCACGGGTAGTTTCTTTTGTATGCTTCTTAACATGAGAATTTATCGCGCCTTGAGCAACGAAACAATTTGCTAAATATAAATGTCACACATCACAAACGCACGCACACATATGAACACAGTGAAACGACAAAATTTTTTGTGACATGCTATTTCAAACTATCGTAAATGTTTTTAAGTCGGATGTGAATAACTGATACTAAACTGTACAAACTGCTACGCCTGGTCACACATTCAATACTATATATTACCGGCAGAAATAAACAAATGACACTTTGCTACCATAGAAACATAAGCAAAGCGAGAATAACAGCAGTAGGCATCTGTTTGCACCAAACGCCAACATGCAGATAGCGGAGGTAGTGGTTGGCGTCATGCATAAAGCACATGTGATAGAGCTGGCAAACTAGCTATAGCGCACCCGGTTGCTATGACAATTTGCTTTTGATTGGTGAATTACTGGTTGATAGGCGACCGTAATGACATGTTTATCCCTGCTCTTTATTACTGCAGCTCATTATCACCGGTTGGGAAACGTCAATCACCAATTAAGGATGCCCCCCTATAGTAAACTTCAATGTCACATTTAGAATTGCCAGATATTTCATAGACTATTTTATCACACACGCCCAAGTTCGAACCCACCCATGGGGGTGCAAATTTTAAGTCCCAGGTATAGGATCGGTGCATATTCAGCACCCTGAGGAAACTCAGGAGCTGCGATAGGCAGCGAAACTGACCTTGGGAACCAACTTTTCGACTGGGGATGCGCGAGTCTGATTAGTAATCAGTGATTACATCACCTCCTCATATCGGTTGGATGACCACCCACGTCTGCCGCGTGTAAGCGGGGTGAGACTGGCAGTCGAGTTGGCAAGCCGAGGCACTTCGTGAGCTGTCGCGCCACAGGGGAAGAAAACAGCGCTTAAAAAGTGGCAGCCATCCTATGTAGAATAACTTTATAAACTTACTAAGAGAACCTAAGATGAATAGCTATATTGATCTTGAATTGATTATATTTAAAAGCAGTAACATTTAAGTTTTTTTAACTTACATTGCAAACATTGTTACAATACAGAAATTGATAGAATAGGACTAAACGCAGACGGGGCTTAGCACTTCGACCTACGCAGATATTTTGTGTCTAGGCCCCTAACGGGGCGCCCCCGGGAGGAATGTCTCCTCCCCCCCATGTGGGCTTACATACCCGAAGACCGCTCGCAGTCCGGGGGACGAAGATTTATCGTATCCTTTCCCCCTACCATATACACGCCGAGACCTCCCGCCGACACTTGCAACCCTGAAAGAAACCAAGCAGATGAAAGTTGAAGCGAAATGAGAATGGAGATGAAATGAAGGTACAGGAAATTCGGGATATAATGAAATTTCCCAGCATTCGCCTGGTTCCCGGTGAAACCCCCCAAAAAAACCAATGGGTCAGGAAGGTCGACCCTATATTCATTAAGTTTTCGGAGCTTCTTAATAACACGGAAACAAGTTACCTTAAAGTAGTTTACACATTTTCTTTAAAATAGTTCCCTTACACAGTGACATACTTCTGCCACCGCATGTAGAGAGGCTGGAAACCACTTTCAGATATCGCATGTGTGCAGTAGTTTCTTCAGCGTTAGAAAATCTTAGCCCCTCGCATGAGATTTCTGTTTTAAGGGTGTTTTTCCTTGCTACTTCACCGTAAGCTTCTTCTAGCATTCTCAATGTCTCCGAAGGAGATTTGAGTAACAAATAACAAACCTATGTTTGAACGTTGTTCGATTGCAATAAACGAACTTGCACCAGCAGAAAAAAATGGTTGCCATACAAATACACCAATCGTTATGAAAATTCAAATGAAGTTTAGTCATGGATGTTAACATCTAATAAAACTACCCTTACTTTTGTATACATCCAGAAAAAATTAACAATTCCAGGAACTTCTTGAATCTAGGGTTATACTGTTTACATCCTGCTTTGTATCGGCATTGAACGGAAACCTCTAAGCGGCTAATGAGAATTCGGAGATCTAAAGCCCTTAATCATAAAAGACTGCAATAGATTTTATCTCTTCCGAAGCTCTGGGAATTCCAGCGAAACGCAGTAGAGCAAAATCAACAGCAATTAAGGAGGCAAGAAACTAAAGGCTGACAAATAAAGATAATGATGGACAGAAAGACTCAAAAGGCTTCCGAATGAGAGCACCCAACATTATCCCAGGAAACCGAAAGTTCCTGCTCGTGTTCATTAGCAAAATACTCGGCTTGAAGGAAGTTCAACTCGCTAAGTAACAGCAAAGTTTGCGCCTTCTAAGCAGTTCTTTTCTAAGAAGTAATGCGTCGAAGTTCTTAATCTAGAAAGAGACCACGATTTTCATTTATGGCGACTTCTGAAACTTGTGATATTAAATGTCAGCGGGCGACCGTACCTCTAAAAGCTTTCAGAATTAAAGTGCTCTTCCAAAGCACTGAAATCTATGAAAATATGTAACAACCAAATTCCAGGACCTAATGTAAGACGTAAACACATCAGGATCGAAGTTTATTTCATCAGTGTCACCCGTCTACCTTCATCCTGAGCCTCTAAGCCTCTTTATTACTTTTTCTCCCATTTTCTCTATATTAATCACGATTGTTTGTTCATTGGTTGAATGTGTAATAAACAAGCGGTTTTAATCTAAAAAGTTTACAGCATTTATTTTACTTTTATGATTATTATTATTATTATTGTTATTTAGTCAGTTTTTACAATTCTTACATCATCTTCTGTCAGCCAAATACGCATCAAGTTAGACATCCTTTCGTATAGACAAAAACCATTCTGTTCTATCTATCCACTGTGGTTCTCTTCATATTATCTCTCCTTCATGGCTTCCATAGCTCCATTCTTCCATGTCTTGGAGGTCGCCCTCTTTTTCGTATCCTTGATGGCATCTATCAAAAATCAATCTTCGGTAACCTGTCTTGATCCATATCAATCATATGACCGTACCATCTTAATTGTTTCATTGAAATAGCATTTAATATACATTTTCCTGTCTTACTTTCTCATTCCTAGTTTTCTCTCTTCTAAACATTCTAGCTAAGCGCGATCAATAATCTATTTCCAATGCCAGATATGTTTATAAATATATTTAATTACCATATAAAGTTGTACTTTTAAAAACAGTTGTAAATTTTTCTTTTAGCTTCTTCTGTTATCTGTTAGTCCACCATTCAAGTGTGAGGTAGCGGTTTTCTCTAAGTTCCTGTAGTGTGCGAAAATTGGAACGATACAGTTTCTTTTAAAGAACCCCATTAATAAAAATCACAACTCGTTAGGTCAGGAGAACGAGGGGGCCACAAATCAACACTAATTATTCTATCATCAAACACCTCTATCTTATTGCATGTAATGATTCGGCCGCCGGTTCTTGCTGGAACCAACCATACGATTTCTCTTCTTCTGTCAAACGATTGCAAAATGACCTCAGAATTAACCTCTGATATCGCTATACATTTATTGTTTCATCAAAGAATATGGGCCCTGTTATTCTTCTAGCGCTTATCGCACACTATACTCCAATTTTCTGATCATAATGAGGCGTTTCCATCACAAGAACTTCTGCTGCTGAGCCTCGGACAGTGAGCGAGAATATTTACACGAGATATGCTGCATGTTTGAGAGCAGAAGGTCAACATCTCCAGCATCTATTATAAGGTACGGATTTTAGTCCGCCTCTGCTGGCGTAATTTCCCCGGCGACTGCCGTCTGTCTCGCGCAGTAGAGAGGGGCCGCGAGTGGGTTCGAATATAATCCATCCATCCATCCATCCATCCAGGCACAGATTAACTTTTATTGAAATAAAGGGAGATATGTATTAGTGATGTGCATAGAATATATTTCCAAGTCCTTTCCTTTACATATACCAAGTTAGGGTCAAATCCATGCCCTCTGGGCTATCCATTTATCAGCTGACGTATGGAAATTTCCATGGCGTTCTTTAAGCATACCTATACGTCAAAATATAATTGTAACCACTATAACCAAGGTTACAAAGTGGTAGCAGAAACATGACATCGCTTATAATTCCACGCTATACCTTTATAGCAGAACTAAGGAAGAGTCACTAAGGAGCGTACATACGGTTTCTGATAGAAATACAAAATGGAGCTGCGTAGTATATGCCGCCACTGTTGGAATCTATGTCATTTCTTATTCTAAGTGAAAAAGAAATGAAAGTAGCTGTCTGAGTTATGTAATGGTATCTAAAAGTTCTAATCCTAGTAAGTTAAGCATTATTACTTGTTATATCTGTATAACGTTGAGTTGTCTTTACCAGCATAAATAACATTTATTCAACATTTGGAGAAAATTATTCTTGTACATTGCAAATAAAACTACATTCTCCAAGAAAACACAATGTAGTAATTGCAATCGTACATTTCATTTTCTATAATGTTTGTGTTTAATAAAAAAAATTTATTAGCTTAAACGCATGCATATTTTTACCACTTTTAGCTCATAAATCCTACGTCCTCTTTCCTGTCCAGAGTTAACGCATAATTTGGGCTGCTAATGTGTTGCGACACTTAAGCTGTGTCTTAACCTTAACTGAAAGCCCTTTACACCATAAAGAATGGCATTCATAGAATTTATATCATCTCTATGTAGAAATTAAATAAATAATAAGTCCTGTGGCGCAACACCCGCGAAGGACTGGGCCTGCCAACACGACTGCCGGCCTCACGCCCACTTACGCAGGCAGAGGTGGGCGATTATCCAACTAATAGAGGCCAGCATCACGCATCCCCCATGCGGAATGTTGGCTCACGAGGCCAGGATCGCTGCCTTTCGCAGTTCCTCACTTTCCTCACAATGCCAAATGGGCAGTGGTCCTACACCTGGGTTCTATACCTTACAATCCACAACCCCCATGGGTGGAATCAAACCAGGGCACAATTCGTGGCCCGGAACTAGAGCTCCACTCTGTAGCCCATATTGTCACGGCGCAGGACATCTCTGTATGTAATAGCCAATTTAAAGCCTAAGTAACTCACTTTGCTTCATATTTTCGTCATCAGTGGCTTAGTATTTCCCAGGCGTTATCTTGTTCCTTCATATTTTAGATCAACACTGGTTATAGTGTTTTATCGTAAAAATTAAAACCCAAAAAAGAAATCGATAAAATGTTATATCCCGTATTAAATAAACCAAAGTATACATAAGTCAGGAAGAAGAAATATACAATAAAATTCTGGTGTGTATAACATTCACATTATTTTCTCTACTCTCTATCATTTATTAGTGGGAATACAAATTATTCTTACTTAACCTTATTTTTCTATCTACTACATTTTAGTCCAAATAAACCTTTGAAGAAATAGCTGCATTACAGATTTCCAATAAAAAAAAAAGGAACAGCGAGTCAAATGTTTAAGATCAGGGCGCTATGTGCTGGCCTTAAAATTCAAGACTGATTCCATGCAATCGCCAGAAACAACTGAAAATCGATGGGACTTTTAAAGAATGACAAAGTATCGAAGAAATCGAATTATTAATAACGGATATATTCGATATGGCTCATGCTATAAAAAAGATATTTAAAACAAATTGTGTACTTTAAAGAGACCTTGGTTTTATGTAGTACGTTATCGCCTATCGCTTAACGTTTACCGGTTATACAAGATTATGTAAAATTCCTTCGGAATAAAGAGGATTCAAAATATTATTTTATTTGTCATGTAAATATATTTAATATATGGTATATTAATCAAAATCGTTACCACTTTTTAGAAAATAAAAAGTTTCGAAAAATGTTCCATGTAAAGGAACATGGAGCGGGAGGATTTTCTTGAAAACATTCGTGTCGCATCTTGGGATGTTACTGAAATTAAATCCAAGTTTGGCATTTATCGAACTTTTCGTTTTTTAATTATGCTGTTCACAGACACACACACGTGGACCTTTTTAAAAACATTGGGGGATAATCAAAGAGCCTCAAAACATGTATTTCCGGTGAAATCTCGGTAATAAATTTTTTGGTGGAATTGAATTGAGTTTTACTTATGGACGTTCTTTAACTGCTATGGTTCTTAGCGTCCCATTCTATATTGGGCATGAAAAATTGGTAATTTTTGCTCAGAGGCCTCTTTATCCGGCTTGAGGTTCTTTTACGTGCCGTAAATTTACGACACGGGACCACCGTCTTTACTTTCCTTCCGAAGGAAGCCATGCTTAGGACTTTTACACCCGAAAAAATCCATCGCTCTCCGCCGGGTTTAAACCCGCGACCTCGGGAACCCGAAGCTAGCATGATACCGCTACTCCACGGAGGACGAATTTTTTTGGTGGAATGCAATAGCTCTCTCATACACTCTTAAGTACGTGGTAGAGAAGGTAAAAATAAAGGAAGCAGTGACAGGCCAGGTGTTCGGTTTATGCTAATTTACTACTAAAACCTTAGGATAGGTACTGGCTTCCTTCAAAACCTACAAAGCTCTAAAAGAAGAGTGCATAATAAGTGGAATATATTAAATACTAAAATCAAAACGCTAAACAATTTCGAAATGCTAAACTTCTATTACACTATTATGACATACCAAAGCTCATATTCAAATGTGTGTAGTTGCAAATGAAAGCACTGTTATGAGCTCTCTATTTAATTACATTGGAATTTGTATAAAATTCAAATAAATAATAAATGTGACGTATAAACCGTTGGACAACGCTACATATTACATAAAACGTTTATCGGTCCAGACACAATTGAATCCGATTCCAGATTTAGGAAAGGTGCCAAATATATAGAAGATTGAGAGGGATGGGCGGGTAGTTGGAAAGAGAAGTAAGAAAATTAATGTTTCTTCCGCGGTCTAAAAAACTAATATATCTATAGGCTTTGAAAAGCAATCATAAATTCGTTATTAAACTCCTATTCCACAGTGGCTATATACAGGGTGGACAAAAAGTATAGAATATTGGCGTTTACTTATAAACGGATCAATAAAGTTAAGTGCTGACCTTTTTTATTCTCATGGGGGTAGTTTCCACCCAGAGAGTATAAGGGGCAACCAATGAGCCTCTAATAGGGTGAGGGAGCGAACTTCAGAATTATAAATGGAACCATATAAATTTGAGATATTCTGATAATATTTAATAAATTAAGCTGTAGTTTTTTCTAAAATGAAAACTTGAACATTTATAGGATTCGCCGCTTCTGTTATACGTAGACGTCCCTTCTTCTTACGTCCAGAAGGTGAAGCAGAGAGTGAAATGCCACGATGATCCAACAGTTTGGTACAGGAATGTAGTTGCAATCTTCTCTCGTCTCCAATATCTACTGTTGATTCTGCTGGCGACTGCTACAGTGATAGAGCTATGAGCATTTTCACTCAAGATATGCGTGGATGTATTGTGAAGTACAAAACCAGTTTAAACTGAGACATTTATTGTATTGAAGTTCTTAAATTGAGTTTCCGGCCCTTTGAAATGGAGAAATATATTGACTCTGAATTGTAGCACTCGAAACTATAACAACTGAATTATTATACCTGCTAACCTCTACAGTATCAAAGTTACGACTGTAAATAACTGTTCCGCAATAAAATAAACTAGAAGCCTAACTCGCCGCGAGTCGCTATAGTTTTGGCCGGCAGGATACCTCGTAGTGGCCGTGAAATTTCACTCACCCAAGCGCATCACTAGGCGCTTAAAATATCACACGAGTTGTATGTGCACAACTGTGTGCAAGAATGTAAATACCAGTGCCGGTACTAGAGAAGAGCAAATCTTTGTTACTTAAGCGACGCCTACATTAGAATTACTCTCACCAACGTTATTTTACACGCGTAACCAATGCTTCAAATCCTAAGGGTGCGACTCTGTCAATAGAGGCTGCCTGAAAATTCTCAGAATGTAAGTGCATTTCTCTTTTCCAGAATTTCTGCCTACGTAACTGCAAACGTACTGAATTTACCTCTAAACTGCGTTCCCAGAACCTTTATACCTAACGTGTTCACTCCTTCGGCTGTCGCTAATGACTTTGACTAAACTGACTTCCTAATTAACAATCTTTCAATCCAAACTTGTTATATTCCTCATTGATTTAATATATGGAAACTATTTATTGAAAGTATTTCTCTATCTTACTATTATTTCTTTATTTAATTATTTATATTTTCCCGTCCATAATTACACTATCGGAGGGGACCAAATAATCACTTTTTGGACCACCTCTTCTGTGGTATACGCTGTAAATGTCCGTATCACTGTATAGACATGTTCATAACATCTAGCACTGTTTTTTCAATGTTTAATCTTTCCAAAATGTTGTTATTTCTATCTTTTCAACACGCCAGATGCGTAAACTTCCTCTTATTCCATCCATCTCAACAGCTCTTATCCGAATTTTCCGTCTTTCAGTTAGCGTCGAGTTTTCTGCGCCACAGAATAAAATACTCTCAACAATCAGTTTGAGAACCATCTGTTTTTTTCTTCTTGTCGAATGTCTCGACTTCACAAAACCCCATTTAATTGTTTAACCACTGAACTAGCCTGAATTATTCTACTGTCCACCTCCTCCTTATTGCTGCCAGATTTATGGATGACAGACCCCAGATACTTAAACTGGTCAATGCTCTTATTATACCCCTCGAAAGATGTAAATCTTGATTTTCCGCTCCTACCACCAAATACTCTATCTAGCAAAGTTGAGCTTATATACATCTAATAATTTTCTCATCATAAAGTCAGCATCATCTTGATCTTGACATATTACTTGGTCAGCTGCGAACAGAAGCGAATGAATGATAATTTCTTTGATCTTAATTCCCATCAGTGCACATCTCCCATTCCAATTTTCTAAAACTGCATCAAGGTATATATTAAATAGAGTAGGAGTCATCCCGCATGCCTGTCTCAGACATTTAGATGTTGCAAACTCATTTGATAAAATACTTTGCACATTTTAATCACCGCTCTGCATTTTTAATATATTCTTTTGATCAAATATATAAGTGAATCAGTCACATCCATCTGCCTCAATGAGTTTCAAAGTCTGCAAATAGGAGCTGATTCATGGGCCTTCTCGAGATCTACAAAGATCAAATTCCATGTTTTAACCATCAAATTCAAGTCCATGTTTCCCCTTCCCCACAGAATGTATATATTCTCACCCCGGCGACATCAATTAACTTGTCGCCTTTCCACGCGCCCAATCTTAGCCACGCTCTAACGCTTCATTGTTCCCTTATACAGTTATCTAAATAGGCCTTCCTCTCGCAGCCCCGCGCTATTTGACATTGTAAATGAAATTGTAACCGCACACTACGATTCCAAATGTTGTTTGTCAATATCACGCAGTCGTCTCGGAATTACCTTCCACACGCTAGGTCCCATTTCCCTCCCACGTACCCAAGTGTACCCCATTCCAATTTCTTCTAAGCCCTTGAGCAATTTCGTATTCCACGCAACACGTATCCCACGCTTCATGTACTTGCTCCCAGAAACACACGTGTCTGATCTCCCGAACTATGCGTAACCAGTATTTAAGTGTCCTTGTTTGTAAATGTATGATTTCGTTGTATAAATTAAATTCTTTGAGAATCCTACAATTTGCAAATCCCTTCCCTACCTACAGAATCCTTTCAGAAAATGCGTCTGGCTATTGTTCAATTTTTCAGTATTTTCCCACCCCAAATTACTGCACCATATGATAAACTAGACCTAAAACCCGAGTTGTATATCATCTCTATTATTCAACTAGCGGCTATGCTGCAAATACTACGAATTTAAGTTAATAAAAATCTGAAATCAATATAATTCATATCAGGTTTAGACAACTAGTTAACTAGTTTTAATAATGAAAATATGATAATATTTATACACAGTCTTCACTAAATATGCTGCATTTACAAAATCCTTTCGAACTGGAATTCACCATCTTGGCTTATTTCAATTTTTTATTGTTAAAGCAAAACAAGCTAAGATTTTGAAGAAAATCTCTGCACCCCAAACTAAAATTTACATGGAAAATGTTTCGTTACTTTTCGCTTTATCAAAAGTGGCTAAAAATTTCGACTTATATACTTATATAACCGAGATATTAATGTTAAATAGACATTAAGCTAAGAAGCGAGAAAGAGATGTTCTAAGGAAGGGAAAATTGACGCAACTGGTGTATCATTCGAAAGCACTCTAAATAAATTCCAAAGAACGTATTGCACAAAAAATAGGTCTTTCATAAACCTCTATTCATACAGCTGCTAATCTTTTAAAACTTAAACCATATAGTGTGATTATAATACCTCTCCCTCTCCTTTATCACAATTATTGTTCATGAATTACAACCTCGTCACGAGGAATGCCAGGAATGTCTCAATGCAGATGGACACCACTTTCAACACGACTTATAATAGTGTTAGTACCCATTACAGTGCATGTTATTACTCAAGAGTATGTAACACGGGAGTTTCAGAATGGAGAATCTATTAACTATTATCATATTTATAGACATGGAAACAAAAGTACATTGCTCTTCTGAACCATTACTTCAATATTTTGAAAGACGGGAGGAGGGGTTCGCACTGTAAGAGACAAACGATAATTAATTTGTTAGTCATAATTAATTTGTGTAAAGATATGAACTTTAATTTGAGTTAGTTATTTTTTATTTAATTGATTACGCTGAGAGGAGGAGTGCCCGAGTAGTTGTTACGTTATTGCTTGGAGGACGTACAAGACATTCTTTTAAAATAGGTACCGTTCTAATCTTTTGCCGCTGCAGTCGCGATTTTGAGCGTGTGAGATCACTTCCTCCATTCATTAGGAAGCCAGCCATCGCTACTTTGCGTTTTCCTCTTAGAGCATTTCGAAGTGTTCAAAACAACCCAACGACCCGCCAACTGAATTCAGATCAGTAATTCGTTTTCTTGAATGCGAGAAATGCTACGCCACCAAATATTCATCACCAATTATGTGAGGTTTATGGGGAAACAATAATGAGTGACAATGCCCGACCACACACAGCCAAACAAACTCAAGATCTGATTGCATTTGGTTGGGAATAATTCGACCACCCTACAGTCCGGGATTAGCACCAAGCTATTTTATGTGTTTCTTCATCTGAAGAAGTTGCTTGGTGAAAAACATTTCAACGACGATGATGTTGTGAAACAGAAAGTGCAGACTTGGCTTTCATCACGCGCGGCATCATTCTTTGACGAAGACACATAAAAACCGGTTTCTCGTTACAAGTACTGTGCCAACTATGTGGAGAAGTAGTGTAAGGTAATGAATGATAATGAAGTTTTTGGAAAATAATGTTCTGTTATTCTTTAAAAAAGTTTCGGTTCCTACTTTAAAAATCTGATGTCTTACACTCACATGACTTTCTCTACTCTTGTACAAACTATTTTTACATACACTTATTCTCCATATCCTTCATGTTAATCGAGATATCGAGATGTCAATCTTATTGATAATTTTCTTGTAGATGCAAGGGGAATATGGTAGGTTTTAAGCGATAGTAAAATATTTAAGCGCTGGTTGCTATGTGGCGCATTCCATTCTCTTTGCATGTCCAGGACATAAAAAAATGAGTAACGAATTTGAGAAAAAGTATAAGTATTGGAAAATGTAAGGGAATAACAAGCAATATCTCGAAAACGGTTCACTCAACAAAAAAAATGTATATGACATAAATTGTGTATTGTAACGCGATCTACATTTTTTGTGTAGTAAAATTTTGTCTATTTCTTATGGTTTACCAGTTATGCAAAAGTCGTTCAGAATGAAGAACACTTTTGGAGACATTCCCAGAAAATTCGAGATATACATTTCATTTGTCATGAAAATACCTTAAACATATGATATTTTAATCAAAATCGTTAGAGCCATTTTTGAGAAAATTAAAATTTTCGAAAAATGTTCCATGTAAAGGGTAGTCTGGGGTGGGGGGATTTTCTTGAAAACCTTTGTGTCGCATCTCTGGAAGATACTGAACCTAAATACCAAGTTTGGTGTTTATCCGACTGTTCGTTTCTGAGTTATGCTGTTCACAGACACACAGACACACACACACAGACACACACACACACACACACAGACACACACACACACAGACACACACACACACACACACAGACACACACACGGACATGTTTCCAAAAATGCTTTTTTTGGATTCAGGGAGTCTCAAAACATGTATTTCCGGTGAAATCTCGGTATCGAATTTTTGGGTCGAATGCAATACTTCCCCTACTTACTATACGTAGTAGAGAAAGTAAAAAGACGACTCGTAAATAACTCTCATGTAAACTCTTATAAGTGCATGCAACAGCACAGAAGACAAACGTAAATATTTTTAAATCTTAATCATATCTACGCTTCCTAAGAATCGAAGTTTGTAGCCCAACCTCACAAACACACGTAGGCGACAATACTTCATAAACAAAGTTATTCTTAAAGAAATGAAGACTCGACTACCGAATAGAGGTTGTAGTTAAAAGATGATAGTTGTATTTACAATGCAACTTGCAAACCTCCATGGAGTCTCAAGAATGTTTTCATTCCCAGTACAATACATCTTTAACAATGCAGGTTTGTCTAGTTACCAACCTGCAAGGTGGGAAGTTCCACTTAGTAAAATAAACTGCAAAAGGTTCTAATTTTATTCACATTAGTGATAACATTTCAATGTAATTTACTTATCTGCTTCCCTCGTAACTGACTTGATTACTGCTATAAATTTTAAATGAATGGTTAAAGAGTTGCACTATTTGTCTATGTAAAACATTTGAAAATGTTGAGCCATCATTAGAAGGCGTTTACTTATGACTGTAGAATACCAATAAGTTGTGTTATTTTATTTTTTTCCATAAATATTGAATGAAATGTATTGATTAATAAAACTGAATACTAATGCTTTAGATGGTTTTCAGATTGATTTAAAGCAAACCGATAATATAAAATATTTGTTTCGTAGTATTCGTTCTCTTCTTCACTGCTATATTCCAGATTTTTAGCGAGTATTATTAATGACCATCCGTAAAATTCTTCTTCATTCGGCCGTCCACTTTTTAGTTGTTGCTTCATAGTAATATATTGTTCCACTGTCCATCTTATAAGCCAAATTTAACCATAGCTTTTTACACACACCAGCTTAAACGAACCCTTCCTCCTTTCCTTCTTCTTGTGAGAGACCAATCAATTATTCGTCTGGGTCATCTTTCTCCCTCCATTCTTTGTACATGTCCATGTCATTGCAATATCTGTTCAATTCTATTTATGTATATTCTGCTTTCATCCCTGTTCGAATAATATCATTCTTTATGTGTTGTGCTGATACTCACTTCTACGTAACCTATCCATTTCGGTACTCTCGAACTTTTTCTTCCATCTATCATTCGGAGTCCAACACTCTGACCCAAACATAAGGACACTCTCCATTATTTTCAAGAGAGTTTTTGGGTTGTTTTTGTCCTTTCTTTACTCCATAGGAAACTCTTCAAAGACCTTGAAATTTTATAGCTGGTTGATTCTATTGTCAATTTCGTTTTCATATGTAACTGTATGACTGTACCTAACTATTCGAAATGAGTTACATTTCTAATTATGTCATTTACAAACAAATCTTCTCCCTTCCCTCCAACAACCATACCTGGTCTTACCACAAATAGTCTTACCACCCAAAGTTTTAAGTAAATTGACACAAAATGGTTACATATATTTTAATATCCTAATAATATGAATTATGTGGATGCATTATGAATAAAAATCACAAGTAATTGTTCAAAATGGCCACCATTATCACGCACACAGACCCTAAGTCTTTGAGACCACTCATCAATTGAATAACGCAGCACATCACGTGGAAAATCTGTAGCTGCCTCCCGAAGAGACCGCTTTAAGCATTCAATATCGGGATGTCTTTTCTTACAAGCCATCTCCTGAAGCTTGGACCACAATTTGTAGCCCAAACGGTTTAAATCCGGAGTTGCAGAAGGCCAATCGGAAGTGGAAATGAAGCCTGGACCATTTGCCTCCAGCCACCGCTAGGTTGTCCGTGCCTTGTGTGCTGGGGCTGTCCTGCTGGAAACTCCAGTTCTGTCCATGGAAGAGGGTGTTGAGATTCTTAACTAGATCCTCAAGCACTGTCTATTTAATTTTGGTATACTTTGGCTGAAGGTTTGACCCCGTTTTCATTAAAATGGAGCTCCGTTGTGCCCTCGTTGTGCCACCCCACCACACCATGACTGATGCAGGATGATGACCCTTCTGGACCTTGGAGCTTTATCACCAGATTCCCTAGAGGATTTGGCATATATCCTGTCATTTTGGGCATTGAAAGCCTCCTCAACACTGAAAACCTTTTAATCAGTGAAAAGGATTCAACGGTGCCCATTTGCTGCGTAACGCTTAAGTAAGGGCTTTGAATTTAGGACCTCTGGCGCTTCAGTTCATTTGTCAGGAGATGTCCTTTGCGTCGTTTGTAAGCATGGAGTCCAGATCACTGCTTAATGTGCGAGACATAGACATTTTCGATATCTTTAGCTCATGAGGCATAACTGACTGTCTCCTGACTGGATTTCGTCGCACACGCACCGCCACTGCTTTCACTAGCTCTGGTGTTCGTACTGTGCGTTGTCTTCCTAGCCGCGGGCGATCTTTCACAGTTCCAGTCTCAACAAAGCGCGGGATAGCGCGGTAAACAAACTTCTTGCTGATTTTGAGCTTCTGGAGGGTTTTGAAAATCTCCCCCGTTGATTCACCTACCTTGTACAACATTACCACGGCCACACGATTTTCATAGTGCCCTCATTCCATCTTGAAAACCTAAAACTGACAACTTTACACTTCTCCAGCTCATCCAACAATGACTGACGCTTCACCAAACCGCTATTGCAGTCGCAACCTTGAACGGGCGGAAATACACACACCCTCAAAGGTTTAGGTAACTTTGAATCCATGTAAACTATATTCCTCTATATCTTTTCGAAACATACTCAATAACATCTGGGTCTCGTTCTACTATTACCTGTTCATCTGCGAAAATCAAGAAATGAAACATATGCCCAATAATATTTATACCCAATGCCTCTGCATGAATCATTCCATTCCTCAAGGCATTATCTAGGAAGACTTAGAATAAGCCTGGCGACTTTCCGCACTTGCCTCAAATCTTTGGTAATATAGAATTCTGCTGATATATTTTACCCACTTAAACACATGTTGGTACAATTATACATTGTCCTTAAAACGTTTGAGATGATTTGGAACTCCGACTTTTTAAGGATAGTCTAAAGTCGATTGATTGGTACTGTGCCATATGCCTTTTCTAAGTCAACAAAAATAAAATGGAGTTCCTTTCCTTTTGCTAACATTTTTGCTATCCTCTGTCAACTGTGAAGATATGATCTACACAGGTCTTGCCGGTACTGTATCCAGCTTGCTCTTCACTTATTTTATTTTTTATGAGAGGAACTAATCGTGACTTGATATTTTACTGAGTATACTACTCACTGATGCAAAAACATTGATGCTACGGATAAAACGTCTAAAATCTATAAGCTCAGTTCAAGTAATTGTAGAGTATAACACAACAATTTGTGTTTAATGCATAATATTCCATAAAATTCCATGTTTATTTTTAAATTAGTTTCCGAGATATTAATTTTTCTTATATTTTTTCTTTTTGGCTTTATGAGTAATTAACATAACATAATAAGAGGAAGGGTGGGAGATGTAGAACAGGACTGAAAAACCCTTAAAATGCCCATTTTTAAAATAGGCAAGGAGGTATTAGGAACACATAGCAAAAGAAAACGAAAGATTAAAAATATGGAATGAAGGCTAAACGAATCAATTGAGAATCATACCTATAATGGCTAAATTCTTTCCAAAACAGAATATAAATATAGGAGGTCAATATTTCGTAAAGTGTCAGGACAAACAAATAAAGAAAGTTGGAAAAGTTGTATTAAGTGAATGGAGCATGACTTTACAGGAAGACTGAAATAAAATAAATTTAATTCCAAACACAGCATATTATAAAATTATATTCATAATCCAATAACCCCATGATGTATAAACAGTGAGTGTTAATGAATATAATGCAATAACTATGCTGGATCAAGAAGATGCTCTGAAGAACTTAAAGAACAGGAAAGCTCCTGGAGTTTATGATATAAATAGTGAACTCGTGGAATATGCTACTTTGAACAAGATTTTGTATTGTCGTTTTTTGCCCCACGTTGGGCGCCAATTTGAGAACGTTAATATTTTAGGAGTGGTATTGTATTTCAATTGTTGGGGAGCCGAACTTGAAGTAGTTGCAACCGCACGTATGGTAATAGGTTTCCGGTAGCCTTCGCCACAAATGTTAAAAAAATATTAACTTTGTAATTTTGACTGTTTCTTTAAATATTATATATTTATGTTTGCCTCGGCTGCGTCAGTATTTATATTTTTATAGACATGAATGTCTTAGTAGGGAGTGGTCCGACTGAAGAATGTAGGCTTACACAGATTATAATTTTACTTCACTCCTTTTATTAATGCTTGACACTATTTAAATAACACTTCACTGATATAGAGAGAGAGAGCTGCGAGACTTCTTTATTAATTACTTGCACTTTTTAACACGTAAACTATTTTCGTCTCACTGAATCGCATTAAATTTCTCGAAGACGCGTCATGCGTCCGGTTAGAAACGCTGTCTACAAGCTACTAACTTTGAATTTGTAAATTTAGTTTCTGATTGGCTAATCCTAGTCCAATAGAATACTTCATTTAACTAAAGCATTTTCTGGTCGCTGATTGGCTATTTTATAAACTGTCACAAAAATTACATTGTTTACAAAAAGTACAAGTAGCATTAAACTTTCAAATTCATTATTGCCTCAAGGTTACCTCATTGTTACCTCATTATTAGCAACTTTTAACCTATTATTCTCACAGCTCCTACATTATTAAATTACCTAGTACATTCAATATAACATTATTGAACATATACATAATAATATAAACATTAATACAATGACTGTTACATGCATTTTATATATTATATTATACACATATTGCTTTAAGGCGGGCTGTTATTATATTTTATATTATATAATTTGACTGAATTCATTAGGTGTTAAAATACTGCCTCAACTTTGAAATGGAAGAAGAGATTTTTACAATTATTAAATTAAATGTAGAATGAAAGAAAGGTTCCGAATGAATGGAAATGTACAAAAATAATTTATATAAGTATATCAAAGAGATTGTTCCAACTAAAGAGACATTTCACGAATAAATACAGCATGCTAGATTTGTTCTGTTATGATTAAAATGAAACCTGAACCATTAGCAGAACGTACCCTAAACGAACATCAATGCTGATTTAGAAAGCAACGATCGTATGTAGATGCAATATTTGTTATTAAACAAATATTGGAGAAAACAGAAATCAATTTACCACTCTTATTCAATTTATCTGGATTATGAAAGAGCCTATAACAGTGTAAACAGGCAGATATTATGGAAAATCCTGAGCAAATATAAAATTGCAGAAATTTTGTTAAATTCAATAAAATCTTGTGTGATAATACTGATATAGAAATAAAAAAATGATCATCGAAAAAAATCAAAGGGGTAAAGAAAGCCCTTGGCATTTCTTGCTGCCTTTTGATTTATTTATGAATAAGATCATATAGGAATGGAAGCAAGAAAATATTACATATGTTCACATTGAAAACAATAATCTGTAACGTACTTGCAAGACCGATTTAGAAGTAGTCGATGCATAGAAGTCACAATTACTTAAAAAAACTAGAAAAGTAAAATGACGGTCCCATTATAGAATGCATTGGAAATAAAGCATTCCCCCATAGTAATAAGTACTACCAAAGTTTAAAGGAATTTAACAATGATTAAAAGCAGCTTTAAATAAAAGTAACAATCCATACAGCCCCAAAGGTACTGAATATATTAACACTCAAATATAGAAACAAAGATATGTTACAATTAAAGTATATTGCTTTTGAATTTGTCCTTCTCAGACAGCGTTTGCTATTTTGAAATGAAATTTAACACTCGATAATATAATATAAACTCGATTCCATGAGATATTAAATGTCGCTCCACACACAAAAACTTAGAATTTTACTTACGCCAAAAGTACATGATATGGATAATTTATACAAGGCCAAGAAGTGTGGAGACGGCCGCTCCCAGACACGAAGCTCAATAAAAGTCCTTCGCTGGTCGTCGAGAACTGTTACACTCCACTTCTTTTGAAGCATCGCTCGGGGTACGCACTGGGAAGGTCAGGTGATGACGTGGAATCAACATAAGCGCTACCTATACTAGCGGAGAGGACACAACCTGGCGAGCGTTTTAGAAACCTGGTGCAGCCGATTTCTGGTGTAAGGCAGGCTGCTGGCATAAACAAGCAGAGACATGGTTGTTCATGATTGCAGGTACATAAAAGAATCTCTGCAATCTGCGATCTCTGCAAAGCAACCACTTGATGAAAGAATAGCCACAATTGGCTCAAATCTCATTAATAATATCCTCTTTGCAGATCAAGTACTATTAGCGGAATCGAAATATCATCTCCAAGTAAATGTGACAAAATTAAACAATATCTTGCAGAAGCACAATATGAAAATATATATCCCAAAAACAAAAGTGATAATTATGAGAGGAAAAAATAACATCAGAGTTAAATTAGTTATCACTGACAATACAATAGAACAAGCGAGCACTCACATATTTTGGATGCGAAATACCAATGTATAAAACAAATAGAGACTTTAAATCTAAGTTACCAAAATATAATAATATAAACGGATGTATAAAACCATGGACTGCATATAAGACTACAAAACATCGCCTCAAAACCGTTCCCTGATATACGGAAGTGACACATGGTTGCTAAAAACAATGATAAAAAATGTATGGAAGCAGCCGAAATGAGATTTTTAAGTTCAGTATTAGGGGTGAGGCTTAGAGATCCAAAGTCAAGTAATTACAGAAGAACTGAGATAGAAAAGAGTACGGAGGAAGGAATGACCCATTACAACGAGAGATGGCATGAACACGTGCAAAGAATGTCCCCTGATCGTCTGCCGTTGTAAGCATATTGCTATAATACAATAGGAAGACAGGATGTAATATGGCCCAGAAAAAGATGGTGACAGCAGTTCCTGTAACAATTTGATTTCGGAATGGGAAATAAACCCAATCCTGCATTGGAAGAAGAAATTTGTTTACTGTTTTGAAAAATCTGATGTATTAACTTTCTCCTCTTATACACAATATTTTTAAAAATGCGTATTCTCCATCTACGTCATATTAACCCAGATAAACTATCTTATTGCTAATTTTCTTGTAGGTGCAAGGGAATATGGTAGGCTTTAAGCGATAGTCAAATCTTTTAAGAGCTGGTTGCTATGTGGCGCATTCCATTCTCTTTGCATATCCAGGAACTAAATTCCCATTGAAAAAAGTATAAATATTGGAAAATTCAAACAAGTAATAAGGAATATCTTGGAAATAGTTCACTCCTCAAAAAAAATGTATGATATACATTTGTGTTTTAACGAAATCTACATTTCTTGTGTAGCAAAATTTTGTCTCTCTCTTACGGTTTACTAGTTATGCGAAAGTCATTCAGAATGAAGAGAACTTTTGAGGACATTCCCAGAAAATTCAAGATATACATTACATTTCCCATGAAAATACCTTAAACATATAATATTAGAATCAAAATCGTTTTTGAGAAAATCAAATTTTTTTCGAAAAATTTTCCATGTAAAGGGTAGTATGGTGTGAGCGGATTTTCTTGAAAATCTTCATATGGCATCCTTGGAAGATAATAAACTCAAATACCAGGTTTGGTATTTATCCGACTTTTCGGTTTTGAGTTATGCTATTCATAGACACACACGGACATGTTTCCAAAAATGCATTATTTGGAATTAGGGCACCTCAAAACATGTATTTCCCGTGAAATCTTGGTATCGAGTTTTTGGACAAGATGCAATTATTTGAAAAATTTATGTTTTATAGTTAAACTTTTTAATAATATACTGACAAATTTAATACGTGAATTTTTAATTATTGCAATAGTTTAGCAGAAAATAAATGTTAGACATTAAACTTCAATATTTTGCTTAAAAATGTACATAATATTATACATATTATTGTTTAATAGCATTACAAATAAACATAACAAGAACAAATGCATCTCATATTCTTTTATCCTGCTGTTTATGATGAGGTATACACATTTCATTGACTTATTTCAAAAGGTACGAGTACATCGTGTGAAATAATTTAAAAATAAAAATGTGAAGGCAAATGAAAACTCGAGAAGAGATTTTAAAAATTATAAAGCTAAAAAACACTGTTTCTGACTTTATTGCCGTTTAAAAAGCATTTATTGCATATACAGGACCTCCGTCTTTTTCTGTTCCTCTTAAGCTAATTTAGTATTTGAAGATTACCGAGATTGTCTCTTTCACTTTAATGTTGGAAAATTTGTCGGTTATTTTGTTTTGGCTAAAATTTTATAGGAAGTTGGACTTAGGCATTTAAATCGCTACCTGATATGCTTTAATAGGCCCTACAGCTATAAATGTTATATAGAGCTAAAGCAGAAGGTTTGCGTTATTTAGTAATACTAAAATCCATATTTATGAATTTCGTTACATTTTTGCCTTTTTCCACAGATGGGTATCCTTAACATTATTTAATAACTTAATGGTTTATATCAACAAAGAAAACAATTTGTCACATATCTTACATGAACAGATACTCATACGTATCCTTCTCCTCTCTCTCTCTCCCCCCTCTCCCTCTTCCCATCTCTCAACCTGTTACCCCGAGATACAGAGGCAATCTTCGCCATCACTCGCGGGATAGAGTTACCAAATCTGGGAATTCTGGTGATTAAATATAAATTGTAATAGCTTTAAAATACGTAACGTCAAATTTTGCAGTTTACACAAATGCAGCAGAAGTAGGAGTTAAGGCTCGCGCATGTGCGAAGAATGGGTGCAAACCATTCGCTCGGCTCAGCTCACGAGGGAAAAAAACGAGAATACAGAAGAGCAATCATACTATCTCCAACATTCACATCTCTCACGAACACCTGTTGCATCTTTCAGACACATTTATTACGTTCAGCAGATTTCCATGACATATAAAGGACAGTTTGCTCTGACGGTTATTCCATATGCAACCAAATTTACGTAGTAGGCTTTCGGGAGATTAAATTTAACACCCTCCGACGGAAATTTTGAAATCGATGTGGGACAGTCGCCGACTCCACTCCATAACGCAGGATGCAGAAGGTTCAGAGAAGCCATTCTCTCTGGGAATGTCCAATAACACCATTATTTGATATTATAAAAGAGCAATAGTTAAACCCCTATATAATATGCCGGGTGAGCCACCTAAAACAGCCAGAATATATCTGTAACTAGAGGTGCTATTGGAGGACTGTTTTCATTTACTGAGGTTCAGACAAAGGCTCATCATGTAGCTGATACAAATATTCCAGCAATATTCAGAAGGTGTAATCCTAGCCGAAAGTTATGATTTATTCCAAATGAAATACTATCAACTTATTCATTAAAATAAAACTAGATAAAGTTATAATATAAGTGGCACTTTTCCATTCTAATATATGTTTCCTGGCTAGCCTAATACAAAGAAGATAATATCCAAGTAAAGTTACAGAAAATAAAGTAATTGTTGAACTAAGAGTTTTTATCGTTTCAGTATTTATTCAGTCAGGAACCTTGTTTCTTCTTAGGAAATTCCTAACCCCTCTTCTAAAAACAGTTAATGTAGTTCTTACAATTTTAAATATTGTATGAAAGAAAACATGTCAAAAAATGCTCTTATTCAGCTAAATTGGATATTACTTACGTACCATGGGCTATGCTTCTGACACGCATTAGCAAGGTATAAACCGTCTTACGTTAGAACACCGGATTATGGATGCGATAAAATCACTAATACATTAATGATGCACAAATAAGCCATAATTTTGAAACAGTTTCCACAATATGCCATTTAATCGTTTTTTACTTCAGAAATTAATAAAAAAACTTGATGCGTTACATTCATATAACTATCTCTACCCTGTATTGTTAGTTAGTGTCTATAAAATTATCTTACGAACGTTTATTTTTCCATCTACTTTATTTTAATCAAGATAACTCGTGGCAGAAATGGGTACCTTGCGCATATAATTAGGGTACAGAGGAAAGAACTGGATGCTATATGCTGGCCTTAAAATTCTATACTGTTTCTTTGCAATTACGAAAAATAGCTCAAAATCAACAGGTCTTAAAGAATGACAAAGTATTGCACAAACCAAAACATTAATAATCGATCTCTGGGAAACACTTGATGCCACAAGAGGATTATTTAAAATAAAATGTGTATTTTCAAGAGATCTGCATTTTTTTGTGTAGTATATTTTCGTCAGTTGTCATTCCTTCAAAATTAGATAATTTCACAGGCTATTTCCCAAAATGAAGATACACATTTTATTAAATATTTTTAATATATGATGTTTTAATCAAAATCGCTGGAGTCATTTTTTAGAAAATAAAAAATTTCGATAAATGTTCTATGCAGGGTAGTTTGAGGTGGGAGAGTTTCTTGAAAACTTTCGTGTCACACTTCTGGAAGACGTGTATGTTTAGGAAGGGGGTAAAATCTTGGTATCGAATTTTCGGGGGGGATCTGTAATAATTTCTATACCTACTAGATTCGTGGGGGAGAAAATAAAAATTAAGCCTTATAGCAGGTGTTTGTGATCGAAGCTGTGTTTATGTCTAAATAATCGAGTGCTACTAGATGGACGTAACAGTAAAGTAATTTTGTACTATGAAGGATTTCAATAAAGGCCAGACAATACATTCAGAGAAAATACGATCCACAACAATAATTAATTGCTCTTTCACACAAGTGTGTGATGGACAAGGTTGGAAACGTACAATCAGACTGAAAAATCCCATGCCATAGACGGGTTTTGAACCATGATCTTCCGGTGTCCGTGCAGTTGCTCTGACCAACTGAGCTACCATGGCTTATCTTCTAATAGTCAAGTACTTACTAATTGCGAGTCACCATTGGGGCATACCATCCCAAAATAGCGTATCGGAATGTTGCTGGACGGAAAGTAGAAGATCTGTGGTTCAAAACTTGACTATAGTATTGAAATCCTGTTTGATTCTATCTTTCCATGTTCCACTAACTTAAGAGCGTGCCCCTGGTCGTTCGGCAACTTCTCTGTCACCGTTGTGTTGGATGTGTGCAGTATTTTCAGGCGACGTTAGTATCTCGTTGCAATGAAGAAGCGACAAGTCTTATTTAGGAACTTAACAAAATTAATAGATCTGATGTGACACACTCGCACGAGTTTTTCTACCCATCACCGTTACACCAGTATCCCATATGTGTTGAAACATTCATACAAGCAGTGATTCTTCTATCCCATATACCCTAATCACGATAAAAGCATTTACCGAGACATTATTACAAATCAGGCTACACGAATTAACGCTTATTACATTGTATACACCGACCTTTAGTAGGAAGAAGAACTGTTGTATTCCAAACAAAAATTCAATATCGAAATTTCACAAAAAAATGAGTTTTTAGGTAACCTGAACCCAAAAGATAACTTCTAAAAAAAACAGAGCACGCGCCCGTATGCATGAACAGGATGGAAAAAAATGAAAAAGCCGACAAATATCAAATTTGAGTTCAACTTTCAAAGATGCAAAATGAAGGTTTTCAAGAAAATTTCCCCAAAGAAACTACCCTTTACATGCAAAATATTTTGTTTCTTTTTCTCAAAAATGCTTAACGATATTGATTAAAATACTACTGATTGATTAAAATTAATGAACTGTATATTTTGAACCCTCCTCAAATAGCCTAATCTTCATTCTAAATGATATTTTTTTTATAATTTTGCACAACCAGGAAATAATTATAAAATGTTAAAACCTTACTATACAAAAATTAGATTTTGTTACAATACAAATTTAGTCAAATTTCTTAAGATATCAATTTGTCGTTGCAATGAGGTCTACATTTTTCCTATGCAAGCGTGTCTCCCTCTCCCATGGTTTCGAGCTATTCAACACTAAGCACAATGCAATGGTAATTAAGAGAACGTTACAAGATTTTCATTGAAAATGCAAGATATGTATATATAGTCATACGGATTTTAATCAGAATCGTTAAGAGCTGTTTAAGTAAACAATGGCACAACATTTCTCCTTTAAATTTTTTCTTTATCTTGTTTTATTTGGGTTTTTTGTTGTTTTTTTTGCGTAGAAGGAATCTTATGAGTATTTTTGCCTTCCATCCTCAAAAGATGCTGGAATTATATACCAAGAAAGGTAGTTACTCGTCTTTTGCTTTAGGAGCTATGTTCACACCCAAACACGTGAGAAGGTTTTCCTGTTCTGTTTGTTTCAAAAGAGTTCAGTGTGTATGTTCGTTTATTTTATGTGAAATTCTGATATTGAAATATCCCACTACTCTAGGAACCGGAAAGTATCTTATTGCCCACTCCAACGTTATTACTTATCTAACCTTTATCTTTACACAATTATGCAAATATTTTCTGTTTATTTGATCTCAAAATATAGATAAATTGAATCATGTTCATTAAGCTGGAGATGAAAGCTTGTTTTAACACCAATATAGTTTAGATGCATTAGGAATGCATAACTGAATTTAACTTTATTTATTGAGCATACATTGAGCAAGTGCAACCTCTAAATTTACCGTAAAATACATTCAACACTGCAAGTGTGTCATGTATGTAACTCAAAGCAATTGACAGCTTATTGTACTTGATAGAAGTAATTGCCAACTGGAACGCTCTATTCAGTTGTCTGCCAAACCTGTGCGGTCATATTTCAATGTTTATGCAACTCTCTGTTTCAAGTTATTTACGACCAGGGGCTTGTTTTCCACTGCTTGGAAGTTATCTGTCCCTGTATAATGAAATCATTCGGAAAATCGTAAATTTAATGGAGTTCAGTTGTTTCAAACCGGGAGGATAGTGACATTAAATAAATAAGCACCTATGTATACCCTATGCAAAAAGATCAGCCGATTCTCAAAATGTATGTTTGTCTAAGTCCAAATCGTTTTCAGGCAGGTTTATAATGGTGTCACGAGAAGCTTGCCTTCAGCTTCGTTCTATTGCCACCTTTCATATGTTACTAAATATGCGTTTACAGCCGAGCGGTTACAAGTAAGCACGTAGTAAGAGGCCTACCAAGGTTTGTATCCCGTGTATGTATAATTTTTTTTCAGAAAAAACGCAATGTTTATTACGCAAACTATAATTTCCAATTGCTAAGGCTTATTTGCTTTAAAGGCATTTATGCTCACACATAAAAACTGAAACATACTCCTACAACTAAATAAAAAATAAGTAAATATTACATTCACAGATGAAAAAGCAAATAAAAATAGAAACACGCTTAATATCAGGCTATAAACTCTCTGCTTCAATTACTTCCCATATTCTATGGTACATGGATGATCAAATACCTAGTGAAATTTTCACGAGAGGATACTTCCTCCGGAGCATCTTATATTTCATCCCACAAAACCTCTTTTGTCTTGCAGACCCATTTAACTACAAAACTTCCTTCACCTCTGCCCACACATTTTCAAATATGGTGAAGGAAGCCAGTCAATCACTGTGCTACCTTACCTTAGCGAGAACCAGATTGAAACCTGCTGACTTATATAGTTATCTGCTGGAATTCAATCATTCCATTGAGATGTCTAGTCCTTACAGAAGGAACCATGATGTTTTCGAGGAAGTCCTTATACTGTTCACTATATTTTAATGTGCCATCAGCTGCTACAAGCCACCTAAACCATCTCGTGACATCCAACCCCAACATGACACAGATAAGCGACCTTGGCGATCCATTTGTGTCACGTATTTTGCGTCGTAACGTTTTCCTCTGGGGCAGTAGACAATTTCTCCCCTCCTCCTGCTATTTGTAGATGAAAATATCACATCGTTTGTGAATATAACCCTATTTCAGTTATAATAAAAATGTTCTTATGCAAATGTAAGGGAAACATAATCTGTGATCGTCTGTAAGACGCTACTTTTCAGCTTGTGGATCGAGCAAAAAGCCCCGCTGTAATCAAACGACGCAAGGCTGTGCGTTTTGACCGAGGGGAATTCGAATTAATTCTAATTGTAGACAAATGCTGAAAGGACACTTGTTGCCTGCCTCTTCTGTAAGTGTAATGTCCTGCTGACGACCCGAATCAGGTCGACGACTAACAATCCCTTCCCTGGATAACCGCACCCACCTCGTAGCCGTAGATATAGGCACTTCAAGTGTTCTTGCAGCCTGCGACACAAGAGTATCCAGCAACATTCACTAACGCTTTGTAGCTCCGTCTTTATATGTGCGCTCAGCCATACAAAAATCAGTATCGTTGCTAACATATCATGCAGAACTCCGAGGCTATGAGGTGCGCGCGCATGATCACGAGTTTGCGCAAACAATATTAAGTCAAGTATTTTTTAGTTTTTTACTTTAGAATTCTTACTAGTATGGCACTTGTTTGGAAAACGAAAATATAATTTGTTGGTGTTTTATGCACGAATGTCTTAAAATTAATAGATACCTCATCTATGGAAAACACACGGAATTGCCATACATTTAACAAATTAAAATTTAAATATTACAAAAACGTACGAAAAGTTGTTCCAATTACAACGCATATGCGTTTCACCGCTCGTTTACCATGCGTACAACCAAATTAAAGGACAATTTCCTACTTATCGCATAGATTTGAAACAAATAAAGGGTGGTATTAAATCGTATAATGCGAACGTAACGTCAGCGAATGCTTCCGAAATTTTCAGAATTGAACTCCCTCTTTGGTTGTTCATTTATTTTGTCTTAGGCTGTACATAACTTGCACGGTGCACAGCGTTCGACTTTGTTTTTCTCGTATTTGCGTTGCTCTGTTTGCAAAGCGAGCAAAGGTGTACAGTGTAAACATCATGTAGAGCGCTCCGTCAGCTCGCCTGCACGTGTGAATATTAAATTTAGCGCAGGAAGACAAGTCATGCGATATTCACATACAGCAGTAAAGATTCGGAAGATTGCGTGTGTTCAAAAAGCTAGAAGCACAAACAAATCGTCAATTGCAATTCTACACCAACCTAGCGACTTAAATTATGAGCAATCATTATTCTAGTATTCTTGGTAAAAAATTAAGAACTAAGATGGTTTTTTTTCTTATTTTCCCTACTACTTTTCCAGAGTGAGTAGAGAAAGTATTGGATTCCAAACAAAACTTTTATATCGATAGTTCTCATGAAACATGTTTTGAGACTGCCTGAAACCACAAAAGTGAGTGAGTGCATGTGTGTGTGTGAGGGAGGGAGAGAGAGAGAGAGAGAGAGAGAGAGAGAGAGAATGAAAGGTTAAATGCCTTAAATACCGAACTTGGTATTTAAGTTCACCATCTTCAAAGGCTAAGACATGCAGATTTTCTAAAACGTCGCTCACCCCAAACTATCATTTATAAGCAAGCATTTTCGAAACGTTTTATTTTCTCAAAACTGGCTTCTAGTATTTTGACTAAAATACCGTATATTAAGATAAATATTTAGATACGAAGGTTTTCTAGAAAATTCTCCCACCGCAAGCTATCATTTGTAAGGAAACATTTTGGATATTCTTGTTTTCTAAAAAAATGTCTCTTTAGTCTTTTATTAATACCATATTTTGAAGCAAATTATATGTCAAACAAAATATATATCATGTATTTTCTGGGAATAGCCTATGAAGTTCTCATTCTGAAAAAATTTTGTATAAGGTTTAAACTTGTAAACCATAAGAGATAGACAAAAGCTCACTACAGTTAAATGTTATTTTTAAACATACAATTTATTAACAAACTTTTTGTGGCACCAGTCATTTCCGAGATAACAATTAATATTGAATAGCATGTTTCATGTCATTTCAGTTTTTGAAGTACTCCTGACCATTTGTTTCTCGCGATGTCATGGAAATGACTAAGGTCGGTATATAGCGACCCGGTTTTGAACATTTGGTTGCTGACCCTTTGTAACTTGCATAAAATTAATAATACAGAGAAAAGTGAAAATTTTACCAAGAAATTTAAAGGTATTAAAAGCGTAATTAAATTATATCTGCAAACATTTATCTGAATTAACTTAGCTGTAGTTGAGAAGGGTATGTGAATGTAACAATCACACCTTTACTATTACACACATTCTCATATTAGTACTACCAGATATAGAGGATAGGGAATGATTCTGGCAAAACCGAAATTCCTCGTCCCAACTGTGAATCGAACATAGTATCCCTGTGTTAAAAAGGCACAACGCTGAGTACTGAACTACAAAAGCAATCAATGAAGAAAGCTGTTCTTTTCGGCTACTTCTTGCTAACTGTAACTATTGGCAGATAAGACTTCAATGTGCATTTTGTAACAGATGTACTGCAGCAAAAAGAGATGTGCCTGCCTTCAAATTTCATGGTCCTGCTTTAGTTCAGGAGAAATAAAAGAACGCTTGAAAGCTCCCTGCTTATTATTGATAAATTTAAGTGAACAACAGCAAAAACGATTCCAAGTGACATAACACTTAATAACAATGAAGAGTACTTCACAACTTATGCACAAAAATTTCAAAATATAGATCTTATATAAAAAGGTATAATGTGAAGCATTTTAAAGCTATTTTTGAAAAGATAAAAAATAACGAAGAATTTTATCATGTAACAAATATTTTGGGGTGGGGAATTCTCTATAAAATCAACGTCTCGCTTTCTTAAACACTCTTTGACTTTTTGCCTTTAAATTTGATTTTCATAGAAAGACAAGCACACAATCTCTAAAAATTCTGTTACGGACATTTCTGGGGAAATAAAAACTTTATTTCAAGTGAAATTTCTATGACGAATCTTTTAGTGAAACATAATATTTCCCTTACCAATTGGAGAAAGTAAAACTGTAAGCAAAGACCGAGACGAGCAGGGGCAGGATAAAGATGGCTTACATTACCAGAGGAATTAAGATAAATAATTTGTTACAACCAACTTGACTAATGGTTCTCATGGATAGCAGTATCCAATGTCCGCATAAGCGAACGTCAATTTGACGTAACACTACCCTTGATCACCACGAAAATATCAATAAAATTAAGGCAAAGGTGACTAAGACCATCTGTTCAGCATAAGCCAAAGTACCATAAAGTAAATTTGAACACTTGAAATATGTCACAACATGGATATTGTTCAGTATGAGGTTAGGAGCCACCGTTCTTATACAGGGGTGGACCATTTAAGTTAAGGCTGCACAATATCTCCAAAACTAAACGTTGTAGAAAGAAATACCCTGAATAAAAGTTGCTTGATATTATGGGGGAAAGCTAATGTCATTAGTCGTGTTTCGTTTGGAGGACGTTGTGATGGTCAGTTTATTGTCAGTTTAATTTTTTAAATCGTAAACTTCTCCTTTTTGTTGTTTTCTCACTCCTCATAAAAAACTAAACATTTTATAAAGCACTTTCAAATTGATCTTACACCAACGTAAATAACATGATCTTACACCAACGTAAATAACAACAAAAATTTTGAATAGCTTGTACAAAGAGCGCAATGAATGGTTGGACCATTCATGGATAGCCATTTTCAGGGTCAAGTTGCGTTTCGTAATTGGGAACCAACATCTTTTTACTTTGTTCCCTTATCCCTCATCACAAAATAAACAGGTTTTTGTAAACTATTTTCCAATGAGAAAACAATATACAAAGTACAGTCTCATTTAAAAAAAATTAAATGGATCATAAAATGACCATCATAACGTCCTCCAAATAAAACAATAATGGCATTTACTTTCCCCCATACTATCAAGCAACTTTTATTCAAGACATTTCTTTCTTTCTACAATGCTTAGTTTTAAAGATATTGTACAGTCTCAACTTAAATGGTCCAGTCTGTATATTAACTACTGCGGATATTTTGTCTGAATTGTTGCAACCTAAGAAAAAATGTGACTAATGGATTGTCGCGAAAGGTAAGACTCATTCGTGTTTAGTCGCACAGATCCTACGGCTACCCTGTCGTCGCTTCGCAACTGCTTTACTCCTCTACTTAAAAAATATTCCTCGGCTAGTCTTTGCGGCTTAGGGCTACTCAATAATGGGCTAAGCCTTACAGCTTAGGTCCAGTGTTGGCAGCAGAAGCACAATAGAAGCAACGCTCCCATAATACCCCGGGTGGGATGCGTGTGGAATAGCAAATATCATTCTTACCTCTACGTAATATTATCCTAAAAATTTAAAACAACGTCAAGGCACAAGAAAAATCCTTATTCACCAGATTGTTGTTCTTCACTTCAAGGATTAAGTATTCCACCTGCTCCATCATCGCATTTTTCACTTTACTCCCATCTTTCTCTGGGACGTCCGTTGTCTCTTTTTTACTTTCTCTACTACGTATAGTAAGTAGGGGAAGTATTGTATTCCACCCAAAAATTCGATACCGAGATTTCACCGGAAATATATATTTTGAGACCCCCTGAATCCAAAAAGAGCATTTTTGGAAACATGTCCGTGTGTGTGTCTGTCTGTGTGTCTGTGAACAGCATAACTCAGAAACGAACAGTGGGATAAACACCAAACTTGGTATTTAGGTTCAGTATCTTCCAGAGATGCGACACGAAGGTTTTCAAGAAAATCCCCCCCACCCCAGACTACCCTTTACATGGAACATTTTTCGAAAATTTTAATTTTCTCAAAAACGGCTCTAACGATTTTGATTAAACTATCATATGTTTAAGATATTGTCATGACAAATAAAATGTATATCTCGAATTTTCTGGCTATGTCTCCAAAAGTGTTCTTCATTATGAACGACTTTTTCATAACTGGTAAGCCATAAGAGATAGACAAAAGTTTACTACACGAAAAATGTAGATCGCGTTAAAATACACAATTTATGTCATACACATTTCTTTTGTTGAGTGAACCGTTTGCGAGATATTGCTTGTTATTACCTTAAATTTTCCAATACTTATACTTTTTCTCAAATTCGTTATTCATTTTTTTGTCCTGGACATGCAAAGAGAATGGAATGCGCCACACAGCAACCAGCGTTAAAATATTTGACTATCGCTTAAAACTTACCATATTCCCCTTGCATCTACAAGAAAATTAGCAATAAGATTGACATCTCGATATCTCGATTAACATGAAGCATATGGAGATTAAGCGTTTGTAAAAATAGTTTGTACAAGAGTAGAGAAAGTCATGTGAGTGTAACACATCAGATTTTTCCTGAAGGATTATACTTATTAAAGCGGTAACCTTTTTCACTCCTGCGGTTATGTGCTCTTTCAATTATGTTTATTTTCTTCGATGTTGTCATATGATGTATACATATTTAGTTATTCTATAATTGTTTTATTTATTATTAAGTCTATCTGGTGCATCCTTTAGTTCTCCGTAAGTCTCCTTTCCGCTATCTGAATTTTATTTTTGTTCTTTTATTATCCATGATTCGCTGCCATACAGAGCATAGGGACCTCTTGTAAAGCTTATATTTTGTTCCCTTCCTTGTTTTTTTGTACAGTTTTTGTTACGGTTCCACATTTTTTTAAATGTATTTATCTTATTTTCTATATCTCTATCGACATCAAAACGTACGTCACAAGCCAAGTAATTGAAATTTAAGGCTCGTTCCAGGATATTATTTCCAATGCATATTTTTGTTCCCACTGGGCGTTTTCCTTGGTGTCGCATTAGTTTATCTTTTTACGGATATTTTTATTTGTATTTATTGCCAATTGGTACAGTTTATAAAAAGAGTGCTATATGTTTTCTTCGCTATTCTGCAGTATTTCATCATGTTCGTATAATATTGTGACGTCATCTAGTTCTTAAACTCTCACTTTTCTTGGTTCTCACTCTCACTGTTTCACCCTCACTGGGATTCACTCACTTCGATAATATCACTTCACTTGGGAGTAGAACACAAGACCTCCACAACCCCTCGCTTCACAATAACAGTCATTGCACGTCATAACAGTCGTTGCCAACTCGGTCGGAGAATCGCTCGATGTTGCGTCCCATTCTGCTGTTTCACGATATCTAATGACTACTGAGGTCGCGGATGAGTACTAGGCAGTAGATGGCAGCACAATACACCTAAGATGAAAAACGTATATTTGTGGGGTGTCCGGATACTTTTGATCACATAGTGTACTTCCTGGAGATAAATCTTCCAGAAAGTTCTAATTATTTCCCGATAGCGCGTCCGGTATTTAGCGTCTATCTTGTTTATTCGGACCGCTCTACGCCGACCTCCCGATAACTTGATAAGCTATAGCCGCTGCATCGAAGTATGTTTAAATGTGAACTCCTATTCAATGTATTCCTGAATGTACTTCCTTTTTCCATGCTTATGTATATATTGAATAAAGTGGCCAAAAGACTGCATCCTTGCCTTACTCTTATTCTTTGTTTCCTAATCACCTCACCTTCAATGTCACAATTTTTAGTCTGTCCCTGTTGCACCTGAGTTGTCGATTAGTTGTACCATCCAGCTGCATCTGAATGGGAAGATTAAGAGCATTTTTTTTAGTGGAGGGGATATCAACCCCTCGCACAACCCTCAACCTGGAGGACTAGGGGACTCCTTTCCTTAGACGATTTTCTTCCAAGACTAACGAGAGACGTCTTCCGGAGTTTGATTTTGAAATCATTTTTCTCTTAGATGAGTGATTAAGTTATGCCAGAAATTCAACTGTACTGGGTGGCTCGGATAAATACAGAGCAAGAGTTTGGGTGGCCCATTTGTCCAGGGCCTCGAGAGTTGGCATTATTGCGCAATTGTAATACGTAACTTCCTGAGGGACATTTGCTGAAACTTGGCAAGTACCTATGTGACTTGCGCTCCGTTGTTGTGGTTAGTTCTTCACTTAGTTATCATGGAGAGGCCACTATACAGAAACAACGAATTCGTTGATAGGTTATTAGTATTTGGAAAACGAGCGAGATTGCTCCGTGGTACCGTGTGAGGTTCGCATTCGGAAGGTCCTGGGTTCGATTCCTGAGGCCGGTCACTCTGACAATGTAGTCCCCAAGTGGCAAGGCGAATGCTGGGGTTGTTTCTCTTCTACCACGAATTTCCCTTCCCTCATTTCCTATTCTTACGCTTCTTCTTTAATGTTTCAGGTAGTGTTACTGGTTGGAAAGTTCTTCTCAGATGGCACCCATCTCTGAGCCGCCTCGGTTGGGTCGAGTTCATTCCGGATCCGCCAGAGAGAAGCCGTTTCTGAGCATGCGGCCGGTGTGACCGAGTCATCAAGCTTGGAATCTTTAGTACCTCTGCATTTCGTGGTCGGACGGTCAGCCTGCCTGCCCGCTGCCTATAGCTTCCTGCAGTTCCTTCAACCCATCCGTGCCTTCTGGTAGTGTTAAGGATAAAAGATCCGCAAGAAATTCCTGTTTAACATACGCTGTGTTATTTAATTATTTCGGATCTACACGGGCACCAATCTTAAACGTCACAATGTATTTTCGTTTTGATCTGGCAAAGATGTTTATTATTAATTTTTTATGTTTTGAAAATAAAATGCTGTATGCAACTTGTGGAAAGCTGTTTTCTTTTTGTGCTCGTGGAATTTTCACGTTATGAACTACGCATTTTGGAGGTTTCAGAGCTTCCTCAGTAGATAAAAATCTGTGTATTATTGAAAAACCAGCCATAGAAACACCTGCCTCCGCTTTAATTGTCACCAACAAACTTCAATACTGGGAGATGCTTTACTTCGTAGATCATTTAATTAATATTCAGCTAAAATTATTTCCATGTCTCTAATTTTATTTAAAATTTGAAACATTCCCTCTATACCTGGCACCATGTTGTCCTTGCATGCTTTGAAGCTACGCAGCATCCACAAACATAACTGTATAGACAAACGCCAATTTTCTGAAACAAAACACGTAAGCATGTACAATGATGTTAGCCCGTCACACAAAGGGAGCGGGTGAACTCTGCAAGTTGGTGCAAACACAGGCAGCGTTTTGTTTTCTCTGACACATAGACGGTGCACATGACTAGTTTCGTTTAATACTCCAACCTCTTTCACCGAACATGCAACAAAATATTTATGCCATAATATCAAAAGCAAAAGAACATCGATTTTATACTTGCAAATGTATGTAAAGTCTTGAGGATTAAAATATCCGAGGCGTAATTTTCTTTTCCCATTTCCATTTTACAATATTTCTGCAGACCATCCTCATACTGCTTTAACTTTATCTACAACGTTCATAGAAGGTATTGCATTTCACCCAAAAATTCAATACCGAGATTTCACCGGAAATACATGTTTTGAGGCTCCTTGAATCAAAAAATGAAGCCTTTTTAGAAAACCTCAAAAAAGAAATTTTGATAAATACCAAACTTTGTATTTAGGTTCAGTACCTTCCAAAGATACAACAAGAAGATTTGCAAGACAATCCCTCAATCAAAAGTACCCATTACATGAAACATTCTTTGAAATCTTTTATTTTCTAAAAAATGGCTAACGATTTTTATTAACATGCCATATATTAAAGATTACTTACATGACAAATAAAATCTACATATTCAATTTTTTAGGAATAACCCGTGAATTCCTCTTCACTCGGACTAAATTCTGTAGACGAAAACGTGCTGCACAAAAGAATATAGATCTCTTTAGAACAACCAGTTTATTACCAATAACGTTTTTGTGGCATCATCCATTTCCGAGATATTCGTCATTAATGGTTCGAATTGTTCAATACTTAGCCTTTCTCTTAAAGTTCCGTCAATTTTCAGTTGTTTCTCGCGATGTCATGGAAACAGTAAGGAATTTTAGGGGCAGCGTATACCGTCCAGTTCTTAAACATTTGACTGTCGCTGTTCCCTTTATATCCATAAAAATGTGCTATGTAGTTATTTACGGAAAGGTTTATCTCTGTTAAAATGAATTAAATAGGGAAATAAACTTTCGTAAGAATAATGTAGGTATTACCGACTAATAAGCGATAGAGGGGTAGTTATGCCATTGTAAAACGTCAGATTTTTTCTGCGTGTTTTGTGGTTTTTTTGCGACACTGTTGTAAACCTATCGAGCGAGATAGCTCCGTGGTCGTGTGAGGTTCGAAAGATACCGACTTCGATTCCCGTTGGGCGATCACTTTGACATTGGGTTTTATCGTGGTTTTCCTTGTTTGATAGACGAATGCTGCGGTGGATTAAATAATCCCACAACTTTTTCTGTCCTCCATTGCCTATCATTTCACTTCCGTATGTTTCGGAGCCGAAGGATCAGGCGAGTGGACGGGGGTGAGACCTATGGCGATGGAGTTTGATTTGAGGAGCTGTTTGCCTGGCGTTCGGTGTGTGACTGGCCCTCAGGGAGACCTCTCCGTGAGGAGAGGTTGACCTGTGAGAGGTCCCGCCGTCGTCAGGGTGTAATATATCTGGAGACTTTACGAACTCCGCCTCTGTCGCCTGCCGCCTCGAATCTGGTCGCCCACTGTGACCTTCGCTTCGTTACTGCATACCGCCAACACGGGTTCCTTTGACTCGGCATTTATGTTTCACTTCTCTTTTCACTTTTCTTACATTAACCGATTATAAATTAAAAGCAATGCTCCTAATCCAGCTCTGTTAAAATGTTATTTTAAAGTTCTAGTGTAAAGAAAAGTATCTATATTCAACATAAACCACAGAAATTTTGAGGAAATGTGCAATAAGTAGCACACAGGTTTGAGCTACTTGAACCCATGCGATGTCATCTTTCTTGTATAAACAAAACGTGTGCAATGGGAACACGGGTTAAACTATGCAATGACATCGAGTGGTATTAGCAGACTGAATCATTGTTTTTATTCTATGAAATAAATGGGAGAGCTTTATATATGTTCCATATCACAATAATTATGTTAACTCATTTTCTCAAATTGATGTTAATTTCATTATTACATGCTAACCCACGCGTTTATTTACTCTAAAAGCATCAGTAAAAGTTTAATTGGGAACTCTCCTGTACCGTAGCCCAGTGATAATTATTTACTGCCACTTTGTTCAGTTCTTCAACTGTCACTTCTCTCGATCCTCATTGTTCTGATCTGGTTCAACTTTCACACTTAGCTCACACTGTCACTTCACTAATGTGAACTGATTCAGTTTCCTTGCCATTTTACTTGCTTCGTGACATAGCCTCTTCTTCCGGACGGTTCACTCGCTGGGGAGTCGAACACACGGCTTCCACAATCCTTTGCTCTGCTGTCGCTGCACGTTATATACCAAACGGAATCTTTCACAGAACATTCCAGTGGCGAGCCCGACTTATCTTTGTTTATTTGCTATTGTCGACATCGACCTCCCAATAACCTTAGGCCGTAAATACTGCGTCATACTATAATAAATAATAATAATAACAACAACAGCCGTTAATACCTACGGGGCAACCGCCTCTCCTAAGAGGAAATTAGCTCGATATGTTCCTCCCATATTTGAGCTAAAATGTGGAATTCCCGGCTTTGTCTCTAATGGTTCATTAATTGTCTTAACCTAGATTTGCTTTTACATTTACACAATTCTGCTTCTTGGCGCTCTGACCTTGATTCTCAGTCGTTTTGACACTTTACATTTATTCTCACTATCACTGTCGTATTCAGATGTCTCTTCTTCCTTGACACGCGGTCGCGCTGTCTTAGTTCCTGTACAGTTGTTCGTGAGCCAACTAGTCCAGGTCTGCCAACGTACCTCTTTATTTTGTCCGTCCATCTCGTTCATTCCGGACCCTCTCACCGTCTCTTGCGTCCCATACCGTTGCTTTGTTAGTCCATCGGATGTTTTTAAGCCTTACTATGTAACCTGCCCACCATTTCGCTACTTGTGCTGCGGTCGAGGCGTCGTCCTCTTTTTTTTTGCCCTTCTTACAATACATAGTGGCGGAAATCTGCAAATAATTTCCTACAAGCCGAACTACTTTCTGCCTCTGTTCCAAGCTGGATATATGCTGTTGCTGGGTGCTCCATCTCGCCGACGGAATAGGATGGGATGGGCCCAGGTTAAATAGTCGGCGATACGCATATCAGGATGATGACAGACAGGCCGGTAGAAGTATCCGGTGCGAAACATACTCTTACTTTTAACTTTTTTGCGTGGGACCATTGTTGAGGTTAGACGTACCTTATCCACAACGTCACATCCTCATTCATGTGATTTCGAATACTCCATGGTTTTGAGGATAGCATTTCGTTACCACCTGCATGTATATATAATGTTAACAATAACTTGCACACTCAACGTAACGCCTGCCTGTTTCATTCTTGAGCATTCAAACGTACCTTTCCTCAAGTGGATCGATATCCATTGGACTCTGCAACTATGCTCGAGCGGCTTAGGAAGCACTTGAGCCTGTCGACTATTCTGTCCCCCACTGCACATGTAACGATTTCTTTCACTTAATACCACAATGTGATACAAATAAAAACGGCGGTTAACTCTTAAACTTTAAGTATTACGCGAAATGCATTATAGCTTTGCAGCTCTAACTTGCAAGTTGCTCGTAACTTGCTCGCAACTATCTCTTAACACACTTTTTTTTCTGTCATGCTTTTATGGTTCCTTGTTGCAAGGGAGACACATTAATGTAATGTTCCAGAACTTACCCGAACGCATATGGAGACCTTTCTGAATAGTAACAAGTCAAAGGCTGTTCCAAGCTTGGCCGATTTTACCATATGGGTTTACTTCTCCAATCCCCCGTGCTCAAAGCTTCCATCGATGCATTGGCTAACTGTGTCACAAAGGTGTCATTAATTTCGGTCTCTATGGAATCAATTCAGTATACTTGTCTTGTTGACTCATTTATTTTATCTAAATGCTTAGACTTTGTGCCTTAAGCCCCTTGTACACAATCAAACTTTTCTTCCAATTCAAGAGTTTGCAAGAAAAAATTGTCAAACTTTTTCAATATGTGACAAGATTGGACAAGAGTTGACAATGCTATAACTGTGTATTGACAAGTTGTCTTTTTTTCAAACTGAAACCCTTCAGAACACACTGATAATTTATTACGCACAAAGGAATTTATTATTTGCTCACGGTAGATATAACAATTTGCAATGAATATTGTTCTAATATTATGTAGCACTTTCACGTATTATATCCAATGAAATCACATTACGATTATGGAATACAATGGAAATAACATCAACTGATAGGTTAACCGCACTATATAACATTGAATTAATGTACACTTAGTTCGGAAATCTGCCTGGCAATTATTTCTTCATATTCCTTCATCTACTTCATCCTGTTGTGGTAATACACGGAGTCCTAGACATACGGACATGACCAGCTTATGTATAACCTAATCAGTTTGCATACGACATACCTTGGCCATTGTTGTTTACTTTTTGCTTTCAGCCATGTTGCAGATTTCGTGACGCACTGTAAACACTCGCATTTCATTGGCTAAAGTCATCAAATCTTTGATCGTTTAGAGCATGTCCTTATTTGCTTTCAAGACTTTAAAAGTATTAGAAGCAATTTGACAAGACAAGTTGTGAAGCTGTTACAACTCTTGAAAAGCCTTGTAATATATTGAATTTGACGAAAATTTGATCGTGTACAAGTAGCTTAAAACTAACTTTATAGGTACATTTCCAGCTTTAATATTGTAAATGTCCATTACTAAATGTCATTAATAAAATAGAATTTCAAGCAGAAACATACGCCTGACAATTGCTTGTATGTACATATATAATAAATATAATAAATAAATGGAATAAATACACATAAAATTAGTCATACACGTAGCATAAGGAAATAATTTCAAAAGAGCTAAAGCTTGTGGAAGGGTATACCGGGAACAGGTAGCTGTTAAGAGAGCCGGAGGCTATAACGGGACACACCGGAAAGATCTTTTCCTCTTTAAGAATTCTGCCGAACATGTGGCCTGCTAAACAAAGACAGAACATTCCGACGCGACTTAGAGGCACCAGGACGTACGTGCTTAATCGGTCTTCAAATTCACTAAGGCGGATAAACCAACGCTAGAAATGAGCAACAAACTATAGCGGGAAATCGATGATCCTTGGGTTGTTGTTGCCTGTTGCAGTGTTCTTCTTCCTCGGTTATTGGTGCTCGTCGGTTGAGTATTCCATTCCTATCTCTTAATTATTCAATCTCAGATTCTAAAGGGTGAGGCAAGTTAAAAATACACTGCAAGTTTCCCTTAATCAATGTAGTTTATTTCACAGTTTGAATATTTATAGGCAGCTAGCTCTTCCCATTATTGTTATAATAATCTCACCAATTTAAATTAGTCAGGAGCCTAGCTATCTTCACAGGCACCCCTTCCTTGTGCACCCACGTGCATCTGTAGTACCTCGTGTTGACGTAACTTCCCGATGAGTTAGATTTAGAATAAGAGCGGGCTCTGAGGCTTTGTCTGCCCTTATATACGGGAGCCTAGTGACGCTCACCTCCGCGTTTGAAAATGTAACGTTTCCTATTGGCCCTCAGGCCGCGTTACGCACATGTATGAGAATGTGTGGTTTCAGATCCGTGCGCTTGGGCGCCATCATGTAGCGTTGTACCGCTCGGTGACAGGTACGGTCTTTATGATTTCTTGGAATTCTGCTAGCTCGCCCGTGCCTTACAATCAGCTCTGTACAAATGTTATATGTTGAATATTTTAACATGTTAGTGAATTAAATTATTACTGTACAATTATTATATGTATGGTTCCCCTTTCATATGTACAATTCCTCTATATATGTATAATATATCCCCTCTCAAAACCATAAAATATTCCAAATCGAAAATAGAAATTTGCACTAGTCTTGGTAGAAGAACCGCCAATAAAAATTAAACGTGGAAAATAAAGCAGCAAATAACCGACGTGATAAATCACCTGGTTAGGGGACCAAACCAAGTCGCCTAGAAAATGGGCGTGAAATAGAAAAAAGATCCTAGACAGAACGAGGTAGGAGCTGCGAAGACGAGGGGACACTTTTGCTCCGACCGGCATTATATCAAGACGCTAAATGTTACACTTCCGACGAAGTGGTCGGCAAAATCACTAAATCTACATTATCAAAGTGCACGTATAGCCCAGTGCAAGTGAGTAAGCAATGATCATAGGAACCGGCGTTTTATAGCTAGGTGCGACAACTCGTTAGCGGGACGTAGTATAGGTGACACAGTGTCTAAAGCCATTATAACAACTGGGAATAGTAATCGGTTTGTCTTGCATGTGAGATAGAGGGAAAGCGTGTAAAAGGGAGGCAGTGTGTTGTCTTGTTATTGCAAGAATAAATTACCAGCAACCAAAGGTCGTCTACTTGCTACCTGCATATTATTTACTCAAAAGCCCTGAGAATAGAATCCTTCCCCGGTCCAACATCCTGTCACCAGCGAAAAGGGCACGAACTCATGAGGGGCTAAGAACCTACAACCATAACACGCCCCCACATAGCCATAACCTAGTGACACCACCCATCCCACACTAAATGGCGCCCAACGTTCCCAATGCACCAATCCCACACCAAATTCCAGGGTGTAATACAATTTTATTCTTCTATCGAAGAATTCGTGAACAGGGCAGAACCATATCGGCTGTATTAAGGAAATAAGACAGTCGCTTCACTGTCAAGGGTGAGAAAAGGACAGGGAATTCGTTCAGTGCTGGCCCCAGTTTAAAACTCTCACTATTGGCTTATTTCACCAGCAACCAGGCACCAGTAACTTTCCCTAACCTTCTCATCGATTAACCCCTTCCATTTCACTTTCTTTCTCAATTTTTTCAGATAGAAAACGAACGTCTACCTGCAATGGTCACCTTATACGAAAGTTTAAGGTAAGAATGTCAAAAACTAGTTCTGATTTGCATTGCTTCTCTCAGTTTTACCTGAGGGAGAAGTATTGTATTGGACTAAGAAGTTCTACATCACAATTTCAGGGAAAATACATGCTTTGGCGCTCCGTGAATAAATAAATAAAACTAATATATAGTTGTAAAAAATATTTCAACATGTCAGATATCTCTAACAATGCAAATTAAAAAGGTGCAATTATTTTCTTGCATTTTTTCTTGGTAAACCACAAGGAGTTTATAAATTGATTTTGAGACAGCACACCGCAATGCTGACTTACAATTAAGTAAGTCCTTTATGTGAATCCGTTAAAAATTTAATGTTGTGTCGGCATGTTGCCATGGAGCTTAGTTGGTTGGAGCAATGGAACGAAAACCCGAAACTCGTGGTATAAATTCCTACTGTATTATTGAATTTTTACTTTCTCTACTGCGTATTTACAGTATGAAGTACTGAAAATTCGATTCCGAGACTTCAGCGGAACACACGTTTTGAGGCACCTGAAACGAGAAAATCCTTTTTAGAAAAAGGTCCGCGTGTGTGTGTGTGTGTGTGTGTGTGTGTGTGCGTGCGTGCGTGCGTACGTGCGTGAACAGCATAATTCAAAAACGAAAAGTCGGTTAAATACCTAACTTGGTATTTAAATTCACCATCTTCCAGGGATGCGACTAGAAATTTTGCAATAAAATCGCCAATTTCCAAGTTACACTTTACATGTATTCTTTTTTAGTTTTGCTTTCCCAGAAATGGCATCAACCATTCTGATTAAAATACTACGTGCTTCACATATTTTCATCACGTGCTTCACATATTTTCATCACAAATAAAATTTTAAGTCTTAAATTTTCTGAAAATAGCTTCTGAAGTCCTCTTCGTTCGGAACGACTATAGCAAAATCGATAAACCATAAGGCAAAAGCACTACTACACAAAAAATGTAGATTCGTTTAAGCACACAATCTATCTCAAATACATTTGAGGAGTTAACTATTTCCGAGATATTCTTTGTTACTGGTTTGAATTTTCAAATGCTTATACTACTCTCAAGTAGAATATTACTATTCGTCTCTCTCTCTGTCTTTCTCTCTCGTTCATGCAAATAGAACGGAATTCAAAACCATTATATACAGGCCCGCTCTTAAAAGATTTGACTATGGCTTAAGCCTATTGTACTCCCTTAATTCGCTCGTATCTATACAGTAATATGTAATAAAATGATTTCTACAAATGTGTATGCTGATTAATACAAATCAGATAGAAGAATAAGCTTTTTTAAGAATAGTTTGTTGAAGATTTTGTGTGTGAAGCAACTTTCCACTATGAAACGCGGGACTTAAATTACTTACGATATTGGAAGTCGACATTCCGGGTATATTATCTCCAAATGACTTTGAGAACGCCTTATGGTTTACCGGAAAAATTGCGAGTCAGATGTGGAATTGAATACCGTACCGTCATGTTGCCACGGTAGCTCAGTTTATTAGAGCAACGGCACGGAAAACCGAAGATCCGTGGTTCAAATCCTGATTATGGAATTGAACTTTTTCAGTCTGATACTAGCTTTTACAAGTATGTTTATAACAGTACAAAATATACCTGTAAATCAGGGCAGTTAACCGTGTGTCGGAGGATGCTTGCGTGATGTAGAGATGGTTGCATGTCATGTTTACGAATCCAACCCCTCGTTCCACCTCAGTGGATAACATGGCATTTGAAAACATTTCGGTTGGCTGATTTGTTTTTGTTGGTTCGCTCCGTGGAGAGCAATAACGTTGCAGAAGCAGCGTGTGTGTTTCCATCGATTGTTACTCGAGAGCGAGCTCGAACAAAGCCAAGTCTTTGCTGCTACCGCCGCCGGACTCTTGAAGAAGAGTGCACTTTGTTTGATGGGCACTTGTGCTCCGTGTATGTGTGCAACATGTGCAATTTAATTACAGCGATTCGAACAGGCCAGCCCTAACATTGTCCTTGTGAGCTGTAACATTAAGAGCAATTCCTGCTCTGTCTGCCAGAAACTCACACTGTCGTTTAGTAACTGCAGATTTCAAACCCTTACAACAGTATGTGGGGTCAGAACCGCGAGGTATGATTAAATGTGTAGGACACTACGTGATCTGAGCTGAGCTTAAGTAATTTTGAGAAAAATCTGATGTGTTAAACTCACGTGACTTTCTCTACTCGTGTACAAACTATTTTTGCAAACGCGTATTCTCCGTCTACTTCATATTAATCCACATAAACATTTGCAGAAATTGCATTATTGCTAATTTTCTTTCACACTGCGGTCATCGCTCGGCGGCCCGCACGCCGACTGCCTCTAGGGTACGTCTATCGCCGAAAAAGGTTTATTATCCCAGCAACCGCTTCACGATCTCATAGTTATAGTTAAAATTACAACGATAATAAGCATATATCCTATCATAAGAGATATTGGAAATGTTGTCCTCACATATCTACACATATCTGGCATCTTAGGAAGTTCGCATTCTAAATCGAGAGTACAAAATCCAAAATTGAGTGAAACTCTCGGCTGATTTTTTTCTTTTGGTTCTTCCAATGTATGGGGCTGTTTTGCATACACTAATTTTCAAGCTCCCCCATAGAGAAAAATCACACGGTTAAATTGGGGGATCGTGGGGTAGCAGAATCTTGTTGGAAAAATCCAGACATGTTCAACATTGGTCAGCTGTTCAAAAACTTGGTAGGGGTATGACATGCCTGTATCTGTATTTATTGCTTATTCAAAAAATCTGTGTTACATTCACATGACTTTCTCTTGTACAAACTATTTTTACAAACGCTTATCTCCATCTACTTCATGTTAATCGAGATAAATATTTACAGACTCTATCTTATTGCTAATTTTCTTGTAGATGTAAGGGGAATATATATTTACAAGGGCAATATAGAAATACAGTAGCCTTTAAGCACATACGTATCTCTTAATAGCTGGTTGCTAGGTGCAGCACCATTCCTTTTCCCCCAGATTAATACTCTTTCCATATACAAGACAAAAAAATGAATAACGAATTCCCATTTAAGAAAATAAGTATTGAAAAATTTAAGGGAATAACAAGCAATATTTCGAAAATGGTTCACTCACCCAAAAAAATGTATATGACATAAATTGTGTATTTTAACGTGATCTACATTTTTTGTGTAGTAAAATCTTGTCTAACTCTTATGGTTTACCAGTTATGCAAAAGTCGTTCACAATGAAGAATACTTTTGGAGACATACCCAGAAAATTCAAGATATACATTTCATTTGTCATGAAAATATTTAAACATATAATATTATAAACAAAATCGTTAGAGCCATTTTTGAGAAAACAAAAAATTTTCCGAAAATGTTCCATGTAAAGGGTAGTCTGGGATGAGGGAATTTTCTTGTAAACCTTCGTGCCGCATCTCTGGAAGATACTGAACATAAATACCAACTTTGGTGTTTATACGACTGTTCGTTTCTGGGTAACACACAGACACACAGACAGACACACACACGGAAATGTTTCCAAAAATGCTTTTTTTGCATTCAGGGGGTCTCAAAACATATTTTCGGTGAAATCTCGGTATCGAATTTTTTGGGTGGAATACAATACTTCCCCTACTTACTGTACGTAGTAGAGAAAGTAAACATCTGACATGTTACACTCACATGACTTTCTCTTCTCTTGTACAAACTATTTTTACAAACTCTTACTCTCCATCTATTTCATATTAATCGACATAAACATTTGCATAAACGATCTTTTGACATGCAAAGAGAATTACATTTTACACATAGCGACCAGTTCTAAAAATATTTGACTCGCTTAAGGCGTATGCTCCCCTTGTTTTGTATTCGCAAGGGCAATATAGAAATACAGTAGCCTTTAAGCATATACATAGATCTCAATAGCTGGTTGCTATGTGCAGCACCATTCTGTTTGCCTCAGGTTAATACTCTTTGCATATACAAGACAAAAAAATGAATAACGAATTCCCATTTGAGAAAATAAGTATTGAAAATTTTAAGAGAATAACAAGCAATATCTCAAAAATGGTTCACTCAACAAAAAAAATGTAAATGACAAATTGTGTCTTTTAACGCGATCTACATTTTTTGTTTAGTAAAATGTTGTCTATCTCTTATAGTTTACCAGTTATGCAAAAGTCGTTCACATTGAAGAATACTTTTGGAGACATTCCCAGAAAATTCGAGATATACATTTCATTTGTCATGAAAATATCTTAAACATATAATATTTTATTCAAAATCGTTAGAGCCATTTTTGAGAAAATTAAAATTTTCGAAAAATCTTCCAGGTAAAGGGTACTCTGGGGTGGGGGGATTTTCTTGAAAACCTTCGTGTCGCATCTCTGGAAGATACTGAACCTAAATACCAAGTTTGGTGTTTATCCGTCTGTTCGTTTCTGAGTTATGCTGTACACAGACACACATAGACACACACACACACGGACGTGTTTCCAAAAATGCTTTTTTTTTGGATTCAGGAGGTCTCAAAACATGTATTTCTGGTGAAATATCGGTATCGAATTTTTGGGTGGAATACAATACTTCCCCTACTTACTATACGTAGTAGAGAAAGTAAAAAATTAATAACGAATTCCAATTTGAGAAAAAGCATAAGTACTGGAAAATTTAAGGAAATAACAAGCAATATTTCGAAAACGGTTCACTCAACAAAAACGAATGTATATGACGTAAATTGTGTATTTTAACGCGATCTACATTTTTTCTGTAGTAAAATTTCGTCTATCTCTTATGGCTTACCAGTTATGCTAAACTCTTTCACAATGAAGAATACTTTTGGAGACATTCCCAGAAAATTCGAGATATACATTTCATTTGTCATGAAAATATATTAAACATATTATATTTTAAGTAAAATCGTTAGAGCCATTTTTGAGAAAATTGAAATTTTCGAAAACTGTTCCATGTAAAGGGTAATCTGGTGTGGGGGATTTTCTTGAAAACCTTCGTGTCGCATCTGGAAGATACTGAACCAAAATACCAAGTTTGGTGTTTATCCGACTTTTCGTATCTGAGTTATGCTCTTCGCAGACAGACAGACAGACAGACAGACAGACAGACAGACAGACAGATACACACACGGACATGTTTCCAAAAATGCTTTTTTTTGGATTCAAGGGCTCTCAAAACATATATTTCCGATTAAATCTCGGTATCGAATTTTTCGGTGGAATACAATACTTCCCCGACTTACTATATGTAGTAGAGAAAGTAAAAATATAGCTCCAATTATTCTGTATCAGTTACTGCACACAAATTTTCGCATATGCAAGAGAATCTCGTGTGTAAGCTCGAGTTTCTCTGTACTCCAATATCTGTTATTTTGCGACGAAACATACCCATATAAATGGCACCATGCTTCGTAGAGAAGAATATAAGGTGTGGGTCAATTACTCAATTACTTCCCAAAATTCAATTACATAAATTTACCCCAATTCTGATGACCACATGAAAAATAAAGTGTAAGCAACAAACTCCCTTAAATTCACTCAATATCGGATAATAAAACTCTCGGGAGTGAATTAAAATTTCTTGAGAATATGTCAGAATTATGAGGACAACATTTCCAATAACTCTTATGATAAGATATGTGCTTATTGTCATTGTAATTTTAACTGTAACTATGAAAATGTTAGGAGCTTACGGGGATATTATAACTGTTTCGGCAGAAATCTGAGCTGTTGCGGTAGCCACAGTATGAAGGAAAAACACTTTATATTAACTAATGTTACTGTAGTCGGCCACAATCATCGTCGTTCTTGTGGATTACACTAATAGGTTGGACTGGCAGTTATTCCGCACATGTGCAGCATTATAAAATGGACCAAAACCCACAATGGGATGGGCCCAGAATGACCTTTTATACTCAACTCCTCCCAAATTGATCGCTGCACTTCGTTTTAATGGATTTTCACCTTTTTACCTGCATTTATTTCAGGAATTTTGTAGCCTAAAAATGAGATCATGGATGTACATACACTTTCTAGTTTTTTGTGTTTCAGTTTGTCATCCCTCATGTTATTGTAAAAATGAACGTCAGGGTCGAATGCTGTGGCAAGAATTTCAGGATAAACAGAGCGGAATAAGCATGTAACTTCGGCGAGTATTAAGCGATGCTATGGATTTTATTCGATCAGCCATAATTTCGTGCTGCCAGACATCACATGCTCTCTAAATTCCTCCTATTGCATATTGTTCGTACAGTTGTCCTGATGGTCGATCAATTCACATCAATAAGCCAGTAGACGGTCTGCCCCCACAAACAAATGAAAACCGTAACCCGCAGCTATTGTTTTGTGGCAGTGTTCCTCGTCTATCATAATTGTACCAGCATAATATTTTGTCAGAAAAATCCGATAGTTACATTCACGTGATCTCTCTTCCATAAACTATTCTTACAAAAGCGTATTATTCCATTTAGTTTACTTTAAACATTATTTTATCGAAATAATTTTATCACACCATTTTGTCGATTATACAAGAGGGATAGAATAGGCTAAAGTGACAATCACATCCTTTAAAAGCGGGTTGCTATGTCATGGTTTTGAAAATCCATGTACCTTATATGACCACAAAAAGAAAAACTAATAGTTATATCACTTAAAACCATCTGAAGTGATACATTCACATGACTTTCTCAACCCTCTATCGTTTATAAGTGGGTATACAAATTATTCTTACTAAAGCTTATTTTTCTATCTACCACATTTTAATCCAAATAAACGTTTGCATAGCTACATTACACATTCCGCTATAGATACAAAGGGATCAGCGACAGTCAAGCATTTAGGAACTGGACGCTCTATGCTGGCCTTAAAATTCCATACTGTTTCCATGCAAAAGCGAGAAAGAAGTGCATTTTGACAGGACAAAGAAATGAACAATTCTAACCTTTAACAACGGATATCTCAAAAATACTTACACCACAAAAAATGGCTTGAAATAAATTGTGTATTTTTAAAGAGATATAATTTTTTGTGTAGTGTGTTTTCCAGTTATACAAGATGATACAAAATTCCTTCAGAATATAGAGACTTTCCACGCTATTCCCAGAAAATTCGAGATATACATTACATTTTTCATGTAAATATGTTTAATATATGGTATTTTAATCAAAATCGTTAGGGCTACTTTTGAGAAAAGCAAAAACGTCCATGTAAAAGGTAGTTGGAGTGAGGCGATTTTCTTGAAAATTTTCGTGTCGCATTCTTGAAAGATACTAAGCTCAATAAACCAAGTATGGTGTTTATCCGATTTTCGTTTTTGAGTTATGCTGTTCTCAAACACACTCATACACACACGGATATATTTTTACTTTCTCTACTACGTATAGTAGGGAAAGTATTGTATTCCACCCAAAAATTCGATACCGAGATTTCACCAGAAATACATGTTTTGAGACCCCCTGAATCCAAAAAGAGCATTTTTGGAAACATGTCCGTGTGTGCGTTTCTGTATGTGTGTGTCTGTGTCTGTCTGTCTGTCTGTGAACAGCATAACTCAAACGAACAGTTGGATAAACACCAAACTTGGTATATAGGTTCAGTATCTTCCAGAGATGCGACACGAAGGTTTTCAAGAAAATCCCCCACCCCATATTACCCTTTACATGGAACATTTTTCGAAAATTTTAATTTTCTCAAAAATGGCTTTAACGATTTTGATTAAAATATCATATGTTTAATATATTTTCATGACAAATAAAATGTATATCTTGAATTTTCTGGGAATGTCTCTAAAAGTATTCTTCATTGTGAACGACTTTTGCATAACTGGTAAACCATAAGAGATAGACAAAATTTTAGTACACCAAAAATGTAGAATATACAATTTATGTCATATATATTTTTTTGTTGAGTGAACCATTTTCCAGATATTGCTTGTTATTCCCTTAAATTTTTCAATACTTATTTTCTCAAATAGGAATTCGTTATTCATTTTTTGTCTTGGATATGGAAAGAGTATTAATCTGTGGGAAAGGGAATGGTGCTGCACCTAGCAACCAGCTATTAAGAGATACGTATGTGCTTAAAGGCTACAGTATTTCTATATTGCCCTTGTAAATATATATTCCCCTTACATCTACAAGAAAATTAGCAATAAGATAGAGTCTGCAAATGTTTATCTCGTGTAACATGAAGTAGATGGAGAATAAGCGTTTGTAAAAATTGTTTGTACAAGAGTAGAAATAGAGTCATGTGAGTGTAACACATCAGATGTTTAAAAATGCATTATTTGGATTCAAAGGATCTCAAAACATGTATTTCCGGTGAAATCTTGGTATCAATTTTTGGGTAGAATGCAATACCTTCTCTAATACTAAGTACTTGGTAGAGAAATTAAAACGGTGTGAAGTATCTATTTAATGTTTAAACCAATAACAATGGTTAATGCCATAAAAGTTTTGACATACAGGTTGTGTTTTAAAGAAATCTAAATTTTCTTGCGTGATAAGCTTTCTCCAACTACCTGATAAGCTTTATCTGTTTTTCCAGCTATAAAAAATTATGTAAAATTCATTCAGAATGAACCCCGTACAGGTCTTGCAGAGTATTCAAGATAAAACACTTTATCATAGAAATATTCTAACAAATGAGAACATCAGTTACTACAAAAACACAAGACACTTATTTATCACTAGGCACTCAAAGTAGCACAAACGTTACACTTGTTACTTTAGCACACACTCGGAATAAAACACAACTGATCCGCCGAACCAAATCACAACTAACCTGCTGAACTACACGGCTCATAACTGACTGCTGAGTTACAACCCACAATTAAACTGCACTGTCCTCTTGCACCGTTCACTTCTCGCTTCGTCAGTTCTAAGAGCAATCAACTCAACTCAACTCAGCACTGCTCATCCTGGCGACAGCAGTCCCTTATATAGGTTTCGTATACAAAGCGGAACCATCGAGAATAAGAACCTACTAGAACATGCCGAAACGAAGGTTCTGGAACAAGTACACGCCACATAAAGGGGCTTCTTATTCCACACTCGCTATTGTTATATTGTTTCCACACTGGGCATTGTTCCTACGGTCCGTCGCAGGCGCCATCTAAGTTTCGGCCGGGAGGCACTTACCGGCGACCCGCAGGTAGCGCCGCGCGCGCGATCACACTATATTAAGCATGTGGAGTTTTAATCAAAATGGTTAATAAACAGCCAGTACCCAAAGTTGACATTTGGTCAACATTACAAAAAACTAAAAAACAAGTTTTTATGTCCAAGAAAATGCTTTGACCCTTTAGTATCAATTACATATTGTGTTTTGCTCAGAGGTCTTTAACTCTTCAACACGTTAACGTTTAGATAACCCTGAGCGCATAGCTTAATGACCTTGTATACCTCCAATGCCTTTTACACGACTTTCATTTTTCTTACCGTTTTGCACCTTAAAAATGCTCCACATGATGTACTTCGTAGCCAACCTCGTTTAAATTTTCAGAAAAAACTCACACAGAATAGGTTTAAAATAAGTGGTACATGGTCTTTGTCAAAGTTTTAAATTGCTCAAAATATGGCAATTAATTCGACCATTGAGGATAATTGTGATAAAAATTACATTTAAACATTTCTGAAACAATCAGAAGAGAGAAAACGTTCCATATGCCAGTTATGTGTATTAGTATTTAAATAATATGGCAGTAAGTTTATTTTTCAAAATTAAAATACGTGCATCGTGGGCATCATCTGATTAATTAGTATAAAAAAAGCAAAATGAAATGCTTTCTCTCATAAAAGATATATGCATGAAATTCAAAGCACTCTTGTTGTGGTAGGGCAGCATGTAACAGAACTTTTTAAAAATTTAGATAAAAATTGATGAATTTAGAATTTATAGGTTATTGTATTCACAAAACGCACAGCTTTTCTTCTAGAAATTTTGGTTGGAATACAAAACTTCGCCTATTTGATTTGGATTGGCTACGCAGGGTTCTCGACACTCATCCACTTGGGCGATATTATACCTACGTCCCACAAGGAGGCGTCCCCAGGAGGAAGGTTGAGGCGAGAGGAGACACCGGGCGGCCGGAACAAGGAGTGAGGGCACAGGAATGGCAGGGTCCCTAAGCTTTCCAGATAGACTCCCCAGCAGACGGCAGGCAGACCGGGGACTCCACTCCACACAGAGGGGGTCCAATGCTCCTCAAGGGATTTCGGATACCTCTGGCAGCCAGCCGAAAGCCGAGGAACGGAGAGAGTCACAAAGAGCATCTTTTCTCCTGCCACACTGCACCGAAACACCATCGCCGACACTTCCAATCCTAAAAGAAACCAACAGATGAAAGATGAAGTGAAATGAGAATGGAGAGCTGAAATGGAGGGACAGAAAATTCGAGGAATTTCCCCAGGTATTCGCCTGGTCATCTGGGAAAACCCCTAAAAAACCCACGGGTCAGGAAGGTCGGCCACGGGAATCGAACCCACGACCTCCAGAATGCGGGCCAAAGTCCTAACCGCCTGAGCCATTCCGCTCGGTTCGTCTATTTATTATAGGTAAACAGTGCAGAAAGTAAAAAAAAATGATTCGTTACATTCACATGATTTCTCCACCCATTCAACTATTATTACAAAAGTTTATTATAACTGTCTCATGTTAATCGATATAAGCGTTTGAAGAAATTATCTTATTGCATATCTTCTAGACACAAAGGGAATGGGGAAATGTACCAGGCTTTAAGCGATAATGAAGTATTTAACCGCAAGAAAAAGTAAAAGTAAGCAAGTAAGAAAAACCAAAAACCTGATGTGTAAATTTGCATGGCTTTCTCTACTCTCTATCGCTTATTAGCAGGTATACGAACTATTCACATTAAACCTTATGTTTCTATCTACTTCATTTTAATTTAAACCTTTTCCGAAATAGCTAATTCCGTTATAGATACAAAGGGAACAGCGATATTCAAATGTTTAAGAACTGGACGTTATATGCTGGCCTTAAAATCCCATACTGTTTCCATTAAATCGCGAGAAACAACTGAAAGTTGAAAGGATTTTAAAGAATGATCAAGTAAAGAACGATTTAAACCATTAATAACCGATATTTCGGAAATTCCTGATGCCACAAAAAGGTTATTTGAAATAAATTGTGTGTTTTAAAAAGATCTACATTTCTTGTAGTGTAAGTTTTCGTCTAGTTCTTAACGTTTACCAGTTATAGAGGATTATACAAAATTTCCTGCGAATGAAGAAAACTTCAAAGGTTATTCCCAATAATTCAATATATACATTTTATTTGTCATAGAAATATCATTATTTAATCAAAATTTTTAGAGGAATTTTTAGAAAATTAACAATTTCGAAAAATGTTTCATATAACCGTAGTTTGGGGTGACGGGAATTTTCTTGAAATTCTTTATGTCGCCTCTTTAGAAAGTACTAAATCTAAATACAAAGTATGGTGTTTATCCCACTTTTAGTTTTTGTATTATGCTGTTCACAGATACACACACGGACGTGTTTCTAAAGATTTTTTTTTTATTCAGCGACCTCAAAACATATATTTAGCTGAAACATCGGTATCTAATTGTTCGGTGGAATGCAACAGCTTTCAACACCTACTATATACATAGTATAAAAAGTAAAAAAGGACAGCGGTTTTCCTCTAAAGAAAAACACAAGAATTTGAAAATAAGCGAGAAATGGAATTTAATGACCCCACAGAAAAACTTGCGATATATAAACTTAATAATGTTGGATTTATATATAGAAATTCAAAAGACCTCATTAGTTGTCAAACTTTAATTTCACATTGTAATGTATATGTGAGGTCTAAGTTGAAGTATCTTTCACCTATCTGTAGTCCTTACTTTCAAATCTATCAAAATAGAATAGAGAAGGTCCAGAAGAAATTTCTTATATATTTCTATTTTAAGATTACCAGTATTCCAGCATTCTACCTGTACATTCATTATAAGGATTTGCTGACCAAATTTAAATTAAGCTGAGCAACAGAAGAGACTTTGCGCAGCAAACTTTATTTTTTTAAGTTAATAAACAATCTAGTGGTTAATCCAACATTAATACCTGAATTTTGACATAAATAAATCTGCTTTACGAGTACGACCACCAAATTCCTAGGTCAGTAGCTTTTAAAAATTCAGTATTACTAAGAATGTGTCTTGCATGTAGTGAAATAATGATTGAATTCAATCAGTTGGATGTTTTGCTCAATTTCTGTGTATTTGAAAGCCAGCTTTATAAAGGTTTTGTCTAATTATTCATAGTTTAGTCTGTATGAGCGCGTGAGATTGTGTGCATGTATTTGTATGTAAGTATGCATGTATATTTGTGTTACTGTTTCTCTACTTTATGTAATTGGGAGTTACGCCCTGTTGAAAGTGAGTGAATAAATAAACACATAAATAAAATTAGAACCAATAACAAAGAGTATCTCGGAAATGTTTAACGCTACAAAAATTTTCATTTGACATAACCTGTGCTTTAACGAAAGCTACATTTTTATATAGTAAGATTTTGTCTGTTACGTTTACCAGTTACGCAAAAGCCATTCAGAGTGAAGAGAATTTCAGAGGCTACTTCAGGAAAATTCAAGATGAAAAATTTCAAAAATATCTTAAATATATGGTAGTTTAAGCAAAATCCTTAGTCATTTTTGAGAATCAAAATTTTCGAAAAATGTTGCATGTAAACGTTCAGTTTGGGCTGGGGCAGCTTTCTTGCAAGATGCTGAACTTAAATACCAAGTTTGATAATTGATCGACTTTTCGTTTTTTAGCCATGCTGTTCATAAATACATTTACGAGCGCGAATATTTATCTAACACGACCTTTTTTTAATTCAGGAGACCTGCATATGGAACTTTTTGGTCGAATGCAACATTTCTTCTTCTTATTTTTGATTAGTAGAGAAATTAACACCAAAAATGAGGGGAACTCAACTTTTTCTAGTTGTTAGAACAAAACGCTGCTGCACGGAGATATCCGTTGCTAGGTGCATTGTTTATGAAAGTTCCGTTAGATCTATCATGTTATTTGCGTCCATGAAATCCCACTGATCTAGCTGCTGAATTTATGTGGCCCGTAAATATCTCAAACCGTACTAAAAGCAAAACAGGGGTGGAATAATAAATTACAAGAAGTGGGGGGTCATGTTCTGCACGGAGGTGGATATAAACCAGTGCTGCAAACCTTCATTATTTTCGCCAGTGATGTGCGTTAAAGTACCAAGTTCTGCTAACTTGTTTCTGGGAAAAGTAATATTTATATGAGAATAATTAAACCTCTAGATTAACTTACTTACGCTGGTGCATATAATTGTGTTAGCCGTTTAGGATATGCCACTTTATCTCTATAGTGTGCAACAGGGTATTTTCTTTGTTTTGAATTATTTATTGGAGATAATATTGCTACATTTATGTAAAAATCTAATGTGACACACTCACGTGACTTTCTCTACCCTCTATCGTTTATTAGTGGCTATATAAATTCTTTATACTCAGTTATTTTTCTACCTATTATATGTAATCCAAATAAAGCTTTGCAGAAATCACTGCATTACACTATGCATACAAAGGGAACAGCGATAGTCAAATGTTTAAGGCCTGAATGCACACGCTGGCCTTATAATTCATCTCTTCCCATGCTATCGCGAGAAACAACGTTGACAAGAGAATGACCAAGAAATGAACAATTCGAACCTTTAATAACGGATATCTCAGAAATGGCTTATGCCACAAAAAATTATTTGATATAAATTGTGCATTTTAAAGAGATCTACAACTTTTTTGTAGTACGTTTTCGTCTATCGTTTGACATTTAGCAGTTATTCAAGATTATGCAAAATTCCTTCCGAATGAAGAGGACTTCATAGGCTATTCCCAGAAAATTGAACATATGCGTTTTATTTATGATTTAAATATCTTTAATAAATGGCATTTTGATCAAAAACATTAGAGCCGTTTATAGAAAATCATAAAAAACCCAAAAATAGTCCATGTAAATGGTAGTTTGGGGCGAGGGATTTTCTTAAAAATCTTCGTGTCGCATCTTTGGCAGATACTGAACATAATTCCAAGTTCGGTATTTATCCTACTTTTCGTTTCTGAGTGTTCACAGGCACATACACGGACTTTTTTCTAAAAATACATTTTATATAAAGGGGGTGAAGTGCAGTACCTTCTCAATCTACATGTATGTGGTAGAGAAATTAAAACTCTTATGTTTTGCATTCACATGTTTTTTCTACTCACTCTTCTGCAAACTATTCTTACAGGAGCTTATTATTCTATCTACTTCTTTTTAATCCAGATAAACCTCCAATTAACATTTACACATTTCGTTGTACGAAACAGTGGGTAAAGCGATAATCAGATTTTTAAAGAGCGTGTCGCTATGTGAATGCTTTGAAATTACATTCTCTCTGCATGAAGAGTAAAAATCGAATAACGATTTCCCAGTTGAAAAAGGTATAAGTATTTCAAAATTTCAAACCAATAACAAGGAATATCTCAAATGGTTAACACACACAAAATAATTATATAACATAAATTGGGCGTTTTAACGAGATAAATGTTTTTGTATACTTGGAACTTTTATCTATCTCTTATGGTTTACCAGTTATACAAAATTCATTCACAATAAAGACGTCTGAGGATATTCCCAGATAATTCAAAATATACATTTAAGATTCATGAAAATATCTTAAGCATATGATTTTTGATCAGAATCGTTAAAACCCTTATTGGGAAAATAAATATTTTCGAAAAATGTTAAATGAAAAGAGTATTTTGACATGGAGGATTTTTTTGAAAATCGTGTTGCATCCTTGAAAGATGCTGAACTTAAATACAAAGTTTGGCATTTAACCAACTTTTTGTTATTGAGTTATGTTTTTCGCACGTGCACCTTTTTCTAAAAATGCTTTTATTTTCTCTACTACATATAGTAAGTAGGGAAGTATTGCATTCCACACAAAAAATCGATATCAAGATTTCACCGGAAATACATTTTTTGAAGTGCCCTGAATCCAAATAAAGCCTTTTTGAAACGTGACGGTGTGTGTGTCTGTCAGTTCTATGAACAGTATAACTCAAAAACAAAACGTCGGACAAATACCAAACTTGGTACTTGAGTTTACTATTTTCCAAGGATACAACACGAAGATTTTCAAGAAAAATCACCCATCCCAGAAATATCATATATTTAAGGTATTTTCATGGTAAATGAAATATATATCTTCAATTTTCTGGGAATGTTCCCAATAGTCCTCTACATTCTAAATGACTTTGGCATAACTGGTAAGAGATAGACAAAATTTTACTCCACAAAAATATATATCTGGTTAAAATACACATTTATGTCATACATCTTTTTGTGGAGTGAACGATTTCCGAGATATTTCTTGTTATTTGTCTTAATTTTGCAATAATCATACTTTTTTCAAATGGGAATTCGTTATTCCTTTTTTTTATGTCCTGGACATGCAAAGAGAATGGAATGATTCACATAGCAACCAGCTCTTAAAGGATTTTACTATCGCTTAATGCTACCATATTCCCCTCGTACCTACAAGAAAATTAGCAACAAAATTAACGTCTCGATATCTCGATTAACATGAAGCAGATGGATAAAAGGCGTTTGTAAAATTAGTTTACACAAGAGTAGAGAAAGCCATGCGAGTGCAACACATCAGATTTTTTTATTCAAAACGTATTTCTGGTGAAACTCGATATTGAATTTTTGGGTGGAATGCAATACGTTCACTATCTACTGTGTGTGTGTACGTGGTAGATTAACTAAACATTTATTTTCCTTTCAAGTGTAAGATAAATATTTTGATTTCCTAATAATTAGTACCTTAAGATAAGGCGACTTTCGCATTGTGGGGTGTCTACTTTAACAAGTTTAAACTGTTAAGCTTTTAACGAGCATAAATAGGTTTCTGGGACGATTTTTAATGTGCAATTTTTTTTGAAACGTTGAGAAATGTAATTTCTCACATGTGATTGTGAGAAAAAGTAAAGCACGGATTGCACATAAAAATAATGTACTATTAATGTCCCTCCAACGATATCGGTCACTGAATTAATAATTGGAGCGAGGGACAGTACCAAAAAATAACACGTTTTGGTATATTATGGTCTAGACAAACGCCTGTTATGTACAATAGCAAACATGGCGATTCAGGATGAATGTTATCCTAAGAAATAATTTGTATTCATTCTAAAAATATCAGCACTTAGCTTAGAAAATGCATTAAAATTGTTATAGAATTTTAAACTAGTAATTTTAGCTAATAATTCATAATTTTGTCATGAAAAGATTGATATGTGTATTTGTGTACTATTTGAAGTTGATTCTTATTAATTTCATATGTTTTCTATTCTTAGTGTTATAATTTAGTTTTTACCATTGTAAATTTTCTTTAAAAATATTATTTGTACAGTTATACTTTGTGTACATTGCAGCCCTCAAATGCGAAAAGTAAAAAGCAAATAAAAATTATATTTCTGGAAACTGCAAAGCTTGCGTTTGAATTTACTAAAAAATATCAGTGTTTATATTTTATCCAAAGATTAAATTTCAACTACATATATTTCTACCGTAAGAAACCGTTCTTTTACTAATTTTAATAATCACAGGATTGGTATCTACGAAGAATTGTCTTACCCAGGATCTACAGCAGCATTCAGCTAATTGACTGCATGAGCCTTTAGACCGTGTTACGTTTAACAATGCATCAGTAAACGCCGTTCAGAGCACATGCGCTGTGGTGTAGGCGGGGAGAGTTGGCCTAGCTCTGATTTGCAACATAAAACCTTAATTACAGGGCATAATTGGGTTTTAAATAATTTGTAGCAACGCAAGAATAACAACGAATCAGAAACTCTCGTGTGTTTCTAAAGGTTTCCATTATTTATCACGGGAGGTAATACATCCAGGCAATTGAAGCCATGCCATTTTCCAAACAAAAAATTAGGAAAACATATTAAATAATTAATTTTGCTTCATCACACAGAGACAGGAGGGGTATAAAATGTGCTGTTATTCATGAATTAGAACTCACTAAAATTTGGACTTTCAGTGCTTATTCTATTTTACTGTACGGCTTTATAAATACAAAAGCTGTCTCAGTTCGACTCCCAGGTTTAAAAGCAGCTTATCCTTTCCAACGTTAGTTAAAAAAATTCAAAACTGAACATAAAATTACTTTCTGGATTCATATGATCAGAAAAATGGAGTTAAGAATGTTATTCCGGATTAAATAACAAGCTAGACAGAAAAGGTATCTTTATTGGTTTCAAATTATTCAAGTTATGACAAATACCTATGGACTATTGACCATACATGCATATTTAGATATAAATTAATGCTGACTAAAAGAAAGAAAAAGAGATGAATTGGCTCTGACAAACTGAGCAAATTTGATCTGGTTTCGCGCACTTTAGCAAGGAAATTGCCTCTGTTTTGCCAATTCATCTGTCAGCAGTGGATGCCAACATGTCAATCTCCTTCTAGCAGGTCTTAAGAATTTTTCTTTGAGTTTAATTATTCGCTGGTTCTTCCACTGTGCACATTCAGCCAAAATCTGTACCCAGTCTTCATCCAAATCACAGAATGGGCAGATTCTCCTGCCAGAATCGTATTCAATAAAAAACTCTAGGTTATATGACTCAACAGAATTATGGAGAGAATGAATATGATTCTATGTTCTCTATAATTTCTGAAGAAATCGAGTTCTTTGACTACTGAAATTTTATAAGTAGATATTTGTGAAATAACCATTTTATTGCACCTTTTCTTTTACTATAGAAATAAAAAACTGCACATGTACATGCTGTCTTTACCTTTGGTAATCACCGAATGACCCATTTCCGAGGTGTTGTTTCGTGAGTGGTTGCCAATCAGGATAGGAGGAGAATGTGTATTGGGGTATAAATATCAGCATCGCTTCAACCAAACAATGAGGGATTTACATATTCCAAAATGGAAAGTCTCGAACTGAATTTTTTATTTAAAGTGAACAATTACTTAAAGCATCTAATACCATAGCCGAAATTTGAAGCATAGATATTCGGGTTCCATGCCGTTGCTAAACCAACTGAGCTACCACCTGTCTGTGGAATAGTGCATACGGGAGGTAAAGCAAGCTCGCGAGATAGACCGCATTACGTCACCATTCCCGGTGCGTAGTATGTAAAGATCTGCAGTAAGAAAATGCAGCAGTTGAGTCTGTTAGTCACAGTGGACGGGTTTGTAAACAACTCAAAATAAAAACACCGCCACGTGAAGTTATACGCTCACAAAATAGAAAAATAATATTCAATAACTTACAGTTTTGTAAGGAAGAGAAACATCAAGATCTAAATATTCTGTTACGTACGTTGTGTTGATGTTTTGATGGTCAGACTGTACTGTACTCTCGTTCGGGTGTTCACTGTTCTGTCTAAATCTAGTCATGGTACACTAGTGACTAGCCTGAAAGCTGTACTCTTTCGTTAGAAGGTTAATACCACGGCAACATGCCAGTACAAGATTAAATTCCCCCAACTTACATTTTTTCCGGTAAACTACAAGGCATTCTCAAATTCATTTTGAGATAATATACTCCAATGACGACTAATAATCTTATAAGTACTTTAACGGAACCAAGACGTGAACTGTTTCCTTATCTTGGTAATGTTAACATAGGTATACTTTTCTCAGAATTCATTCACCCCAATGCAACCAAATTTGAACCGTGATTTATTTGCATTGCTGCTATAAATTATCCTAGAATTAGAATGTTTAAGAAATGTTTTTGGAAAAATATTTAAAATTTTAATTCGCCTAAAAATAGTAAGTTTTCAAACCTGAACCGCCTAAAGCCCAATTATTTGGAGCCATATCCCAAATATTTCATCACACGTTATTCAAAATACACATACAAAGATCTATGGACAGTTCGAAGCATGTATAACGTCTGGTTTAGGGGAAAACTTCCTAGGTTTCATACATGGCTAACCACTGTTAAGTCGATTAATATTACAATGTTGTTTGAAAAGAATCCCTTATAAAGTAATTAAAACAAAAGGGAGCGTTTTAGTCTCCAAGAAAGACAAAGTCAGGTTCGGAGTTATCTTCAAAACTCTCATTCCATAACGAGGTGTCACTTGAAATTATTAACACATACTGTATGTGTATACCTGTACAACTGCCAAACATGTGCTTTGTACTTCATACACAGAAGATGAATTATTTATTAACTGTAGCTTCTAACGTGAATGTGAACTAACAAATCTTCCCAATAGAAGTTTCGACTTTATACCGTTATTTATTTAACGTACGAATAATTTTATCCAAAGACAAAATGGGTGCACACATAGCGTCATATTGCAGGACAGTTCGCTACGTTTTTAACTAACCTTCCGGTATGTAGTAGGCATTTTAGAAAACAATCCCGTTTTAAATAAGTGCGAAGGGTTCCACGGCCGGAATTAATCGATAAAACATTAAAATCATGCGGACTGGGAAGCCGTGGTCTAAGGGTAAAATTATCTACCCCCGTTAACGTTTCGGTCAACTCTTTGGTTGCCATCTTCAAAATGGCAATCCCTTTTTATATTTCTAACAATAGATAAAAAGATAAATGTATTCTATTTTCGATGAAAAATGGCACGAGGGAGATAAGAGCTCTTTCATACAAGCAGTGGTTTTATCTTTACAGCAAATGGTAGTGTGATAAAGACTCCTAGATTATACTTTGCTTTAGGAAAAGCGTTTTGGTAATTTGACCTTTGGTCAGATTATTTATTTCCTATAATACGTTGTATCACATTAATAACTAATAACAGTTTGGTAAAAAAAATATTTCCAGATGAACATATACCATGAGCAATTATTATAATAAAAGTTATATAAAATCCTCAAACATTCAATGTTATTAAACCTCCAATAACTACTGCACATATTACGGAATGTATCTCAGTATCATTAGGAATTTAATGAGCTTACGATTAAAGGATATGGGTATCCAAATATCTTAAAATTTTGTGAATACAATTGAAAATTATTCAACTTCAGATTTTATAAATGTTCCACTTTAGCAAGGTTTGTTCTCTACTTCCCGGACCTCGTAGTTGTTGTATTTTCATGTTATAAATAAATTTAAAAGTGTTTAACAGAATAATCCCATATTTACAGATCTTTGTCACATTTCGATTAATACTTACTATACTAATTCCATAACACAAAACATGACTGGAATTTTCGCTGAATTCTAGCTCTAAAGAACATTATTAAACGAAAATTATTTCTTCTTCATGGATTTAAACCACTGACCTGTTTCCACATCTCCATATTATAAAGGTCGGCCAGCGGTTATTTTTCCTTTTGGTGGATAATACAGTTATATTTATGGTAATCTGTTGGCTGGCATTGTTTCAATATAAGCCAATTTAAATTTTGGATTCTTTCTTTTAGGTTGTAAGATTTTAATTCTGTTATTTATTCATTGTGCTTCTTATCTGACAACTTATAACCTGTTATAAACGTAGAAACTTCATTTCAGCTGTTTCTATTTTTCTGTTATCTGATCTATTGATTGATCAAATTTCACACGTACACGCCAGTGTTTGTGCTTCCTTGATTTTATAGAATTTCAGCCTTTAAGTTTTACTTTTCAATGTTGTTCTTATTGTTCCACACTTGTATTGTTTTGTATTAATATAATTCTTCTGGAACTTATTAGTTTATTAATATTTGTTTTACATATTGAAGTGGTGTACTTGTAATATTATTTAATTTGTTGAGCCCCACGTTTGGGAGCCAATTTGCGGCGGTATTATTAATGTTATTGTTTGTATTTGTGTTTACTCCACGTGGTGAAGCCATTTTGTGACGTGATTCTTTGTTAGGTTTGTTAGCTCCATCTGGTGTTAGCAATTTGCGGCAGTATTAGTGTTTGTTTGAAAGAATGCTACTGTTATTTTATTTAATTTTGGTTCACTGTCCTCCGGCTAGCTATGATCTTTCTGGTCGAGCAATTCTCTTTATACAGGTTGTGTAAACGGAAAGGAGTCTTTTGTCCAAAGATAACACTGATGAAAGAATTTGTTTTACACTTTTTATTGTCGAACACATTCACTATCACATTTACACTTTGATCTTGACACTCGCCAAACTGAAACTGTTATAATAACTTCATTACTTATCATTCTTAATTCGCGTACTTCAACTTTTTGTGTGATTAACTTTACAACACTTGAGATTTTTCATAACTCTGCTACGCGTAACTTGCGAATCGATAGCCGACGTGTACTGTACTAATATTTCTGCTGGACTGAAGGCGACGTGTAACGTACAAATATTTTCGACGAACTGACGGACTGAAGACGACGTGTAGTGTACAAAGATTTTTGATGAACTGACGGACTGAAGGACTTCACCTCTAACCTAGCCCTTTTTATACTCCCACACCCCGATATGCCTAAAGATTATAACTGAGCTGCAATTGGCTAATAAAACGCGCCAACATTACGTAACTTCCTCGTCTCTAATTATGATAAACAGCTCACCCCCTCGCTGCATTATTGCACGCTATTATTTTCAGTTTCAGGAAGGCCGTATAAACTTACTTCTCAACAATAATTACAATAAACAAACATCTCAAATCAATGTCACATAAAAATGCATATTCATACTATAATTTATTCTTTACATTTAAATAATTTATGATACAAATTACTGCATCAATATTTTGTGGTTTGTTCCTACACAACCCAATACTTTAGTTCTGTTGGATGAAGCGTTCATATTATAACTACTAGATATTTAATTTAATTTTAGGGCCAAATTTGTAATTTATCTTCAATATTCTAATAATCACGATCTTATACAAATAATATTTCATTCAAGACTGCATTATTTAATCTAAATCGCTTAGTTCTTTGTTCTTGCCATCACCTAATGAATTCGTCAATGTAAACACTAAACCATGCAGTGGATACCCCGCTTGACTCCTTGAGAAGGATTCTGTAATAGTGGATTATGATCTCGTACAAGTGTTAAAAGTAGGGTTTTATTTTGCGAGTAGGAATATTTGCAAAACAAGGCCGTAGGCCGAGTTTGGCAATCGTACGAGCAAAATAAAACAACTTAACATATGTGACATATCTATACAATTTTATACAGCGCTCGAATTTGTAAAATATCAATAAAATGGTATTATATTCGTTCCTGAAACTAACAGAAATCGCTTTTAGAACGAGATCAACTCTCGTGTACATCAAAATGTCGGATATGTTGATGTTTTGTCGATTCGCTAGCAGTCATTTTCAGTGAAATTATTTTCAACATGTTTCACCTTATACCATGCAAAAAAGCGATTAAAGTATCATATTGTTTTCTGAATTTTTTGGGAAAGTAGTTCTAGTTAAAATTGAAATGAGTTTTATTTATGGGCGCTCTATAACTGCTGTGGTCCTTAGCTTCCAGCTCTATATTGAGCGTTAAATACCGGTAATTTTGCTTAGAGGCCTCTTTATCAGGCTTGAGGTTCTTTTACATGCCGTAAATCTACGACACGGGACCACCGTCTTTACTTCCTTTCCGGAGGAAGCCACGCTAAGAATTTTTACGCTCGAAAAAAATACATCGCCCTCCACCAGGTTAGAACCCGCGACTCAGGAACTAGAGGTTAGCACGGTAAAAGTAGTTCTATTGTTACTCTTTCTGCTGCTTCTGTAATTTCACCTGGCTCTTCCATTTCAGTTTTTTCTGGATTCCTAATTGCTATCATTTAATATTCTTGTATGTTATACGTTTCATATCATAAAGAGCACAATACTGGCAATATAAAGCATAGGTTAATTCCGGAACAAGTTGCGATAAATTAAAGTATGACGATTTGTATTGTGAACATTGTACTTATAATGTGACCTCCATGAGAAATGAATCATGTGAAAACACAAGCAAAAGTAAAACCTAATCAAATCATGTCGAATTATGAAACATGTGCAAATACAAAGGATAATTACCATGCGATTGAACTTGAAACCAAAGTTGGTCATAATATTGTAGTATAAAAATTTTACTGCACTAGTGCGATAATGTAGAGCTTTTAGTTCGTTTGCACTATGTTAAAATTCTACTTTTAGGCCATGCTGTCTAAAAACAAATTTAGCAGTTGCTCGTACACTGCTGGCTGAGACAGCCAGTTCCCTAACAAATCTACAGAAATTGAAGACAGAACGAATACCGAAAGTTCGTTCATTTAATGCTATGCGCCCATTTGTTTGTCTGCCTGCAGTTCCTAGCAAGTGCATCACAGGGTGACCCCGATCATCTATCACAACATTATTTGGTAACTCCTGTGTGGAACACAGGACTTTGGGTTACTTCAAGCGTGGAATTAATGGTTCACCCACCCTACAGCCCCGACCTGGCACCAGACCTTTCCTTCCCATTGCCAATCTTCAGGATTAGTATGTGGATTATTCTTTTAGCCCCGCTATCGACTTGGTCTAGCCAAGCTGAAAGGAGCGATATGCCGGAACGCAATAGAAAGGAGCTGGAAACTTAAATGGGAAAAATCCCTGTATTACATTCACAAGACATTCTCTACGCTCTATCGTTTACTAGTGGATATACAAATTATACTTACAAAAGCTTATTTTTCTCTCTCCATTTTAATCGAGCTAAATCTTTGCAGAAACAGCTAAATTACATATTTCTTTAAAAATGAAAAGGGAACAGCGATAGTCAAACTTTTAAAAACAGAGTGCTATATGCTGGCGTTTAAATGCCATACCCTTTCCATGCAATAGCGAAAAAAACTGAATGTTGACAAGACTTTAAAAGAGTGACAAAGTGTTGAACAATGAGAACCATTAATAACGGATATCTCAAAAATGTCTTATTCCACAAAAAAAAGTTATTTGAAATAAATTGTCTGTTTTAAAAAGATCTTTGTACAGTACATTTTCGTCTATCGCTCAACGCTTACCAGTTATTCAACATTATGTAGAATTTATTCCAAATGAACAGCACTTCACAGCCTATTCCTGGTAAATTCAAGATATATTTTATTTGTCATGTAAACATGTTTAGTACATCGCATTTTAATCTTAGTCGTTAAAGCCAGTTTGAGGGAAATCAAACATTTCTAAAAATATTTCATGTAAAAGGGTATTTTGGGTTTGGGAAAAATCCTTCATGTCGCATCTTTGGAATATACTTAACTTAAATACCATGTTTGGTATTTACCCGACTTGTTGATTTTTGGATCATGCTGTTTACGGCAACAAAAAATTACACACGCACACGGGCCTTATTCTAAAATACGTTTTGTATCCAATGGACCTCAAAACATGCATTTCTAGTGAAATCTCGGTATCGTAATTTTTATGGAATGCAATACTTTCCCCTAGTTACTATTCGTAGTAGGCGAAGAATCGATTCGCTTTATTCTGCACTGTCCGTGAGCTTAAGTGGGCATTTATACTACAACGCAATACAGAACAACTCCGTGATAACTATATTGGGCAAACTTTTTTTGGCGATTCTAATGCCCAAAGGGAACGGAAGTGACTATAATATTCATCTGGTGTAATCACTAGTTGAAAATAAAACAAACAAAAAAACCGCTGTCATCTTTCTTAAGCAGTGCATTTTGAAACCTGAAATAATTGTTCTTTGTTGCACGAAATCCTCAAAAGTATATTTAATAACATGGCTAAAATGTTGTTGGCCTGTTTTTTATCTATATGCTAGTACGGTAAGATATAGTACTACGGGTTGTTTTGTGAACGGGCCACGATCGCGTGTAAGCGTGATTCGCTTGCAATGTAGCGATCTCGGTATGCTCCACTAACCACTTGACCCGCTCAAGGCTACACTTTATCGGTTGTGAATGTAATCTGTCAGTTACTGCCTTCTGTTGGTGCTGAAAAGACTAGAGTTTGTTCACGTGCGCCTCAAAAGTGAATGCTTAATCAAACTTCCATATTGTGTGTGAATTACTTCAGAGTATTCTAATTATTGTTGCTGTTCTTGTCTTATTAGTCCACTGAAATGCCAAATGAAAAATTCACGCTTGAACAAAGAATTTTTATGTACGATATATACATAAAACCGCATCATTCAGACAGGGTTGTAGACAATTTCAGGAGGTATTTCCTGGTATTCCAGTTCCAATATAGAAACTATCAGATGCCTAATTAATAATTTTAGGACAACGGGATCGCTAAATACTAAACCTAAGAAGCGACAAAGTGATGTTCTAACTGAAGAAAAAATTGACAAAATTGGTGAATAATTCTAATGCTCTTCAAAGAAGTCTCCAAGACGTGTTGCACAGCAAGTGGGTGTTTCCAAAGCCTCTATTTACACAACTGCTGAACTTTTAAAATTAAAACCCAACAGAGTTGCTCATGTTGCAACCTCGTGACGACGGGGAATGCTAGGAATGCCTGTGCAGATGGACACCACTTTCAACACTTTTTTTATGGACGCTCTTTAACTGCTGTGGTCCTTAGCGTCTCATTCTATATTGGGCGTAAAAGACCGGTAATTTTGCTCAGAGGCCTCTTATCAGACTTGAGGTTCTTTTACGTACCGTAAATCTACGACACGGGACCACCGGCTTTGCTTCCCTTCCGAAGGAAGCCATGCTGAGGATTTTTACGCCCGAAAAAATCCATCACCCTCCGACGGGTTTGAACCCGGGACCTCGGCTTTCAACACTACTTATAACAAAGTAAGTACTCATTACGGCGCATGTTATCATTACTATTGAGTATGAAACGCAGGAGTTTAAGAATGAGAACCCTCCGGTGCAGTCGTAAGCGCATGGAGCACGCATACAAGCGATCCGGGCCAGACCATAAAACGACCATTATGTACGTTATCGTTATCAATGTTATTAAGCTGTTTCCAGCGTCGCCCATATGATCAATGCCCTTCAGGGAATTCTAGTTCTATCAAGACATGACGACCCATTTATTATCTGGAGGTATCCAGCGGAAGGTGTCCGTTACCTCTGATAAGATAACAATAAGGAATCTACAGCTTTTACAGCGACTGCGGACCACATTGAACCTTAAGGATACTTCACATGAACCAGTCAAGGTGAAGGCCTAGATATGGGGCAACTTAAAATCACCAGGCCACTTCCGGGAATCGAACAATGAACCCTCAGTATGACAGCCGCGAACGAAACCACTGAACTACCCTGGCGTCGTAGTATTATTATATAATTGAAATCATTTGCATAATAATTTCAATAATAGCAATATAAAGCTAAGGTTTTAAGTTAAGTTTTAGAATAGAATATAAAACAAATCACCATATTTGAAGAAAGTTGGCGACTGTTTAATATTAAACGCTAATATTGTTTTATCAGTGTCGTTTCTCATTACCTAGTTCAATAGAACGTATGTTAAATTCTAGTAAAATGTTTCTATTAACTTGAATTCAGTAATACTAGGAAAGCGTTTTAAATTAAAGTCGAGTCTAGCAAAGCAATATGCTAGAGCACACAAAAGGAAAACTACAACAAGATAACAGCAAGTTCTTACTCTGTGTCTTCGCACAGCATTTTAAATGAAGTATGAGGTACATCCTGAAAAAACAACTACAGTACTCACAAGTTTGTAATAACAGTAATGGAAAAACATGCCTCGTGGCTCTATAAGAACACCGAAGTTTCTCGTCAGATCATGCTATGCTTCTACGATATGTGTTTCTTCTTTTTTTTCGGCAATTATCTACGAAGCGCGATCTTACGCCTTAAATAACAACATAAGCTTCCACAAACAAACTAGAATTACGGACCGGCATAGTGGCTAGTTAATCAAACTCCACTTTATTTATTTTAGAGTAGCAAGTATAAATGACAAGCTTGACTAGATATTTTATATTCTCTATCGCATACTTATGGTAGACATGGGAAGTATTATATTACAACCAAAAATTTGACAAATATTTCACCATAAATACATGTTTGAGGTCCTCTTAACCGATAAAGTTATAAAATGTGAGTGTGCGTGCGTGTTGTTTACACTACAACTCAAAAACCATAAGTTTAGCACCTTCCTAGGATGCGATACGCTACGGAGAAAATTCACACTCTTCAAACGACCTTTACACGGAAAAATCTTTATTAGCTTTCTTAAAAAACTGTCGATTTTTATTCAAATATGTTTAATATATTTTACTGCTGATAAAACGGGTATCTCGAACTTTCAGCGAATAGCCTGTGCTCTCCTTTGAATAAACTTTCTGTAACGGATAAACCAATGGAGATAGCAAACTTATGAAAAATTTAGAGCTCATTAAAATATGCAATTTATGCTATATAACTATGTGTATGTTTTCTTTTGGTTCTTTCAATATATGGGGGTGTGATGCACACACTTTATTTTTCAAGTTCCCCCAAACATGAAAATCGCACGTCAGAGTATCTTCAGGCTATGGTCTTCGCTAATTACCCAAGTGTCCTCCGTGGTGTAGTGGTTACCATGCTAGGCTCTAGTTCCCGAGGTTGCGAGTTCAAACCCGACGGAGGGCGGTGGATTTCTTCGGGCGTAAAAATCCTTAGCATGAAGGGAAGGGAAATAAAGCCGGCGGTCCCGTGTTGTAGATTTACGGCACGTAAAAGAACCTCAAGCCTGATAAAGAGATCTGAGCAAAATTACCGGTCTTTCACGCCCTATACGCTATGAACCACAAAATTTAAAGAACGTTAATAAATAAAACTCAATTTAATTTAGTTTCAAAAATTTCCGGAACAAAATTTAATGCTGTATGCATGGTAGCAGACTCCTTTTGGAAAAACCCAGACTGGTATACAACGTCGGTCAGTTGTTGCAAAAATAGTGTAAGTTATTCTTGTTCCTATCTGCATTTATTGTTTGTTCAGAAAATACAGGTGTCATCATTCTGTATGCATTTACTGCACAACACACACCAATTTTCGCGTCATGCAAGGGAATCTTGTGTGAATTCGGGGTTCTCTGTGCTTGAGTATCTGTTATTTTATGAGGGAACACAACAATGTAAATGTAACCTTGCTAAGTCAGAAGAATAAAGCGTGGGTCAATTATTCTATTATTGACATTTCGCAAAATCCAATTACAGAAATTTATCAGACTCTAATGGTCACGTGAAAAATAAAGTGTGTGCAACAACTTCCATATACTGGAAGAACTAAAAGAAAACATTGGACGATATTTCAATTTCGAATATTGAACTCTCACTTGTGAATTAAAAGTTTCTGATGATGCTAGAAATCAGTGGGTAGTGAAGGGCAATGTTTCCAACATCTCTTATGATAAAATATATGCTCATAAACATATAATTGTCACTGCAACTATGAGAAAGTGAGGCAGTTGCACGGATATTATAGCCATGTAAAAGAAACGCAGTGCAGTAATCAAGTGACTTCACGTAACAGATTTTTCTGGTCATCTAGGCTAGAGAAGATAAAGTATGAAATGTTATATTCTAAACCATGCTTGCTATCATTATGGAAACATTAGTTCTTACGTTTTACAGTGTGTAGAACTAATGATGTGTCAAAAAAGTTTTATCATTTATAATATCTTGGCAACATTTTCATATTTTATGAAAATCTTCATATTTCTTCATATTTTGAAAGATCCGCGGTGTTTTGCTTCTAAAACAGTTTTGTTAGCAATGAAACGGACTTTCCAAGGGCTTTCCTCTATTCGGAGGGTTTTCTTCACAAAACGTTTCGAAAATCCAAGCCCTTCTTTCCAACAGTCGTCCTCCGTGGTCTAGGGCTACCATGCTAGCCTCTAGTTCCCGAGGTCGTGAGATACAGTTGATAGAAATAAGCATTTCTTCTGTGCGAAATTAAATGCCTTCTAATCTTGAAGAGTTTTTATTTTCGCGAATCGGTGCTTTTAGAGCATATTTTAATTAGCATTATGCAAGGACAAAGGCAATCAGCAACTTCTTTTTCCACCCAAAAATTCGACATCGAATTTCACAGGAAATGCATGTTTTGAGGCCCTGAATAAAAAAAACATTTTTAGAAAAATGTCCGATTGCGTGTAAACAGCATAACTCAAAAACGAAAGTCTGAAGAATATCAAACCTGGCATTTAAGCTCAGTAACTATTAAGGATGCTTCCCCCCCCCACTCCCAACTACCCTTTATATGAACATTTTTCGAAAACTTTTATTTTCTAAAAAATGGCTCTAACAATTTTAATTAAAATATATTAAAGATATTTACAGGAACAAATAAAATGTATATCTTGAATTTTCTGGAAATAGTCTGAATTACTCTTTATTCGGAAGGAATTTGGTATTGCCTTGTATAATTGGTAAACATTAAGCGATAAACGAAAACGTACAAGAAATGTAGACCTCTTTAAACCACACAATTTATTTCAAATAAGTTTTCTTTTGTATAAGCCATTTCTGAGATATCCGCTACTAATGGTCGGAATTGTTCATTATTAGGTAATTCTCTTTAAGTCCTGTTAACATTCAGTTTTGTGGCGATTGCATGGAAACAGTATGGAATTTTAAGGTCAGCGTTTAGCGTCCAGTTCGAGACATTTGTCTATCACTGTTCCCTTTGTATCTATAACAAATGTATACTGTAGCTAATTCTGCAAAGGTTTATTTAGATTAAAATCTAGTAGATAGAAAAATAAGCTTGAGCTTGAATAATTTGTATACTCATTAATAAACGATAAAGTATACAGAAAGTCATGTGAATGTATGTCAATTTTTTCTAAGTTTTAAGGGTTTTGCGATTATTAAAATCTATGAAATGGATGTAATTCATGTATTTCATTTGATCGTTATTATTGAACATGGTCAAACATCTACATTATCAAGTGTTATTCTGCATCCTTCCTGGAGTCTAGGAGTACGAATAGGAGTGTGAATTTAGTATAACACCACCCAATTGTATAATGAGTGAACATTGCTGCTGATGAGCAATTATTTGAAAGGTAAAAACCACCGATATACCTAACACCCGAGATGTAAAGGCGATATTTAAGTGAACAAAAACATTTATAAAGTCCTTTTTTACTTTCTCTACTACGTATAGTAAGTAGGGGAAGTATTGTATTCCACCCAAAAATTCGATACCGAGATTTCACCGGAAATATATATTTTGAGACCTGAGTAGTATAAGTTCCGGATGAGCCAATTGGCTTAACGATAATCCTGCCGCTAGGGGCGCTAGTGTCGCTAGTGTCGCTGCGTGCGACGGCGGCGGCGGTAAGTTTGAAAAGCGCCCTGAGCGGGAGGATTATCGTTATTGCAATTGGTTCATCCGGGACGAGTTAAAAGAATTGAGGATTAGGGAAAGGTGAAGGAGAAACAGGAAGTGACGTGGAGTGTTTTGATTGGTTCGTTAATTTGGGTGGAAGATGAAGGAAGGAAGATGAAAGAGTATGGAGGTCACGTGATGGAGAGGAGCGGGGTGGCGAGGTGTTGTCTGTGCGGAGGTCGGGACTGAAAGAGGGAAAAGATGGGGAGCGAGGGATAAAAAGTATAACAGAAAGTGACGTGTGAAGTTGTGATTGGTGGGAATAAGAAGTGATGTTATTGGTGGAAAGGAACAAATGAAAGTTGTTGATTGGTAAGAATAAGAGAGATTATGATTGGTGGAAAGAAAAAGGTGTGGGAATGGGGTATGTTGGAGGTGATGGGAAAGGTAAGTTTTGCTAGCAACAAGATTTGCAAAAGCCTGTCGTGAACTGATCAGCAATTTTTGAACGTTGGATGGTAGTTTTCTTGAGTGGATAGAGAGATGGGGCCATATGAGATGCGGTGGCGAAAATGGGAACTAAACAAGATGGTTGAGACAAGAGGTTTAAGGACGAGGAAATTTGGAGGTTAGTGGTGAACATGGCGGTCGCAAGAGGTGGGGGCAAGGAGACGCGGTGGTGAGAATGGGAACTAAAAGAAGATGGCGGTAGCAAGAGCTTAGAAGAGCAGATTTTGAGGTTAAAATAGTGGGAACTAAAAATGGCGGAGGGTCTGCGACAAGGAGGTGCGGTGAGAACTAAACAAGATGGCGGACGCAAGAGGAGGGTAAGGAGATTTGAGGTTACAGTACCAAAACACGAAAGGATATATTCCTACGCCAAGCAGGTCCGAAAAATAATTATGCGTGTGGTACTTACCTGTTACCGGTGTGGATGCGTCACCAAAAGCGCGGCAGCTTCACGCGACGCGAAAAAATAAAAGCAAACTGTTTTTGAAAATGCTTAACCAGCTTTAAGATCAACCAACATCACTACGCACTGATATACCTAGGTTTTTTAAAGCGGTACAGACGCCCTTTGCAGAGGCGTAATTTAACTATACCAAAAACCTGGTACTGGACCATCGTGATGGTCGCTAGCATACGTAGGAGCAGGGTTCTCATAGCCGGTCGAAAGCGGTCAAAAAAGTGTACGACGTAGGTGTTCACAGTAGCTGCTGTCGAGTCAACCGTCGAGGTGTGCATGAACGAGATCTCTTCTTGCCGGCAATCTGGTTGGGAGATGAGAGGCGCGGTGGTAAAAATGGGAACTAAATAAGATGGCGGAGGCATGAAGTTGAGGTTAAGGAGCGGTGAGGTGTTGTCTGTGCGGAGGTTGGGGCTGAAAGAGGGGAAAGATGGCGAACGAGGGATAAAAAGTATAACAGAAAGTGACGTGTGAAGTTGCGATTGGTGGGAATAAGAAGTGATGTTATTGGTGGAAAGGAACAAATGAAAGTTGTTGATTGGTAAGAATAAGAGAGATTATGATTGGTGGAAAGAAAAAAGGTGTGGGAGTGGGGTATGTTGGAGGTGATGGTAAAGGTAAGTTTTGCTACCAACAACATTTGCAAAAGCCTATCCAGAACTCATCAGCAATTTTAAATAACTAGTGTTTCGTGGTTTTCTCTGGTTGGTAGACGAATGCAAGTTGTTTCTGCTTTTTCAGAGGTTTTCCCAAAATTGAAAATGCATATATATTGTAACACAAATGTGTGCAGTGCAAAAGAAAATAAAAATTAAATAGGCACACACACACACACACACACACACACACCCGTTGCAGTTGCCATACTTATATTATTCGTCTTTTCCTTTTTTTCTTTCTTTTTAAAAAATAACTAGTTTTTGGGGGTTTTCTGCGGTTGGTAAACGAATGCAAGCTCTTTCTGCTTTTTCATAGGTTTTCCCTGGTTGGTAGGCGTTTTCTGTAGTGGTTGACGAAGCCGTTTCTAATTTTCGAGGTTTTCTCAGGTTTTTTAGTGGTTGTCCCTGCCCGGTAGGCAAATGATGAAGTTTTACCTTGTCGGCGCACGGATACTAGGCACATACTCGCACACACACACACACACCCGTTGCAGTTGCCATACTTATATTATTCGTCTTTTCCTTTTTTATCTTTTTTTTCTTTTTGTTTTTTCGTTTTTTTTAAAAATAACTAGTTTTTTTGGGGGTTTTCTGCGGTTGGTAAACGAATGCAAGCTCTTTCTGCTTTATCATAGGTTTTACCTGGTTGGTAGGCGTTTTCTGTAGTGGTTGACGACGCCGTTTCTAATTTTCGAGGTTTTCTCAGGTTTTTTAGTGGTTGTCCCTGCCCGGTAGGCAAATGATGAAGTTTTACCTTGTCGGCGCACGGATACTAGGCACATACTCGCACACACACACCCGTTGCAGTTGCCATACTTATATTATTCGTCTTTTCCTTTTTTCTTTTTTTTCTTTTTGTTTTTTCGTTTTTTTTTTAAAAATAACTAGTTTTTTGGGGGGTTTTCTGCGGTTGGTAAACGAATGCAAGCTCTTTCTGCTTTTTCATAGGTTTTCCCTTGTTGGTAGGCGTTTTCTGTAGTGTTTGACGAAGCCGTTTCTAATTTTCGAGGTTTTCTCAGGTTTTTTAGTGGTTGTCCCTGCCCGGTAGGCAAATGATGAAGTTTTACCTTGTCGGCGCACGGATACTAGGCACATACTCGCACACACACACATTTAATAGTAGCGTGTAGCAAACTGTTTTTGAAAAATGCTTAACCAGCTTTAAGATCAACCAACATCACTACGCACTGATATACCTAGGTTTTTTAAAGCGGTACAGACGCCCTTTGCACAGACTTAATTTAACTATACCAAAAACCTGGTCGATAGCGTACGTAGGAGCAGGGTTCTCATTGCCGGGCGAAAGCGGCAAAAAAGTGTACTATCTTGTTTCATGGGTTTTCCAGATCGGTAAGCGTTAGAATACTCTTAGAGCTTTTTTCAGGTTTTTCGCGGTTGTCCCTGTCCGGTAGGCAAATGATAAAGTTTTTCTATAATGTCGTCGTTTTGGCTTGTGGCGCACGGATACTAGGCACATACTCGCGCACACACACACACACTAAAATAGTAGCGTATAAAAAAATTTAACAAACCGTAGATTTTCAAGAAAATTCCCACACCGCAAACTACCCGTTTAGTGGAAGAAAGTTCGTTATTTTTATTGTCTTAAAAATGGCTCTAACCCTTTTGATTACGGTACGGTATGTTTAAGATATCTGCATGACAAATAAAATGTATAACTTCAATTTTCTGGGAATAGCTGTGAAGTAGTCTCATTGTGAATGTCTTTTGTACAACTGTTAAACCGTAGGAAACGAAGCCTTACTGTACAAGAACTGTACAAGAACGTTAAAGCACACAATTTATGTGTATTTATTATTATTATTATTATTATTATTATTATTATTATTACTTTGTGGCGTTGTCTATTTACAAAGTTTCCATGTTGATTTTAATGTTTAAAAGCTTTAGACCTTTCTCACTAAAACTCGTCATTCTTTTATCTTTTCTTTTTTCATTTTCATACAAAGAGAACGGAATTTCACAAGCGAAACAGTACTGTGATAACGATACCAACAAACTAATTATTATTCACCCACTGAAACACATAAAAACAATAAGTAATAATCACAGACCCAGTTTGTGGGTATTTAAATGAAACATCATGCACAATACAAGCCAATTATGTAATAAGTTGAAATGTGCAAATCTATAGATGTATTTCTGGTGAAATCCCGGTATGGAATTCTTGAGTGCAATGCAATTTCTCCTGTATCTGCTATGTACGTGGTAGAGCAAGTAAAAATAGTTACAGTGACTATACAAATGTAACAATAGAGAAACCCACTTGAAGAAAAAACGGAATAAAAATAACAATGCGTCAGACTCAACTTTCGCGCCATTCTCCGAATATCTGAGAATATTCTTAATATGAGACAAGCATTTTACCTTAAGCAAGTAGTTTTAATCTTACTTTTATGAAAATCAGAGTTTTCCCTATATCCTTTATTTGTGACAACAACGCTAAGTTTCGAGCTAGCTATACTCACTTTTCTTGCAACTATATACGTTTAAACTGATATTAACAAATTTGTCGTAATCCCAGAATTTATTTATCATAGCTGTAATATTTTTCACAACTGCATGAAATAATATTGATTTAGGGGCTTTCTCTACCACGTAAAATAGTAGGTAGAGGAGGTATGCATTGCATCCAAATATTCAATATTGAGATTTCACTGGAAAACTAAATACTTGTTTTGAGGTCCCCTGAATAAAAAACATTTTTAGAAAATTCTGTGTGTATGTGTCAGAGCAGCATAACTCAAAAATGAAAAGTCGGATAAATACTAAACTTGGTATTTAGGTTGAGTACCTTCCAAAGATACGACACAGAGATTTTCAAGAAAGCCCCTCCACCCCAAACTACCCTTTACATGAACTATTTTCCGAAATGTTTTATTTTCTAAAACTGTCTCTGACGATTTTAATTACAACACCATATATTAAAGACATTTATATGAAAAATAAAATGTATATCTTGAATTTTGTGGAAATAGCCTGTGAAGTCCTCTTGATTCGGAAGAAATTTTCTATGATCTTGTATAACTGCTAAGGTTTGAGAAAAACATACAATACAAAAAATTTAGATCTCTTTAAAAACACACACAATTTATTTGAAATAACTTTTTTGTGACGTCAGCCATTTCCGAGATATCTGTTATAAATGGTTCGAATTGTACAATGCTTAGCCATTGTTTTTTAAAGGCATATCGCTTTACAGTTCTTGCTCGCCATGTTGATGGAAAGAATTTAGAATTTTAAGGCCAGTGCATAGCGTCCCTTTGGATGTATAACGGATGTGCAATGCAACCATTTCCCGAAAAGTTTATCCGGATTAAAATTAAGTGGATATGAAAATAAACTTTCGTACTCACCTATAAGAGATAGAGGGTAGAGGTCATACGAACGTAACACTTGAGAATTTTTATTCAACAGTTGGTGTTACTCCTTAGAAAGGAAGTATCTGCTGATTCTATTTAATTCTTACATTTTACATAACACGTATGCACGGCACAACACAAAAACACTACACACGACACTCATAGTTTTAAATATTGCACTAATGGGTGTGCAAGCGTTACAACTCTGCTCGCTTCTCACGTACAGCACTACGCGCACTACGCGCAAAGACTGTGTGCTGATGTAAGTGAAAATTGAGCGTGAGAAACGGATGTTCGTCAGCGTTAAATGCAGCCTTATTGCCGATGGTAGGGATCGCGCAGCGGCGGATCGTGACAGGATGCCTGCGTTTTTACAACTTGACAATTTTGTGGCGAAATGAGGCAATTAACTCGACGCGCATGTTGAAACTGCGGTTTGCGATAAGCGAGCTTATAAAAACCCGGTGCCAAGAGCAAACGGCCGTAGTGAGAAACGGGAGCGATAGTGGGTTTTTCTACAAAATCGTTCTATTTGACGAAAAAAAGTTTAAAATAAAAAAAAAATAGCAGCAGCACTTTGCAGGGAAAGAGCGATCGGTGCATTCGGACGATAAGATGGAGCCGCAACCCGGGGGAAGTCGCGATGGCACCTCGCAGCCTACGTTCGAAATTATAGGGCACAAGCAGAGAAGGCTGCCAAAGCTTTTTTCCGGCTTTACAGAGTCTCAAATTACCGTAAACCCGGTCCCCAGAGATGTTAACCCGGAGCAATGGGTATCGCATTTGTTTAACGATATTCTAAACTTTGCGAAAGAGAACCTGTTAGAAAACGAACCCGGATATTTAGGCATATCCGTAACAGACGAAAAGGAGACGTCCAAAGCCTTCAACATGAGCGTGAGGCGCGTAGAGCAATTGAATGCGGATGTCATTGTTGGAAGCATCGAAAAAGTAATGCAAAGTAACCAACAATTCTTGCTAAGCGGGCCTCTTCATGTGACATTTGTGTGGACCAAGGAGGTCTCGGGTTCGTGCCACCAACCTTGCGATGCCTGTAGGGACAATAAAGGCATCGTCGAAATAGCCAACAAAGACAACTTGTGTTTAGCAAGAGCCATTGTGGTAGTTAAAGCCAAAGTGGATCGCGACGTCAACTATAGAACGATGACGCGCTCCGACTATCTGCAAAAATCGAAGGCCGTAGCCTTGTGCGCGAGCATCTGTCAAGGCCACGACAGCTGCACGATAAATGACGTCAGGCGCTTTGACGCTGCGTTAAAGGGCTACGCTGTGACGGTGTTTGGCGATCATACGGGGAAGCACGTGCTGTACGCGTCGGATAAGAAATGCGATAAATACATCGACGTCATGCTCCACGCCGGGCACTTTAATGCTATCGCGAACCTTCACAAGTGCTTTAAATGCAAATGGTATTGCCGCCGGTGTCATCACCCCTCGGCACACAAAAAAGAATTTCACATTTGCAACGCCAGGTGTGCTAAATGCCATCAGCAGTGCGATGCGCGATTTGACGCCTACATACGCTGCGCCGGGTGCAACAGAGATTTTAAGGGACCGACATGCTTTGCAAACCACGCAAAGAAAGGCGTTTTTTACCCAAAGGCGCTGTCGGTGTGCGATGTAGAAAAGGTGTGCACGTCTTGCAATAAGCTCGTAAATGCGAGGCACAGAAAAACCGCGCACGAGTGCGGGGAAAAGTACTGCTATCATTGCAAGACACACCTGAATTCTAGCCACATGTGCTATATGCAGCCGTATGCCGCAAAGAACAAAAGAAACCGGTACGTGTTTATATTTATCGACTTTTAATGCACGCAAAACATTCCATATACCGGCAAAAAGGACACATACGAGCATGTACCTAACTTGTGCGTGTTGTACCAAGCCTGCCCGCACTGCATTGACGAACGCCGCAAGACGGCATACTGCACCGAATGCGGTTGCAAAGAATGGGTGTTCATGGACGAACCCGTGAAGCAGCTTTTCGAGCACATCGCGCAGGCGAGGTTCGAAGCCTGGGACGTCTACGTCGTGGCGCATAACCTCAGAGCTTACGACGGGCAGTTTCTATTAAAGTACATGGTGGCGCACTTAGACTGGGCGCCGGAGCTCATCATGAACGGGAGCAAGATCTACAGGATGAGGTACGGTGACGTCACATTTCTAGACTCGCTCAACTTCATACCCATGCCACTCTCCCGCTTTTCCCAGACCTTCGGATTGAAGGAATGCAAAGGTTATTTCCCGTACCTGTTTAACACGAAGGAAAACGAGCAGTACGTGGGTTCGATTCCCGACAAAAGGCATTATTGTCCGGAGGGCATGTCGGCGGAGGGTCGGAAAGCCTTCGAGCAGTGGCACGAAGAAAAGGCGTCCTCCGGGTACGTCTTCGACATGAGGGCGGAAATGGCGGCGTATTGCAAGATGGACGTATTTCTACTCAGTCAGGGAGTTTCCAAATTCAGAAGGGAATTCTTGGACGAGAACGGAATAGACCCGTTCAGAGAATGCGTCACCATCGCGCAGGCGTGCATGTGCGTGTATAGAAAGCGCTTCATGCCGCTTAAAAAAATTGCCCTCCTGCCAGCGGGCGGGTATCGACTAGCGGACCGGCAGTCTCGCGCCGCATGCATATGGCTAACTTGGCTAGAGATGCAAAACGGCATCGTCATCCAGCACGCCATGCGAGAACGCGAAGTCAAAATCGCGGGGCACAAGGTGGACGAGTACAGAGAGGCCGAAAAAACCGCGAACTTCTTCCACGGCTGCAGGCGGTGCTTTCACAATCGCCATGCGGCGATATACAACTCGGGACACGAAACCATGACCTCCAGGTTAGAGAGCACCGAGAAGGTCACGGCCGAGATCAGGGCCGCCGGCTACGCCGTGGTGGAAATGTGGGAGTGCGAGTTCAACGCCGCGATGGAGGCCAACCAGGACCTCGCGCGCCACGCAAGGGACTTTGCGGTACCGGAACCCCTGAACCCCAGAGACGACTTCTACGGAGGTCGCACCAACTGCACCAAGACGTACTGCGAGGCGAAGGGGGATAGCAAGATCTACTACTACGACGTATGCAGCCTGTACCCGTACGTGAACAAGACGCAGCCCTACCCCGCGGGCCATCCCAAGATCCACGTGGATCGATTCCCGCGCTTGGAAGACGTGGGGGGCGGGTTGGTGAAGTGCGAGGTTCTACCGCCGCAACACCTGTACCACCCGGTGCTACCGGCGCGCATCGGCGGCAAGCTGATGTTCCCGCTATGCCGCGCTTGTGCGGAGGCGGAGAGCCAAGACGAGTGCGACCACGGCGAGCGCGAGAGGGCGTTGTCGGGTACCTGGGTGGTCGACGAGATGAAGGTCGCCCTGGAAGAGGGGTACCGCCTCCTCCGGGTCCAAGAGATCTGGGAGTACGACGTGGTGCAGCACGAACCGACCACCGGAGCCGAGGGTCTCTTCGAGGACTACCTGAATCAGTTCCTGAAGATCAAGACCGAAGCCTCCGGCTGGCCCTCGGATTGCGACGACCCTGCTGCAAAGCAGAAGTACGTGGAGCAATTCTTCGAACACGAAGGCGTAGCCCTGGATCCCCAGGCCGTCGCCACCAACCCCGGCAGGCGGGAGCTGGCCAAGCTGATGCTCAACAGCTTCTGGGGCAAACTGGGGCAGAGGGAAAACCTCCCCACGTGCGAGCTGGTGGACCGGTACGACACCCTCCTGGAGCTGCTCAACGACCCGGGCGTGGAAGTGCAGACCTACGTGCCCGTCACCGACCGGATCATGTTCGCGGTGTGGAAGTACTGCGAGCAGCACCGCAAGGTCAACCCCACCGCCAACGCCGTCCTGGCGGCCTACACCACGGCTCACGCGCGCCTGGTGCTCTACTCCTACCTCAAGAGGCTGGGAGAACGGGTCTGCTACTTCGACACCGATTCCGTCGTCGTCGCCGCCGCTCCGGGCGACTGGACGCCGCCCGTTGGACGCCTCCTGGGGGACATGACGGACGAGCTGGAGAAGTACGGGCGGGGCTCTTACATCGCCCGGTTCGCCTCCGCGGGGCCCAAGAGCTACTGCATGGAGATCGTTTGCCCCGAGACGGACAAGACCTTCTCGGTGTGCAAGGTGAAGGGGATCACGCTCAATTCGGGCAACCTGGAGCTGGTGAACGCGGAGGTGATTCGCGACGTGGTGCTGAGGGACAACGACCGTGCGGTGAAGCTGGGGGGCACGCAGATTTCGCGGAAACCGTCTTGGACGGTCGTCACCGAACCCAGCTCGAAGACGTTTAGGATGGTGGTCAACAAGCGCGTACTCGCCGGCGATCACGATTCCTATCCCTACGGGTTCAAGAGGAACGCATTAATGAGACGTCCACAGCCGCGCCAAAGTCATTTCGAACCGGGCGCCCCTGAGGAGACGATGCCCGGTCCCCGAGACCTGGGGCGATTCGAGTTTCCCAGCACGATGCTCGTGGCGGGGCCGTCGCGCTGCGACAAGTCGACCTTCGTGAAAAACCTGTTGCGCTACGCGCACCGGATGTTGACGTGCGCCCCAGGAGGGTGCTGTGGTGCCACCCCCCGGAGTATTCGCCGAGACTCGAACCCTCGGCTCTGCGTTGCGAGACCCACGCGGGCATACCCGAACTTGCTTCGGTGGGCGAGAACGACCTGGTCGTCCTCGACGATCTGATGCTAGAGGGTGGCGGGAAGGACGTGTCCAATTTTTTCACCAGAGACTCCCATCACAAGCGCTTCGGCGGCGTCTGCATCCTGCAGAACGTGTTTCCGCAGGGTCAGAAATATCGCAACATCTCTCTGAATGCAAACTACGTCGTGGTCTTCAAGAACAACCGGGACAAGATGCAGATCGAGAGACTGTGCCAGCAGATCGAACCCAGGAACTCTAGGTTTCCCTTGGAGGCCTTCGAGAAGGCCACCGAACGCCCTCACGGGTATCATGTGTTGGACTGCACTCAGTACACGCCCGCCCGATACAGGTATCGAACAGGCGTGCTGCCGGGGGAAAACCTCTCTTATTTCGTACCCAACTGAGACCGCCGAGAGGACTCGGGTTCGTTTCGTTCTATATTATCCCGGCAGAGTCTTGCCCAACTGAGGCCATTGAGTCTAAATAAAAAGTACCGCTTTCGGAGCGAACGTCATTATCGTGCAAGCATGGCTAGAGGTAGGTTAAGGCTTGCGACGCTGACCAGTCCTCGCATAGCGAGACAGCACGGTAATTTGACGGCTCTGGCCAAGGCGAAGGCCCTTCTGGGCAAAAAGTTGTTAAAAAATGCCGATGGCGATCTGATCAAGGCCATTAGCGAATGCATGCTCAACGTGTGCAGAGGTCACGTGCAACTTCCCGCAAAGTGCTTGGGTCGCCTAAAGAAGCACAAGGCTTCTTGGAGGAAGTTGACGGATAAACGGGTTCCTCTGAAGAAGAAGAAGAAGAAGAAGAGCATCTTGGTTCAAAAAGGAGGTTTTTTGCCGGCATTTCTCCTACCCGTCTTGGCTTCGCTTGGCGGCGCGCTAGTGTCGAAATTAACAGGATGAAGTACGGCAAGCAGATCCTCGTTGCACCGCAACCAAAGACCGTCGATAAGCTTCACGCTATAGACCGCACCATATCCAGATTGGCTAAAGAAATTCACAACCTGCAGAGCGCAAAGCTCTCTGCCGACGAAAAGTGGCGGCTCGTAAAACATAAATTGGACAACTACCTCGATCTCGTGGCACAAGTCAGAAAGCCCTTCCTCGGCGACGACGACGACGACGATTACGAAGACGTGCACGAACGCGTGCCGGTGAAGCAGGAGGTCGAACCCCGAACCATAAAGGTCAACCTCCTCTCGCCTCGCAAAAAGAAGAGGGCAAACCCTGCCACTCCGAAAAAGAAATCGAAATCGCCTTCCGCGTCGTACTATTTTCGCAAACGCGTCTGGCAACCCCTGTACAAGTAAAGCATGAAGGAATGGAAGGCGCTAAGGCGATACTATGCCAAACCGGAACACTATGCCGGTTTGGGTACGGTCAAGCCCCTTCGAAAGGCCACGGGTGCGTCTAAGGCGAACATCGAGTCCTTCCTTCAAACCCAGGACAGTTACACTCTGCACAAACCGGTCAGAAAGCGGTTCCCCACCAGATGTTATCACGTGACGAATATGGACGATCTTTGGGAGGCCGATCTAAACGTAATGAACAGCGAGAGGGAACATAACAAACCTTACGTGTACATTCTGACCGTTATCGACGTATTTTCCAAATATGCTTGGGCCGTACCCCTGAATTCGAAGCTGGGTACCGAGGTTGCGCAAGCGTTTCGCTCCATATTCTCCCAACGCGTCCCCAGGGTCCTCCAAACGGACAAGGGAACCGAGTTTACCAACAAGACTTTTCGCGACTTTCTGAAGATACACGACGTGAAACATTACACAACCAAAAATAACGTTAAAGCCAGCGTCGTGGAGCGCTTCAACCGCACCTTAAAAACCAAGATGTGGAGGTATTTCACGCACAAAAACAGTTACAGATACCTGGAAGTCCTTCCGGCCTTACTCGAGTCGTACAATAGCTCGCATCACAGGTCCATAAAAATGGCTCCGAAGGACGTGAACGAATCTAACATTTTACGAGTGTACCGCAATCTCTACGGAAATAGGACCCTACCTCGCGCAGGGAAACCCACATTTTCCGTCGGCGATCACGTGCGCATCTCTAAAGAAAAAACGAAATTCGACAAGGGCTACGACCAGAATTGGACGGACGAAATATTTCGGATAGCCGAGGTGGTGCGTGGTCGGCCGGTGGTATATAAGTTGAAGGATCTGGCCGGAGAAGCCATAGACGGCACATTTTACACCGAGGAGCTACAAAAGGTCGCGCTACCTCGGACGTTTAAGATCGAACGCGTTTTACAGACCAAGGGCCGAGGGCGCCACAAGCAGGTCTTGGTAAAGTGGAAGGGGTATCCGGCAAAGTTTAACTCGTGGGTTCTGGCTTCGACCATCGATTCGACATGATTAAGACCAAGCCCTTCTCCATCACTCTCGTGAGCAACGCTTCCATGGAACACTTTACCGACAACACCACGGCCAGATTTTCTAACATCTTGCCCGAGAGAATCGTTCTGCAGGGAGAATGGGAGGTCGCCCTGCAAAAGGTCAGGTATCCGGTGAAATTTTATAACCTTTCGCCAGAATGCTCCCCACGCATTCCAAATTCAGTTTGCAAATGCCGCAAGGCATCGTGCACAATCCCAAAGACTTGGTGAACCTCGTCAACGCCGTTCTACTCGAACACTTGCACGTGGAAAACTTCTTCCTCTTCGACGAGCGCAAGCAGACGGTGGGCGTGAATGCCGCCGTCGCCCATCCCGAACCACTACCCGACATTCCGTTCGACGGGTTTGTGGAAAATGTCGCGCGCACGGTCGTACCGTACGCGGTCGGCGAATACGAAGCTCTCAACGATGCGCCCCACCAACGACCCAAGCCGAAACCGAAACCGAAGCCCCGGGCTTCGGGGCAGCAGAAACCCGCGGCGGCTCATTCCGTCAGACCCAAACGAGACGTTTCAAAATCGGAGGACCCTCCGGGACCTCTACACCGCATCCACAGTTTGCTCTTAACGCCCGCTATGGCAAAAATGTTGGGTTTCGAGCCCTACGTCAACGTCATTCTCGAAAAAGCTGCTAAACACCCCGTAGATCCTTATATGGGGTTTCCTTACGAAATGTTCATCTATTGTAATCTAGTGTCCCCGCAAGTCGTGGGCGAAACCTTCGCCCAAGTTATAGAGAGCGCGGCCGTGGAATACGAAAGAAGCAACAACACTTACATGAGCGACGAAAAGACGTTTTTTCCCCAAAATTGGGTACCCTTGATTCAGCAAGACTTCAAGACGGTCAACATAGATTTAAGGAACGGTTACGGCGATCTCTTGCCATTCGCCGACGGATTTTCCTCTACTATAGTTCTCGCTTTTCGTCCGAAACAGGCGTAATGGACGTGCAAGCCGTAACGCGGTACTACCTCAATCAGACCGGCGGCGCGTTCCACCATCGCGATTTCACTCTCTACAGGGGCAAGCGCTACCAAAGAGGCAGCGGTCTCTTTTCAGCCCTCGGAGGACTCTTCAGAAGGTTGCTACCGTTTTTAAAGAGCGGAGCAAAAGCAGTCGGAAAGGAGGCCTTAAAGGCGGGCGCTCACGTTCTGTCCGATGTGACTGTAGCGGGAGCAGCGCCAAAGCAAGCGCTCCAACGGAGGTTCAAGGAGTCCGGATAATTTAAAGCGAAAATCCGACGAAAAGCTCGATGCCATGCTCGGTTCCGGCGCCAGGCGCCTCAAGAGAATAAAACCGAGCAAATCCAAAAAGAGCAAGCAGTCCAAGCTGAAACGCGGTAGGCGTAAGGTGCAAGACGTATTTTCGTAATGGCAGACGCGGCCGTCCACATGAGTTCCGAACTGGACCTCTTTACAGAGGTACCGGTTCAGATGAGCATCGAGGAGTCACGGTTCCTATACCTAAACCCTCAAAACACTTTAATGAAAAATGCCCCCATCACCTTTCATTATTCCGGAAATGCGGACGATTACCTAGACTTGACCTACGTCGTACTCGAACTCATGGTGCGCATTGTAGATGACAAAGGAGAGGCCTTAAACGCTGACGCTAACGCCACTCTGGTCAACAACGCCTTAAATTCCCTGTTTCAATAGATGGAGGTAACCCTCAATAACGTCATCGTCTCCATGCCGCAAACCGGTTACCCCTATAGAACCTACCTCAAGACGCTTCTGAATTACTCCGAAGATGCCATGAACACCAAACTAGAATCTACCCTCTGGAGAAAGGACACGGCAGGCATCATGGACACTTTTATCGCCAATGCGGGTTTTCAGTGGCGTCAGGGGTTTACCAAAGGGAGCAACGTCGTACAGCTCATCGGTCCTCTGTCCAACGCTCTTTTTAGACAGGAGAAGCTGCTTTTGAACAACGTTAGCATGACCGTCAAGCTCACTCCCGCCTCTCCCCAGTTTTATCTGTTTTCCGACGTAGATACCTTTAAGGGGTACGCCGACATCGTGTCTGCCACGCTGCGCTTAAAATCGGTGCGGCCCTCGCCGACCATAAAGCTCGCGCACCAGGCCGTGCTCGCAAAGGGCAACGCAAAGTACCATCTCAAAGACGTCAGCTTTCACGCTCTCAGCATCCCCAAGGAGTCCAGGGCAATGACGTTTAGCGACGTGTGCGTAGGGCAAGTTCCAAGGAGAGTGGTAGTAGCCATGGTCACCGACAAGGCCTATTCCGGCCATTTTAACTCAAATCCGTACAACTTGAAACATTTTAAAATGAACTTCTTTCAGCTCTACGTGAACGGGCAACCCGTTCCCTCCCAACCTCTGCAACCCGACTTTACAAAGGGACACTATTTGCAATGCTTTCAAACCCTGCAGGACGGCTTAGGCATTCATTTCAAGGACGAGGGACACTCCATCTCCAGAGAAACCTACCCGCAAGGGTATACGATAATGGTTTTCGATCTCACTGCAGACATGAGCGCTAACGAGTCTCACATCTCGGGTCAGCGCCACGGAACCGTCTCTATAAGCATCGGTTTTGCCGATAAATTGACAGAACCGGTCATACTTCTGCTGCTAGCGGAAATACATCGCACGGTCGAAATCGACGCCAACCGATCCATTTTGGTATCATGAACACCTTTCAAATTCAACGGTTTCTATCGACATGCCCCTCTACGCGCTCTCACTTTTTAGGCGTCTACCCCTGCGATAAACTACCCGTACTTCACGGCTTTCGAACGCCTCCCTTGGCGCTAGTGGCTAACACCGACCCCTGCACCAAATCCGGGCAACACTGGATTTGCATCTTTGTGGACAAAAACTCGCATGCAGAATATTTTGACAGTTACGGCATAGGACCGCTTTCGCCCATTTTCTCCGGGTCTTAAATTCGGTCTGCGGGACGCGTTGGTCCACCAACGCCAGAAGGCTGCAAGGTTTCGACAGCACCACTTGCGGTCACTACGTCATCGCCTACCTCACCCACCGCAGCTCCGGCTTACCTAAGCATACATTCTTCTCAAAATTTCACGTCAGCAATCACGCGCATAATGATGTCGTCATTCGCAAAACGTTCAAAAACGCATGCCGCGCAAAGTGCTCTGACGCTCAGCAAACTTGTCAACCCTTGAAGGTGAGTACGTGTGTGTGTGTGTGTCACTATTCAGCACATCTAAGCTAATCCATCGTCTTGCACGTGCTTTCAGAAGACGCTCCTGCTCATATAAAAAGCAACGTCACGGTGCCGCTCGCCTCATTCAGAGTGTACCATGCAGCACGCGGATACAGTCATGCTGCCATGCAGCACGCCGACCAGGTAGGTCCGTACCTACGTATTAGCTTGCTTTTTTCTATCCCGTTTATCTCTCTATCCCTCACATTATTATTATTGTTTTGTGTGCTCCAGTATAACCGGATGTCAAACCCCGACCACCTCAAAACCCGGGGAAAAAAGGAAACTACCCATCTTCGACCTCCAACAGCATCCCGACAGCCCCGCTCCGCCAGCACAGTTCCAACACAGTGCATTTGTGGGTCCTCTGACGGATATCTACTTCCTCAACCCGCAACAAACTAAATTCGTCAGTGTGGGATTCTCCCCCCAGCCGCCGCACCATCTCGTCGTCACCATTGCCAAATGTGGACAGCACAACGCAGTCGTCATGAGTTCCTCGCAGTGGCACAAACTCGTCGAAGCCATCCCCATCATTCACAAACGCTTGAATGACCCACAGGGACGTCTACAGCAATTTCAGTTCAGCGACAGCGTCACCATCGTGTTTAAGTTTGTGTTCGGAAAGCTAAAGCTCGTTTTCAAAGAACCGCAAGGCGCATCCGTTACGCTCAACCAACAAGAATGGCACGTGTTGCATACCCTACTGCGCATCATTACCGACATCATGTATCACAAAAAGAAGGAAGAGACGGACGTGCAAAATCAAATCATGGCATACCACAAGTACATGCTTCACAACCATGCCTCCAACGTTCCCTTACATAACATGAATTTCACACAGTTCACCAAGTACATACGGTGCGCCAATTTTAGAACATTCCTCGAGGTTCATCACTTCCTCAACACCCATTTCGCACTGCGCATCTCACAAAATAGTCCTTAGTGCGCATGTATTTCTACCAGCGTTCCAACCGCACCTCACCCAAACATCTCGCGCCCTTCGCTCCCGCATCATGGGTTACAGAAATTACCTGTCGGTGTACTACCATGACAGTAAGATGTTTAAAAACTACGAGGTGGACGGTCACCCCTATAAAAATACACCTTATGCACTTCGCTTCGTCGACAGCACCTACGACGGAAAATCCGTCGCCGCCAGAGTTCACAGCTGCGAAACCAAAATTCATTTTGTGCTATCTAACATGTGCTTCAACGATATCCAGTTCAAAGCAGATAAAGAAGACGTACAACATCAGTGGTTCCAATTTGTGCCCGCAAGAGGTTTATACATCGTTTTCTACGAACAGCAATACATTTCCACAGACAAAATGCAGCAAATGTTAAACGAAAACCCCATGTGCTACGGCACGTGCTTAGCGGCGCATTTGGGTCGCGAAGCATCCTATATCATACCCGATCACATTCACGGCGTTTGCATGTTCAGCACCGTTCAAAACAGAGTTCTCCTTCAAGTCGAAAACCGTTAAATCAACGGACACAGTGTTTTTCCTGCGGATGTTGTGCAATAATCGCTAAGCGCTTCCGGCGGATGTGGTGAACCTCCAACGAACGTTTCCCCACCAGTGCTTCCCCTGATGTGGTAATTCTCCAACCAACTTTTCCCCCACCAGTGCTTCCCCCTGATGTGGTCGTTTGCATGTTCAGCACCGTTCAAAACAGAGTTCTCCTCCAAGACGAAAACCGTTAAATCAACGGACACAGTGTTTTTCCTGCGGATGTTGTGCAATAATCGCTAAGCGCTTCCGGCGTATGTAGTCAACCTCCAACGAACGTTTCACCCACCACTGCTTCCCGTTAATGTGGTGTTTCTCCAACGAACTTTTCCCCCACCAGTGCTTCCCCTGATGTGGTAAATCTCCAACGAACTTTTCCCCCACCAGTGATTTCCTGCTTCCGGCAGTTGGGTTATATTTATGCACGCGCATTCTTTTCCCCTTCATTCGGTGCTAGCCAGCCGTGGGGAATGCCAGGACCGTCGTGTAAAGACTTCCACTGCTCGTTTTGCTTTCACCAAACGTGCAGCTGCGAACTTAAGCACCGTCTTACCCGCCTGTGCACGCAGTGTCAACTCGGTTTCTACGAAGACCTCGATCATCTCAACAAGCAAATTCAACAATTCCTTCGAAGGTACTCCGCTAGAAACACCACATGAACTGCTTCATCGTGCTCTTTCGGTATCTCGATAACGGACGAAGAATCCACCTGCTACTGCCCAGGGAACGCCAAGTGCTGCTGCAGAACGGCAGGGCGCTTTTCAAACTTCCCGCCGCCGCCGCCGCCGTCGTACGCAGCGACACTAGCGACACTAGCGCCCCTAGCGGCAGGATTATCGTTAATCCAATTGGCTCATCCGGGACTTATACTACTGACCTGAATCCAAAAAAAAGCATTTTTGAAAACACGTCCGTGTGTGTGTGTCTGTGAACAGTATAACTTAAAAACGAACAGTTGGATGAACACCAAACTTGGTATTTAGGTTCAGTATCTTCCAGAGATGCGACACGAGGGTTTTCAAGAAAATCCCCCCACCCCAGATTGCTCTTTACATGGAACATTTTTCGAAAATCTTAATTTTCTCAAAAATGGCTCTAACGATTTTGATTAAAATATCATATGTTTAAGATATTTTCATGACATATAAAATGTATATCTTGAATTTTCTGGGAATGTCTCCAAAAGTATTCTTCATTGTGAACGACGTTTGCATAACTGGTAAACCATAAGAGATAGACAGAATTTTACTACGCAAAAAAATGTAGATCGCGTTAAAATACACAATTTATGTCATACATTTTTTCGTTGAGTGAACCATTTTCGAGATATTGCTTGTTATTGCCGTAAATATTCCAATACATACTTTTTCTCAAATTCGTTATTAAATTTTTTTCCTGGTAATGCAAGGAGAATGGAATACTCCACATAGCAACCAGCTCTTAAAATATTTGACTATCGCTTAAAGCCTACCAATTCCCCTTGCATCTACAAGAAAATTAGCAATAAGATTAACATCTCGATATCTTGACTAACATGAAGTATATGGAGAATAAGCGTTTTTAAAAATAGTTTGTACAAGAGTAGAAAAAGACATGAGTGTAACACATCAGATTTTTTTAACTAATGAAGTTAACCTGCTCCAAACCCTTAAAGGTAAGCGATGTTTTAGATTTAAAATTTACATTTCATAATATTTTAAGATCTTTTCTTCATATTTTAACAAAACAATTTCATATTGTTATCGCCCACCATAGATCTTGTGGTTAACTGTATTTTCTGACACTTTGCATAGTTTCTGTTAAGCTAGTATGGCTTTGTCGTGATGAGAAAGACCACCCAGTGAGTAGCTTTTCGTGCAATAACTTTCAATTTATTTAAAAAAAAACACTCCGGAATAAGAGAGTAGCGAAGAAAGAAAGCTCTTCAATAGCCACCTGCCCCTGCGCTAGACTTGTATAGAATCTCATCAACAGAAGAGAAAGTTATTACGACACAAAAGCCCTGCTTCAGCCACTAGTTTGCTGAAAAGAAAGAACCTGTCTTATACATCTGCTTATTTGTTTTCTAGAAAGATCGATCGATGACAGGAGTTTGTGTGGTAATATCTGTAAAATATCAGAAGAATCGACAGAGCTTTGAACCAATACACAAATTTAATTGTATCGTTGTATCTGGTCTACAGTACTTTAAAATCACACAATTTCAGGCACAGTGAACACAAACAGAATATTTGTAGAAAAATGTTCGTGTGTATTGTGTGCAGCCCAATGTCCAGAAGAATTCTCAAGGTGCCCTAAATGCATTCAATTAAAACTAAATGAGTTGCCTTTCAACAACCTGCTGTATTTAATAAGAATAATATATAACACACACTAAAAGCCTCGAGAGTTACACAGCACATTTAGCATAAAAACAGAATTCTGACGTGAAACGTGGCAATAAATTACAATAAAGAATAAAAAACCCACCAAAGCTTGCAAAAGATTTAAAATAATTTCCCAAATTCCTCATCTAAAATATTTCCCATAAAAACTTACCTAAAATTCATCTAAAAGTATGCTTAACCTCAACAGCAGTAGGAATAAACAGCTGTAACCTGGTTTTCTCGCAATATAACAAATTGCAACAAAAGTCTGCCCACATTATCACCGTTTCCAAGCAACACACTTCACATACGCAGCGAATTGTAAAATGGGCTTGCAGATTATAAAAGGAGCAATAAATAATTTATGACTTGTAGCTAAACTAGAGCACTCTGTGTTGAAAAATTTTAGTTTCAACCTCCACAGCCAAACACGCACCTGCATATGCGAAATCACAGTTACACACATTATAGGTAAAACACCTTCGTGCCCCGTCGCACGAGTCGAATTAACTACCTCTCTCTCGCTAGCTGTCCGAGGCGAATAAAACAAAGAAGCATCACCCAACCGGAATCATAAGTGCCGCAAATTTCCCTCTAGCTTTCGATATATCGAACGTCCAGAGGGGAAAAAACCGGCACAGTATTATATCTCAAAAACTAAAGTCGGATAAATATCAATTCATACTTGAGTTATTAACATTATTTTGTAAATTCGTGCCAGTAGCCTTTGCTTCAAAGAACTGGATCAATTTCGCAAGACTGTATCATTAGTATCATTAGTTATTTGTTACAGTACTGCTCTCAAGTGTTTCTTCTTTTACGTGTTCACACTGTTGAAGCATGCCAGGCGAATAAGAAGAACAAGAAGAGTTAAATAATATTATCCCATCCCAAACTATTCTCCCTATAACGAAAGGGATTGCTCCGTGTGAACTTCGTATTCAGGAGATCATAGGTTCGATTCTCGGAGGACCGTTCCCTCTGACCATGGGTTTCTTCACGGTTTTCCCAAGTCCATAGGCGAAAACTGTGGTAGATTCTGTAATGCCACCAATTTTTGTTCCCCATTCACTCTCAATGCCTGTAATGTTTCAGGGTCGGAGGATAAGGCGAGTGGACGGCGTGACGAGGCGTGTGGCGATGAAATTTCCTTTGAGTAACTTCCGTCCTGATGTCCAGTGTGTAACGAACCCCCAGCCTGTGAAGTCTTCTTCATTCGGAAGAAATCTTGTAAAATCTTATGTAAGTGATAAATGACTAGCGATAGACGAAAACGTACTACACAAAAAATGCAGAACTCTTTAAACACACAATTTATTTTAAATAACCTTTATTGATGCATAAGCCATTTCTTAGATATCCGTTATTAATGGTTCGAATCGTTTATTTTTTGGTTAATCTTTAAAGTCTTTTCAGCATTTTCTTTCTCGCGATTGCATGGAAGCAGTATTGAACTTTAAGGCCAGCATATAGCGTCCGGTTCTTAAACATTTTACTATCGCTGTTCTCTTTGTATCTATAGCGAAATGTGTAATGTAGATATTTCTGCAAAGATTTATTTGGGTTATTAGTATACATAGAAATAAGCTTTAGTAAGAAAAGCTTGAATACTCACTAATAGACGATAGAGGGTAGAGAAATGTGTGAATGTATCACATCAGACTTTCTAGTTATCTAACCTTCGAAATAGATTCAAGCTTCGTTGGCTTTACTCAGAAACTTGCAAACAGCAATAAATCACTAGCTTAATGCAACTGATTATAAAACAAGTTTGTAGCTTTAATTACTAAATAATCAGCTATGTTTACTTAGTGGACCTAAAAACTGATTTACGATGTAATCTGATATCTAATTTCTTGATGGAATACATTACTTCCTTTACGTACTATGGGTAAGCTGTGATAAAGTGATCAAGAGTTCTATAGAGTGTCACACACAAGAACAAAGCCACGTCAGGTTAGAGTTGATGACGTGGGCACAGTTGCCATGCGCAGGGCTCATTCATTGCAGCAGACAACTCTGGAAGCTGTTCACTGAAGATAATGCACTGCGTGGGTCTATCGTGAAACTTGTGTAGGCTGTGCTTATAGGCCTTTTCTTTCCCTGAGAATTTCAGAATCTACACTGAAAGATTTCCAAAGGCTATTACTTCGCCCCTTTACATAGTGTGCACAAGAACACGCGAACACCTTAACATTTGACACCTTGTGAATTTATTGGCTATTTTTTCTTTGAATGCTGTTAAACGTAATTTATATGTGGTAATTTAAAATCTATGGCGTTTATATATACCGCGCTACTCCTCTAACCTCGATAAAACATATGACAACAGAGTTCCTAGCACATCTTAACGTGTGCACATTTTAAGAAGCTTCTGCGCATGCGCAAACTGGTAAGACGTAATTACCTTATGGGGGCAAATACGTACGGGTCGTGCACACTTGAAGTTCACTAGCGCGCGAAGTTTTTCCCGCATTCTGTTTTCAATATCACTACAGTTTTACGTTAATGCCACCAAGTGGTAACACCCTACGGCGGAAGTTAGTCATTGTAGCAGAAGTAGGTAACGCACGCAAGTGCGGAAACTTCTCCCAATTTGTCCATATCATCCATAATCTCAACTACAATTTAATGTACACGTTGCTTCGTTCTTGCCTTAACAAGGTTTATTTAATTATGTACAAAACAAAAACGGAATCCACAAAGCAACTCTTTCTTTCGTCAGACAAATTATGCATTACTATTTATTATTATTACCAATAATTATTATTATTATTATTATTATTATTATTATAAGCGGCTGCAGTTGTATCACTTTGTTCAACTATTAAACAGCAAATGCTATTTCACATTTTCAGGGCTGTTTGTCTAAAATTTGGTGAACACCCAAAATGTATACTCAGGAGCAGCTACTGATTTTACATTTGTCAATAGTAGAGATGAACACAATAGGTCACTTTTTTCCTGTTTTTTTTCATAGAACTTTAAGAGAAGATCCTCTTACTGAAAACCAAGAAGGCAAGAGTCCTTTGAGGTATTATGGGTGAATGTGAAGCAGTATTTTTAATACTTAAATGATTTCAGTCTAATTATATATTATATATAAATTCAATAACAGCCCGCCTTAAAGCACTATGTGTATTTAACAATATATAAAAGGTGCATATTACAGTCATTGCATATGCTTATATTATTGTATCCATGGGTAATAATGTTATGTGAATATATTACGTAATTTAATAATGTAGGAGCTGTGTGAAATAGGTCAAAAATTTCAAACAATGAGGTAGCCTTGAGGCAATAATGAGTTTGAAATTTTAACAATACTACTTCTGATTCCTGGAAGCAATAATGTAATTTTAGTGATAGTTTATAAAATAGCCAATCAACAACCAGAAAAATCTTTAGTTCAATGAAGGTTTTCTATTGGAGTAGGATTAGCCAATGAGAAACTGAAATATAGCAAAATTTTCAAATACAGAGTTCAGTTGCTTCTAGACAGCGCTCATAAGTGGATGTGTTGCCTGCAGACAGAGTTACTAACCAGACGTAAAGAGTGTCCTCAAGAAATATATGTATTCGTGTGAGACGAAAAATAAGTTTACGTGTTAAAAAGTGTAATTAATTAATAAAAAGAATCTCACAGCTCTCTATATCAGTGAGGTATTATTTAAATCGTATCAAGTATTAATAAAAGGAGTGAAGTAAAATTATAATCTGTGTAAGCCTACATTCTTGTCGCATCACAACTCTGCTAAGAGAAACGTGTCTCTAACAATAATGCTGACGCAGCCGAGGTAAACATAAATATATAATACTTAAAGAAAAAGTCAAGGTACAAAGTTAATACTTTTTTATTAAAAAACTTGGGGCAAAGGTCACCTGAAAGTACATTTGGGGCGAAGGCTACCAGAAACTGTTTACTATACGTGCGGTTGCAACTACTACGTGTTCGGCTCCCCAACAGTTGAAATACAATACAACTCCTACTTCAAATCGGCTCTTCCATACGTGAAACAATAACTTTTACAAATTGCCTCTTCGTCCCGCCCTAGATTCACAGAAAGGAGTACAAGTCAGCAATGTTAGCAAATCGATTCGGGAATAGGGTGTTCTTACAAAGGCTATACTTCTACATGCTTTATGTTAATGGAGATAAACATTTGCTGAAATGGTTTTATTACATATTTCGTGGTAAGCAGAAGAGGAATACAATAGGCTTAAGAGAGAGAGATTAACTTTGTAAAAGCGCGTCGCTATGTGATACCCTTGAAATTCCGTTATCTTTACATAACCATGACAAATAACAAAATAGCGACATAACTGAAGAAAGTACAAAGCAATTGACAATTCAAACCAATAATAAAGAACATCTCGTGAATGGTGAATCCCACAAAAAGTATTTGACATAATTATACTGTGTGTTTTAATGAAATCTATATTCTTGTGTAATAAGTTTTGCTTTATCTGTTAGGTTAACAAGTTAGAGAAAATTGCTTAGAATACAGAGAACCACACGCAGGCTATTCGCAGACATTTTAAAATATACATTTTATTTGCTATGCGAATTTTTTAAAAATATAGCGTTTTAATGAAAATTGTTAAGAGCCATTTTTGAGAAAATCAAAATAAAAGAAACGTTTCCTATATAAAGGATACTTTGGGGTGACGAGTTTTTCTTGAAAATTTTCCTGTCGCATCCCTGGAAGTTATTAAAGTTAAATAATCTAATTTGGTATTTATCCGAGATTTCGTTTTTTAATTATGCTGTGTACAAATACACACACGAACACACATACTCGGACCTTTTTTTTACTAAAAATGCTTTTTGGTTTCCGAGCCTCAAAACGTGCATTTCCGGTGAAGTCCCGGTATGAAATTTTTGTGTGAAATACATTTCTTCCCCTATTTACTACAGGAAAGCAGTAGCTAAAATAAAAATCTGACGTGATACATTTACATGACTTTCTCTACCCTCTATCTTTATTAGTCGGTATACAAATTATTCTTACTAAAACCTATTTTTATATCTACTACATTTTAACTCAGATAAAACTTTACAAAAATAGCTCCATTACACATTTCGTTATAGACACAAAGAGAACAGCGATAGTGAAAATCGATGAGACTAACAGAATGGCAAGTACTGAAGAATTCGATTTTTTAATTACGGATATCTCAGAAACGGCTTATGCTACAGAAAAATTTATTTCTAGTAAATTGTGTGTTTTAAAGGGATCCATGTTTTTGCATGGTATGGTTATATCTATCGCTTAACGTTTACTAGTTATTCAAGATTATACAAAGTTCCTTCCGAATGAAGAGGACTTCACAAGCTATTCCCAGAAAAACCAAGACATACATTATATTTGTCATGTAAATATCTTTAATATATGATATTTTAATCAACACCGTTAGAGCCATTTTTTAAAAAATCAAATTTTTCGAAAAATGTTCCACGTAAAGGGTAGTTGGGGTGGGGATATTTTCTTGAAAAACTTTGTCTCGCAAGTTTGGAGGGTACTGAACGTAAATCCAAGAGTGGTATTAATCCGAGTTTTCGTTTTTGAGTTACGCTGTTTACATAAACACACAAACACACGCGCGCGCACGGATCTTTTTCTAAATTGGTTTTTATTTAGGAGGCCTCAAAAAACATTTTCGGTAAATGTATTTTTGGGTGGAATACAGTATTTCTTCTACTTACTATACTTAGAGAAAGTAATACATATTAGGCTCGTTTACATAATATGCGCTTAGCAGCTAAATTACATCAGCAATAAACGAACCACTATATGACTGCAATTAGATATCCGTTGATTCCTATCCCCAACGCCACCTTCCATGCAATATTGAAATACTATTGTGAAATACATGCTAAAAATTATTAGAAATCGTGAGAGAATCTAAAAAATAAAAAATCCTATATACTGGTCTTAAAATTTCGCCCTGTTTCCTTGCAATCGCGAGAAGCAAACGAACATCGACGGAACTAAAAGAATGACAAAAGTATTGAATAATTCGAACCATTAATAAAGGATAAATCAGAAACGGTTTATGCCCAGAAAAAATTATTTGAAATAAATTGCGTATTTTACTATAGAGATTTACGTCTTTTTTTGTAGTACATTTTCATTTATTGCTTAACGTTTGCGAGTTAAAACAGATTATGTAAAATGCCTTACGAATGAACAGGACTTCATAGTCAATTCCCAAAAAATTCAAAGTATACATTCTATTTGTCATGGAAGTATCTTTAATACATGTATTAATTAAATCGTTAGAGCCATTTTTTAGAAAACTAAAAAAGTCCAAAAAATCTCCTTGTAAAGGGTAGTTGGAGGTAGGAGACTATTTTCTTCAAAATCTTCCGGTCGCGTCTTTGGAAATTACTGAAGTTAAATACTAAGTTTGCTCACAAACAGACACACACACACATATCATATATTAAATATGTATTAAAAACGCAAATTACAGAATATTACATCACACTTTAGTAGCCTATGTTTTATTTAATAGCTACTCTAAATGACATTTTATGACAGAATTTGTCTTTTAAAGTAAAGTCATTCTCAAGATGCCCTAAGCCCAATACCAAGGATATTCAGCTGTTTACATTATCGCACCTTGAACCATATGTCTAAAATATCCCAAACATAAAACTTTATTTGTGCCCATGTCTCGGTTGTAAACATCTCATAATTAAGACAAAACTTCACTTTCTTTGTCACGTGCATAAGTAAAGTTACAACATCGTAATAAGCCAAAAACATTTTAAGTTAATGAAGGAAGTATTCGCCTTGCGCCTATGGAAGGAAGTAGCTGCATTTTACTGGTTCTTTGCTTCCAACCTTTTCCCTCTAATTATTGATGGTTTCGCTGCCCCTAATTAGCTTCATTTAAAAGATAAATAAAAGGTCAACTGCTAATGGAGTTTACAAGTAGAAAATACTCTCATTTGTGAAGACCGGATGCACGTTTGTTTTAGAATTGCTGTCTCCGTGTCGTAAACAGGAACGAAATATTGTTATGAAGTTTAGAATAAAGAAACTTACCTAGAATACTGCACACTTCACGTCTAAAGAAGCACGCTTTACCGCCACTGAAACGTTTCAAAGGCACCTGTAACATTTAACTGCATTCCCAGTGATGCACCTTATGTCATGACCACAACTTTGGCAGAACAGCAAGAACCAATAGAAAGCCTGCCGCACTCATGCACTCTAGCGTTAAATTTGAATCGCCATCAGAAGCAATGCAGCTCTGTTTAACCTTACTTCCTGTGGACGAAGATGACGTATATTACACCAACAGAAAAAGCAGCCTGCTGTAAAAAAATCTGATGTGTTACACTCACATGACTTTCTCTACTCTTGTCCAAACGCTTATTCGCCATATGCTTCATGTTAATCGAGATATCAAGATGTCAATCTTATTGCTAATTTTCTTGTAGATGCAAGGGGAATTGGTAGGTTTTAAGTGATAATCAAATCTTTAAAGCGCTGGTTGCTGTGTGGCGCATTCCATTCTCTTTGCATGTCCCAGACATAAAAAAATGAATATCGAATTTGAGAAAAAGTATAAATATTGGAAAATTTCAGGGAATAACAAGCAATATCTCGAAAACGGTTCACTCAACAACAAAAATGTATATGACATAAATTATGTAGTTTAACGCGATCTACATTTTTGTGTAGTAAAAGTTTGTCTATCTCTTATGGTTTACCAGTTATGCAAAAGTCGTTCACAATGAAGCATACTTTTGGAGACATTCCCAGAAAATTTGATACATACATTTCATTTCTCATGACAATATCTTAAACATATGATATTGTAATCAAAATCGTTAGAGCCATTTTTGAGAAAATTAATACTTTCGAAAAATGTTCCATATAAAGGGTAGTCTGGGGTGGGGGGATTTTCTTAAAAAACCTTCCTGTCTCATCTCTGGAAGTTACCGAACCTAAGTGCCAAGTTTGGTGTTTCTCTGACTGTTCGTTTCTGAGTTATGCTGTTCAAAGACACACACACACACGGACATGTTTCCAAAAATACTTTTTTTGGATTCAGGTGGTCTCAAAACGTGTATTTCCGGTGAAATTTCGGTATCGAATTTTTTGATGGAATACAATACTTCCCCTACTTCCTATACGTAGTAGAGAAAGTAAAAATTGAGTTTTATTTATGGACGCTCTTTAACTGCTGCGGTCCTTAGCGTCCCATTCTATATTGAGCGTGAGAAACCCGTAATTTTGCTCAGAGGCCTCTTTATCAGGCTTGAGCTGTTTTATGCGCCGTAAACCTACGAAACGGGACCACCGGCTTTTTTTTAATTTATTTATGGACGCTCTTTAATTGCTGTGTCCTTAGCGTCCCATTCTTTATTGGGCGTGAAAGACTGGTAATTTTGCTCAGAGGTCTTTTTATCAGGCCGTAAATCGTGCCGTAAATCTACGACACGGGAACACCGGCTTACCTCCCTTCCGAAGCTAAGAATTTTTACGCCCGAAAAAATCATCGCCCTCGGCCGGGTTTGAACCCACGGCCTTGGGAATTAGAGGCTAGCATGGTAAACACTACACCACGGAGGGACCACCGGCTAAACTTCCCTTCCGAAGGAAGCTATGCTAAGGATTTTAACGCCCGAAAAAAATCCATTGCCCTCTGCCGGGTTTGAACCCGCGACTTCGGGAACTAGAGGCTAGCATGGTAACCACTACACCACGGAGGACGACACAAAATGCTGTGATTATCTGTAGTAATGCCATGACTGGTTCACAAATCGTCGATAAATTATCGAGCCATGAAGCGACGAGGAAATGATGAGTGGCATTTGCTAAGACTATTTTACAAATAAAATGAAGGGATTTGACCCAAAATCATGATTATTATAATAAAATCTTCAAATATTTATATTTATTTGAATATAACTGGCGTTTTCGAAAATAGGTTAGAATCGTATGATCACGTTTTGTTTCTGTGATCAGTGTAACTTGGTCATATACGTATTATCTTCTGCCATCTGGCGTGCGGAACTTGTAGTAGGAATTCGCTATTCTTTTATCTTTGACTATGAATGCTACTAGTAGGGAAAATATGAAACAAATAAAACCTATATTACCAACATTATAGGTTATGACTCTCTTTACAGAAAAAGGCTGATAAATGTTAACTGGTTTGAATTCATTGGTTTATTAGTAACATTACTTAAAAACATTCCGTTAATTTTATAGTATATTCCTTGAACTCTTCTCATTTCATTCCCTCATATTGATGCTATAAAAACAATAGGAATGTCAAAGATAAAATGCCACAGGAAATGCATTTTAAGGAATGTCATTAAAGTTCAATACATTTGAAGACCAGCTGTTACAAGAGGCGATAGATGCAAGAAACGTGAAAAGAGTACTGTTCCAAAACTTACCGGAAAAACGTTAAGCGCAGTGGTTTTAAAGTTCGACGATCAATTTATATAAATAAAATGCCCCTAAACGGTTACAAATTAAGTTCTTCCTTATCGCTAGGTTAGAATTGGCATGCCTAACTAATAATCTGGATATACCTTCATTTGAAGCGTTACCAAATCCCGTTTCTGCCATTTTTATGTAACGGCATTGATTATTGGTAGCTGAGCCACTGCAAAATGATACTCCAACGTCTTCAGAGTATTAAAAACAGGAGGAGCCCAAAGGAGGAGTTGATAAAGATATTTCGATAAACATTGAGTAGAATCACGGTCGTGATTGGTTCAAAACAACTCTTCTTTAAACGTGATTGGTCATTATGGCATGAGTGAAATAGTCAAAAGCAACAGCGAAGTATCAATTTTAATCTCTTGAAAAACAACAGTATGCTATAAAATACACATCACTATGCATTTGTACGAGTACATTCAGGTTTTTTTTCGGAAACCAAGAAATAAAGTGCAAAGTAACTAAGCTAAACAAGTCTAAAGACATGCTTACCTAAATTCAAAAGCTTCTCCTAAGCTATTTTTATCCTCTCCGTTTTAATTTCTCTACCACGTACCTAGTAGGTAGAGGAAATGTGGTATTCCACCCAAAAAATTACTGAGCGAGGTGGCGTTAGGTAACGTGTGCGACTCGTATTCGGGAGGGCCAGGGTTCGATCCCCGGATACCGCCCACTCTTATCCATGGGTTTTTCGTGGCTTTCCGGATCGGTAGTCGAATGCTGAGGTGATTCCTCTTGTAGTACTGCCATCTGTATCAGGGTTGTAGGACCAGGCGATGGTGCTCGGCTGGTTGCGGCTGGGCGGTAGATATGCGCTTTGTGGAGGTTTTTCTTCCCTGTAGTCGTTGCGGGATGCTTAGTTAAGTCTCGCCTCCCAGTGGGTGTGCCCGAGCGGCGTCAGATGGAAACGTTAGTGATCCCGTCCATTCTTGTGTCCTCGTCGTCCGGATCTGGTCCCCCTTCGGGTCTCTCCCCTCCACCCTCTCTCCCAGGGGTCACGGTAGAAGCAAAAAGGGTATTTCGGCCTACTTGTGGTGCTCTGCCCCGGTTACAGGGGACCGTCCGTACCTTTCGTAACCCTTGCCACGCATAAATTCGATGTCAAGATTTCTCCGAGGTGCGTGTTTTGCGGCCCCCTGGATACGAAAAGAAGGCACTTTTAGAAAAAGGGTCCATCTGTGCATTCGTACGTGTGTCTGAACAGCATTACTCAACGAAAATTTGGATAAATAGAATTGAATATAATAGATTTATTTCCATCTTCCACTGATACAATATTACAGATAAAGCATACACTTAAAAATGTGGTTCCGTCTATAAACCAGCTCTCTCATACTTTAACTCCTAGGTTGTATGTATGTGATAAAGCTACTACATCTTCCATCTCTTAACTTGTCAGGATGTAGCCATTCTGTTGCTCTTTCTTAAGATCCTCGTCCACTTATCTCTTATATTCCCCAATACTTTCCCCATAATTTTAATTATTTCCACCCTTGGGTTAGCCAGCAATTTAATTGCTACTATTTCTTTGTTTAAATTATCTCAATTTTTGTTCCATATCATTTCCCCATCATTTAAACTTGATACTTTCTCTACTACGTATAGTAAGCAGGGGAAGTATTGTATTCTACCCAAAAATTCGATACCGAGATTTCACCGGAAATATATGTTTTGAGAACCCCTGAATCCAAGAAAAGCATTTTTGGAAACATGTCCGTGTGTCTGTCTGTGAATAGCATAACTCAGAAACGAGCAGTCGGATAAACACCAAACTTGGTATTGAGGTTCAGTAACTTCCAGAGATGCGACACGAAGGTTTTCTAGAAAATCCCTCCACCCCAGATTACCCTTTACATGGAACATTTTTCGAAAATTTTAATTTTCTCAAAAATAGCTCTAACGATTTTGATTAAAATATCATATGTTTAAGATATTTTCATGACAAATGAAATGTTTATCTCGAATTTTCTGGGAATATCTGCAAAAGTATTCTCCATTGTGAATGACTTTTGCATAACTGGTAAACCATTAGGGATAAGACAAAATTTTACTGCACAAAAAATGTTGATCGCGTTAAAATACACAATTTATGTCATATACTTTTTTTTGAGTGAACCATTTTCGAGATATTGCTTGTTATTCCCTTAAATTGTCCAATAATTTTTCTCAAATGGGAATTCGTTATTCATTTTTTATGTCCTGGACATACAAAGAGAATAGAATGCGCCACATAGCAACCAGCTCTTAAAAGATTTGACTATCGCTTAAATACTACCATATTGCCCTTGCATCTACAAGAAAATTAGCAATAAGATTAACATGAAGCATATGGAGAATAAGCGTTTGTAAAAATAGTTTGTACAAGAGTATAGAAAGTCATGTGAGTGTAACACATCAGATTTTTACATTATATTAGACAATGGAAAACACCACCCTATTTTTCACACATAATACATTTTCCCGAGTAATCATTTTGTATTCTTTTCCAAAATAATACTCCTGTGCACATCAAGACCTACTAATTGACCCACCCATACACCAAACTACCCTTTACACACAAAATTGTTCCTTCTTTTTTATTTCTCAAAAAAAGCTCTAATAGTTTTGATAAAAATAAAAGTCTACTTAAGATATTTGCATGATAAATGAAATGCATATCTTGAATTTTCTGGGAAAAGACTAAGTAATCTCATTTGGAAATAATTGTGCATAAAGTATAATACATATACGAACACTTACTACACAAAAAATGTAAATGTCTTTAAAATATACAATTTATTTCAAATAACATTTTTGTACCATCGCCTATTTCCGAGATATCCAGTGTTATAGCTTGGAATTTCTAATATTGTTATCAGTTTTGAAGCTGTTGTTTCATGGAAAAAGTATTTAGTTTCAAGGCTGTCGTCCTCCGTGGACTAGTGTTACCGTGCTAGCCTCTGGTTCCCGAGGTCGCGGGTTCTAACCCGGCGGAGGGCGATGGATTTTTTTCGGGCGTAAAAATCCTTAGCATGGCTTCCTTTGGAAGACAAGTAAAGCCGGTGGTCGCGTGTCGTAGATTTACGGCACGTAAAACAACCTCAAGCTTGATAAGAGACCTCTGAGCAAAATTTCCGGTCTTTCACGCCCAGTATAGAACGGGAGGCTAAGAACCATAGTAGTTAAAGAGCGTCCATAAATGAAACTTAAAAAAAATTCAAGGCGACCCGCTTTTAAGTATCTGACCATCGATTCCTTTTCCTATATCCTGTTGTACATACAACGAAATGTATACTAAAACTATTTCTGCAAGCGTTTATCTCGATTAGTAGATGGAAAAATAAGTCTTTGTAGGAATAGTCCGTAGAGCTGTATAAAAAAATAATCTGATGTGTCATATTCACAGGACGCGTTCTACCTCTATTGTTTTTAGTGGATTATTCCTATCTGCTTCATTTTAATCCATATAAAGCTTTGCAGAAATAGCTAAATTACACATTTATTATAAATGCAAAGGGAACAGCGATAGCCAAATGTTTAAGAACTGGACGCTATATGCTGGCCTTACTCTTTCCATGATATCGCGAGAAACAACTGAAAATCGACAAGACTTGAAAAGAATAAGTATTGAACAATACGAACCACTAATGACGGATATCTCGGAAATGGTTTATGCCACGCAAAAGGTTGTTTGAAGTAAACTGTGTGTTGTAAAGAGGTTTACATTTTTTGTAGCACTTTTCACATAGGTATCGCTTAACGTTTACGAGTTATGCAGGATTATATAAATTTTCTTCCGAATGAAGAGGACTTTACAAGCTATTCCCAGAAAATTCAAGTTATACATTTTATTTTTATGCAAATCTTTAATGCATCTATTACAATAAAAATCGTAGGCCATTATTCAGAAAATCTAAGATTTTAAAAGATATTCCATGTAAAGAGTATTTTGGGGATTGTCTTGAAAATCTTCGTGTGCATCTTTGGAAGAAGTTAAATACCAAATGCGGTATTTATCCGACATTTCGTTTTTGAGCTATGACAGATTCACACACAGATATATATTTCTAAAAGTGTTTTATTCAGGGGTCCTTAAAACATGTATTTACGGTGAAATATCGATAAGAAATTTTTGTGTAGAATTTAATGCCTTCTCTACCTACTTTGTACACGGTAGAGAAAGTAAAACTCTTAAGATATCTTACTTTGATTGTGGTAAACCTCCTGGAACTGCAATTGTAACCATTAAATGAGATACGCATTATTCAAAGAGGAGCTAAAAATCCTGCAGTTACTGGTAAACATTGAATGGTAGCGATATTTACGATATGGAATTACTTGTATTGACGATTGTAATTGGAAACACAACACCGTTCTCATAACAATGGAAACAAATTAAATGGAAACTGAGAGACTCAGTTTTGCGTAGTGTGTATTTGTTTTTAAGCTATATTTTATTTTAAATTGCATTAGTGGTAAGGTCGAAGTCCAGCTAAACCGAACATTTCCGAATGAAAATCTTTATCCAAACGAATTCGTAAATGATCGCATTTCAGTATACAAGGATACGAAATTCTAATTTCGATCGCCTAGCAGATACACCCGGAGTAACTTGACTTGTTTTCTAATAAACTACTCGGTGGCACCTCAGAAAGTTATTGTGATGCTTCTTAAATATTTAATATAGTATTTATACTCCTTTATACCCATCTAGAATAGTTGAGAGTTGAACTCGGTATGAAAATTCCGCTGCTTGAACTGAGCTGCCTACATAGCAAATCATGAACTTTCTCTCGTGGTGGTAAACATATAGCATATCAACTGAAAAAAATCTGATGTGTTACACTCACATGACTTTCTCTGCTCTTTTACGAACTATTTTTACAAACACTTATTCTCCATATGCTTCATGTTAATCGAGATATCGAGATGTTACTCTTATTGCTAATTTTCTTGTAGATGCAAGGGGAATTGGTAAGCTTTAAGCTATAGTCAAATATATTAAGAGCTGGTAGCTATGCATTCTCTTTGCATTACGAGGACAAAAAATCTGATGTGTTACACTCATATGACTTTCTCTACTCTTGTACAAACTATTTTTACAAACGCTTATTCTCCATTATGCTTCATGTTAATCGAGATATCGAGCTGTCAATCTTATTGCTAATTTTCTTGTAGATGAAAGGGGAATATGGTAGCTTTTAAGCGATAGTCAAATATTTTAACGCTGGTTGATATGTGGCGCATTCCATTCTCTTTGCATGTCCAGGACATAAAAAAAATCTGATGTGTTACACTCACATGACTTTCTCTACTCTTGTACAATCTAATATTACAAACGCCTATTCTCCATATGCTTCATGTTAATCGAGAATTCGAGATGTCAATCTTATTGGTAATTTTCTTGTAGATGCAAGGGCAATATGGTAGCTTTTAAGCGATAGTCAAATATTTTAACGCTGGTTGCTATGTGGCGCATTCCATTCTCTTTGCATGTCCAGGACATAAAAAAATCTGATGTGTTACACTCACATGACTTTCTCTACTCTTGTACAAACTATTTTTCAAACGCTTATTCTCCATATGCTTCATGTTAATCGAGATATCGAGATGTCAATCTTATTGGTAATTTTCATGTAGATGCAAGGGGAATATGCTAGGTTAAAAGCGATAGTCAAATATTTTAACGATGGTTGCTATGTGGCGCATTCCATTCTGTTTACATGTCCAGGACATAAAAATCTGATGTGTTACACTCACATGACTTTCTGTACTCTTGTACAATCTATTTTTACAAACGTCTATTCTCCAAATGCTTCATGTTAATCGAGATATCGAGATGTCAATCTTATTGGTAATTTTCTTGTAGATGCGAGGGGAATATGGTAGCTTTTAAGCCATAGTCAAATATTTTAACGCTGGTTGCTATGCGGCGCATTCCATTCTCTTTGCATGTCTAGGACATAAAAAAATGAATAACGAATTTGAGAAAAAGTATAAGTATTGGAAAATGTAAGGAAATAACAATCAATATCTCGAAAACGGTTCACTCAACAAAAGAAATGTATATGACATAAGTTGTGTATTTCAACGCGATCTACATTTTTTGTGTAGTAAAATTTTGTCTATCTCTTATGGTTTACCAGTTATGCAAAAGTCGTTCACAATGAAGAATACTTTTGGAGACATTCCCAGAAAATTCGAGATATACATTTCATTTCTCATGACTTTATCTTACACATATGATATTTTCATCAAAATCGTTAGAGCCATTTTTGAGAAAATTAAAATTTTCGAAAAATGTTCCATGTAAAGGGTAGTCTGGGGTGGGGGGATTTTCTTGAAAACCTTCGTGTCGCATCTCTGGAAGATACTGAACCTAAATACCAAGTTTGGTGTTTATCCGACTGTTCGTTTTTGAGTTATGCTGTTCACAGACACACACACACACAGACACACACACAGACACACAGACACACACACAGACACACACACGGACATGTTTCTAAAAATGCTTTTTTTGGATTCAGGAGGTCTCAAAACATGTATTTCCAGTGAAATCTCGGTATCGAATTTTTGGGTGGAATGCAATACTTCCCCTACTTACTATACGTAGTAGAGAAAGTAAAAAATGAATAACGCATTTCAGAAAAAGTATAAGTATTGGAAAATTTAAGGAAATAACAAGCAATATCTCGAAAACGGTTCACTCAAAAAAAGAAATGTATATGACATAAGTTGTGCATTTTAACGCGATCTACATTATTTGTGTAGTAAAATTTTGTCTATCTCTTATGGTTTACCAGTTATGCAAAATTCGTTCACAATGAAGAATACTTTTGGAGACATTCCCAGAAAATTCGAGATATACATTTCATTTCTCATGACATTATGTTAAACATATGATATTTTCATCAAAATCGTTAGAGCCATTTTTGAGAAAATTAAAATTTTCGAAAAATCTTCCATGTAAAGGGTAGTCTGGGGTGGGGGGATTTTCTTGAAAACCTTCGTGTCGCATCTCTGGACAATACTGGACCTAAATACCAAGTTTGGTGCTTATCCGACTGTTCGTTTTTGAGTTATGCTGTTCACAGACACACAGACACACACACACACACACACACAGACACACACACGGACATGTTTCCAAAAATGCTTTTTTTGGTTTCAGGAGGTCTCAAAACATGTATTTCCGGCGAAATCTCGGTATCGAATTTTTGGGTGGAATGCAATACTTCCCCTACTTACTATACGTAGTAGAGAAAGTAAAAATGAATAACGAATTTGAGAAAAAGTATAAGTATTGGAAAATTTAAGGGAATAACAAGCAATATCTCGAAAACGGTTCACTCAACAAAAGAAATGTATATGACATAAATTGTTTATTTTAACGCGATCTACATTTTTTGTGTAGTAAAATTTTGCCTATCTCTTATGGTTTACCAGTTATGCAAAAGTCGTTCACAATGAAGAATACTTTTGGAGACATTCCCAGAAAATTCGTGATATACATTTCATTTCTCATGACAATATCTTAAACATATGATATTTTAATCAAAATCGTTAAAGCCGTTTTTGAGAAAATTAAAATTTTCGAAAAATGTTCCATGTAAAGGGTAGTCTGGGGTGGGGAGATTTTCTTGAAAACCTTCGTGTCGCATCTCTGAAAGATACTGAACCTAAATACCAAGTTTGGTGTTTATCCGACTGTTCGTTTCTGAGTTATGCTGTTCACAGACACACAGACAGACACACACGGACATGTTTTCAAAAATGTTTTTTTTTATTCAGGGGTTTCAAAACATGTATTTCCGGTGAAATCTCGGTATCGAATTTTTGGGTGGAATACAATACTTCCCCTACTTACTATACGTAGTAGAGAAAGTAAAAAAATCTGATGTGTTACACTCACATGACTTTCTCTACTCTTGTACAAACTATTTTTACAAACGCTTATTCTCCATCTACTTCATGTTAATCGAAACAAACATTTGCATTATCTTATTGCTAATTTTCTTGTAGATGTAAGGGGAATGTATATTTACAAGGGCAATTTGGAAATACAGTAGCCATTAAGCACATACATATCTCTTAATAGCTGGTTGCTAGGTGCAGCACCATTCCCTTTCCCACAGATTAATACTCATTGCATATCCAAGACAAAAAATGAATAACGAATTCCCATTTGAGAAAATAAGTATTGAAAAATTTAAGGGAATAACAAGTAATATCTCGAAAATGGTTCACTCAACAAAAAAAATGTATATGACATAAATTGTGTATTTTAACGCGATCTACATTTTTGTGTAGTAAAATTTTGTCTATCTCTTATGGTTTACCAGTTATGCAAAAGTCGCTCACAATGAAGAATACTTTTGGAGACATTCTCAGAAAATTCGAAATATACATTTCATTTGTCATGAAAGTATCTTAAACATATAATATTTTAATCAGAATCGTTAGAGCCATTTTGAGAAAATTAAAATTTTCGTAAAGGGTAATCTGGGGTGGGGGGATTTTCTTGAAAACCTTCGTGTCGCATCTCTGGAAGATACTGAACGTAAATACCAAGTTTGGTGTTTATCCGACTGTTATCAGACACACACATACACACACGGACACGTACACGTTTACAAAAATGATTTTTTTGGATTCAGGGGGGCCTCAAAACATATATTTCCGGTGAAATCTCGGTATCGAGTTTTTGGGTGGAATACAATATTTCCCCAACTTACTATACGTAGTAGAAAAAGTAAAAATAGAAATTCATGTACGTGGTAGCGTAACACATGCTTCCAAAATGAACGAGGCCAGCTTCGTACTCTGAGGCTTATTGACACTTGCATGAACAAATTACAGCATTCCCTGTTTGGCGATTCCAGAGTAGCCGTATGTTTTCTTACAAGAGAAAAACTATATTGCAATATAACAACAGAATCTCCATTCATATGAGTTTTTCAATAGCCATCTTTGCAAATATATTTACAAGCTATTTAATCTATAAAATAATTTAGGATATAAAAAGATTCTATACATTTGAAAACGAACTACTTCCAGAAAGCAGCTCTTGATAATGGGTAAGCAAGTCAATAATTAAGAAGCTGTATAAACTGTTGTAAGGTTATTTCGGGCAAACTTTTAGCTATAGTTTTCTTTACAGAAGAGCTGTTTTGCGGTACTGCTTAGCGGTAAGAATTTTAGACTAGAGTTAAAACTAATTACAGACGTACACTGGCGAAAACAAATATTTGCTCATATACGATGTACTGGAACATAATAAATATTCGCTTCACGTTGAGCAAACAAAGATTTATATTTACTGGCTGGATTGCTTTTGTAACGTTTATTTAAAGAACGTACACAAAAATAACCTCAAAAGTGTATTACTTATAAAATCTAAACTTCCACGTTTAAGTTTTAAAACTTAAGTTTTATACAATTTATTTTCAGTTCAAATAAATAGTGTGTCTAATACTGAAGGAATTTATCTCTAATTCGTAAACTCTAATAATTCAGTTTCTACAAACGAATATCCAGTATTCCCTTTCTTTTTATCAAGCGATTTATTTTCTCCTTTTCTTGGTATTCATTAGACCCTATGTGGTTTGTTTAAATTCTACATACAATTGACAATGACAGTTTTTATTTGAACCGGCTTAATGTGAATATAAGAGAAATAAATACGCATTGTTCCCGCAAGGTAAAACTCATATATGTTGTCATCGAAAATATTAAAAGTACGCAGAAAAAATATCAATAAGTGGAACTCAAAAATGAGCAGAATCATCCGGAAAAATGTTTGTGTTTACAAGGCAAAACCGTCAAGTTAAATGGCGTTTACAGAACCTAACCTTCCGTCCAGATGGATAACTGGTAGAACAACAAAGTGCGTCGTAGTTCTTCCGAAGATGTTCAAGTCATCGCGTACAGAAGTGGTACTAAAAGTAAGCGGACATCACTCAAAGGATACTAAAGAAACATGACTGAGCTTCTCTTACCGGCAAAACAAGTAGCTCCAAAGTGAGTATAGTTCACGTCGGGAACGAACGTGCAGCGCCCGTCTGTCAGTAAATGTTATGTCCGCGGAAGAAGCAGCGCGCAAACTGACTGCTTCCTCGACCTACTGAAGGGAACCCACCCACACCTGCCGCGCGCGCGCAGTTACCGCACATGTGTGCGCATCACGGCGGAACAATTTCGGATCGGTTTTCATCGACGCTGGAAAGAAACATCAATTTGCATTAGCGACCATATCCTAATGAGGGATGAACAGAGCCTGTCTTCACTGGATCACCATCGTAACTATTACGTTACATCGCAAGTTTGAACGTATACCACACCCAACCACAAAGGGCTTACCTTCGAATCAGGAGATTGTGTAACAGAAGCAATAACAGTGTAAATCCCAACTGGTTAACAACTCCAGCACACAATGTCAGTATGCGAGGAGGCGATGTTTTTATTTCACAATCGGCGTAATTCAGATAACGGCAAATTTGCTTACTCAAGCTTTGCACGGCTTACCTTTGCAGCTCTGTGGTAGAGTGCTATCCTTCTTAATCCAGAGATCCCAGTTCGTTCTCACCATCGGCAACCTTCCTTTAGAAGTATTTCCCACTTCTCCTAGTGCGAGTATCTGAAAAGTATAAATACCAGTGGCTATGTTTCAGTATTAATACAAATCCAATATTTCAAAACATACTTTAAACGAGTTGCAAATAACTAAAGCATGTATTTCCAAAGTGACGCATCTTCCACTCTTAATGTTTACTTTCCCTAACTCGTAGTAAGGTTTGATATGGGCGGAAAATGGAACAAGAACATGGAGTTTATAAAACACAAAGGGATTGGACAACTTTCTGAAGTATTAAGGATATTGACACGGGTACCAGATATGCCAGTAAAAACATTACAGACCATGTATGAAGCAATGGTTAGGTCCTCATTACTATACGGCAGTGAAGTGTGAGGATGGGAGAGGGTGGATAATGTAAATAAAATACAATGCAATTTTTGGAAGCGCATTCTAGGGTTGGGGAGGGGTACTTCAAACTACGGAGTTCTTCGGGAGGTAGGATGCTGGGAAGATGCTGTATTTGCTAAACTAAACGTAGTTAGGTACTGGCTGCGAATAATTAAAGGCGATCAAACAACTCTGAGAGCAATATGTTATCGTCATCAAATAAACAACATAGGGCATCCAAAATGGTGGGCGGCGGGGTTGCAACGCGAATTATCAAAAATTGGCTTAAATGATATCTGGCAAAGGGGTAATGAAAATACACACAGTGCCGTAAGAAAGGTCAAAAGACGACTATGCGATATAAACAGGCAGAAAATCGAATCTGAATGTAGACAAAGATCAACATTGGAGCTACAAAATGAAATAAAAACTAGGTGGGGTAAGGAAACATATATTTTGGAATTGAGTATAAAACAGAGGACTGGAATAGCATGGCTTAGGTTGGGAGGGTGGAAAGCTCGCAAGATTGTTGATAACGATGGCAGGAGGATTTGCCCATTATGCGGGGAACAAGAAGACTGGACGCATATTTTGGCAGCATGCGTGCAGACGGAGGGTATTAGGAAAAAAACTATTACCGGAAGTATTTTTGGCTTCCGACAGACGGAGGACGGCATGCTGGGACATGATTCTAAACAGCCAAAACTGTCCAAGCTTGGGCACATACTTAATGGAAGTACGTGTACTAAGAGATAAGGTGTTTATGTAATTTTTCTTTAAACATATGTGGTGCATGAGTACTTGTGCGCGACTGTGTGTGCGTGCGTGTGTGTGTGTGTGTTTGAGTGTGTGATTCAGTGTGTTTTTTTCAATTTTATATATATATATATATATATATATATATATATATGTATATAGTGCGGTGATTGTAAAAAAAATAGTTGTTTTCTGGTTGATACTGCAAGTCACGTATACAGACCAGGTATTTATCTAGAGAGCATGTACGGTCTTATGACCCATGCGACTGTGTTATGCAATTAATGTAATACTAAATACTTAATAAATACCACCACTACCACTACCCCTAACTCGTACATAGTAGGAAGAGAAGATATTGCATTCCACCCAAAATTTCCATATAGAGATTTCACCGAATATACACGAATATATCAAATATATAACTCAAAAATGATCGATAAATACCAAACTTGGTATTTAACTTCAATACTATCCAAAAATACGACACCAGGTTAGGTTATTTTCAAGAAAATCCACCAACCCCAATTCACCCTTAACATGGAACATTTTTCGAACTTTTTACTTTCTCTACTACGTATAGTAAGTAGGGAAGTATTGTATTCCACCCAAAAATTCGATACCCAGAGTTCACCGAAAATACATGTTTTGAGAACCCCTGAATCCAAAAAAGGCATTTTTGGAAACATGTCCGTGTGACTATCTGTGTGTGTCTGTGTGTCTGTCTGTGTGTGCGTGTGTCTGTGTGTGTGCGTGTGTGTGTGCGTGTGTCTGTGTGTGTGCGTGTGTGTGTGTGTGTGTGTGTGTCTGTGAACAGCATAACTCAGAAACGAACAGTCGGATAAACACCAAACTTGGTATTTAGGTTTAGTATCTTCCAGAGATGCGACACGAAGGTTTTCAAGAAAATCCCTCTACCCCAGAATGCCCTTTACATGGAACATTTTTCGAAAATTTTAATTTTCTCAAAAATGGCTGTAACGATTTTGATTAAAATATCATATGTTTTAGGTATTTTCATGACAAATGAAATGCATATCTTGAATTTTCTGGGAATGTCTCCACAAGCATTCTTCATTGTGAACGGCTTTTGCATACCTGGTAAACCATAAGAGATAGACAAACTTTTACTACACAACAAATGTAGATCGCGTTAAAATACACAATTTATGTCATATACATTTCTTTTGTAGAGTGAACCATTTTCGAGATATTGCTTGTTATTCCCATAAATTTTCCAATACTTACACTTTTTCTCAAAGGAAATTCGTTATTAATTTTTTTGTCCTAGTAATGCAAAGCGAATGGAATACTCCACACAGCAACCAGCTCTTAAAATATTTGACTATCGTTTAAAGCCTATCAATTCCCCTTGCATCTACAATAAAATTAGCAATAAGAGTAACATCTGGATATCTCGATTAACATGAAGCATATGGAGAATAAGCGTTTGTAAAAATAGTTTGTACAAGATTAGAGAAAGTCATGTGAGTGTAACACATCAGATTTTTACTTTCTCTACTACGTATAGTAAGTAGGGGAAGTATTGCATTCCACCCAAAAATTCGATACCGAGATTTCACCGGAAATACATGTTTTGAGAATCACTGAATCCAAAAAAAGCATTTTTGGAAACATGTCCGTGTGTGTGTCTGTCTGTGTGTCTGTGTGTCTGTGTGTCTGTCTGTGTGTCTGTCTGTGTGTCTGTGTGTCTGTGAACAGCATAACTCAAAAACGAACAGTCGGATAAACACCAAACTTGGTATTTAGGTTCAGTATCTTCCAGAGATGCGACACGAAGGTTTTCAAGAAAATCCCCCCACCCCAGACTACCCTTTACATGGAACATTTTTCGAAAATTTTAATTTTCTCAAAAACGGCTCTAACGATTTTGATTAAAATATCATATGTTTAAGATATTGTCATGACAAATAAAATGTATATGTCGAATGTTCTGGGAATGTCTCCAAAAATATTCTTCATTGTGAACGACTTTTGCATAACTGGTAAACCATAAGAGATAGACAAAATTTTACTACACAAAAAATGTAGATCGCGTTAAAATACACAATTTATGTCATACACATTTCTTTTGTTGAGTGAACCGTTTTCGAGATATTGCTTGTTATTTCCTTAAATTTTCCAATACTTATACTTTTTCTCAAATTCGTTATTCATTTTTTTATGTCCTGAACATGCAAAGAGAATGGAATTCGCCACATAGCAACCAGCGTTAAAATATTTGACTATCGCTTAAAAGCTACCATATTCCCCTTGCATCTACAAGAAAATTACCAATAAGATTGACATCTCGATATCTCGATTAACATGAAGCATATGGAGAATAGGCGTTTGTAAAATTAGATTGTACAAGAGTAGAGAAAGTTATGTGAGTGTAACACATCAGATTTTTTATTTTCCAAAGAATGGCTCTAATGATTTTGGTTAAAATATCATATATTAAAAATACTTACATGACAAATAAACTGTATATCCTGAATTTTCTGAGAATTTGAAGCCTTCTTCATTCGGAAGGAAATTTGTGCAATCTTATATAACTGGTAAACGTTAAGCGATACACGAAAACGTACTACACAAAAATGTAGATTCTTTAACACACACAATCTACTAATTACAATATTTGTCATGTATATATCTTTAATATATGGTTTTAAACAAAATCATTAGAACTATTTTTAAGAAAATCAAATTTTCTAAAGATATCCCATGTAAAGGGTAGTTAGGGTGGAAAATTTTCTTGTAAATCTTCGTGTCTCACTCTTTTTTTAATTTATGGACGCTCTTTAACTGCTGTGGTCCTTGGCGACCCATTTTATATTGGGCGTGAAAGATCGGTAATTTTGCTAAGAGGCCTCTTTATCTGACACGGGACCACCGGTTTTACTTCTCTTCCAAAGGAAGCCATGCTAAGGATTTTTCGTTCGTAAAAAAGCTCATCGTCCTCCGCCGAGTTTGAACCCGCGACCTCGGGAACTAGAGGCTAGCATGGTAACCACTACACCACGGAGGACGACTGTCTCATCTTTGGAAGATACTGAACTCAAATACTAAATCTGGTTCTTATCTGACTTTTCTTTTTGATTTATGTTGTTCACAGACACAGATTTACTGTGTACGTTGTGAGGAGAGAGCGACCAGCTTTGACAACATTTGACTATCACCTTACTTTACTATATTCTTCTATACCGAGAGCGAAATTAATAATGAAGGTTTATTTGTATTAATAAGAAGTAGATAAAGAATAAGCTTTTATAAGATCAGTTCGTAGAAGAGAGTACCGAAAGTCATGTTTGTACTACTCGTAAGATTTTTGTTATAGGCGCGTATCAAATTTATTGTAGCCTATCACCACACACATTATTTTATGGAAAACTAGGAAAAAAACTCTTTCGTCGTTGCAGTAGCCAAGCCCCTTTAAACTTTGCAGAGTTCTCAAGAACTCCGCGACAATTTCTTTTTCAGGAAAATGCCTTTTAAAATACGTAGAAAGCTTAGAATTGATGACTGAAGCAGCCTTGTTTGATAGAAGGTACATTCATCATGGGACACCATTCCTGTTTCCAGGTCGCACAATGTATCTTAAGGTGTAGAGACGAAAGATAGATTACGACATCTACATAGCTGAAAATGTGTTTTACCTTGCAGGTGCAAGGTAACCTGGAAAGAACCGGTAACAGAAACTGCACAAGAAAGTACACGGTGTTTGCGAACACACGTTTCTTCAGGTCATCATTGCAGTCATAAAGCTAACTTAACAGATATATGCTCTTTGATATCTTATATTATTGTCCTATATTAAAGTATGTCATTATTCAAATAATTAAGATTTTACTACAATATATTATATATAAATATGTGTATGTCATTTCGCGGAAAGATACAACCAGAGTGAATAATTTAATGCCATAGCCGAGATTAGAACCACGAATCTTCAGCTTACCATGCAACTGCACTATCCAACTCAACTACCATGGTAACATGCCGATACCTCACTATATTCTCCTAATGATTTAGAGTAAACTGAGGGCATTAGGTTATGTTATCTCAAAATGAATTTGAGAACTCCTGGTTGGGTAGAGTAACGGCACGGTAAGCCGAAGATCCGTGGTCCAAATCTCGGTTATGTAATTGAATTCTTATTCTTATTCTACGTTTCCAACTTTAGCTTACACACGGCCGTATATATATTTCATTCGGCCTTTGCCCCAGTCGGTTGTCTGCGCATGACGTCAATACTTTGAAGCAAATTTATCACCAGTGAGTGGAAGGGGTGGATGTCAACAGTCACGAGGTCATCTTAGTAAAATGGAACTTGTATCGCACCTTTCCAGTATTTACATTTGGAACTTCTTTGGCTTGCATTTCGTAAACTCGCAATCTCAGCATGCTGAGATGCATGTTGATAGGTGACCCAAATAATTGGATGGTTTTTGTAGCGTACAGTGTCTCGGCTTTGATGGCACAACTATACAGCTTTTTAATTAAAATAACTGAAATAACCTTTATAAAATTCTTAAATATTTTAATACGTTTAAATATTTTAGTTATTTCTCCTTCTTTTAAAGGAAAGATAACTTTTTATCATGTTTTGTCTTGAGATTTACTGAAATTCTGGACAAGAACGGAGGAAATCTTTGATTCAGTGGCCAATGTCGAAACGATAGACTCCCCCTTGTATCCTTCAAGTTTGGAACTAACACTCAATCATGCAAATTCTGTGGCCGGTAGTCACTTCCATCTCGCGTGCAAAGAACGCACGAAATGTCCTAGAAAAACAGATCTGCACCGCCGCTTTATATCAACCTGTTTACGAAGTCGGAAACGCATACAGTCCGAGGTTCAATTCCACACCTCCCTTTGAGACAAGGGGCTCGCTGAATAAATAAGGACGTCATTCATTTAAATCGACTGGCGGTAAAGGCCGAATAAATCTGAAGACCCGGTTATATACGAGGGTCGTCCAATAAGTAAGTTTCCCTATTTTATATAACACATTACACACATTTGATCATGTTGAATTAATTTTATTTATATTGTACAATCCTTCTGTTACTTTTCTACATAATCGATATGTTTGTCCAAGCATTTTTGGGGACGTGACACAAGCTTTTCCAAGCCAGTGTTGTACCAGGTTGGGTCCTGTGCTCCCAACCAAGTGTTCACTGATTTGACTTCATCATCTATGTTAAAAGTGCTTACCTTTGAGTTGGAGGAACATGTGAAAATCACTTGAGACAAGCTCCGGTAAATACGGAGGATACGAGAAAACTTCCAAGTTGAATATTGACCCAGGCAGAGCTCAGAAGATTCAACTGGGAAGCTTTCTCGCATCCTCCATATTCACCAGATCTTTTCCCAAGTGATTTTCACATGTTCCCCTGACTCAAAGGTCATCATGGAGGTAATCATTTTAACACCGTGACGAATCAGAAGTGAACAGCTGGTTGCGAGCACAGGACTCGACCTGGTACAACACTGGCTTGGAAAAACTTGTGTCACGTCCCCAAAATTTCTTGGAAAAACATGTTGACTATGTAGAAAAGTAACATAAGGATTGTACAATATAAATAAAATTAATTAAACATGGTCAAATGTGTGTAATGTTTTTTTTTTATAAAATACGGAAACATACTTATTGGTGGTCCATCGTATAGACGTTCTAAATATGAAAATTCGTTTTACTTTATCCGTAATAAAGGAAATAGTAAATCCTTAAAAAGAAATCAAAATCTATATTTTACTACGAGTAACACATTGTGTTGCCCCATGAGTGAACGGAATTAGGAAATTATGCGTGTGTGCGCGTGCGTCGCATCTTTGGAAGATACTGAACTTAAATACCAAGCTTGGTGTTTAACCAACCTTTCGTTTTTAGTTGTGCTATTCACAGACACAAAAACACACATACATATCAGACACTCAAATACACACACGGACCTTTTTCTAAAAATGCTTTTCTTATTCAAGGGTCTCAAGTCATGTATTTCTGTGAAAGCTCAATATCGGATTTTTGGTTGGAATGCAATACCTTCTCTACTTATTATATACGCTATAAAGAATGTAAAAGTGTTACAGCAATATCACATCCAGTATACTTGCGGAAACATCCCTTAATCAATGAACATTTATACCATTTCCACCGCATACAACTTACTCCACGTTCCATTAAGGGCTACATTGGTAAAACGTAATTTCCCTTTTTTGAAGTTGACGAAGGGGCACCAACCTCAACTAGGTCCAATTCTGGCCACTGAATGAAACAGCGTAGATTTGGGTTAGAAAAAAACATGGGTAGGTGTTCTTTTGTCATTTCTTTTCTGAATTGGAGTGAAAAGCTTTTATAAACTGTGAGGAAAATGTTATGTGTTACATCCACTTCTCTACCCTCTATCGTTTATTAATGGGTGACAAACTATTCTTGCGAAAGCTTATTACTTTCTCTACTACGTATATAAGTAGGGGAAGTATTGCATTTCACTAAAAAATTCGATACTGAGATTTCACCAAAAATACATGTTTTGAGGCCTCCTGAATAAAAAAAAGTATTTTTGGAAACATATCTGTGTGTGCGTCTGTCTGTGTGTATTTAGGTTCAGTATCTTCCAGAGATGCGACACAAAGGCTTTCACGAAAATCCCCACCCCAGATTACTCTTTACATGGAACATTTTTCGAAACTTTTATTTTCTCAAAAACAGCTCTAACGATTTTTATTAAAGTATCATATATTTAAGACATTTTTATGCGAAATAAAATTTATATCTTGATTTTTCTGGGAATGTCTCCAAAAATATTCTTCATTGTGAACGACTTTTGTATAACTGGTTAACCACAAGAGATAGACATAATTTTACTACACAAAAAATGTAGATCGCGTTCAAATACAGAATTTATGTCATATATATTTTTTATTGAGTGAACCATTTTTGAGCTATTGCTTGTTATTCCCTTAAATTTTCCAAAACTTATACTTTTTCTCAAATGGATTCGTTATTCATTTTTTGTCTTGGATATGCAAAGAATATTAATCTGTGGCAAATGGAATGGTGCTGCACAAAGCAACCAGCTATTAAGATATATGTCTATGCTTAAAGGCTACTGTATTTCTATATTGCCCTTGCAAATATATATTCCCCTTACACCTACAAGAAAATTAGCATTAAAATAGAGTCTGCAAATGTTTATCTCGATTAACAGGAAGTAGATGGAGAATAAGCGTTTATAAAAATAGTTTTTACAGGAGTAGAGAAAGTCATGTGAGTGTAACACATCAGATTTTTTTCTGTGTACTTCATTTTAATCGAGATAAACCTTTGCAGAAATAGCTACAATACACATTTTGTCATAGATACAAAAGGAACAGCGACAGTCAAATGCTTAAGAACTGGACGCTATAAGCAGACTTTAAAATTCCATAATTTTTTCATGTAGCCGCGAGAAACAACCGCAATTGACGTGACTATACGAGCAAGAGCCGGGAATCAAACCTAGGACCCTCAATAAGAGAGCCGTAAACGAAATCACTGCGCTACCCCGGCGCCCTGCCATATAAAGATCATTTTAAATAGTGTTTTAAAGAGATCTGCATTTTTTGTTTTAGTACGTTTCCGTCTAACGCTTTCGTCTATCCCTTCTCTCTCTCTCTCTCTCTCTCTCTCTCTCCCTCCCTCTCTCTCTCTCTCTGTTTTCAAGCTTGTTCTACAGCATTAACGAATATTAAAATATTATGTGGTACTGGTTGTAAATATTCGATTTCTACAAGTAAGAAAAAAAACATTTTATTGGTGGAAACATCTCTAACAATGAGGGACAGTAAGATTGGCAAAAACAAAGAAACCTTGTCACTGAAAGAGATAATCAAAGCAAAAAATAGAAAATAATTGCATAGCAAATTATTTCACTTTATATGTACCAAGACTACAACATATGAAGTCAAGAAAAGAATGAACAGGAGAAAGGAGAAGAGGAAAAGAACGCCATACCAACAATGTTATCGTGTGTCACTCCGTTTTTATGGTCATAATGATAGTGGCAGAGGAAGAAAAGCAAGAAATAAGGTCCGGAAATGAAACAAAGAATGTTTGTAGAAACGTTAAACGAGCATAGGATCTCCCTGTGTCAGATACTGTTTTGTAGAAGGCGCTTGTTTACCGCTTTCTTTTGCATATCTCTTCACGTACAATGCTTGAGGGAGATTCTCCCTTTGATCTTGCTCAAGATTCCCTCGTTGTAGCGCAAAGAGCTCCTTCTCTGCAAGTCAGAAGGTTATTTAACACTTCTTACAAAGTTGTAAATGCAATGTAACATATTCATATCCGAGCTCAACGTACCTTGTGTAGAGAGATTATTATATACGTACCTCATTTAAAATTTACTGAATATAATTTGTTCCTTATGAGAAACTAACCATGGAAAAATTCGCGTATACTTCTGAATTTCATCTATAAGTTACATGAGGTTTCAAATAATTACAAAGATGCTACGATCTTCTTTAAACAACGTTCTTCTTCTATTCGCGAAGGTGTCCATACCATTTTGTTTTGCTACTATGGCAACGATAACGAAGTTATTCATTTTTGCTTTCTCTACCATACCTATTAGATGAAGAAGGTATAGCATTGCATCCAAAAATTTTATATCGATATTTCACCAGAAATAAATATGAGGCCCCTTGAATAAAAAAAATTAAAAAGCATTTTTAGAAAAAGGTCCGAGAGTATGTGCACCTATGAACAGCATAACTCAAAAACGAACTGTTGGATAAACACGAAAATTGGTATTTAGGTTCAGTATCTTTCAAAAACATGACAATAACATTTTCAAGAAAATCCCCCAACTCCAAACTACCCTTTACATGGAAAATTTTTCCATTTTTTTTTTATTTTCTAAAAAATGGCTTTAACGAATTTGATTAAAATAGCATATAGATAAAGGTATTTACATGACAAATAAAATTTAAGCCTTGATTATCTGAAAATAGCCTGTGAAAACCTCTTCATTCAGAAGGAATGTTTTATCATCTTGTATAACCACAAACGTTAAACGATAGTCGAAAATGTACTCACAAAAAATGTACATTTCTTTAAAACACGCAACTTATTTCAAATAAACTTTTTCTGGCATAAACCTTCTAAGATATCCGTTATCAATAGTTCAAATTGTTCATCTACATTCATTGGCCATCTACATTCAATTCTTTCTCGCGATTGCATGGAAATAGTATGAAATTTTAAGGCCAGCTAATAGCGTCCAGCTCTTAAGCATTTGATTATTGCTATTCTCTTTGTATCTATAACCAAACGTGCAATGTAGCTATTTCCGCAAAGTTTTATGGGGATTAAAATTTAGTAGACAAAAAAACAAACTTTAGTAAGAATAGTTTATATGCTCACTAATAAACGATAAAGGGTAGAGAAAGTCATCTCAATGTATCACATCAGAGTTTTTACTTTCTTCGCCCCATACATAGCAGGTAGAGAACGTATTGTATTGCACCCTAAAATGTGATACCGAGATTTCACCGGAAACATGTTTTGAGGCCCCTTGAATCCAAAAGAAGCATTTTTAGAAAACGTCCATGTTTGAGTGGGTGTGTGAACAGCATAACTCAAAAACGAAAAGTCGGATAAACACCAAACTTGTTATTTAAGTTCCGTATCTTCCGAAGATGCCATACGAAGATGTTCAAAAAAATCCCCCACTCCAACTACCTTTTACATGAAAATTTTTCGAAATGTATGATTTTCAAAAAACTCTTAAACCATCTTATTAAAACATCATATATTAAAGATATTTTTATGACAAGCAGAATGTATATCTTGAATTTTCTGGGAATAGTCTTTGAAGTCCTCTTCTTTCGGTAGAAATTCGGTATAATCTTGTATAACTAGTAAACGTTAAACCATGGACGAAAACTTACCACATGCAAAATGTAGATATCTTTAAAATACAATTTATTTCCAATAAGTTTTTGTGGAATCAGTCGTTTCCGAGATATGGGTTATTAATGGTTGGAATTGTGTTAACCCATCTGGAACCATTGCTCAGGTCCTGTCGATTTTCAATTGTTTCTCGCAATGTCATGGAAATGTGTTCTTTTTCTTAATTTTAAGACCAGCATGTAGCGCTCAGTTCTTGAACATTTGACTATCGCTATTCCCTTTGTATATATAACGAAATGTGTAATGTAGCTATTTCCTGAATGGTTTATTTCGATTAAAGTGAAGAGATAGAAAAATAAACTTTCGTAAGAATACTTTGTTTTCCCAGTAATAAGTGACAGAGGACAGAGGGTAGGGAAAGTCATGTGAATGTATTACATCAGAATTTTACTTTCTCTACTACTTACTCATAGTAAGTAGAGGAAGTAGCTGTTGCAATTCACCTAAAAATTCGATATTGAGATTTCATCGGAAATACATTTTTGAGACCCTCTGAATCCAAAAAGAAGCATTTTCAGAAAAAATATTTACCTATATGTCTGTTTCTCTGTGTGTGTGTCCATGAGCAGCATTAACTCAAAAAAGCCCTTTAAATACTAATGTGGTATTTAAGTACAGCATCTCCCTAGGATACGACACGAAAATTCTCAATAAAATCTCCACCCCCAAACTACCCTTTACATGAACATTTGATTTTCTCAAAAGTCAAACGATTTTTATTAAAACACCGAATGTTTAAGATTTTTTGATGACAAATGAAACGTATATGTCGAATTTACTGCGAATAACCTCTGAAGTCCTCTTATTCTGAAGACTTTTTCATAACTGGTAAAGCATAAGAGACAGACAAAGTTTTACTACACAAAAAATGTGGATTCGTTAAAGCACACAATTTGAGTCACATGTTTCTCAGCTGGGAAGTTCTATTTGTTCTTCTCACCCTCCTCTCTCTCTCTCTCTCTCTCTCTCTCTCTCTCTCTCTCTCTCCCTCGTCATACAAAGATCATTCCAAAGCCATTATATAGCGACCCGTTCTTTAAACGTCTGGCTGTTACCCGCTGTTTCTCTCTTATAACTACAACGAAATTAGTAAATGTTAATTCAAGGCTTATCCGGAATAAGAAGAAGTGGATAGAATAATAAGCTTGTGTAAGAATAGTTTGTAGAACAGTGAATAGATAAAATCATGTGAATGTGAAGCCGGTTGATGGTTGTCACTTGCTATTCTTCAATATAGCTGTTGATTCTGCTGCCGACTGCTACAGTGGCTGGCTACGAGAACTTCTTCTCAGGGTATGCGTGGGTGGGTGTGAAAGGATAACACCTGTTTAAATTGACTGAGAAATTTAATGTGATCCAATCCTTGAGCTATTGAAGCGAGTTGCCGTCTGTTTGAAGATAAACAACGAAATTGATTATGAATCTTAGCACTCGAAGATATAACAATGAATTGTTATACCTGCTAATGTCTGCAGTATCAATTTTACGGTTTGAAATAATTGTTTCCGCAATAAAATAAACTAGAAGCGTAACTCGCCGTGAGTCGCTTACCGACAAAACCCCTCATGGCTACCGATTCACACAAACGCATCACTGAGAGCTTAAAATAACACACGAGGAAGCCACGTAATTAACTAAATAAGTCTCAAGAGACATTGTGTCTAATTTAGAATGCACGCCCTTATATCACTTTAACTTCCACCTACTTTAAAACTATCTCACTAGGTCTCTACTTACCCGGGCCAATATTATAATTCTTACGTGTGCGTTTGTTATCCTGTTGCTATAGAGTACCTCCATAAATATCATTTCATTTCCTTTTTTTTTTTTCATAGAATTCTGGTCTACTTGATGGTTCAAACGTACTGAATTCTCCCCTTAACTGCATTCCAAGAACTTTTACACTAACGCATTCGCTACTTCGGCTGTCGCTAATGACTTTGCTTAGTATGACTTGCTAATGACATTTTCCTTGGACAAATCTTTTCATCTCAAACTTATTACATTATACCCTGATTTAATATACCGCTATTATTTACTGCAATTATTTCTCTATATTACCATTATTTCTTTATTTATTTATTTATTTATTTATATCTTCCTGCCAAGAATTACGGTATCAAAATCATCATGGGTAAAAGTTCCAGTAAATGAAACCCGGAGGTATTCAATAACGTATGACTTGGCAAGAAGGAAAGTTCACGAGTATAGGAAAACGTATAAACGTACTGTTTATAATATTAATGTAGATTATATGTATTGAGTGAAGTTATTTTACATTGTGCTTTGTTTTTTTGTGTACTTTACAAATGGTACGGTATGTTTCTAGAAACTGAAAAAATATAGAAAATGTTGTTTTGCACTGTATTCTCAAGTTCCCTTGTATCAAATGAATATTGAATTCTCATTTATACGTATTAAAACCACCTTTTTTCATTTCTTTCTCTATGAAAGTGTAAGTTATAGGTAGCATGAATATTGAACATTTGGGTATTGATACCGTAATTATTGACAGGCATATGATACTAAGATAGGGAAACAATTGAAACAAATCAGTGTGTGATGTAAAAAGTTTGAGTTGAACTGTTTGTCTGGAAAGATGAAGGTAATTAGCGAGCAATGTAACGAAAGTCATTTATATCAGCCGAATAGACATGACATTAGCTTAAGGATTTCTGGGAAAGCCATTTAGATGCAAATTCAGTACGTTTGCAGTCACGCAGGCAGAATTCTAAAAAATATAAAAGTACTTAAATTCTAAGAATTTAGCCAAGCCCCCTAGTAACAGTGTCACATTCTGATGTTTAGAGTTTTGAGATTTGGCAACGTATAAGGTAAAATAATGTTGGTACGAGTAATTCTAATGTAGGCGTGGCTTAAGCAAATATAGAGGCCGGCATCTAATAAAGAGTTAATCTCTCTCTCTCTCTGGTACCGCCAGCGGTGCTTGCTCGTGTGATATTTTAAGCGCCCAGTGACGCCTTGTGTGAGTAGGGGCTATTGCGAGGGATCTTGCCGATAAGTATTTTAGAGAGTCATGGCAGGTTACGCTTCTAGGTTTGTCTTTTTTTCGCAAACAATTATTTCCAACCATAACTTTGATGCTGCAGAAGTTAACAGGTACAATAATTCAATTGTTATAGTTTCGAGTGCCACAATTCAGAGTCGGTCTATTTCTTCATTCCAGACGTTTGGCAACTAACTTTAATAACGCAAACAGTACTTCAGAATAAATTTCTCAGCCAATTTAAACTGGTGTTGTCCTCCACAATATATCCACGCATACCCTGAGGGAAAGCACTCATAGCTCTGCCACTGGAACAGTCGGCAGCAGAATTAACATCAGATACTGGAGACAACGAGAAAAGGTGGCAGCTACATTCCTGTATCAAACTGTCGCACCATAATCGCGACATCCCGTTTCCGGCTTCAGTACGTATGAACCCTGATTGAATCTTTCATTTGTAATTAGCAAGCATAGAATTCTTAAGCAGTTGACTTTAAGTTAGGCATACTTATAAACCGTTACCGAGACAAAGAAGGTAAACAACAGAGACCAATGGCCACTGACGGCAGGTAAAACACGGTCTGGTGAGTGGCTGAGTAATGCCTGGTAAGTGGCTAGGTGATGTCTGTAAATGCTAACAAACTATACAAGGGATAGGAGCTGGTTTTGTTATTTGCGACGTCACGTAAATTCTAGGAATAGCTATAACCTGTTCAAAACGAGAACGAAACCGAGAAGCTAGACAACGCTGGTGAAAGTCGCTCAGCCAACAGCGCTAGAGCGAGGTTGCCGCGCGGTCTCGCTGTAGGCTACGGTTTCTACTTTTCAATTACGTTGTTAAAAGTTGTTAAGTACTCAACAAGTATAATAACCGAGCAGGGCTAAAAATATTGAATCGACTGTCCAGAAACCATGTCTCTGCGATGTTTGGTTCTTTAGTTATGCATCAAAGCAGATATTTATGGGGGTTACTGAAAGACCTTGACCATTGTACACCACCATCAGCAGTGTTGTGTTGTGTTGTGTTTACGTTCGGTCTTGCCAGGCCATTGGGATAATCTCTCTTTATCATTTCTGCATAATAAATGTTTAAATTACTTAACTATTTCATCATATGTTGTACGCCTAAACTGAAAGTATACGGGATGCATTCCTGTCATGCTTACATAATTATGGTTGTTCGTATTATCGTCTTATTGAAAGGTTGCGTGATGAAAGCATGCCCGCTGGACTCCGCGCCAAGTGATCGGGTTTAATGTGTATGTTACACTGGCCGTATGTTGCTTCACGCCGGGTTTTTTTCGAGTGGAGGAGAAAATGATTTAATCACTGACCCAAGCCCCGATGGGAGTCGGGAGTGAGAGTGTGGGACTCACCAATAGTCGGCATATCCACTTAAACTCCTCCACCGGATGGAAAAAGGAAGAAGGAAAAGTGGAATAGCGTGGCTTTGTGCGGTGCCGCATAGCACCCGCGTTAGTAATTGAAGGCTGTTGGCAGCCGCCCTATGGGCGGGAGCGGGTAAAGGTAGTTACTAGGTTGCAGCCATGAAACATGACTGCAACACTAGTGGGAATGGCGAGGGTTAGGAAGAGAATGGAAGTTAGGATTGAGGATGGTACTGACGATGATATTGCTGTTGCTGGTTGAATTCCTTGCATTGCTGCAAGAAGTTCGCGACTCTCTCCGTGTTGCTCTTCAGCCTGGGACCAAGAGATGAGACCTGGATGGCTTCGGTGATGGCTATTAGTCTAGATTAAGTGCTGTCGAACTGCCCAGCCAGGAAAACCTGTTGAGCAGCTGATGAAGTTTGAAGATCCCTGATGAGTTCCTCCAGGAATGTCAGCTTCGTCGTCATGTTCAGGAATTCCGCGTGGAGATCCTGAACGGCTTCACGTAGGCCCTGGACTACCCCGATGATCGGCGTGAGTGATGGTGCTGGTGTCGGCGCTGGTGATGGTGTTTGTGTCGGCGCTGGAGTCGGCGGCTGTGGAGCTGTCACTGGCTGCGGTGTGGGTGCTGGTTGCTTCAGCGGTGCCTTCCTGCGAGGATGCAGGGGACAGAGCGCTTGGCCGATGAAGTGTGATAACCCTCCACAGATTGCACAGTAGCGGCGACGGCGGCGCAGGTCGTGCTGGGTACACGATGAGGTGGTGTAGGCGCAACCACAGTAGTGGCCACCTGGGTTGTGCTGAGCAGGTCGTCTCCTCGTGCCCGTAGGCACAGCAGCGCCTGCAGGGGACCTGGCATTCTACTCGGCTAACCTCGATACGTAAGCACCGCCCTAACAAGGGCAGGCCCGCCCTCAAGGCAGCTTCGTAGTCGGCAGCTTCGTAGTCGTCAGCTTCAAGGCTGAAGGCCGCTGCGCTGGTGAGGAACCTGACTGGCAAGTCCCTCTGGACTCCTCGAATAACAGCGCTGTACCTCCCATGAAATACAGGCTGTATTTGCGCTTGTTGGATGGTTTCCAGGATCGGCGGCGTTGACACCGGTGAAGGTGGCGGCAACTGCGGAGGCAGTCGCGGCGAAGCGGCGGTTGAGGCATTGGTTGCCCTAGGCTGCGGCGAGATCTCCTCGGCGGTGCCGGAGGAGACGAAGAGGTAGCTGCCTTAATAGGAGCGGCGACTGAGCGAAAATTCTTCTTCGCCATCTCTTCACGATGTATGTATCGCCTCTCTGTCACATTCACAAACCATCAGCCAACACAGCGCTTCTGCTGGCGCTCCATTGGCTTGATTCAAATTCCTTCTTATTTCTACGGATTATAAATCTAATTTCACTTCGTTCTGGCTTTAATGCTTGGGAGTTTATGTGCCTGGTTATAAATTTCGTGCGAGTGACCTGGACATTCATTATCGCGAGGCCTGTCCGTTCTTTTTCCTCTCCCAAAAACCCATCGAGGAAAAAACTGGCGTGCTCGAGGAAAACAAAAACACGTATTGAGTGCTTGTGGCTCGCGTACTTGGATGCACTAACCAATCTAGATACATACTTTTCGTAATGTCTAAAATTCTTTATCTGAAAATGAAGAAAATAGTTATACAATCACAAATTAATATATCTGAACTTTTAATCCTGACATATTTTATATAAAATCTATTTTGCTGATCATTCTTGTGATTGTTACGGAGGAAGCTGTCTGCTTTCAGATTGCTACAACAATTTGAAGCGTATGAATAGACGCTACAAGCGCCGAATGTCGATAATGCATATTTTTGCCCTCAAATTTATTACATCACGCTCTGAGAGGAGGGGGGAAGGATTCTATCCAAATGTGCTGCAGCGTGATATTAGAGGGAGGGAGGTGAGCCCAAAACCATGTCACATTTATTCTCTTCATTTTTTTCCTTCTATTCTTCTTCTTTTTTGTTTTTAAACTCGCTAAACATTCAATGCTTAGGTATTTATTATTTGTTTAAAGAATTCAGCAGGTTCAGTGAATGACATGAACTGATGAAAACACACCAGATGTTTGAAGATTGTATAAAGTGTCATAAAATTTTTATTAGAATTGCGGATTAATATTGTGGATGTAGTCACAGTGAGGCTTATTCCAGTTACACATGCAAAATATTTGATTTGGAAAATAGCATCTATCTTTATTTTAGTTGATATTTGATAATGGTTGGAGTGTTATTTTGTGTTTATCTTAATATACAAAATTCAGAGTATGTATATATGTGTGTGTATGTTTCTCATAGGCTTTACCGTTGCACCAATTCGACCAAACTTGGCATAGATAACGCTTGCCACAAGGCGAAAGTTACTGTCTAGCTTAGAATTCAAAATTCCGTGAATTTCACACCATTAATTATTTAATTTTATGTAATGCCTACAAAAGTTCAAAAGACCATCTATATGTTTCTCAACGATCTAATACGTCAAATACTGCCAACATAATAATCATTTCTTAGATTTTCACGGTCTCAAAAAGGAACAGTAAGTTCACATGTTATTCATTATTCTCTAATCATGGAGTAATAACACAATCAACTAAACGATTACAAAAGCTTGCAACCTGGTTTGATGATTGTGCAAATGTAAGGCCGCTATAAGCGCCTGGTAAAAAACTAACAACATTTCGAACTTATTATATTAGACTGTGATAACAAGAGCATCAAACCACCCTCAAAACACCACTTCTTATTCTCCTCTATATTCACGGTTATTTATTATGTATCGATATAAAATAGCATAAAAGCATTCGATATAATCGCATTAACTACAAAATTCTCTATGGTGCTCAAACATTGCTAACATAAGAGTAATAAATAAGTCGAGGTTCATCTGTGTACATTCTGCCACCATACTGTTACATATTGGGATGAAGGCCAAAAGGTTACCAGAAAATGATTAATTTAGGTCGCCCCAAAACGCACATGGGGGAGGACGCAACTCGCTGGCAGCTAAAGTCCGAGACATTACCTGGGATTTATTCACAAAAACGTTTGGCTTCTCTACAGGAAGGAGGATGAAGGAAACAGGATGAAGGGAGATGCCACGGACCGGCCATACACGACTCGTTCCAACGACACTTACTCTCGAGTGACGCTAGCTTTTCTTCCACCAAGACAGACAGGGTTGACGTCATACCAGACAATTTCAAACAGACCCCTCCCTTTGGCGTGGTCCGTGCCAAAAGGAGAGACCGATAAGCTGAAATACAACTAAAGAGACCCAATAATGCTACGTCTGGTAGCAACAATACAACACAACAGCGCGTCTGGTAATGACAATGAACGCTGATACGCCACAATATTGTGATCATCTGATGTTCGGATATCCACTTATAACTTGTAATCTTTTTTTCCCTTTCTTTCTTTCTTGCAAGCAGCGGGTTTTTTTCGCTATGGGAAGTCTGATAAGTAGAAAAACGTAAACTGAGTAGCATATAAAAATGACGGTGGGCATGGAGAAGAGCATCAAACTTCTTATTCTTTTTTTTCATTTAAATGTTAATTTTGGCACTCATTTTATTTTGTCTTTCGTGTGTTTTCTTAGTAGTTTTGATTATTGAGAATGAACAGGATTATATTGATGTTATTTAAACTGCTATTATTTCTCCCCAACCTAGATTTTCTCTATAGATAGTCAGCCCGAATTGACAACCTGGAAGTCACTCAGCTGCATTCACGAGAAATCATTGCAAGCTGTGATGATTATACCCGCTCAACAGTGGTTTTGCATAGTGTTTTCTCAGTATTTCTACTTTTTTTGTTCTTTATAGAGTCCTGAAAAATTTTAATTAACTGTAACTATCCTGTGTAATAATTTTAAAGGCCTCTAAACAAACGCAAGGTTTTTGACTGTGCAACCTAAGGCTAAATATTGTAAGGATAAACATCCAACAACTGGCAACGCTGGGTATTTAAGCTAGTATAATTATATTGCACAAACATTCATTATTTTATCACAACTAGGAACTTTATCATTCTTAGAATATCCGTATTTGAAAACGTTAATTCATTTCGAATTAATTTTAAACTAAATACTGTACCGTGTCCCTGCGCCTCTCTATTTATTTGTGATTCACAACGTAATGATGGAATCCCATCTTACTTCGTGGAAAGTCGGACCAGGAGAAGGGGTAAACGGTCAAACAAAACACAAAATGAAGGAATGCCCCTTATAATAATTACTGCAAGGTATCTTTCGCTCAGTTCATTTAAGTAACTGCAAGCATGTGATTCTAACAATACATTAGCTATACTTGGTAATATATACTACCATTTATTCGTAATTGCCATGATTTGCAAGTACATCAACTGAATAAATATTTCATGCAATACAGTTTAAATTCGCTCCTCACACATGGTTATATGGGCAACAGGCACGCTTTCCACGACACCACCCAGAATATAAAATGAAGACTGCTGCAGAACCAACTTGAACAAATGCAACTTTAGCCCCAGGACAATAAATAACAGTGTATATATAAAAACCATAACGCCCAGAAATTCAAACAAGTAATAGCAACCAACAACCCTTCTCATAAAAGGGGCAAGAAATACACTAGCTCGGCAATGACGCGTCAAAAAAGAAACCCTTTGACGCCGCTTAATTTATAAATACATACAAATTTCGGGCACGCCCATAAAGGAGTCGGAAAACCTAATACGATATCAGAAAAACCCGGTGATTACTCGACCAGACAATCTCAGCTCAGGGTCCCAACACTAGCTGTCGCTGCCCAGCAGGCACAAAGCCTCAGCTAAGGTCGGAGCGAGCGCCACGCCCCTATAGTCAAACTAAGGCACCAGAGGCGCCACCCAATCTGAAATACCTAGTTGAGCTGGCAAGGAAACTCACGATCAGCTCACTTGTCAAGCTTGCAAGCTAGCTGGCTACTCGAATAAGAGCTTCGCACCCTGTAGGGTTACCGAACGAGATGCTTCACTGTAATGTATGAGGCTGGCATTCGGGGGATCCCGGATTCGATTCTCTTTGGACGTGCCACTTTGACCTTGCGTTATTTTCACGTATTCCAGGTCGATATGCGAATGCGGGGCCTGTGCCCCGTAAGGAGAGGTTCGGGCTCCTTCAGTTGGCGCTGCAGAACCCTAATACCCGTGGTGCCTCTGACGTTATCAGAAGTACGCCGGACCGAACATTTGAGTCCCTCCCGGGAGGGAGCTGTTCCGGTTGTGTTGGCCTCGGCGGGTCGTGATTCTCGATATTCATGGATGATTAGGTACGTCTGAGTGAAGTCCAGGCGGAGCTGAGAGACGCCTCAATGTCCTCCGGTACCAACCTGGAAAGCTGGTAGACGGTGTGCAAGGCACTATCGCTCCCCACTGAGGTCTCCTTTTCTACACCAGCTGTTTTAGTTATAAAACTGTAAAACTTAGAGTGTTCCTTTCAATGTTTATTTAGCGTTCGGTCCATGTCATGTGATTTACTGTATTGACCAGCGATTTGGTTGCACCACATTGTCAGTTATTGTTATATCAAGGTACACTGCGTGTCTAAGCTCCTAGTTCATTTTATTCCGCTGTTCTAATAGTTCATTGTGCTTGAACTAGAAAATAAAAATAACATATATTCGTTTTTATATGAACCTGAAGGTATACAGGTCAATTTGTTTACTTAGGAGTTAGATGGCTAATAAGTATTTTATAATATGATTAGGATACTACAGTAACGAAGAATATAACACGGAGGTATTGCCATCCTGCTTTTCATCTTAAAGCGTGAATTGAATATGCAATTGAACTTTATTTAGATTACTTACTTGGTTTACCCTCATCTTAAGTAGGACTTACGAACCCGCCTAGTGTCAGAGGCCTGTAGAATAGTAGACGGACATCGAATTTGAGAATGAAGAACCCGAAGGAAGGATCGTCCCAGCCAAGTATGAGAGTGTGGAAGAAGATGATATGAAGTATAGGCATAATGAATGAAAGGAAAGGTGATGATAGAGCAGTTGGTGGAGTGAATGGTGGCGGAAACTGGAGAACGGAGAAATCCCGTCCAGACGTCGCTTTGTCCACCACAAATCCCACATGCACTGGCATCGAAACCGTGTCGTCTTGGGGAGGGGAACGGTCTAACCAGTTGGCCAGAGCGCCGCCATTATTTAAATTAAAACGTTTGAGGTGATATGAAGGCTTAGGGGGTGACATGGACTAGCGGTAAGGTCTTTGATAGGGTGGTTCGTTTTTTGTTTGTTTCTTTTTTAATTTTTTTTATTATTATATGTGAGCATGGACCTTTCTCAGAGGTGGTAAATATGAAGCCCATTGCTGGCCTTCACTGTTGTTTATTTACCCGTCGCCATTCTTTTTGCACCACACACTCACACATATATGCACGTACGCGTGTGCGCGCCCGCACTACACAATCCCAATACGCAGCCTCAGTTCGGCACAGCCAGCTAAACATGTTCGCCGCCTATTTGGCTTATCTTAACTCAAGAAGTGACAGACGAAATAGATTCCTTCTTACACCCACGGAGCGGAAGCAGCTGTCCCTTACTGAACCTCCAAAGTTATTTTCTAATCAAAATTTGCATTTTTAGTATGTTCACTGTCATACCACGTGACCTATAGCTTCTCAATTGAACACTGATCTTCGCTTATTTCCTTTTGGTAGGGGTGGTGATTTTTAGTATTTGGCAGAAATATAGCATGTTTATTTGTACATTTACCATTTTGTAGCGTTTATGCTTTTGCAGTTCAGTAGGTATTTTATAGTATTTTGAAGAAAAGCATAATACTGATAAACAGATAATTCTTTTGAAATAACTTAATGTAAAATTAAAATCACATTTTAAAAAATTAACAGTGAAATAAAAATGATTAAAGTAAATAAATCATAAATAAAGCATAAAATATAGAAAAGAGAAATTCTGATGCAAAATTGTATAATAAAAAGAAACTACACAAAACTAACTCGAATCATGCAAGTTCATAAATCAGTAGTACTGTTGAATGAAAGCATAGAACATACCTCAATAATCAGTATTTTGTTCAGCCATTCCTGTTCTCATGTCATTATAATTAATTTATACTTAGTGAAATGTGTTTCAGCATGTGCAGTATACACAGGTAGGATCCCAAATACATTGCAGACAGCCTGCAATGTCAGTTGGGAATAAATTGATACGGCTAAAAAAAAGACATCAGTATTGAGTGGATAATGTGGAATCTATCTTTTACTTTCACTTAGATGTTCCAAATCTATTAACAATAGTCGAACAGCGTTGACAGGATTAAGATTGTTTTCCAACCTCTTGGGAGAAACAATAAATGTTTTCGCATTTTCTTTCATCCTACAGCTCAATCTTTTGTTGCACTTAAGCAAACATTCCATAAATATATTTTCATTTTTGTTTTTTACACTTTAATTTGAAGCACATGAAGCGTAACATATTTTGCATTGATATAGTACTTTAGTATAATTGTTGCATTTTGGGTCAATATTTCATTTTATCGCATTTTCTAAACACATTAAACAGCGGTAAAAATACAAAGTACAAGTCTTTTGGAGCATCCACAAATTGGCAGGCTAGGGGCAACCCGAAGGAGTGATTGCGTGTACCTGCCCTGAATAGGGCTACCAAGTAAGAGGGATGTGGGCTTTGCAGGATGTCGGGTGAAATTTAAGGGACTGAAAGGATGGAGTAAGATTTCTTCCTCAACGGTTGCAGGCATGGTTTAACGGCCCTTGTGCACCACTGGTGTACTTTTAGATTTTCAAAGCTGATTTAGGGATTGTGAATTTTGATCATCCAAGCATCTCTTGAAGGGGTTGTATAGGAGCTCAGCCTTAGCTGCTAGTGGAATTGATCTGTGGTTACCGGATGTGCCCGCATGCCATGCGGGGAAGCCGGTGACGCCTGAACTGGCGTGTTCTGCCTAGAGACCGAATGATGCGGCAACTAGTCGTAAACTTTTGCGACACGGCGCCTAATTTTATCCTTCGTAAGGAAGAGATGATACTTCGTGAAACAATCCCACAGGAAAGGAGAGGTATACAGAATAGACAGCCCAGAGTCCTCTATTCTGGATCTGTTGCAGGAGCAGCAGATTGGAGTCCGCAACCATGCCCCAGATTTCGCAGGCGTATAGTAGGACGGGTACTATGAGTGCTCTAAAGAGGGATAACTTCAGCGGAAGAGACATCCTGACTCCACCGTGGGATACAGTGAGGCCGTGGTCCCAGAGAGGTTGCTGACGTGTCCCCGAAAAAGTGTCCCCTGTGAAGCTTAACTTGCAAGTAGGTGATGGTATTCGTCCATTCTATCCTTATCCTGAGATATGGGAATGAGGGGAATTTGTGGGAAAGCAGCGTTTAGTAAACAAAATGGCATGGCTGTTCTCCGGAGTGACGGACAATAGCCAAGCATTGCACCACTCTTGGAGGAGGCGAAAGTGTCTCTGAATGGCGTTGAAGGCTCTGCGTGGATTTTTATCTGTACTGTACAAGAGCACGTCGTGAGCATATTAGCTATGTTGACGTGCTGCTCTGTAGGTAGGTCGGCCATATAAACGATAAAAAGCATGGGGGATAAAACAGAGCCTTCGGGGACCCCCTCTATTGGCCTTTGTGTCGAATTATTTCCCGCTACTGAAAATAGAAAGGTCTGTGTTTTAAGTGTATTTAACAGATGTATTATGTGTGTTGGGATCTCCAAGTGAATGAGCTTAAGCAGGAGATCCACCTGCCAGGTCGTGGAGAAGGCTTTCTCAACGTCCAGAGATACTGCCATGGTGTATGCCTGTCCTGATATTCCAGTCTAGCAGCCTCCACCACGCTGGAGGCACAGTGCCCTGGTCGGAAGTCAAACTGGTGTTCTGGGATGGCTTGAATATCTCCCAGAGTTGGGGATAAGTCGCCCAGCAGAAGTCTTTCGAAAGGACTAATAGGAGACTGATGGATGGGTAGTTTGCCAAATGGACCTGGTCTTTCCTTGCCTCAAAATACCGGTCACCCGGGCCTCCCTCCATTCACGTAGAAAGTGAGAAAAGGTGAGATACATGTTGAAGACATTGGCTAGAAAAAACACGGCCCGAAGGGAAGACAGCGCATCATGGTGGTGTGAGCCCGTCAGGCCCCTGGCCTTGTTGGTATTGAGACGTCGGAGTGCGCCCTGTAGTTCACTGGATCTTATGGCAAGAAGTGAATCCGCTTCGCCGAAAACATTGACGGGACTTCCTTCCGAACGCGTTCAGAAAAGACCTGCTGAGAGACATCTCGAAGCCTCATAGTCCTCTCAAAATAGTCGGCGAGCACATCAGCTTTGGCTTGAGGTTCGTAGGTCAGGCTTGGGTGCCGTGGAGAGGGGAGGTTTGTTAATTTCCATGGTTACGGAGCCTTTTGGCAATCATCCACACGTCGTCATTTTCGAGGTTCACCTTTTTGGACATTTCGCTCTATATCACATTTGCCATCTATTATCCCTACCTATTGGTTACTTCTTAAATTTATATTGTTCAGCTGTCTTAATGGTTGCAAGAGAACATTAGATTTTCATTTGAATGACCATTCGTCTTACTCAGGGAGTAAACGGTCTTTCTCATTCCCAAACCTTGGACTATAACTAAATGAAAACACCTTTAAACGGGCCTTCAAGAACAAAAGCAGCACGCTCACTGCATAACATAGCTTTGAACCTCTCTGTTCTCTCAGCTTGATTTCATATGTTATAGGTATTCTAGATGTTTATATTATACACAATTCCTTCAATAATGTTTATTATTATTGTTATTATTATTAGCCAATGCGCTCATGCAGGACAGAAGTTTCTTTGTTTTCTTTTGAATCCATAGTCCTCCCATTCTTTGACTGTGGTTTGTCCTCTTTATCACCTTGCCACTTATGCACTTTGATTTTAAAGATATATATCTGCTTGCATAATTCTTGTCAATTTTAAGTTATTTGTATTTCACCAATCACTTCACAGTATCCACTTGTGCTTTATTTCTATTTTCGTAGAATTCCATTATTTGTTATATAAGCTTGTTTGAGTTCGTACCCCAAATACTTTTAATCTCCGTTTTCTAATATATGTATATATTTTTCTCCCATTTTAACTTCCCTGTGTGTATTGTTTACCTATGATTTGTGCACTTAAATGTTTTCTCATAATTTTGCATTTTTTAAAAATATTTTCGTTATCTGCTTTTCTGTTCATAATTAATGTTTCTGCTCCGTAGAGGCACTCAGGTTTAATTACAGGGTTATGTCTTAATTGTGTGTACTTAGACATGCACTTTTATTGCTTTCTCTACTATTTATAATAAGTAGAAGTATTACACTGTATCCAAATATTAGATACCGAGATTTCACCGAAAATACATTTTTTGAGTTGCCTTGAATCCAAAAAAAAGCATTTTTGGAAACATGTCCGTGTGTGTGTCTATCTGTGTGACTGTGTGTGTGTGTATGTGAACAACATAACCAAAAACAAAAAGTCGGATAAATACCAAACTGAACAGGTTTGCGACACGAAGATTTTCAAGAAAATACCTCCACCCCAGACTAGCCTTTGCATGGAACATTTTTGAAAACTTTTAATTTTCTTAAAAATGTCTAACAATTTTGATTAAAATATCATATGTTTAAGATACTTTTATCTCAAATGAAGTGTACATCATGAATTTTCTGGGACTGTCCCCAAAAGTCCTCTTTATTCTGATGACTTTCACATAACTGGTAAACCGTCAAAGATAGATAAAATTTTACTACAAAAAATGTAGATCTCGTTAAAACACAATTTATGTTACATACATGTTTTTGTGGAATGAATCATCTCCGAGACATTCCTTGTTATTTGTTTGAATTTTCCAATACTTATACTTTGTCTCAAATGGGTATTCGTTATTTGTTTTTTTAATGTCCTGGACACACAAAGAGAATGGAATGCGCCACATAGCAACCAGCTCTTAAAACATTTGATTATCGCTTAAAGCCTACCATATTCCCCTTGCACCTACAAGAAAATTAGCAATAATATAATTTCTGCAAATGTTTATCTCGATTAACATGGAGCAGGTGGATAATAGGCGTTTGTAAAAAAGTTTGTACAAGAGTAGAGAAAGTCATGTGAGTGTAAGACATCGGATTTTTTATGTCCTGGACATGCAAAAAGAACTATAACCCATTCTTAAGATTTGACTATCGCTTAAAGCCTACCATATTCCCTTTGCACCTATAAGAAAATTAGCAATAAGGTAGTTTCTACAAATGTTTATCTCATTATTAATAAGTAGATGGAGAATAAGCGTTTGTATAAATAGCTTGTACAAGAGTACAGAAAGTCATGTGAGTGCAAAATATCAGATTGTTATTGATGTTTTAAGTAAGTCTATATGCTGTTTCCATTTTTTTTGCATTACTTTTATTAGCTTTAGTTTCGAATTATTATTTTATTACTACTATTGTTATTATTATTGTTGCTATTATTCGTTACCATCTCATGTTACATATGACTCATATTAATGATAAAGGAATTAGAAAAACAAAAAGTGCTGCAAACGTGGTGTGTCAAATAAACACAGGAAAGTCAAAAAGTTACACACCATAACATGGGAGAGGAAAATTAGAAAACACGAAAAAAATGCTGCGATGTAATAAATGAACGCTCCCTTACAATCGAGATTCACAACTGCAATGTCCAGCGGTGGCGTTATATAGTGGGGAACTTTTAAAGAGATTTATTGGCGCAGTGTATTTTCCAGTCACACACGCATTTCCATTTTGTGCATATTGTTGGCCAGCAACGACAGTCAACAAAGGTTTATATTAGGTGCACTCAATTACCATAAATATGAGACCGTGTCCAAAGCGCATCTGGGAATCTCATTCAGGTCCCGCAATTATTAACACTGTGTAGACAAAACAGGTTTGGCAACACCGCGGTTAACCACAAAGGCAAGGGTTTTTGTTATTAGGTTAAATGAGATAGCCCTTTCACCCTTTGTTTTAAGTAACGCAATTTTTATTGTATCTGCCACAATTTTGAGGTAATGTTCGACGTTATTTTTCTCATGAATTTATCAAAGTTAAATTTGTTTCTCAGGATACCATATTGCCCATTTATGACTAAGGTTACTTTGTCCAGCTTCCACTTTCACTTCACCAATGCGATCTATAGTTCAAATTGTTCTTGTCACTTCAATTTCTTCGCGACGTGGTGGTGTAATGAAATACGCACGTAGCCTCTTCTTCCGTACGCTTCACCCGATAGGGAATCGAACACAGGATCCACTAATCTCTCGCAGTAACAGCACAAACACACTTGTAGAACCACCCTTGATGCCACATCAGAAACACTCTCATCAACTCACTATATCGCGTCTCAAGCTTAAAAGACAGTACAGGTTGAATGGGGCGCACTACTGTCACGTGTACTCTACAAACGCTCGCAACTTGGACACCCAGCTGCGATCGATCTACCAATTTAATGACATCTTGTGAATGATCCATCACCAAGTAGTGAAATATCTGCACTGCTATTTAAGGCAATTTAAGGCATTTAATGTTCATCTTCACTTTGCCTCCTCTTTGTATTTTCAGCACTTCGAATACGACTTTACAAGCATAAAAATATATTATCCAAGACTATATGGATATATAAAATGATAAAACTTATAAATTAATAGGGTGTCATCATATTTATCCTTAACAAATTACATTCAACGTGGGTAGAATGTTTTCAAACAGCAAATAATGAACGATATACCGCACTCCGCATTGCGGTATTCCATTATGTTGCGTTAACCTCGCAAGTTTTTGTTTCCCCCCATTCTTTTTGCATTCTTCTTAATGGTTCCTTAGAGATGCTTTCATTCGTTCCTTTTTTATCCTATACACTACAGTTTTTGACATCCAGGTAACTCCAGCTGTTTCTTTTGCTGCCCTACTAACACTCATTTTACTTGAAAAATAATCCGACACATTCATTATTACTTTGCGTTTCTTCTTAGTTTACCGATATTTTGTCTCTTCCTAACTTCTCCCTCCATAATCATAAATATTTAAGTAAAATTTTGAATAATCTACGTAACACTTCACAGTGCTCCACTCACTATAAACGTAGACACTTCCTTAGAGCTGATGTTAACGTATACTACCTTCTGTCTTGCACCTGGCGCATATTAGCTGAATAGATGGGTAACTTTACCGTTCGTATACAACGAATGCAAGAATTTGCAGGCTTCCTGCTTCTTTTAAAAGCTGTCTCCAACTCTCCTCAACATTTTCTTTCTCTTGGTCTCTATTGTAAACTCAAAAACAAAAAAGCTTCTCGCTGGATGGCTTTTCTACTGCATGGATATATAAGTTTTCAAAAATATTTAATTTAGAAAATTATAACGCTCCCTTTATTAAAGGTAGAGAATTCAAGCTTGGCAGGTATCAGCACATTAGTTTACTCTAGCTAAGAATAAATATTGTTGCATTCTAGCTTTTAGTTTATTATTTAATGTGTGATAAGCATAGAAACAGCAAATATCGGACTTTTACTCAAAATCTAGAAAATTTGAAATTTATGCCTATATAAATCTATTGACGCTCTAAAAATGATATAATCTGATAGAGAAAAACATTCAGCATAGAAAAATGCATTCAAAGCTGTAAGTTATAACAACTGAATATTTACATCATATTATTAGCAACTTGGCGACAGCGCGAGACTAGAAAAGGACGAAACTAATGGCAAAGTGTATGCGTTAGCTAAGGACAGAGATATCCCATTTACCTCCATACTATCTTTTAAGGTTAAGACGAGGTATAACTAACTCGCGAGAACGCTCGCTTATATACCGCTGGGACTTTCGAGAGACTTCTAGAATGTTCTGGAGGCGGGTAGAGGGGAAACTTCCAGAAGATTCTGGTTACCTCGCGATGCCGCTTCTGGTCCGCTACCCCTTATGTCTTTACGGCCAATCTTTCGGCCGGCTTCCCGATATGATCGGGTCATAGCCACTACATCACAATATATTAATATTTATTTTGTTAGAAAATTTATGTTTGTTTCATTTTGTAAGAAAATCTGAAGTTTAAATCTAAGCGATTTAAAGATTCACAATTATCTGCCTTGGAGCAAGAAGTAAATAGTAGATAGAGAAGGAATTGATTCCACTCAAAAATTCGATACCGAGCTTTCATTGGAAATGCATATTTGAATCCCCTTGAATCTAGAAAAAACATTTTTAGAAAAATGCCGGTGTGTGTGTGTCAACAGCACAACTCAAAAACGAGAACTCTGATAAAAACCAAACTTGGTATTTAAGTTCAGTAACTTCCAAAGATGCGACACTTTTCAAGAAAATCCCCCGCCCAAAGCTACCCTTTGCATTGAACATTTTTCGACATTTTTTACTTTCTAAAAAAGGGTCTAACGATTTTGATTAAAATACCATATATTAAATATATTTACATGAAAAAAAATGTATATCTTTACTTTTCTGGGAATAGCCTGTGAAGTCCACTTTAGTCGGAAGGAATTTTGTAATCTTGTACAACCGATAAACGTTTAAGCAATAGACGAAAACGTACAACACAAAAATGAAGGTCGCTTTAAACACACAATTTATTTCAAATAACGTTTTGTGGCAGGCATTTCCGGGATATCGTTATTAATAGTTCGCTTTGTTCAATACTTTGTCATCGATTTTCAGTTTTTTCTGGCGACTACCTGGAAACAGTATGAATTTTAAGGCCAGCGTATAACGTCCAATTCTTAAACATTTGACTATGGATGTACCTTTGTATCTATAACGAAATTTGTAATGAATTTATTTCTGCAAAGGTTTAATTGGATTAAAATGAAGTAGATAGAAAAAAAACTTCAATAGGAATATTTTGAATACCCACTATAAACGATAGAGGGTAGAGAATGTTTTATGAATGTAGCACATCATATTTTCTTTCTCTTTGTGTTGTTTGGTGCGCTATTTTTGCGACACTGACTTTGAATATCTACGGGGAAAACAAACGACGATCGCAAACATATTAATAGATGCTATGGAGGTTATAAAAGCAGACAAATGGTAGGAAGGTGATAAAAATGTGGGATAAGCAGCCATATTGGTTAAATACTGTTTTACGTAGCGTCTTATTGGTCAAAAGAAGTGTGACGCTGCAAGTGTGCGATAGTAGCAGATAATCCCAAGAGAGATTTCGAGTTTATCGTTAAATTCGCAAGTGAATTATCTGACGTAACCTCTTATGGAATTTATTAAGACTGCTCCACAAATAAATTTCAATAGATTATATAAATAATGCTTTGTTACTTGTGTTGTTTAAAATCAAATTACCACTGTGTCAGCTGTCAGATCACGATATACTAAACAAATGAATAATTGAATATGCTGCTTAATACTAACCAATGCTACCAACAATGGGAACAAGAACTTAGTTAACCTCAAAATTAAAGCTAAAATCAGAACGCAAAAAAGAGTATTTTCAGGAACATAACTTATTTGGATGCGCATCGATTGAAAACACAATTTTCTAAGTTCAGAGTTAAAGGAATCTGCTGCTTTTCGGTAACGGAAACAGAAGTGGATTGGACTTAATAGTTTTTGAGGTAGGAGAATTTCGAAAGTCCTCCATAATTGATGAAATCTGCTCACTTATCTGCAGTTACGGCAGTTACAGCTTGCATTCGGGAGATTCTGGGTTCGACCTCCCATTCTGACTAGGGGTTTTCCGTGGATTTCCCTTGGTCGCCTAGGCGAATGCCCGTGTGGTGTATTCTACTACGACTTCTCCTTTCCCTCATTTCCTCCGATTTCATCTCTCCCTTTTACGCTTTAGCTGTGTCTTGAGATCCTGAGGTGTGGTGGTGTCGGGCAGATGACATAGTTGCTTGCGCATTGAAAATATTTCTCCACGTGAACGCCAAGTTCCGTTGTCCTGTTCGTTAGGGTCTCTCTCTCTCTCTCTCTCTCTGGTGCGCGGGTGTTCAAGCTGGAAATATTAGGGACTTCTGCGTGTCTCTATCCTGTCTGCCTGCGCTCCTGTGATCTCCTACGGTTGCTTCACCTCATCCCTGCCCCCTGGGTCGCAGTGGCGAGGTGTCCCCCTCCAATAAGTACGCCCTACACTCTACGGCTTAAGAGGACATTATCGGTGTGACCTGTTATTTTTGTTAGTTCTTGCTCCTATTCTAATCTGAATCATGTTTTATACTGCTGCCAAACATGATTTCACTACATACTGATACTATTTATTGCATCTCAGGAACGACTTGAGGTTTTATGTTATAAAACTGCAACCTTGCAAGAGTACTAATATGAAATAAACGACCGTGATTGGTGAACATCGGAGGATTTGCTAAACGTTATTTGTCGGTATAAAATATGGATCGTATAAATGGAAAGTAACGTGTTATACTTCTGCAGGCGTCCACCAAAATGATAAACGAAGTGTAAGGACTTTTCAGTACCAGCAGATGAACCATATTTTAACTTTTTCGTTTATTTTCTCTGGCCATGAAAGCCTCAATACTTTTTATATTTGAATAATGCATAAAAATGTCATTTAAATCATGATATATAGAGTGAATCATTTAAGTTGAGACTGTACAATATCTCCAAAACTAAGTGTTGTAAAAGAAATTTCTTGAGTAAACGTTGCTTGATAATATGGTGGGAAAGTAAATGCCATTAGTCGTATGTTTAGAGGACGTTACGATAGTCATTTTAGGGAAAAGTTGGATTAAATGGAAACCTACATTTTTTTATGTTGTTTTCTCATTAGAAAGTGGTTTCTAAAAAGATGTTTATTTTGTGATGAGGAATAAGAAAACAAAATAAAACATGTTTATTCCTAATTTAAAAACATAATTTGTCCCTCAAATGACCATCCATGGATGGTTCAATCATTCATTGCGCTCTTCGTACATAGCCATTCAGAATTTTCGTTATTTACGTTGGCGTAAGAAGAATTGCAATGTGCTTTATACAAATGTTGTTTAAATTTTTATGAGTGAGAAAACAACATAAAAAGGTAGGTTCCCATTTGAAAACATTAAATTGACCCTAAAATCGGGTCCTCCAAATAAATCGGGTCCTCACAACGTCCTCCAAATAAAACACGAATAATGACATTTGCTTTCCCCCATAATATCAAGCAACTTTTATTGAAGACATTTCTTTCTGCAACGCTTAGTTTTGGAAGTATTGCAGTTTCAAATTAAATGGTCCACCCTATATAATAACTCGCATGCTAGTTACACTTAAGGAGTTTGCTCTTCTTTTTCACTAATTGAGTGTTAAATCCTAAACATTAATTATTATATCTTATCTATAAAGACAGGCGGAATATGAAATTTTATATTTTTAATTATACTTGCTATCATTATGGGAACAAGTATTTTACATTTTGTAGTGTGTAGAATTCAATATACGTTACAACAAATTTAATACCTCATAATACTTTCTTAAAATCTTCATATTGCTTCATATTTTGTTATATTTACGAATTTTTGTTTCATTTGCAATGAACGAGGTTTTTTTCAGATATTCTATTCGCCCAATTTTCAGTGAAACACATTTATAAAACACAAGTTACTCTTTCCAGGAAACGCGTCGTAAAAACCCGCACCATGGTTTAAAACATGAGAAAATGTAGCATTTCTCTATGTGACGTCACGTGAGAAATTAAACGCCCTCTATTCTTAAAGAGGTTTTATTTTCGTGAATCTGTGCCTCAGCAACTTCTTTTTTTTTTTTCTTTCTTTCTTTTTTTCCCCAAGGTTTAAGAATTTGACAATCATTAAAATATTTAAACTTCATGCAATTTGGAATTAATTGTTCTTCCACACAAGCCGTGTGTTGGAAAAAGTTAGAAAGCCAGAATCAGACGACTGAAAAAACTCTGTGCCATAGTTGGGATTTGAACCACGGATCTCACGGTCTCCGATTGCTCTAACCACTGAGCTATCATGTCAGCATGCCGGCATGGCATCAAATTTCCCAACTGACTCGCATTTTTTCTGGTAAACCACAAGGAGATCTCAAATTGTATTGAGATGACATACCCCAATGGCGACTTAGAGTGCTGTAAGTACTTTAAGTCCCAGGCTACATAGTTTCAACCACTATTAGGTCAATTAAGGAATAACATTGTAAGTCGCCATTGGGGTAGTCGTATCAATACAATTTGAGATCTCCTTGTGGTTTATTGGGGAAAATGCGAATCAGTTGGGGAATTTAATGTCGTACCGGCATGTCGCCGTGGTAGCTCAGTAGCTAGTGCAACCGAACGGAGACCAGGACATCCGTGGTTTAAATCCCAGCTATGGCACTGAATTTTTCAGTCGTCTGATTCTACCTTTCGACGAAGCGGCGTCTGGGCGGGTTTTCTCCGGGTTCTCCGGTTTCCCCCGCCATTCATTCCACCAACTGCTCCATCATCACCTTTCCTTTCATCCATTTCACCAACATTTCGTTTCATCTACTTCCTTCATCCCATACCAGGCATCGGGCTGATCACCCATCCTGGATGCTCTGTCTGATCCATGAGTGTCTGCTCCTCGACGGACCTCTGACCTTAGGCACCCGCTTGTAAGTCCTGGGGGGTGCAAGTCCTACATAAGAGGCGGGTAAACAGATAATGAATGAATGATTCTACCTTTCCATCCATGTAATTTGTTGTCTTTTATTGATAAATTATTTAAATATTGATAAAAATCTACAAAGCCTATTTTTTAAACCAACGAAGTGCTCCAAATCCTTGTTTGGCTTTTAATTATATATTTCATATTATTTTGGGACCTCTTCATGTTTTCGTATTTCGAACAAAAAAGTTTTATATTTCGACTAATTTTCTTCATATTTTCCCTGTGTCTGCTCATCTAGCGTAGAAGCATGGACGCTTAAGTGCGTAAGGAGTAATGAGCACTAGGATACTATGTTTTCAGACACATTCCCATCTGACGTTCCCTTGTTTCACATGCAATTGTTCACAACGGTCAAGACATCAATGTCAGCCGGAGGCTACAAAACAATCCACTCGGTAGATAGCAGCACATACAGATCTGCGTGACTACTGCATGCAGTTAATCAGCTAATGTGCGAGTCCTCTTGCCCTAAACTAATCTTTGCTTCGATCCAGGACAGCTGAAGCACCCTGCCCCATCTACATAAACAAAACGGTATAGCAGGTTCTCTGTTACAACAGTAACGTATTATGCAATAAATAAAAATCTGATGTATGGCCTTCATATGATTTTCTCTGTCTATTCTTTTGCCAACTGTTCTTCCAAAAGCTTATTCTTGTCTACTTCTTGTTAATCGAAATAAACTTTCAGTACACATTAACACATTCATTGTAGGTATAAGAAGCACACTGTAGGCTAAAGCGACAGTCAAATTTTTAAAGAGCTTGTCGCTATGTAGTCACTTTAAAATACCATGCTCTTTGCACGAACACGAGAAAAAATTAATAACGGCTTACCACTTAAAAAGTATAAGCATTTGAGAATTCAAAGCAATAACATAGAATGTCTAGAAAAGCTGTGCACTTTAAAGAGATCTACATTTTTTGTGCAGTAAGATTTTGTCTAGGTGTGTCTTGCGGTTTACCAATTATACAAAACCCATTCAGAATGAAGAGGACTTAACCGCTATTTAAAGAAAATTCAATATATAGATATTATTTGTCATTAAAACATACGGTATTTTAATTAGAATCGTTTGAGCCATTTATGAGACGTTAAAAGTAACGAAAGCTTTTCCATTTAAAGGGTGGTTTATTGTGGAGGATTTGAAAGACAATAAACTTAAATACCAAGTTTGGTATTTATCCGACTTTTCGTTTTTTAACTCTGTTTGTCATTGGCAGGAACGACACACACACACACAAAAAGACCTTTTCTCTTGAAAATGCTTTTTATGGATTCAAGGAGCCTCAAAACGTGAAATTTCCGTATCGAATTTTTGGGTGGAATGCAATACTGTGGCGCATGAGTGGGTATTGTCGTGCCAGACACATTATTACATCGCATTGTCGACGGTATTATTGAGTAATTTCTTATTTCTTTCGGCTTGTTGGAAGTTCTGTCTGGTGTGACACTCTCCAGCTCTGGCTGGCGTGCCTTCCCAGGGTTGAAGAGGGGGGATAGATGATAGCGTTACTTCTTGATGCGTTTGAGTGTTACTTGTTGAGTAAGTGTACAATGAGTAGGTCGATTGTGTGAGGCATCTCCCTTCAAACCTTTATTCCCTGTGTGTAATGTAAGGCCACTAATTGCTCTGTTAATAAAACACAGGCAATGTGAATGATGTGAAATTTGCGTATAATTTGTTAAAAACGCCACGCCATCATCGGAATGTAATCACCAAGGTCCTAGTCCTCTCGCCGTTTGTAGCTACGCTTCCCCATGTGTGTGTTGGGGTGATTCAAATTTAACAATTTGCTGCGAACCTTTTGGCCCTCACCCCAGCATGCAGCAATACGTTCTCTACTTACTATAGCAATTCATAGAGAAAGTAAAGTTTTTTGAAAATTCATACCAATAACAAGGAATATCCCGGAAATGGTAAACGCTACAAAAGCTTTTACAAGGCATAAACTGCATCTTTTTATAACTTCCACATTTTTGTTTAGTGAGATTTTGTGTATCTCTTACAGTTTACCAATCATATAAAGACTATTGTGAATGAAAAGGATTTCACGGGCTTTTGCAGAAAACTAAAGGCATAAATGTTATTTGTAGAGCAAATTATTAAACATATGGTAGTTTAATCAAAATCGTTAGCCATTTTTGAGAAAATAAAAAATAAGGAAAAGTTTTCCTTGTAAGGACAGTTTGAGGTCAGGGGATTTTCAAGAAAATCTTCGTGTCGCATCCATGGAAGACGCTGAACTTAAATACCCAAGTTTGGTATTTAACCAAATTTTGGCTTTGAGTTATGATGTTAACAGACACGGTCATATGCATACAAGACCTGCTTCTAAAAATCTGATGTGATACATTCACACGAGCTTCTTTAGTTTATTAATGTGTATACAAATTATTCTTACTAAAGCTTATTTTTCTGTCTATTACATTTTAATACAAAGAAATCTTTGCAGAAATAGCTATATTACACATTTCGCTATAGATACAAAGGGAACAGCGATAGTCAAATATTTAAGAATTGGATCCTATACGCCAGCCTTAAAGTTCCATACTGTTTCCATGCAATCGCGAGAAACACTGAATGTTGAAAGGACTTTTGAGAGAATGATCAAGAGATGGGCAATTCGAATCTTTAATAACGGATATCTCAGAAACGGTTTAGGCCACAAATTTTTTTTTCATAAATTGTACGTTTTAAAGAAATTACATTTTTTTAGTACGTAACGTTTACCAGCTATACAGGATTACACAAACTTCCTTCGGAATGAAGGACTTTCATAGCCTATTCCCTGAAAATTCCAGATATAATTTCTGTTTGTCATATAAATATATTTCATAGATGACATTTTAATCGAAATCGTTAAGAGACAATTTTTAGAAAACCAAAAATTTCGAAAAATGTTCCATGTAAAGGGTAGTTTGGGGTATGGGGGTTTTCTTTAAAATCTTCGTGACACGTCTTTACAAGATATTGAACCTAAATACCAAGAGTGGTATTTATCCGACTTTTCGTTTTTGAGTTAATATGCTCACAGACACAAAGGCAGACACAAACAAACACACAGACACGTTTCCAAAAATGCTTCAGGGCACCTCAAAACATGTATTTTTGAAATTTCTGTATCGATTTTTTGATGGAATGCAATACTTCCCCTGTTTACTATAGTAGAGAAAGTAAAGATTAAATTGTTTATAGTAAACTTCCACCTCTAGGTTTGTTCAAATTATGACAAAAGAGTCTGTAGTTGCACAGGCTCTCTTATCTGACACCCATGTACCCTACTTTCTTTCTAGAACCCGCTGCAACAGTCTGTAATATCATAGAGCAGATTTTTTTCCGCTTACTGCAAATCTTCCGTTTTGTTACAAGTTATCCGGAATTGTGGGAGGTAAAACCGGAAAGGGGCGTGTAGCTGAAACTTCAGCAACACAAAACCCTGCTTTGTTTCTCAACTTTTAATTGGATAGCGGAACAAATATTGTTGCCAGCGATACGCAACCTCATTAGTGCACTTCGATTATCCGGCTGGCTGGAGGGAGGAGGGACTTTTAGAACAGAATGTGAGGGAATTACAAGGGAATCAAATACATTTATAACAGGCCAGAAACCACTTTTACATCTCTTTTACAAGCTTTTCCGTGTTTTAGTCTACCGTCTATCCACAAATCAAAAGGCACAGACACTAAGAGCAAGAATTGCGTACAATAACAGTCAAAGAAACACGAATACAGGATGAAAGAGAACGTGAGGTTGGAAACGTTACTACTGTGCAATAACCGAATCAAAGAAGCCAATCACCTCAATAACTGCTTTGATATTAACCCAGAATAATGCATTTGTTTTAGTTATTTATTTATTTATCCACTCTCCGCTGCATACCTAAGGTAATTCAGTACTGTACTGAAACCAAAAAGTTAGGTACAGATTTCGCCGAACACCTTCAGCAGCAGCAAAGGGTGAATCTTCATAAAATATAGTCATATTTTTACATGCTGAGGTGAGAGCCAAAAGGTTCCCAGTAAATTATTAAATTTTGATCACCCCAACATATATATGGGGAAACGTAGCTCAATAACTGAAAGAGAACCAAGACCTTGGTGTCAACATTTCTATGAAAGCGCGAGCATTTTTTTAACAAAATACACAAATTTCACATCACACACATTACCTGTCATTTATTGATAAAGCTCATGGTGGCCCTACATTACACATAGGGCAATAAAAGGAATGAAGGGAGATGCCATGCTGTCGAGGACTGGCCACACGCGACCGACACACTTACTCACAGAGTGACGCTCACACACAAAGTAACGCTATCTATCCCCTCTACAACCGTGGTTAGTCACACTAGCCAGAGCTGGCGGTGCCATCGCAGACGGAACTTCCAACAAAGCCTACTCTCTCTGCCGTGGTCGGCGCCAAAGTTCACCCCAATAATACTGTCGACAATGCGACGCAATAATGTGTCTAGTATGACAATACTAATACGCCACAATATCTGAATTTTCCTTGCTTCTGTATATTTATTTTGTTAACGGCATGTTCGCATAATTATCTTCAGGAACTTTGAATATTACAAAAACTTCTGATGTGACATACTCATAACACTTTCTATACCCTTTATTCTTTATTAATGGGTATGGAAATTCATCTTACAAAAGCTTATTTACCTTCTACTGTGTTTTCATCTAAATAAACCTTTGTAGAAACAGCTACATTACACATTTCGTTATAGATACAAAGGGAACAGCGACAGTCAAATGTTTAAGACCTGGAAACTATATGCTGGCCTTAAAATTCCATACTGTTTCCATGCAATCGCGACAAACAACTAAATGTTGACTGGACTTTAAAAGAATAACCAAGAGATGAAGAGATGAACAATTCGAACCTTTGATAACGGATATCTCAGAAACGGTTTATGCCACAAAAACTTATTTTAAATAATTTGTATGTTTTCAAGAGATGTATATTTTTTGTGTAGTACGTTTTCGTCCATCGCTTAACGTTTACCAGCTATAAACGTTATACAAAATTCCTCCTGAATAAAGAGGACTTCACAGGCTATTCCCAGGAAATTCAAGATATACATTTTATTTGTTACGTAAATATTCTTTTATATGTGGAATTTTAATCAAAATCGTTAGAGCCATTTTTTAGAAAATCAAAATTTTCTAAAAGTGTTTCATGTAAAGGGTAGTTGGGGTGGAAGGATTTTCTTTAAAATCTTTGTGTCGCATCCTTGGAAGATACTGATCTTAAATACCAAGTTTGGTATTTATCGGACTTTTAGTCTTTGAGTTATTATGTTCATACACACGCAGACACACACAGGGACATTGTTTCTGCTTTATTGCTTTCAGGGGGCCCCAAAACATGTATTTCCTGAAATCTCGGTATAGGAGTTTTTGGTGGAATGCAGTACCTGACAACTCTACCTACTATGTACGTGGTAGAGAAAGTAAAAACCCCTTTTGGGATGTACGATCTCATTTTATTAAAGTATATATAACTGAAAAACAATCAAGGATGGATTGAAATTCACTTCAAGAATAATGTACTCGTTAAATCTCGTTAAAATATAGAATATACCACCAGGTGGACCACCCAAGCCATCCTTAGTTGAAATTAGTTTATACCGGATAGCGCGGATGACAAAAGGATTGCCTAATCAGAACTGCAAACAAGACTCCATACCGACTGAGAGGAGACTGCTAAATTAAAGACCAATGCTTGAAAACGAACACTTCAGCTGCTATTACTGGTCCCAGAGCTCATTCGGTAGAGAAACTGCTTTTTATATGAGGTTCTGTATTCGATTCCAGGCTGGGTTCCAGAAAGTTGTCTTTAAACAAAAACACTTCACGGTATGCCCAGAGTCTGGTATTTGAATGTCATAGTACCTACGTGTGTGTGTGTGTGTGGGGGGGGACGGTTATCGGTATTTAATAAGAAATTTGCCCATTAACAAGAATTTAGGATTGCCGTTTGGTGTAATCTTGAGCACACGTGTTTAGTCATTTAGTTGCATGGCAGCTAATCTACAATCAGTCCAACTATATGGCACTAATTTGTGCCGCAAAGTTAACAAGATTAAGCAAAATTCTATTTTTATTATATTTATGTAGGCTTAAGGGTGCGTTAGAGTTAGATAATTTTCTATTAGTGCTTTATTCATAATAAACATGTACAAAACTATGCCCGCCTTGGTGGACGAATTGATGTAAGGGCCTCTCAGGCCCTCGTTCTACCCGGAATGATTCATCATTTCTTAATGTTATTTATTTACCTCAAAAAACACGTGTGCAGGACGCAGCTGCCGCGGCTGACAAAACTCAGGACACAGCCATCAAGCTTCAGCTGCATTTTAGTGCGTCTCCGCACAGATCCTAACTTTATCTGTGTGTTCGTTATTGGTAAACGTTACCTTTTTGTCTGAAAGACCTAACTCGAACTGCATGCAGGTGTGGCAACTACCACGTAAACACTTGCAGACAACAGCACTACCTTAATGACCTTTCGTTTTGTACCTGCACTGTCTCTTTGAATAGTAGTGATGTGGCAATTTCTTTTGCAGCTATGTATGCAGGAAATAGAAAACTGCAATGGACGGCTTGTTTGGGCTAACTGATATGTTAAACAACAAATTTTGTACCGAAATCCATATTGGAAGTAAATGTTGCTGAAATTTTGAGCAGCATATTTTGAACTTGTAAGTGGTGCTTCTGTTGTTACTCTCAAACTGGTGCAAAAAGTATTTTGTAACGCCGAGCTTTCTGAGTCTGCAAATGTGATTCATCGTACTGGGACAATGACTACCGAAGGTTTTACAGAAAAAAAGCTTTCATATGCAATATTTGTAAGGGAGCCTTTTTGTGGTTAACAAAAGCAAACAGAGCATTACGATTTTTTGTAATATATAAAATAATCAAGAAAATAAATCAAAAGCTAAGACAAAACCATGTGGCTGTTGTACGTCAGTTCTTCTGGGATGGGTGTATATGGAATTTATAAACTCTAAGTTTCAAAACGAGCCGTAATTAATTGGCGATGTCAGTTTTAATTAAGCAGTTAAAGATGGACTGAAAGATTGAAGCCCTGAAGAGGAGAGGAGAATGTTGTGAAGCACAAGTTCGCATTAACTTCTCAATTATTACCAACAAATTGCTATCTGCTCTTATAGTTCACGTTCAGAGAGAATAAGACAGTGTATGGACCCAACATGTAAATGGTATTGTAGCGTACCGAGTGTCATGGAAGTAGTTGCATTGAAAATAATGTGTATATAAGACTTTAATTTAGCGTTATGAACATAACACTAACTTTATAACAGCAATATTTGATCCCTCCACACTTATTGCACTGTTATATCTAGTATGGTGAAATTGTCAGAGGTTTATGCTGTGTGAATGCAGGGTTATATAGCTAATTTTTGGAGGACCATTTGGATTGTCAGTGGTGGTTTTCGTACAGATATACGAGGGGCGTTCCATATTTACTTACACTTTATCTTTTACTTTCTTTTTACACTCACTAAGGACCTCTGTGCTTCGGCAGATACATTCACTTTCTCAGCATAGTCTCCATTAAGCTGCAAACACTTGGGCCACCAATGTGGTAACTTCTGTGGCTCCTCCTCGAACCACTTTTTTGGAGTCTGCGTACCTACCGCAGGACAGCAGCTCCAGTTTCTGGAAGTCTGCGAAATGATGTCCGCGCAGAGGTTTCTTTATAGCCCCGAATAGGTGGTAACAAGAAGGGGTCAAGTCAGGAGAATACGATGAGTGTGACAATACCTGGAACCCCATTTTAGCGATGGTAGTCATCGTATTCTGAGTCTTATGGAGACGAGGATTGTCGTATTGCAAGAGCACTCCTTTCGCCCATTTTCCTGGCCGTTTCTTTTGAATTGCACGCGCAACCTCCGAAGAGTCCTCACATATACCATGTTGTTAATGGTGGTCCCTGGTTCCAGCTAGTCAATGAGGAGGGTTCCATCCTTGTCCAAAAAGACTGTGATCATGTGTTTTCCTACTGAAGGAACGGAAACATCTTCAGCGGGAGGCTGCCTTTGTGCTTCCACTGCATTGATTAGGTTTTGGCCTCCATCTCATGGTAGTGAAGTCAAATCTCGTCGCGAGTCACGAGTTTGGACATAAAATTTCTGGGCCCTGGCTGTTGCGTTGAAGGAGATCGCTGCACACGTCTTTGCGCTGTTGTGTTTGTGTTCATTCGCGGATTTGGGAACCCACCTGGCGGACACCTTCCCAAGCTCAAGATGTAAGTGCACTCTGCAGTGTACAGTGATTTTGGCAAGTCCTGTGGCCACCTTATGCATTTATTCTCCTGGATATGTTTTTTCACTCTTAAAATGCTGACTAGGGCTACCACAATCACTTTCCTCCCAGAACTGGTTTGTTTCTACGTCAATGTGAGGCCACTTTTCCAGCCATCCACTGGTTGTACACGATTTTTCATAAGACGTACACTCTCAACACATTTACACTAATCCCCTGTGAATATCTGCAGTGTTTACACCTTCCTTTCACCGAAACCACTTCGTCCAGCACTGTCATTGATGACCACACTCCATATTGTCCGCTCACGTAATGACGGCAGCTGGGAATTACACTTCTAGTGATTGTCTTGCCACCTACGGTTAGACCAAAGTTACTACATACTTGCAAATATATTGATGAGTCAAATGGCGCACCGTGAATGATGGGAAAAAATAAAGTGTAGTTTATATGGAACGCCCCCCCCCGTACTTCACTGTTTCTTGAAGTGCCACCAGGTACGTCAATATGGCAGTGAGAAGATGGTCTAGCTTGTTGATTATGAGATCTTCGGTGTATGTTAACTTCCAAACGTGGAAATGAGGACAGTGAACTACGTGATTTGGGCGCGAAAATAGTTCAGGTTGCGTTGTTATAGGAGCTGCAGAAAATGCTTCTATGCCGTTGATATGCTCTGGATCGAGGAGTTGTGTTCATTATTGGGATGTCATAGCAGCACAGTGACGCAGAATCGGCGGAGTTGGTTAGCCTGCTTGTGAGCATTGCACTCCGTGGTGAACATAATAGCTCCGTATTGCTATTCAGAAGAGTAACAGCACTGATTTCTGCCAGCGATGACAGAGCAATATGGTTGGTGCTTGCCTGAAGAAGGTAGCCCAGTAAGAAGCGCAATGTTTCTCCAGGTATTACTATATCATCTTAGTTAACCAAAGAAGATGTTCCGCGGTAACGTGTGAGGAACGCTTTCGAGAGACTCTGGGTCCGATTCCTGTTCTGCCGACCACTCTGACTTTGGGTCCATGGTTGATAGGCGAAAGCTTGGGTGGTATATATAATACCGAGAATTTTCCTGTCTCCCAATTTATTTCACTGCATTATGCTTCACGGTCGAAGAATGAGGCGAACGGACGTCGGGAGAGGCATATGGCGGTGGAGATTGCTTTGTGGATCTGTCTGCCTTGGCATTTAGTGTGGGACAGAGTGAGGCAGTATTTTTAACAGTATTTCAGTCTAATTATATAATATAAAGTCAATAACAGCCCGCCTTAAAGCAATATGTATATGTAACAATATATAAAAAGTGTATATTACAGTCATTGTAAATGTTTATATTATTGTATACATGTGTAATAATGTTATGTGAATATATTAGTAATTTAAAATGTAGGAGCTGTGAGAATAATAGGTTAAAATTTGCTAACAATGAAGTAATCTTGAGACAATAATGAGTAAGAAAGTGTAATAATGCTACTAGTCATTCTTGGAGCAACAATAATGTAATTTTTGTGACAGTTTATAAAATAGCCATTCAACAACCAGAAAAAGCTTTAGTTAAATAAAAGTATTCTATTGGACTAGAATAGCCAATCAGAGACTTGAAATACAGAAATTTACAAATTTAGGTGGTAGAAATCCAATTAGTTGCTTGTAGAAAGTGCTCATAACTAGACACGTTGCTTGTAGACAGATGCGAGACACGTCCTCAAAAAATGTAATACGTATTCAGTGTGAGAATAAAATAGTGTATTTGTTAAAAAGTGCAAACAATTAACAAAAAATCTCTCAGCTCTCTCTATAGCAGAAGTGTTATTTAAATCGTGTCAAGCATTAATAAAAGGAGTGAAGTAAAATTATAATCTGTGTAAGCCTACATTCTTAAGTCGCACCACAACCCTGCAAAGAGAAACATGTCTAATAATAATACTGATGCAGCCGAGGCAAACATAAATATATAATATTTAAAAGAAACAGTCAAATTACAAAGTTAATATTTTTAACTTTTTGGACGAAGGCTACCGGGTACCATACATGCGGTTGCTACTACCTCAAGTTTGGCTCCACAACAGTTGAACTACAATACAACTCCTACTTTAAATTGGCTTTCCATACGTGAAGCAAACATCTTCAAATTGGCTCCCAAAGCGTGGGGCAAATAACAAAAACCTAAAAATAACCCCTCAACAAAAATACAACCAAACACCTTCTTCAAGAGCCTCAGAGATACTTCTCAGTGGAGAGACGCAGGCATGTGTGGGGTCCCGCCGGGGTCAGAATGTAACATATGTAAACGTTAGGGACCACACCTGCGTCCGAGCTTACCGCCCCAGACCTGGTCGATCTCTGTATCCTTTGCTTCAGCTCTTCCTCCTGGAGGTTTCCAGAAGCACTGAGTGCTCAAGTGCCGAAATTCTCCTCCACTTTCTGATAAACATACCAGCTTAGACGGACCACATAGATGGAAGAACATATATACTCGCATCTCGTAGAAGATAGCTGGGGACGGGAGCTTTGTATAACAGTTCTAAATGTTTCACATTTGGGTTGAATATAATCGCTACTGGGAGCTGGGAGGTAGGAGTATGAGTCTTTGCTACTTCATAAAGGGGTGCCGTGTCCCGAATTGTCTATGCAGCGTAATGGACAAATACGCTGGCAGTAGTGATTAGGGCTGTAGCTACTGTATTATGCGGGAGATACATGATAGTGTCTTTATTGCTTGCGTTCTTGCATCATCTATCCTCTTCCGTCGCCCTCAAATATGCGAAGATGGGTGCGTCTTGAGCTATAGGAAACTTTTACAGTAAAACTCATTTGCTCATTTTTGGTCATTCTTTAAATTCAGTTGTTTCTTGCGATGTATGGAATTCTAATGGTAGCGTATAGCGTTCAGTTCTTAAAAATTTGTCTATCACTGTTCCATTTGTACCTATAATGAAATGTGTAATATAGCTATTTCTGCTACATTACACATTTCTGGATTAAAACGTAGCAGACATGAAAATAGCTTCAGTAAGAATAGCTTGTAAACTCACTAATAAACGATAGGTGGAGAACGTCATGTGAATTTATCACATCAGATTTTTCGAAAAAGACCCGTGTGTGTATGTGAGAGAGAGAGAGAGAACAGCATAACTCAAAAACGAAAAGTCGGATAAGTACCAAACTTGATATTTAAGTTCACTATCTTCTACCCTTTACATTAAACATTTTTCAAAAATTTTGATTTTTTAAGAAATGACTAACGATTTTTATTTAAATACCATATATTAAAGAGTTTGGATGACACATAAAACGTATATGCTGAATTTTCTGGGAATAGCCTGTGAAGTGTAGTTTATTCGGAAATAATTGTATGTAAGTTGTATAACTGGCAAACGTTAAGCGATAGAGAAAAGCGCACTACACAACAAGGTTTAGATCCGTTTAAAACACATAATTTACTTCAAATATTTGTTTTTGTGCAAGAGCCATTTCCGAGATATCTCTTGCTAATAGTTCGATTTGTTCAATACTTGTCATTCCTCTTAAGTCCCATCGATCGATTTTCAGTTGTTTCTCGCGATGGCATGGAAATAGTATGGAATTTTAAGGACCGCATATAGCGTCTAGTTCTTAAACATTTGCTGTTCTCTTTGTATGTATAACGAAATGTGTAATGTAACTATTTCTGCAAAGGTGTATTTGGATTAAAACGTAGTAGATAGAAAAATAAGCTTCAGTAAGAATAGTTTGTATACCCACTAATAAACGATAGAGGATAGTGAAAGTTGTGTGAAGGTACAACATCAGATTTCTTTAGTCTAAAATATAAAAGTATATGTTCTCTATCTTGGACTATTGTAGAAATATGTTGTAGATGCCTCTGTGGTCTGGTAGTTATCATGGTAGTAAGTCCAAATCCATAGTTACCGGCTGAGGTGGGAATTTTTCTTTTGTCGGGATTATTCCCAATCCTCCCTAGAGCCTGAAAGTATACAAAAGCGTGAATACGTACGTGTAATTTAAAGACAACCCAGAGTAAACATTCAACGATGAGCAGAACAAGTAAAATGAGTGAGCACCATTTCCAATGAACAATTGTACCAAAGGAAAGCCGCCGATATGACCGAAGATGTTAAAGGCGGCATATGAATGGAACAACAACAATAAACAATCTGCTATCAACACAAGAAATTCAATAACTACTTCATAGAGCCAATAAGCAAGGAAAGCAAGTGCCTCTAGTATGGATTCCATCCCACATTGGAACACAAGGCAACGAATTGGACGAACAGGCAACAAAAGAAGCCACTAATCATCCACTAAGTCACCCAATATAACTACATCAGCCCATGATGTTATCTCAATCATTAAAAAGAAGCTCTACCAACACTGAAAGCTCTTTCCACACAAGATCAGGTTTTATTATCCCGACTGACAACGGGCCATACCAAGATCACGCACAGTTATCTTATTTCAAAGGACCAACCACCCATCTGCCACCAGAGTAACATACTGTTAACGACGAAGTACACATTGTGGAATGTCCACAATACGATCAATGGAGACAACACTACCAGATACTCAATGATTTACAAACAGCACTCAACTATTCGATGTTCCCTAAGATAGTTTAATTTTTTAAAACCATAAATTTATATAAAAGTATATAATGTTCAATCAACTTGATTATTTATAGTGTTAAAATGTTATACTAGTTCATTGTAATGGTTCAAAACTGCCAGTATGTTAAATAACCTCATTGTTTTATTGTTAAATATTTATGTTGTAAAAAGTTGTGAAGTCGCGATATGACTAATATGTTAAAGCAACTATAATCTTTCAAAATAAAAGAAAAGAATCTATTGTATGGAATGTGCTGTTTCCTCGACTTCTTTGATAATATTTCCAACGTTATAATCTCCGTTGCTTGCAAAATCGTTTCTAGTTCTGCCAAATCCATTTCAGAGCTATTAAAATAATCCGCCATTACATCAATAGATACAAAGCCTTCGCTTATATGTAATTTCCATTACAAGAAGCAACAGTGATAACAATGGAGTGTTAGAATCTTCAGTTTCTCGCAGGAGTGACTCGTGTTAAAAGTCAACTGTCTAAAATTATTATTGGTAAATGATACAGAAGCACTACAATATATTGTATTCTTAGGTGATACTTGCCAGATGTTCTGTTTTTATCAGAGGTATCTTGTGTTTACGGAAGCATTTGGGAGTGTCACATACATTTTCTCAGACTTCGCTGCTTTTCAGAAGACCTCGGGTAAACAATCCATGAGCAAACATCGCAACCCTGCCGTGTTTGCAATTACCAGATGCCAGCAGTAGTCCCACGCGAAAGTAACCCCAAGGAATGAACTCCAGTCTTGGAACGATGTAGTGGGTGCAACCGCAGGGCATGGAGCAAAGTAAAAAGGGCGTTCTTCTGCTTTTTTTTTTATTTTCTCTGAGATGTCGGCGAGCGGTGATGCGATAAGGAGGGTGGGAGAGTGCGAGTGGAGAGAAAACTGGGTCGATTTTGCTCTTCTCTGCACGTCAGAGCTCTCATATAACGTTAAGTGTAGTGAAGCAAAGGACGCATGGATACTTTATGATTCTCATAATGTATTTTGTTCCAGTTTCTAGATGGTGCTCCCTTAAACGCTTATAACTTTCTGACATTTCCCCAACAGACAGATCCACCCATACTTCCTATGTCCATCCGTTCATTCACTCATAAGTTAAGAATCCTTACTGCCACAAATCCATGAATTCGTGCACAAACTCACAGCAGCAGTAACAACGACGACAATTTAAGGCACATATAATATGCTGCTGCATAAAAAACTCCTTGCTGTTTAAATTTCTATAGTAGGTAATTCGATATAGATATTTGAACGGAAATACATGTTTTGAGACCCAGCATAAAAATATTATTAGAAGAAAGTGTGTGGTTGTGAACAACGTAACTCAAAAGCCAAACCTCTGATAAATACCAAGCTTGTGTCGCAGTAATCTGTTTGTGTTATCTTATTTACTGGGCGCCTGTTATTGTTTTATTATTTTGAATTTTGGGTTCTTTGTCCTCCGGCTAGCTATTATTACTCAGTCGAGCAAATATCTCTGAGCAGGGCGTGTAAACGGAAAGGAGTTATTACTAAAAGATAACACTGAAAAAAGAATTTATTTTCACACTTTTATTGCCATCACAATTAATAGTTCACATCTTTAATCTTCATACACGCCTGACTGAAACTGTTATATTTCCGAATGTAATTGCTGTCGTATTAGTTGCCGCGTACTTCACATTTTGTAACTAAATTTACGACGCGAGAGATTCTTCCAAACTGTATGATGTGCACTTCACGATAGATTCTTCAAGACTGCGCGACGTGTACCTCGTGAATGATTCTTTAGAACTGCGTGAAACATGCTTCTGGCTCGAGAATATATACTCCTTCACCTCGAAATGCCTAAACATTATAATAGAGCTACTATTGGTTACCAAATCGCGCCAACATTAGCGTCTGTTTTGTCAGCCAATCACAATTACTAACACATATGCTCAAGGGAAGATATTCCCTCCATTTCTAAAGAAAGGCACGCTACCCTGACGTCATTTGTTTGTCTCGTTTTAGTGATAAACAACTCACTCCATCGGTTCATTGTTACCCACTTCCATTGTCAGTTTAAGTGAAGCCGTGTAAACTTATTTCCTAACAATGCTTGTGGCTAACAAACATCTAAAATCATTGTCATACAATAATGTTAATTTACGCTACAATCACTCTGGCATTCACAGTGCTGCGACATAAAATACTGCCTCACTTGATATTTAAGTTCAGTATCTTCCAAAGATGTACACGAAGACTTTCAAGAAAATCCCTCAAAATCACATTTTACATAAAAAAGTTTTCATTTTTTATTTTCTCAAAGATGACTAACAATTTTATTAAAATGCCCTATATTTAATACATTTATATGACAAATAAAATGTGTGTCATGAATATTCTAGGAATAGACTGTGAAGTCCTCATTCGGAAGGAATATTGTATAATTTTGTATAAATGGTAAACGTTGATAGACAAAAACGTACTTCATAAAAAAAAATGTAGATGTTTTTAGAACAACTTTTTTTCAAATTTTGTGACATCAGTTATTTCCGAGTTATCTTTTATTATTGGTTTCAATTTTTCAGTACTTCACGTTTCTCTAAAGTGCTGTCGTATTCAGCTGTTGCACAGACACAGTGTGGAATTGCGATGCTATCATATTGTAGCGTATGTGTGTGCATTGTCGCGTCGGACGCATTATTGCTTTGTAGCATGACATTGTTGTGTATAATTATTTTGATTGGGGTTTGAATTCCGTCCGACGCGGCATTTCCCTCCCCACCTCCTGGTCAAGAGGTGGAGAGAGGAAGGGGGCAAAAGCGAGCGTGACTAGCTTCTTTCTTTGGCTAGTGGCGTCAGTCAGTAGCGTGGGTCAGTCTTCTATGTGTCTTCAGGGCGAGTGGTTGTAGCGTGCGTATCTCGTGGTGTGTGGAGCATCTCCCTCCAATGTTTGTCTGTAATCTGTTGTGAACGATGTAGTGACAAGGTAACTATATAATAAACCACAGTAAAAGTGAAATTAAGTGTATTTTTATGAATACCCCACGCCTACTTTAAATTGCCACTGCAGTTACGTCCCCCAATGTTTATGCCGGGGTAACTAAATTTAATATCTAGCTGCAAAACCTTTTGGCCTCACCGCAGTATATAACAATATAGCGACTCACCTTTAAACACCCGACAATTCGAATTCTTCTGTCCCCTACGCCTACAACGAAATGTGTTATGGAACTATTATTGTAAGGCCTTATCTGGATTAACATGAAGTAGGTAGAAAAATGGGCTTTCATGAGGAAGCTTGTAGAAGCTATATGCATATAAATGATAGTGGTTAGAGAAAGTCATGTGAATGTAACACATCAGATTTATGTTGAGAGTTGACCTCCCATATATTATCTCAGGTCTTCAAAAATAATAAAGTGGAAATGATTAACGAGGGTAAAATAACCCGAGGTTCAAAAGTTGGACATTACTCACAGAACAATGGAAAACAACGAAAAATGTTGGGAGTAAAAAGCAGCTGGATTTTCAGAGGGTGTACAGCTGGAGCATGGAGCCAGAATGCGACTGAATTCCCGTCTTCCTATCGGTTATCTATAACATGAGAAGTAAAGCAGTTAAAAAGCAATTTCTTTAGTACTTTTATCTCAGTTTCTCTCATAGAATATGATTCGGGGAGTCAGCAAATTCCTATCCTGAATATAGTTACCACAAAATTGTAAATTCTTGCACTCGTTTGATCCGCTATTTCCACGGCTCTAAATAAAGGTTATATACTTAGAAGAGAAGTAAAGTATGTTGTTTTATAACTGCTTAAACTTTTAAATTAAATCTATGCTTAAAGAGAAAAACGTGTGCGTGCGTCTGGCGGACATGGACATAAAAAACCTAATTTCAATTCATAAACTACTAAAATACTAAAAAGTATTTACAAAGCCCATCTACTAGAATACAAACACATTGGAATTACGAGAGCAGTCCCAGAAGTACTCGACTTGATGTATAGATAGTGGTTGTTATTTCAAAAAAATGACTGTGGTAGAAAGTATCAACCTTATAAAGCTGAAGTTTGATGATGCTACGTCGTTTACTAATTGTTTGGCAGCCATTAATAGTGAACTCTCTCAGCGAATTTGTAAACATGGATAAAACTGGAAACGTTATGTGATACAATACTTTCATTTGAAAGGTCTTATTCCAACTAATATTAAAGTTGAGCTAGATTCTACTCTGGGGGAGTCTCCTCCTTCGTTTACAACAGTAAAATATTGGGTGGCAGAGTTTAAGCTAGGCCGTACGAGCTGCCAAGACGAACATCCCAGTGCTCGACCAAATGAGGTGTCCACGCCAGAAATTGTGAAGAAAATCCATAGCAGACATCGTAATAATTTCAAAAGGTGCTGTACATCGCATACTGACTGAAAATTTGGACATTAGAAAGCTATGCGCAAGATGGGTGCCGCGTTTACTCACAATGGAACAAAAGCAGCATCGTGAAGATGTTTCAGTCGAGTGTTTGGCGATGTTTCGCTGCAACAAAGCCGAGTTTTTGTGTCGATTCACAATCATGGATGAAACATGGGTCCATCACTTCACATCTGAGACGAAGAAACAGTCAAAACAGTGGACTGAAAGGGGAGGTTCGGCTCCAAAGAAGGCGAGGCAGTTCCATTTGCAGACAAGGTAATGGCGTTAGCTTTTTGGAATTTGTGTGGAATAATTTTCATTGATTATCTTCAAAAAGGAAAGGCAATCAATTGTGAGTATTATGCAAACTTATTGCAGCATTTGAATGATAAAATTAAGCAAAAAAGGCCGCATTTAGTGGAAAAGAAACTTTTGTTTGTCAATGCACCAGTTCACACATCCATTATCGCCATGGCCAAAATTAATGAGTTAAAGTTAAAATTGCTTCCTCACACACCCTAATCACCAGATTTAGCCCTCTCTGATTATTTTATATTTCCAAAGTTGAAGAAATAGCTTGGTGCTTGAAGGCTTGCCAACAATAAAGAGCTATTTTGCAGAACTCGATGGTTCTCACTATAAACGGTGTATAGATGCTATTGAACACCGCTGGGAAAAGTGTATCGAGCTGAAAGGAGACTATGTAGAGAAATAAAGATGTTTTTTCCCAAAAATTTTGTGTTTTATTTGTTAGGTCGGGTACTTCTGGGACAGCCCTCGTATAAAAGAATCTATGAGGCGTGTTTTTAAAGTAAGTACCCATAAGTTTTAAAAAAAATAACAGAATACTTTTCCAAATACTCTATTATCATTCATTACCTTATACTACTTCTGCACATAGTCACGGCCGTTATTCAGGCACTTGTGATAACCGGGAACCAGTTTTTGTATGCCTTCGTCAAAGAATGATGCCGCCTATGGTGAAAGCCAAGTCCACACACCTTGGTTCACAATATCGCCGTTGAAATGTTTTCTACCAAAGAATTTCTTCAGATGATGAAACATGAAAATCGTTTGTTGCCAAATCCGGACTGTAGGGAGGGTAGTTGAATTGTTCCCAAGCCTACGGCCTTTGTTTTGTAATCCTACGAGCAAAATAAAACCACTTTTAAAACGTGTGGCATATATTATTTTTCATACAGCGCTGGAATTAGTAAAATATAATAATATTATATTGATTCCTGAAACTAACAATAGCACGTTTAGAAGGTGTTCATGAAACAAGAAAAATTAGGTTAAAAAGCGAGATGTCAGATGTTTTGATGTTTTGTTGGTTCGCTCATTTTCAGTGAAATTATTTTCATCATGTTTTACCTTGCACTAGTCAATGATGCGATTAATTGCTATATCATATTGATTTCTGTATTTTTGGGCGTAAGCACTTCTAGTGTTATTCTTTCTGCTGCTTCTGTAATTTCACTTCCATTTCAGTTTCTTCTGAATTCATAATTTCCCTCATTTAATCTTTATGTAGGTTAATTAAATGAGTAAAGCTTTAGATCAAAGAAAGATGCTAGTATAAAGTACAGACTAACTTTACAACGAATTGCGATAAACTGAAGTATGACGATTTGGTTTGATAACAGATAATGCGAACGCCATGAGAAATTAATCATGTAAAAGTACGTAATGAAAAGTAAAACCTAATCAAACCAAGTCGAGGTATTAAATATGTGCAAATACAAACGGTAATTGCCATGTGATTGGAACTGAAATATTTTAGTCCGTGTACTCTGTGTTACAAGTTCTGTTTTTTTTCTGCTGTCTAAAAGATATTTAAAGCGAACATTTAGATAGTTTGGGATGCAAAGTCTCCCAATAAAACTAAAAAGTTTGTATTTATAAAATTAGTCATATTTATACTCATTTTCCCAAATAAAGCACAGAATTCGCGATTAGCATGGGTATTGGTGAAAACGGATAAATAATATAGATGGCAGAGTTGTGCTTCAAAGTACCCAGTTGGAACACACTAATTTCCAAAATAGTCCCCTAATTAACTACACAACATCATACAAATCAAATATCGCTGCTAGCACTTACAGAAAGAGTAATAAAAATGGAAACACAAATCACCAGATCATGTTGACCAACTTCACTATCTATGGGTCGATTTAGAAACACTAAGCACAGATGTAAAGTAACTGTGATGGGAACCGAGCGAGAGGACTCCGCGGTGACGTGGGAGGCCCCGAGTTCGATTCCCGTTGACTGCCCTTGGGATTTTGGTGGTTTTCTCCGGTCGGTAGGCGAATGTTTGGGCGGTTTCTTATCTAGATCATTTCCTTCTCATTCTGTTTCCTTAACATCTTTTAGCTGTGCTTCTAGATTTCGTAGCGTATGGCAATGCTGAACAGATGGCGCGGATGGTTGCTCAAAAGAAAGGGCCCGTTGAGTCATTCATCATCCTCTCTATGCAGCTCTATCTTGGGACAGGTATTGGAGCCTGGAACTGTTAGGGACTTGCGCGCGTCTCTGTAGCCCATCTGCCTGCGGCCTGTAGCTTCCTATGGTTCCTTCACTTCATCCCTTCCTCCTATAGGATGGTAGTCACAATATATCTGCGCAGGTCGTAGTGCACGAGGTGTCCCCCTCCGTAGTATAACTGTGGTGCGAAGTTGTATTCTAATGCAAATCTGTCCACTTCTATAGTATATGAAAGAGGGCTTCCTAAGCACGTTTACACGTTACACAATTATCTTGCCCGCAAGTGCGCTGCTAAAGAGACACTTGCGGCTACGGCAAAGGAGAAAGCATCCCTGTATAACGAGAGTTCATGAGCAACAGACCCTGGCCATCTCACCCATGTTAAACGGAATTGTACGGTAGTGACGGCAATTATGTCTGTCCACAATAAGCAAAAACAGTGCAACTAAACCCTCAAAAAAACCACAGTAAGTGCAGGAGTGGTTTGGGGGTTAAAACCCCTTCTAAAGACCTACAAAAAAACAGGTTTAAAATTCTAGGTAGCAAAATGAGTGTAGATTTGACCGATTATATCTCCCAAAAACTACTTCACATAGAAAGACCTTTACTGCATTAAATTTTGGCAGCCACAGGGGGGTACGAGGGGGCACTATTTATATTTTGAGCCTTGGCAACCCTGAATGTTGTAGGTGCCAGCTGACGTTTCCAATGGAAAGTTTGATATTTTTGACCATGATCTACTTCAAACATTTTGTCAATAGAGCGCCATTTGGTTTATTTACACTAACTTGAAAATTGTGTGTCAACAAAAGCATGGAATTAATTCGTGAAAACGTTCGTGCAATGATTTATTACGACTTTCGATGTGGATTATCAAGACAAGAGTGCATCGATCAACTAACATCCACATTTGATGACGAAGCTCCATTCTTTGCCACTGTGAAACGCTGTATAACGAATTTAATCGTGGCCGCCGTTCGCTCAATGATAAAGTTCGTGAAGGTCGTCCAAAATCAGTTGTTGTGCCAGAAAACATTGATGCTTTGAAAAAACTAATAATGAAGAATCATCATGCGACATACTGTGAGATTGAGGCAACTCTAGGCATTAGTTTCACCAGTATATATATATATATATATATATATATATATATATATATATATATATATAAAATATTGCATGATTACTTAGCCGTGAAAAAGGTTTGCTCTCGTTGGATCCCACATAATTTGACGCAATCTCAAAAAGAGTCGATTGGTGTACAAAAATGCTCAAGAAATACAATGGCGGTGCCTCAAAAGACATATATAAGATTGTAACAGGTGAGTAATCGTGGATCTATGCGTATGAGCCGGAACGTAAACAGCAGTCGACTGTATGGGTGTTTCAAGATGAAGCAAATCCAACAAAAGTTGTTCGCACTCAAAGCACTTCGAAGCAAATGGTCGCCTGCTTTTTCAGCAAAACTGACCATGTGACAACAGTGCCTTTAGAAGAACGTAAAACTGTCAATGCCGAATGGTACACAACCATTTGTTTGCCGGAAGTCTTCGGTGGAGTAAGGAAAACCAACAAGAGCCGTAGGAACGTTCATCAAGACAATGCGAACGCACACACATCTCGTCTAACAACAGAGTATTTGAAGGTTCAAAAAATCGAATTGATGGGTCATCCGCCATACAGTCCTGATTTGGCACCCAATTACTTCTTTTTGTTCCCGAACATCAAGAATAAATTGCGTGGACAACGATTTTCGTTGGCAGAAGAAGCCATTGATGCCTTCAAAAAACCGTGTTTTGGAGGTGTCATAAGAAGACTGGAATAAATTGTTTGACAAATGGTTCAAACGAATGCAAAAGTGTATTGATCATAAAGGAAAATATTTTGAAAAACAATAAATCAGTTTTCAATCAGAAATTACTTTGTTTTAATTATTAGGCTCAAAATATGAGTAGTGCCCCTCGTGTCTATTATTTGGTGGAGAGAAAGATCTAAACATATACTGTTTAATTGTAAAGAAACTAAAACCTGGAGGAAACAACTTATTAATCACAAGTGTTTTGAAAAAGACAGAGGAATAGTTTTAAACATATATTTAGAGAAGAAAATAAAACTGAGTCCCACGTATTAATTGGACATACTTCTATAACGCACAAACATCTCCTCAACCGTGACCAATCTCCTGTGTGGGACCTCTGCAGATTCAACTTCACAATTCATCATCTCGTTACAGCCTGCCGTCGCTATGTACAACACAGAGAAAAGTGTGACATCCCCAACAGCCTACCAGACGCCCTAGATTCACCACAACAAAAGAACTTTCAAATTTATGAAAGCGACAAAATTGTATAACAATGTGTAGCACACCTATCTAGAGAATTTAATGTTGTATGTGCTATTACTGTTCGTTGCATTTTGATTTTAATCATGTTCTGTATTTTAAAGTAGTCGCGATATGACTTTAAAGTTGAAGCAACAATAAAGAATATATTACAATAAAAAAACTGTGAGTCAGTATCTATTTACATCCACACGAGTAAAAAACAACAGCAACCTATTACTTGAAAAGCATATGAAAATTCTAAACAATAACAAAGTATATCTTGGAAGTCGTTAACGCTACAAAAACATTACGTAAATTGCATGGTTTAACGAGATTTACATGCTTTTAAACACGGTTTTGCTTATCTCTTTACTATTTACGAATTATATACAAGTCATTTAGAATGAAGACCTCACGGGCTCTCCAGAAAATTCAAGATAAACATTTTATTTATTAAGCAGATACCTTAAACATATGGTATTTTAATCAAAATCATTACAGTAGCTTTTGAGAAAATATAAAAAGCAAAATGTTTTACATATAAAAAATGTGTTGCATCCTTGAAAGATGCTGATTTTAAATACCCAGTTTGGTACTTAATCGACCTCTTCCTTTTTGAGTTGTACTGTTCACAGGCACATACACCGACCCACTCATACACACACATACAGATTCCTTTTCATGAACCCTCAAAACGACATTTCTGTTGAAATCTCGATATGTTCTTAAGTGGTCAGCTTCAGCAGCGTCTTGAGTCCTTAAATAATTCGTTGCCACTTAATGGCTATGCTGCAAACGTACTGCTTATGAGGCTACGAGGAATTTGAGCTTCAAAAATGGTGCTTCAAATATATGAACATATTGCAGCTATCATTACAAAGAGAAAAGCGTGCACATATAAAAAGCAACCCAAACCAACATACTCCGATGAGAAGTTTAATTTCCTAAGGAAGAATTCGAATGCTCAAACCCTGACTTTCATTTATTATTCTCTCAAGTAAATTTATTTCGAGAGTTTTGAAAACCACAGCAGTTTGGGCGATGAAGATCACCCTGTCAGATAATATAAAGATACTCGTATTCCTGGATTCGAAGTATATACCCGTGCCAGAAATTATCACTTCTTTTCATTCATCTGCTGAACGTTATACACTTACTGCATTCTTAAATATATTAGAGAGCAAATCTTTAAATACTCCGAAGGGTACATGTTGAAAAAATCTGATGCGATACATTCACATGACTTCCTCTACCCTCTATGGTTTATTAGTGGTTTCACAAATTATTCTTACTCAAGCTTATTTTTCTATCTGCTACATTTTAATCCAAATAAACCTTTGCAGAAATAGCTACATAACACTTTTCATTATAAATCCAAAGGGAACAGCGAAAGTCGAATGTTTAAGAACTCAACACTATATGCTGGCTTTAAAATTCCATACTGTTTACAATCAATCACGAGAAACAACTAAATACTGAAAGGACTTTAAGATAATGACCAGCAAATGTACAATTCGAGCATTTAATAACGGATATCTCAAAAAGGCTTATGCCACAAAAAACTTATTTCAGATAAGTTGTGTGTTTAAAAGAGATCTACATTTTCTGTGTAGTACGTTTTCGTCTATTGCTTAACGTTTACTAGTTATACAATATTATACAAAATTCCTTCCGGTTGACTTCATAGGCTAGTCCCCGAAAATTCAAGATATACATTTTATTTATCATGTAAATATCTTTCATATATGGTGTTTTAATGAAAGTCGTTAAGAGCCGTTTTTTAGAAAATAAAAAATTTGCAGTTTGGTGTGGGGGGATTTTGTTGAAAATCTTCATGTCGCATCTTTGAAAGATATTGAATCTAAATGAGAAAGTACTTTGTTGGAGTTGTTTGTTTATTTAGCTCCACGTATGGATGCCAATTTGAAGAAGTAGTTTGTTATAAGAGTTTGCACCACGCTTTGGGCGTCAGTTTAGCTAGTTTGTTGCTGCTACGATTGAAGGAGTTGTATTATTTTTCAACTGTTGGGGAGCCAAACTAGTAGTAGTTGCAACCGCACGTATACCGCCCCAAATGTACTTTCAGGTGGCCTTGCCCCAAGTTTAAAAAATATTAACTTTGTAGTTTTGACTGTTTCTTTAAATAGTATATATTTATGCTTGCCTCGGCTGCGTCAATATTATTATTAAAGACATGGAAGTATTGGCAGGGCGTGATGTGACAAGAATGTAGGCTTACGCAGATTTTAAGTTTTAATTCACTCCTTTTTATTAATCCTTGACACAAACTAAATAGCACTTCACTGATATAGAGAGCTGAGAGATTCTTTTTATTAATTAATTACACTTTTCACCATGTAAAACTTTTTTTGTCTCACACGAATACATATTAAATCTCTCGAGGACGCATCTTGAAACCGGTTACTATCACTGTCTGCAGGCAACTGACTAGATTTCAACCGTCTAAACTTGTAAATTTCTGTATTTCAAGTCTCTGATTGGCTAATCCTAATCCAATGGAATACCTGCATTTAAATAAAGCTTTTTCTGGTTGTTGATTGGCTATTTTTATAAACTGTCACTAAAATTACATTATTGCTTCCAAGAATCACAAGTAACATTTAAACTCTGAAACTCATTATTGCCTCAAGGTTACCTCATTGTTACCTCATTGTTAGCAACTTTTAACTTATTATTCTCACAGCTCTTATATTATTAAATTACGTAATGCATTCATATAACATTATTGAAAATGTTTACAATAATATAAGCATATGCAATGACTGTTACATACATTTTACAAATTATTACACACACACATATTACTTCAAGGCGGGCTGTTAGTGAATTTACATATTATATAATTTTACTAAAATCATTTAAGTGTTAACAATACTGCCTCAAAGTTTGGTATTTATTCGACTTTTCGTTTTTAAGTTATGCTTTTCAGACACACAGACTCACACATGGATATGTTTCCAAAAATTCTTTATTTGGATTCAGGAGCTTCAAAACATGTATTTCCGATGAAATTTCGGTATCGAATTTTTGGGTAAAATGCAATACTTCCCCTACTTACTATACGTAGTGGAGAAAAAAATGTACACCTTATCTTTCAATATAGCCAGTCACTTACTCTGTGATACACTTGGCGCACCTGTCCACAACTTTGCAGCTTGACCTAAAGAATAAAGCGTTCTGTTGTGGTCGGAGCGAACTTCTCCATATGCAAGCTTTCGAACAAAACTAATCTTTCAAAGATACTCACAACTTTAAGTATGATGGCATCAAGTTGGAACAGTATAGTGGATGTTTCCAACACTTTAAATTTCAGGTTACGTAGTGAATTCATTGTTGCATAGCATTTGCGGGAGGACATAGTGAAGCAGTAATATTTATTTTGAGAGCAACTCTAGTGTGCTTTGATTATATGAATGGCTTAAACTCACTCACTAAATGCCACGCACAGCTTGAACCTTTTCCTGGAAGTGCACCAAAACGGGGCCGCTGACATATCAAAAGATCGTCAGCATGACGTTCCCAGCGGATGCTGACATTTTTATCTTCCCCCGTTCAACTGTCTCCATAAAGAATTTTCATTCTGATGTGGATTTCAAAAGCTTTCATTCCCTCTGACTATAAAACAGCTAGTAGATATGTCTTGATCTTCTATGGAGCAAGTCGAAGATGAACCAATCATACTGTGAGAACTATTGTGCTAGCACCCACAGATCGGTCATGTGGCATCTGTCTGGTTTATTTCTAAGCTTTTCTTCCTGCATACAGGTTGCAATCGACATTTTTCTTTTATTTTTGTTTTTGGACGAATAACTGATGGTAACTTGCATATAGGGCTATCAAAAATTGCACATTTAGAACAATTGTGTATGTGTATATTCTATATTTTCATCGAAGAATGGCCTAACCGATTGTTATGAAACTTCTTATATAACATATTTTAGATCCCACATAGAGAATATGCTATATGAAATCTTAATTGATTTCTCCAACCCAGAGGTTCTATTGGGGCGTGAAGTAAAAGACCTCCAAATACTTCCTATTGTCAAGTTTTAACACATTGCATAGCTAGAAGGTTTTTTTAAATAGATATTCTGCAGCACACCAAAGGATAAACTAATTAAATGCATGTGCAGTGAAATTAAGAGTAAATTCAACAATTTCATACCAATATACACAGAATGGATCCAAAACTAGTGAAGGGAGTGGATGTGCAATAGTGTTCAGAGATTAAGTTCTGACATTTAAACTACCTAATTTATTTTCCATTTTTACCTGTGAACTGAACGCAATCAACAGGCAATGCTGAACATTGAAAATATGGAAGACCAACGGTTCACTATTTTTCTGACTCCTTCAGTTCCATACAAGCAATTGGATAACCATGGACAACAGCTGTACTAACACAAGACATTCAGATCTTGATTCATTCATTAAAAATAAAGGGAAAATAAATAATCATTTCATGGATACCTTCACATTGTGATAACTGGTAATGAACTGGCAGACCTTGCAGCAAAGAAAATCATACAAAACTCCTAAATTCAAAAGATCCATACTCCTCACAGAGATTTACTGCCAATTATAAATAAGAAGATTAAGAAGCTTTGGACCACATACTATTACAATGGACTTTTACATGAATACATTCCGTCTATATCGTTACATGATGGAGTGAAGATCAAAAAGGTTACCAGAAAATGCTTAATTTAGGTCACCTCAACACGCACATGGGGGTCCACAACTCGCTCGCAGCAAAAAGTCCGGGAGCTTGGTGTGTAAATTTAAGGGGAAGTCGTGGGTTTTATATTACACTGAAAAATTACATAACACATATTACCTTTACATACCTTGGATTTGTTCACAACATGTCTGGCAAATCTACGTATTGAACAAAGGAAAAAGGGTGGAGGGAGATGCCACTAAACCTTAGACCGGCCACAACGACACACGTTTGGCTCCAACGAACACTTCCACTGGAGTGACGCTAACTTTCCCACTCCAACAGTGTCTAGCCAAGCCAGACTGGGCTGAAGTCATATCAGACGGTTTCAAACAGATCCTTCCCTTTGGCGTGATCCTCTCCGAAAGGAAAGACCGATATATAGCTAAGAAGACCCAATAATGCTATGGCTGGTAGCAACAATACAACACAACAGTGCGTCTGGTAATGACAATAAAATTAATAATACGCCACAATATATAAGCTACAAGGAGATCAAGTTTTACTGACAAGATTAAGAATTGCACACATCAAACTCACTCCTATCTAATATCCAGAGATGAGTCACTAGTATGCAGCTCCTTTAGAACACTCCTAACAGTAAACCACATCCTTACAGAATGCACCACACACACACACACACACTACTTCTAAAAAGAAGCTTAGAATTTCAGAAAATTCTACAGCTCTGAATAATTCAAAGCTCCTTCATAATACTGTTATTTTAAAGATATTTCTATGTATAAATCAATTAAGCTGTAACAAATTACTTTGTACTCCTTAGTGGTTTGTCAAACTACTGTTAATTACCTATGTATGTTCTAGTAATAGTCTTTGTTGCTCCATTATTAATTTAAGTTTCTAATGTATTTTATTGCTGTAATATTGTGGTCGCAAAACAAAACACTGAGTTCTGCAACCTTAAATAAATACTTAAAAAAGTTTTATAGGCACAATTATTCTAATAAGGTTTGTTATTTACCAAATTCTGATAGGAAGAATACTTAAGAAGATATACAACTAGAACGGTCTGGAGATGTCAGGATGAATGTCAACAGAGAGTTCCAAGAAAAGTTCTGGACTGGATTCCACAGGAAAGATGAAAGAATGGAAGGCATAAGAATACGATGATACAGTAGTTTAAGTGGGCAATGAGATTTAGGGGTTTCAAAACACGTATTTCCGATGAAATCTCAATAGTGAATGTTTGGTTGGAATAAAACACTTATAGGTGAACCGAGAAGGATGGCGCCGCAGTAACCTGTGAAGCTCACATTCTGGAAGTCCCGGGTTCGATTCCCTTCGACCGCCCACTCTGAGCTTAGGATTTAGTGGTTTTCCCTGGTCGGTAGGCAAATGCTGGGGTGGTATCTCTCCTAACATGATTTCCTTTCCAGAATTTACCTTTCATTCCGTTTCCCTCTCATCTTCCAGATGTGCTTCTAGGTTTCGTGGTGCATGGCGTTGTCGGACAGATGGCGCGGATGGTTGCTCAAAGGAAACAGTACTCTCCGTGAACACTAGAGGGCTGCCTAGAGAAGGTCGCTCATTGCCCTCTCTATGGACATCCAGCAATGGGACGGGTCTTCAAGCTCTTCTTTGTGGCTGTGGCCTCCCGTGGTTCCTTCACCTCATTTCTTCCTCCTGGGAGGTGGTAGCCACAATAAATCTATGTAGAGAGAGGTGTCCCCTCCGTCGTATAACCTATGCCTATACTATAGAAAAGTAGTATAGAAATTAATACACTATGCTTATTAATATTGCTAACAGCAACTCAAACTATAGCTTTATTTATAAAAAATAAGCTCTGTAGAGAGTGCTTGCTTAAACGTTCGTTTGACAGAAATGTACATTCTGCATTGATGTGTATTTATTAATCACGACAAATATTTAAGTGCCCATTCAAACAGTTTGTAATTTTGTCCACTGTATGATAAATTGCGTGAAATTCTACAAAACAGTCACTAAAGGATATAAATATGTGTATATCAGAGTGAGTAGTCAAGTCTCTAATCTGCTCCCAACTTGAAACAAGCGAAAAACAAAGTGATATTTTACAACAAAGGATCAACAAACGATTCGAAACCTTTAATGTAGTTCTTTGATGTTGCAGTTAATAAGGGAGACAAACAATGGATTTAAACGATTGAAGTAATTTCACTGAAAGCATGTTTCTGCAATATTGTCATTTGTACGATTTCCATTTTGTTCATAGTTCCCTTAAGCCAGCAAACGTCTCCGAGCAAAACTGCACAGCATGTTGTCGAATGTAATAGAACGCTTATGTTACAAGAAAGCATTTCTTTCCTCCCTTTCTTGCTCTTGCTAGTTCCCTTACTCAGCATGTAATAGTAAGGACAACTCCTCTTCCTGTGCCAGCCAATTGGATGGAAAACAGTCGTTGCATGGAAGAGCTTTGTATATAGGGTGTTCAACATAACAACCACTTTACAACTGATGTGTCAGAATCGGTGTTACCAACTTTTGATGATGAAAGGTGGCTAAAAGTGGCTGTCAAAAAGGCTAGAAACTATGAAGCAACTTATAAAATATTAGTCGTTTTAGACAGTCGAAGGTAAAAGAAGCTCTTAACGTGGATGATATTAAGAGGCGAAAATTAGCCACTGGGTAGTATAAATTTATCACACTCCAGGGTTTCCAACTTTTATTTCCTGAAGATTATTCTCCAATAGGCTTGATGTAATGGTGGACAATTTGAATGCAGCTATTATGGAATCTGCATAACCAGCCGAAATTTTACAAGCAGCAAACAGCGACATTAAAATTGCTGTCAAAAAAGGTGAAGGAAACGGTACGAAATAGATCCTGTTTATTATTATTATTATTATTATTATTATTATTTATCGACGTCCTGAGATAGCTATAGTCTCTTTATCGTCCTTTACTAACAATATTATATAATCCGATAAAGTAAATTCTTATTATTATATTTTATTTTCCAGTATCCCTTCATTTCATACTCACATTAATTACTTCAGTTTTCTTTTATTTCAATAAGACTGTACTTTTTCTTCTTCTTTTTATTTTTCTTTTCTTTTTTGTTTTACCACTTTTTCATTAGCAAATAAATCTTGGTTTCATGCTTGTTATGGACGCATGCTTTATTTACTTTACTAAAGATGTCTTTTGTTTTGCTTAAAGTGAGTTTATACTTTTATATATATATTTCCACTTTAAAAGCTCCATTTTACCTTCAATAATAATAAAGATAGTAATAATAATAATAATAATAATAATAATATTGTATTTATTAATTAGCATTTTATTTTCACTTTTATTCTTAACTCTTACTGCTAATAACTTTAATATTTATTTTTGAATCCAAATAGCTTTAAAATTTTCCCTGAATTGAACCATTTTGTAGTTTTTAATTTAAGACTTCTTTTTCCGATTTTTATCATTCCTTCCTTAATACTGAATTTAAAAACTTTAAATCTTTCTGTTTTCTTGTGTAATATTTAATTTCGTAAATTTCGAAAACCAAACAAATTTAATCCAAACTATTTTTCTGTTCCAAATTTTTACAACTTCACTTTACGCCATTTTCTTCCATCCCCTGGTACGAAATATTATATGGTAGATTTCTTCAATACTACAAGGTAGGAAACGTACTTACTAATTGTAGTTAAAATATGCTGTTAGCATTTTTTCAATATAAAGCCAAAACAAGGATATATTCAACATTGAGGGCAAATTACCCTATGATCAAACTGTACCTCAATGTCAAGGACAACAAAGATGTTAGCAAATGCTGCAACTAACAGTACTTTTTGAAAGGATATCTGAAGCTTAGAAGCCGAATTATTCTCATAGCTTTCTTTATGTATTTTTTTTTGTTCTTACTCATGTTATCAGCACTGATGCTAAAAAGAAACAAGTGGCCATCACGGCCGCGCTGATCATCACAGATACGCTATAAGAAAAAAGAATTTCAATTATTTCACAATGTATACATGTTTATAAATATTGACGACTGTCCAAAAACAGTGTATGACACGCAATTTCATTCTGTTCGCAAGTAACTATTATATGGGCGCAAATCATGTTTTACATTGAGACGTTATCTGCTATTTAATTCTGAAATCCTATAAAAAGTTAAATCTGATGTGTTACACTCACATGACTTTCTCTACTCTGTACAAACTAGTTTTATAAACGCTTATTCTCCATATGCTTCATGTTAATCGAGATGTTAATCTTATTGCTAATTTTCTTGTAGATGCAAGGGGAATTGGTAGGCTTTAAGCGATAGTCAAATATTTTAAGAGGTGGTTACTATGTGGAATATTCCATTCTCTTTGCATTACCAGGACAAAAAAAATGAATAACGAATTTGAGAAAACGTATAAGTATTGGAAAATTTAAGGCAATAACAAGCAATATCTCGAAAATGGTTCACTCAACAAAAAAAATGTATGTAACATAAATTCTGTATTTTAACGCGATCTAAATTTTTTGTGTAGTAAAATACTGTCTGCCTCCTATGGCTTACCAGTTATGCAAAAATCGTTCACAATGAAGAATACGTTTGGAGACATTCCCAGAAAATTCGAGATATACATTTAATTTGTCATGAAAATATCTGAAACATATGATATTTTAATCAAAATCGTTAGAGCCATTTTGAGAAAATTAAACTTTTCGAAAACTTTTCCATGTAAAGGGTAACCTGGGGTGGGGGAATTTTATTGAAAACCTACATGTCGCATCTCTGGAAGATACTGAACATAAATACCAAGTTTGGTGTTTATCCGACTTTTCGTTTCTGAGTTATGCTGTTCTCACACACACACGGACATGTTTCCAAAAATGATTTTTTTTGGATTCAGGGGGTCTCAAAACATGTATTAGCGGTGAAATCTCGGTATCAAATTTTTGGGTGGAATACAATACTTTCCCTACTTACTATACGTAGTAGAGAAAGTAATAATATTTCTTGTTTATGTTTTATAAATAAATTTTGTAATTGATTATTTGGGTGATAAAGAAAAGAACATTTTATTTCCGAGGAAGAGCATTGTTTTCAGCTCATTCTTCGTGCTCAGTTTTATTTAATTGAATGCATATTTTTATGTTTTATGCTCACATTATATGTAACATTCATTTATACATGTTAAACGGTGATTAAAAACGTGCAATGTCACATAAATTAATGTCAAGAATAAAGTACCGACAATCTAATCAGAAAAGGATAGTAATAGTTTCCTGTACGTGTCTGGCATACCCTACCGTACATAACGCTAAACAAGCTTTGGAAATTGTGTAAATTGATTCCAGAACACTCGAAAAATATTCAGAGCAAAGCATAGAACACCAAAGAGGGAGACAACAAAAGACATCATCTACAATGTACAGATAAATAATTATTGTTTGAAGCACTAGTAAAATAGACATCTAGTCGATTCATTATCTTGTATTAGGATAGGATAGGACTAGGAATGGAGAGGGACCTACGCAGATCTTTTATAATTAGACCCCTGACGGGACGCCCCCGGGATGAGGAGAGAGGAGGCAGAGGGTAGGGGCCCTACCATTTGCACATTTGAATTTCCCGGATGGTAGCTGGTGTAGCTGGCTCCTCTCCCCCTGTGGGTTTACACATCCCTGGGGAGCCCGGGACTCAGAGAGCGCCCCCATTTCAGGATACGAAGCTTTACTCAGAGCATCCTTTTTCCCTGCCATGCACACACTGAGACCTCCCGTCGACACTTGCAACCCTGAAAGAGACCAAGCAGATGAAAGGTGAAGTGAAATGAGAATGGAGCTGAAATGGAGGACAGAAAACTTCGAGGGATGTAATCATCCTTTCCAGCATTCGCCTAGCGATCTGGGGAAACCCCGAAGAAACTCATGGGTCAGGATGGTCGGCCGTGGAAATCAAATCTATGACCTCCCGAATGCGGGCCATAGACGCTACCGCCCGAGCCATCCCGTTCGATATCTTGTATTACTTGTGTTCACGTCGTAAGAAGCAGACCGTAGAGTCAAAGTCAAATGTAAAAGATGTAATACGTATAAATATAGTTTGTATGGGTTAAACGCATACAGGAGGATTACACTGAGTATAATCTAGCACTATATTACAAATATGATTGCCATGATAGGGCCTTTTAGGAGATTTGGAAAAACTTCATAAAAGTTGCATAATAAATCATTATTGAACATAATACTCTCTACTCTCCGACACAATACCGTGTTAACCAAAAGCAGCTATTTCATCGCTAACAAACATTGAATATATTTCAAAATAATTACTCCATAGTCCACATTTTTTTTCGTTTGCAATTTTTAGTTGTAAAATTAATGAGAGATGGCAGGGATTTATGAACCTTGTAAATTAATTTTTCTGCCTTGTCAAAGGAATTCCTTTCATTTAGGGATAATGTTCTGATTTTTCATCACAAAATGGTCATACGTAGTATGGTTAGGCTTGAAAAAGCATTTAAAGGGAAAATAGGGAGACATTCAGCACTCACTGGCTACATATAAACACTCGTCCACAAAAAGTTTAGGCTTGTAGCTTGCAAATGTCAGTAAGGCTCTAACTCAGCGGAAATTCTTTACTTCGAAATCTCCCTGTCCCCGTTCCTCTGCACAAACACCAAAGGATGGATATTTGAAAGTGAAAGATTGTGATTCACATATTTTATCTGATCGAACCTGTTTCATTAATCTGTATGGGTATAATCAACTTCTATTTGATATTTTAGTGATTATAAATTAAAAGTAGACTACGAAAACTGAAAATGGCTAGAAACGGTTGAATATGTTGAACAAATGTCTACAATTCGCTCAATATTATGTGAAGTGGCTGGAAATGCCTTTAGTGTTTTTTGTTGTTTTTTTCACTTTCTCTACTACGTATAGTAAGTAGGGAAGTATTATATTCCACCCAAAAATTTAATACCGAGATTTCACCAGAAATACATGTTTTGAGGCCCCTGGATCCAAATAAAGCATTTTTGGAAACATCCTTGTGTGTGTCTGTGGGTGTGCCTATGAGCACCATAACTCAAAAACGAAAAGTCGGATAAATACCAAACTTGGTATTTTCAGTACTTTATAAAGATGCAACACGAAGATTTCCAAGAAAATCCCCCAACTCAAACTACCTTTCACATGGAAGATTTATCGAAATTTTTTAATTTATAAAAACTAGCCCTAACGATTTTGATCAAAATACCGTATATTAACGATATTTACATTACAAGTAAAATGCATAATTTGAATTTTCTGTGAATAGCCTTTGAAGCCCACTTCATTCGGAAGGAATTTCGTATAGTCTTGTATAACATGGTAATCGTTAAGCGATAGACGAAAACGTACTACACAAGAAATCTCTTTAAAATACACTATTTCAAATAAGCTTTTTTGTGGCACAAGCCATTTATGAGATGTCCGTTATCAATGGTTCGAATTGTTCGTTTCTTGGTCATTCTTTAAAGGCCTTTCAACATTCAGTTGCTTATCGCGATTGCATGGAAACAGTGTGGAATTTTGCGGTCAGCATACAGCGCCCAGTTCTTAAACATTTGACTATCGCTGTCCTCTTTGTATCCTAACGAAATGTGTAATGTAGCTATTTCTGCAAAGGTTTGTTTGGATAAAAATGTAGTAGACAGAAAAATAAACTTTAATAAGAATAATTTGTATACCCACTAATAAACGATAGAGAATCGAGAAAGTCATGTAAATGCATTACATCAGATTTTTTTCGCAAACTAGTAGCACCCTCTTCAAAATTATGTGATGCCCTCCATATCATTGAAATGGAATTACATAAAAATGTTGATATGGCAGAGGCAAGATATATTCATCCATATGGCGACGTTCACATATTGTGATAGCTGTCAGTAACTTGCTGTCGCTGAAGAACTTGGTAATGTACCCTTTATATCATTTTATTTGCGTTGTTTACATGACAGCATAGAATAACTGCAGAAGACATCATACGGCGATGTCATCTTCAAGATGGGCGTCCAGGCCCGTTCCGTCTCATAGGTTATCTTGCCATCTGCGTCGAAGTCGTCCAATGTACAGTTTAAAACCAGAGCTGTATTTTTTGTATAATACCAAATCGGGACATCATACAGTATAATACGTGATATGATTGCTAAAATTCTTTGGATTAGCAATATCATACTCACACACTCCCAGGAAACGAAAATTGTTATTTGTTACTAAATTAAATATAAGAGGCAATATTAATAAAACGAAAACTAAAATAAAATTACTGTTGCAATATTTTTCACGACATTGACTTGGCTTGTACTTCAATAAAAAATAATTGCACTTATTCCTGCAAAACAAAGTAAAACTAAAATATTTCATGCCAGAATTGTGACGCCTTTATTAAGAGCACTCAATGTACTTCGATTATCACCAATGAAAAGGTGTACAGTGAAGTAGTATTGTTCTTGGAGTTTATTTTTGCTCCACGTATGGGAACCAAACTTGAAGTAGAATAGTTGCTTGAAGATGCTTTGTTCTTCAACTGTTGTAGTTTATTGTTGTTGTAGTTTTACTGTTGTTAGCCACACGCTTGGGAAGCCAACTTGAAGTAGTTATTGTCTTGGAGTTTATTTATTTAATCAGCTCCATGTATGAACGTCAATTTTGAAGTGGATTGTTTATTACGTAATATGCTGCTACGTATGAGAAGCTGATTTTTGAAGATATATTTTTGTTGTTACGCTCCAAGTTTAAAAATATTATATTAACTTTGATATTAAACTGCTTCTATAGATAGTATTTATGTTTATGTTTACCTCGGCTGCATCAGTATTGTTTCAGAGTTCCGTATCTCTTAGACAGGGCGTAGTGCGACAAGAATGTAGGCTTACACAGATTTTAAGTTTTAAATCACTTCCTTTTATTAATTCTCGACACAAATTAAATAGCACTACAATGATATTAATAGCTGTGAGATACTCTTATTTAATACTTGCACTTTGTTAATGCGTGTACTTAATACGTAATATTTCTTTAGAGAACACATCTTTCATCCGGTCACTACCAAGGTCTGCCAGCAACTGAACATATTTCAACCTTCCAAACCCGTAAGCTTCTGTATTTCAAGTCTCTGATTGGCTAATCTTAGTCCAATAGAATACCTGCATTTAATTAAAGCTTTTTCTGGCTGTTGATTGGCTATTTTAAAAACTGTCACAAGATTTACGTTATTGCTGCCCTAATCATGACTAGTAGTATTCAAACTCTCAAACTCATTATTGCCTCAAGGTTACCTCATTGTTACCAACTTTAAACTTATTATTCTCACAGCTCTTACAGTATTAAATTACTTAATGCATTCATATAACAGTTTTGAACATGTTTACAATAATATAAGCATTTGAAAATGACTGTTACATACATTTTTATAAATTATTACATACAGATTGCTTCAAAGCGGGCTGTTATTGAATTTATATATTATATAATTCAAGTATTAAAAATACTGCCTCAACAGGCAATTTTGATTCAACAATTACCATAATTAATCGACCTCTTAATCAGGTTGCAATTGCAGTTTTTGATTCTCAACTGGTTTTGGTGCATCTGCATGGTCTTCTTTGTATTGAAGATTCCATTGTAACGAAATCAGCTTTTCGGTTGTTGCCGGAGAGTCTGCTCTTGAGTTTTTGTGTGGATTTGCCAATAGTTACATCAATTGCGCTCACTTGCGACTGATGATGGTACATTCAGAAGTTTAGGTGCCAGCAAACGTATCGCTTGTTTGCCACACAGTCCTCTTCATCAGGTAGGTATGACATGTTGAGCGGCAGCCCAGAAAGTGTCTAGAGAAGAATTTCTATCACTTCCTTCAAATTTAGCTAACTCGGCCATTATTATTCCACGGTCATGCCCAGCACGTTGCTTATAGATAAAGACAAGTCGCCTGCTCGTTGTGCAGCAGGGTGGTAGTTGCGGTAATGAAGGTTGCATGTATTATAACATTATACTAGGATTAATGCACTGTTATACAGTGTTTTGCTTTCACACGGCGACTCCTCGCGCGGGCCTCTACAGCTCGGAGTTCTTTAGTTCCTAGTATGTGTGGAGTTTGTTGCATACATCTTAATTATCACGTGATGAAGAGAGTCGATAAATTGGATCTGGTAATTGGACTTCGCGAAACGATAGACTAATTTACCCACGCTTAATATTCTTCTCTGGCGAAGCATACTTCAATTTAATGGTTATGTTTCGACGTAAAATAACAGATATTGGAGCACAGAGAAACCCGATTTTACACACGAGATTCCTTACATGACGCGAAAATTGTGTGTGATGTACAGTAAACCCATACAGAGAAATCGGACCTATGTTTCCTGACCAAACAATGAATAGAGAGGTAGAGGAATGATTTACACTATTTTGCAACAGCTGACCTACAATAAATGTCAGTCTGGTTTTTCCAATAAGCCTCTGCTACCATGCATACAGCTAAGGATTCATTAAATTTAATTCTAAAATTTTTTGAAAACAGGGTAATTAGTAAAGGATTATGGCTCTCAAGATCCTCTGATTATACTGTATATTATTTTCATCTACGGGGGAACTTAAAGTGTTTGTAACAAACTCGCATACATTGGAAGAGCTAAAAGAAAACATTGGGCGAGAAATACATTTAATTTCAGTTACTGAACTCTTGAGCGTGAATGAAAATTTCCTGAAAAGATGCCAGAAATGTGTGGATAGAGAGAGAGAGGGTAAGGGCAAATGTAAAGGCACGGACAAAAGGAGGGGCCGCCGCAAACTGGGGCAGAGCACCGCAAGGCCCTATTTACTACTACCGTAACCCCTCAGAGGGAGGAATGAGGGGAGAGATCCGAAGGGGTACCAGATCCGGATCACGACGGATAGAGAGGGGCAACATTTCCAAACTCTCATATGATATGTGCTTATTACCATTATAATTGTAACTATAACTATGAGAATGCGAGCGGTTGCGGGGATATTATAACTGCTTCGTGGGATCCGTGCTACGGCAGCCGACGCGGGAGTTGCTGTGCGGCGGCCGCAATGTGAAAGAAAGGTACTGTACAATGCACTTTGGTATTATACGGTGTTATAACTCTGCGGTTTTTACAACTCTAATTATATTGCTTGGTGTGTTAGTTTTGTCGTGTTCATCCTCAAAATGTGTTCGTACCATTCTATCTTTTTTTAGAATTAAAAAGATTTAGTTTTTGTCTTATGGTTTCTTTTCTAATGTGGTATTTACGGTTACATCCAGCAACTGTTCATAGTATTTTTTTTGCCGTTTCTACTTTCTTATGTCTGATCTATTCATTGCATCATTAAGTAAATGTTATAGATAAGTAAATTACCACACGCTTACTACTATCGTAAATATGCGCAACAGGTTTAAAACGAAGCGTCCCAAAGATCGAAACACACAGAGGTCTAATGCAGGGGCCATCAACTGATCGCTCCGTGTTGCACAGCTTAGTTGCTCTAGAACTCAGACATTACCGTGAAGCAGCATATAAGCATCGTTCCGCTAGGGTACGATGCTAGCCTCTATATCGTGAGGTCTCGGGTTGAAACCCTTCTGAGAGCGATAGATTCTTTTCGGGTGTAAAAAACCTTAGCAAGCCTCCCTTTGGAAGGGCCGGTGGTTCCCTGCCGTAGATATACGGCACGTAAAGAATCTCAAGCCTGATAAGGAGGCCTCTGAGCAAAGTTTCCGTACTTTCACACCCAATATAGAATGGAACGCTAAGGACCACAGCGTTAAAGAGCGTCCATAATTAAAACTCAGATTAATTTAGCATGTGAACAGATGGTAAAGGCGCAAGCAAGAACAGTAGTGTTTTGCTGGAAATGCAACTATATAGCCAACATAATTCCTATAAGATGATTTTTATTTCAACGGAGAGAATGCAAGAAATAATTTTCGGTGTGATGATGGAAGCATAATATTTGCAGCACTGCCCTATTTTTCTTAAGGTGAGACTAACTTGCAAACATTGCCAAAAAATGGCATACTTAGCTTTCTACTAATTGGAATTTCCGCATAAGATTGAGATATATATATATATATATATTTATATATATATAATCATAGTGGCACACTATTCATGTATTTTTTGAAAAGTAGTACTGCTTTTGCCATATTGTACTGCAAATTGTGCACCACTTCACAGGGGGGGGAAATCGCTCACTTTGCAGTGGAGGGGTAAACCTTAGCCTATCTTTTCGGGTAAGTTTTGTTCCATAGTTGGTAATACTTTTAGAGGGGACGCAGCATAACTCAGGTTACTAAAAGATAAAGATGGCTGATGCCGCAAGTCAGGGCGGTCAACGTTCTAACTTGAGTCACTAGATATAAAACCAGATAAATTATCAGACATCCTATTTACAACAGATGCACTATTTCGGTCTTCTGCTGGCATTATGAGTGATTGTCGTTATCATACTGCGACTTTGACCAGTTTTCCAGTTGTCGCTTTTCTTAGTTCTCACTGTTACTGTTCTAAGCTCTTATCTGGTCCACTTCACTGCACTATTGTCACTTTCCTAAGGTGAACTAGTTTTATTCTCCGTCACTTCACTTCCTTCGTGATGCAGCCTCTTCACGCCAGAAAGTTCACTTCACTCGGGAGTTGAACAGAAGATCTTCACAACCCGTCGCTATACGGTAGCACTCACTGTACGTCACAACAGTCATCACCAACTCGCTCGGAGAACCGTTCTTGATGTCGCACCTGAAACGCAGTAGCTAACTCGGTCGCACACTGGCTTACTCAACTCAACTCTGTCGCAATCGACTCGCAACTCCTCACGCAACGACTGGACTGCGCGAGAACGCTCGCTTATATAGGTAGTGAAATCTTCCACAGAAGATTCTCGAATGTTCTAGATCTATTTTGGAGGAGGGGAAGATAAAGCTTCCAGAAACTTCGTTTATCTGCCAATACCGCGGCCGTAGTTTACGCTGGCAAGTGGCCGTTATTGCTGTTTACTCGGGCTGCTCGGCGTCGACCTCCCGATAACCTTGTGCCATGGCGTTCTGTCACAATATACGCTCTGTAATATTCTTTTCTTCGTTGCAATCACATTCATCACCTTCTTTCTCGGCCATAATCGCTGATAATCTATAATCTGGATGCGCCATAAGTGTTAAATTAAGAACTGAACTGTGCTATGGACTTAATTTATATAACATGCATATATTATTAAACTTTGCAAATTAACGTACTGTAATAGTATGAAAAACAACTTGTTCCTTTTAATGATTTCGGCGTACTTACGAAACCATACGACTAAATTTCTTGGTTTTTTTCTGCGCTAGGGGAAACGTAGAAAAAACGCTTTTGCTTCCCGTAAACTAAATCCTTACACAGACAACGCTTACACCAAAAATTACAAAAGTAATTCAAATTTCTAGTTAACTGCCGAGGTAAGACCCGATAAGTAATAATAACCTAATCACGTAATAAGCTAAGCTGATAATAATTACAAAATTAAACACTCGTATAATTAGCCTATTTAATATAACCATAACTAATCTAATATCAATAATAATATAGTATTATAATCAGTACACATGTTGTGATAAATAGTTGGCGTGCAAAGCTTGAATACCCGCGAATATAAAAACAAGGAGCCAAAAAAACCGATACAATATAACTAACCTTTCCAATACATGTAAAGGTGCGTATTTGCAGAGGAGTTGCCGGTTACGAATAGAACTTAAATAACTCGAATATCACCAAATTCTAGTGACTTATCCCATAACGGTGGAAAAATGTCGAAGTTGCACTTTAGTAACCCGTCGTATATTCTAACCTCTATAAGTATGGCAGCTTCTGTGTGCTTAAGCCATATGCTTTCTTTGTTTGCGAATAAATGTGGGTTTTTTTCCTCCATTTTTGCTTTGAATAACCTTGTTTTTCTTTTGTGCGTGGATGATATTTTGTAATATAAACTACCCGTTTTCTCAGTAGCTATTGAACATAGCTAAAGCAATTCAAGATATACATTTAATTTGTCATGTAAATGTTTTAAACATATGGTATTGTGACGCAGGGGCTATGTCCCAAAGTTATCTGGAGGTCGGTGCCGAGCGCTCCTAGTAAACAACGATAACGGCCGCTTGCCAGCGTAAATACCAGCCGCACGATCTGGAGATAACAACTTTATGGAAGCATTATCTCCCCCTCCTCAAGAAAGTGGCGAAATAGTTCTAGAACGTTCGAGAACCTTCTTTGGAAGATTCCACTGCCTATATAAGCGAGCACTCTCACTCCCCTACCTAAATTTCACCCGACATCCTGTACATCCTATATCCTGTCTATACGAGTTAATCCCTATTCAGGGCAGGTACATGTATAGCATTCATTCGGGCTCACTCAGCCTGCCAACCTGACGTCGTCGTCGGCAGTAAGTCGCGAATTGAGTGCAAGTTGAGGCGAGTCCATTGTGAATTGAGTCGCGCAAGTCAGTTGCCAGTCAGTGTTAGTCGAGTGCGAATTGAGTCGACTACAGTGAGTCGCGTCGGTCAGTCAGAGAGGGAGTGAGTTGGCGAGGTTGCCGTGACGTGCAGCGAGTGTTACTACGGAGCGACAGTTGTGGAGGTCTTGTGTTCGACTCCCGAGTAAAGTGAACTGCCCCGCGTGAAGAGGCTGCGTCACAAAGGAAGTGAAGTGATAGAGAATTGAACTATTTCACAGTAGTGAAGTGAACCAGATAAGAACTTAGAACAGCAACAGTGAGAACTGAGTGAAGGTTCAAAACTGGACTGACACAGTATTTTGATTAAAATTCTTGAAAATCTTCGTCTCGCATCCTTGAAAGACGCTGAATTTAATTACCAAATTGATATTCAACAGACTTTTTAGCTATAGTATTCACATATACACACACTTTTTAAAACAACACTTTTTTGTATTCAGGGAACTTCAAAGCCCGTATTTCTGTGAAATCTGGATATCGGAATTTTTGGGTGGAATGCAATATTTTCTCCAGTAGAGAAAATATTTTAATCAGCATTAATTTTTTCAGCTAACTAAACTGGCGTTATCCTTTCACACTACACTCGCGCATATCCTGAGACAAAGACCACATAGCTATACCACTGAAGCAGCTAGCGGAATAGATAACGCAGAGTGAGCTAGGGATGACGACATCGTAGAACTCAACAACAAAGCAGTTAACATTAAACATCAAAATTTATACAATATCGAGATAACAGCATCAAAAAAATTGAAGCAACACGGAATCGGCTTCAAGCAGAGCTTACCCCGTTCAGAGATATCCGAAGAGACAAGTAAACTTCAAAATTTGCAAACTATTTTCATGGAGTTCTCGCTCTCGATTGAGGAGGACAGCTGACACTTGGTTTATGTCCATCTAATAAGAGATCAGTTGCACCAACGAAGCTTCAGTCAATGTTTCGATAGGAGTTGGTCACCAGGAAGTGAAGGAGGATTTCGTCACTTATGAGCACAATCAGCTACTGTTCTTCTGGAAACCTCCAGGAGGAAGGGATTAAGGGAAGGAAAAGAGAGCGACCGGACCCGGGGGGACAGGTTTGGACACAGGTGGAGTCCTAATGTCTCCAGATGTTACATCCTGACGCCGGTGAGAACCCCCTAGAGAGCTCTCTCTAGGGTCCGTCTCACATCGAACGCCAGACGAATGGCAGACAGTTCCGACAAAGCTAACTCCACCACCATACGCCTCGTCCGCCGTCCACTCGCCTGATCCTGCGATCCTGAAACATGGTAAGGAACTTAAATGACAGGAAACGGGAGATAGGAAAATTCGTGTCACTATACAATCCAACCTAATACTAGCTTGCCAGCCAGGGAAAACAGAAAGATCCCACGATAAGAGTGGCCGACCCAAAGGGAACCGAAACCGGGACCTTCAAAATGCGATTCCAATACACTACCGCTGAGCCATCTCGCTCGGTTTTGATAGGAGTGCTCTCTCTTCCCTTGTAAACCCCTAATGGATATTAATCACTTCTTTAGTACTACTTAATTCAAGCATTAAATCCTTGCATTAAAAAGGAAATGTTTCACCTTAAATGTTCATTCCTAACGAAAATGTTGCCAACTAGGAACAACAGCAAAATTGGGGATAATAATTTTCTAAAAGTCTAATTATTGTGAATAGGTATCTCTTAACTGCAGCATAGAAAAACACTAAAATTCACAAACTTTCTGACAGGAACTGAATACGGCAGGTAAAAAGTTAACTTTGAAACCATAATTATTCTCAGAAAGATATAAATAATTAAATAAAGAAATGATAGTAAGGCAGATAAATAATTGCAATAAATAATTTCCGTATATAAATGTATAATGTAAAAAGCTTCAGTTGAAAAATTTGTCCAAAGAAAAAGGTCATTGGCGAGTCATATCAGGCAAAGTCATTAGTAATAGCCCAAGTGCGAAAGCATTAGGCACAAAGATTCCTGGAATGCAGTTAGGTTTTAATTTCAGTACGTTTGCCAAGACACGTAGACAGAAATTATGTAAAAGAGAAAGGTAAGTGAAGTTCTCAGATTCGGAGTGGTATCACATAGCAACCAGATAAGAGAAGCATATATACCTTCAGTCACCAGGATAGCTGAATATTGGGGGCAAACATCCCAGAAAACGTTCCTATTTTAATATTGAACAATGAGTGAAATAAGTTTTAAAAAAATAATAGATCGACCTAAGTCACTAGGATAGCTGAAGATTGAGGGCAAACATCCCCTAAGACACTCCCATTTTAAAATTGAACAGTGAGTGAAGTAAGTTTTTTTTTAAAAAAAAGAGAACGACCTTATTAGGATAGTTGAAGATTGGAAGCAAGTATCCGAAAAAGCATTCCTATTTTAAGGGTTTAACACTATTCCAACTGAATGAAGTAGTGAGCCTTGAAAAACCTACACTATAAACCCGAAATTATACACAAATATAAGGTACCCCAAAGTTATAGAACTAATAATATCACGGAGAAATCAAGAGGTTATACGGCGTTCAGTAACCTGTGAATCGTAACTCAATGTATTTTATGAAAATAGAAGTTTCATCAAGAAACCACTTGCTAGTACGTATTCATTAAAACCAAAAACAGATTAATTCTATGATGTGCACAGTCGAAATTATTATTTGCGACAACCAGATTTAGCCCGCGCCAGCACAAGCGGTCGAACTCCCAGTGTTATATCTGCATTATGGGAATACAACCATATGCAACACCTGCATGCGCAGTTACTGCTAGAAATTAAATCAATATGGAATAGATGGATCCATGACCGTTGCCAAAACAACGTTCAATACAGATACATTTAACAGAATGTCCAGCAAATGGAACAGCACGTGAAAGTTGCAACGACATAGCATGTGCTAAAAGAAAAAGAATTCTGTGTTATAGTCACATAACTTTCTCTACCCTCTACGTTTATTAGAGGGTATACAAATTATTCTTATGAAAGTTTATTTTCCTATCTACTTCATTTTATTCAGGATAAACTTGTACAGAAATTGTTGCATTACATGCTTCGTTCTAAATACAACAGTCAAATGTGACAGTCAAATGTTTTAGAACTGAACGCATTATGGCCTTAAAATTCCATGATCTTCCCATGCAACCGCGAGAAACAACTGAAAATCGACGGGACTTGAATGACAAAGAATGTAACAATGTGAACCATTAATAACGGATATGTTGGAAATGGTTCATGATCAAAAAAGTTATTTGAAATAAATCGTTTGTTTTAAAGAAATCTAAATTATTGTGTAGCACGTCTTCGTCCGTAATGTTTACCAATTATACAAGATTATACATAATCCCTTCCGAATGAGGACTTCACAGGCCATTCCCAGAAAATTCAAAATACACATTCTATATGTCATGTATATATCTTTAATGTATTGTATTTTAATCAAAATACTACACCCACGTTTTAGAAAATAAAAAAATCGAAAAATCTTCGTATCTTTGGAAGGTACTGAACCCAAGTATTGAACCCAAGTTTGGTATTTATCCAACCTTTCGTCTTTGAGTTATATGTTCACGCACGCACGCATGGACGGACCTTTTTTCTAAAAAGGCTTTTCTTGGTTTCAGGGGCGGCCTCATAACCTGTATTTCCGGTGAAATATTGGTATCGAATTTTTGGAACAATACCTTCTCTACCTCTATGTACAAAGAGCGCCAAAGAAAATCTCACTGCACCTCGTGTCTATTCACATTATTTATCGTTGTACGTGACATTTCGAAGTCATGGCCATTTCATTCGTTGCTTTAGGCCACGGTGCAAGGATGCGCCAGTCCATCTGCTAAATAGTTGCACCATTACCACAACAAAGGTTACAAAATGACGTAGAAAAGAAATATATGTTTATGCTCCTGATCGTATTGGCTAAAAGAGAAAGAGGTAGACTGAGTGCATTAAATTTGTCATACAGACCTCTTATCGTGATAGGTAGCCCATACCTTATTGACTAGTGCAGGACACGCCTTTGAAAGGGTTAAAAGCTAAGGGGAAAACTTGATGAGCGCCTAGGTTAGTGAAATGTAGAATGTGCAGTGTGAGAAGGTTTTCAAATTAAAGCTTGAATGGTATTCATTAAATACATAGCAATACTTTATAATAAGAAATAAACAGAACTGTATTTTCACAGTTTTATCAATGCTTGTTGCTGCATAGAAGCAAACATAACTAAATAATAAATAAATAAAGCAGCATGCTTTCCCTTTAATTCAAACTAAAATTGGTTAATATGCTTTTATGCTCGACCATGCCGAAATGTAGTATTTATACGACTGGTAGCAGTACTTTAATGGGCCTCATTAAAGTACACCTGTTCATTAAAGTATTGGTATTCCACCAATCAGAATTGGCCACGTAACATTGTGAAAGCGCAAGTATTGATTATTCTGCGTATTTCGACTCACAACGCTAGCAACTTTGTTTCACACAGGTGCTACAAGGTCATTGTATTGCAACCATAAAGGAATAACGATTGTAACACATCACTCAAACCAGAAACGAATACTTATGAAACCTTTAATTTAGATACATGGTCGAGCATAAACAGTCGTATGAAACTTGACTATAATGGTGATTAAAACTCTCGTTGCATAATACACTATTACTAGCTTATTGCTGATCATAGGAATACAACAGGGTTATAGACAAAAGCATAACCCAATTTTATTGCAATAATATGTATGTCATATTCGGTAAACCATATACATATACACATTTATCTCTAGTTTCTAAATATGATCAGCCAGTTATAACCAAAGAGTAATTTGCATTTAGTAAACAAATATCATCATCTGCAGATGTTTTACGGGAAGTACCAACTTTCTGACGAGTATGTAGACCGTCTTCCCCACTTTTCTGAAATATTTACTATAAAAACGGTTTTATGCACCGCCGTTGCAATTGCTGTAACAGTGCGACCAGCCTCCCACATATCCACGATATGTCCACGAGTAATTTCGCTAGTATGCGGCATGACTGGTTCTGAGATAATAAACATGTTTTGGTTTCAATAACACCAGAAAAAGCAAAGGCATCAACCTCCCCTCTTTTCCCCTTATTGCTGTGTTATCAAGCCACAAGCCTCCGCTATAGGTAAGGTGAAGGACACGCCTCAAAAGACCCCAGAATATGATACAAAATCCGCCGAAGAGTTTCTTTGGTGCAGTTTGTACGTGGAACAAACAGTAAAAAAATCTGATTTATCGCACTTGCATGACCTTCTCTACTCACTCCTGCACAAAATATTCTTACAAAGGCTTATTCTTCTATCTACTTCTTATTAATCGAGATAAACACATTTTGTTGTACTGCCTGTCTGACGAAAGAGTCCGGTTTTCAGGCGAGGTCGCTAATGTACCATGGCTACGTTTAGACAGTAGTGATAACGCCCGAAAGAGAGTACAGTACTGGGAGCAAAAAAAACGTGCCGATATAATGTACTGCGTGTTAAGTTGTTAACGAATTCCTCCCTATTCATAGCTTCATAGCAACCCAAGTCGATTGGCGTCTTTCGCATAGTCTTTTTCTTCTCGATAGCGGATGTGTACAGGAGGCTAGGATCCAAGGCAGTTTTAAATTTGTTGAGAAAACAATCAATTCAGTTTTATTAATTGTTGTTCTGTAGGTTGAGAGGTAGAATCAGAATGACCAAGTATGTAAGTCGACATTGAACTATGTTATGTCAAGAGAAGTTAAGGATGCCCTACGTTTTACCTAAAAAATTGGAATCATATGGAGAATTTCATTTCCTAATAAAACATTGACATCCTAGCTCAGACGCCGGAGCAGCGTTACGAGAAGCCGAAGCTTGGTGGTTCGAATTCCGACTATGGCATTGTAATGTTTATTCTGATTTTACCTTTCCATAGTTAATTTGGAATTAATATTATCTTAAATAAATGTTATTATCAGAGTTTTGCAAGAAAGGGAATGTAAAGGTTGCCAACCCTTTTTAAGAGTTGCGAAAATGCTATGTTTTGCGAGCTTTCTGTAATGCTTTTTCGTACGTGGTTTATTTCGTATAATTCAGTTCCTTATCATGCTTGTTTGTGATACTTTATAATTCAAAATTAAGTCTGTTGCTCTTGTTGCTTTATAAACAATTATCATGAATATAAGTTATTAATAATAATAATAATAATAATAATAATAACCCCATAATGCCCTAACTATTAAATGATTGTTATTCAAAGTAAAAAACCTTTTTTATCTCCTCTGAAAACTTCAATTATTAAACTATTTTCCTCGCGTGTCGTTAAATTTTGCTTTGTATCACGCTATGATATGTTTTTGAAGCTTCTGGTGCCATGCGGATTATATTATGCATTTATAATTAAATACGCCACCTGGTTTGCGTGTTCCTCGTGGTATTTCCTCCACCAGTTTGACGCTGTTCTTGGAGCACTCCATAGCTCAGTAGTCTTCGCTGTGCTGTAACCTTGCTCATTAGGGGTAATAATTTTGTTTCTTGTCCATATCCTTTGTTCGTTTCAAATGACATATAATGAAGAGAAAATTGTTTAGAACCAATTTAATTCAACCTCTTCACTTAATTAATTACTTGTAATTAAAGTCCTTATAATTTGCTTGCACCTAATTTTAAGATGCAATTTTATGACTCATTTTATGACTGGTAAGCTCTACAAGATAAAAATGAATAAATAAATATTGTTACATGTTGGGGTGAAGGCCAAAGGGTTACCAGAAAAAGAAATTAATTTAGATCACTCCAACACGCACATGGGGTGGCGCAACTCGCTGGCACCGAAGAGTCCGGCACCTTGTTGTGGAGATTAGGAGGAAGGCGTGGGTTTTATACTACGCTGAAAACACGTTACCTTTACATACCCGGGATTTATTCGCAACACGTCTGGCGACTCTACATATAAAACAAAGGTAAAGGGGTTGAGGGAGATACCACTAAACCGTAGACCGGACACAGACACGTCTGACTCCAACGAACACTTCCACTAGAGTGACGCTTCCTTACCCATCAACCGTGTCTAGCCGAACCCAGACAGAGTTGACGTCATACCGGACAACTTCAGAAAGATCCTTCCCTTTTGGTTTGGTCCGCACAGAAGAGAAAAACCGTTAAGCCGAAATATGACTAAAGAAACACAACAATGCTACGTCTGGTAGCAACAATACAGCACAACAGTGCGTCTGGTAATGACAATAAAATTAATAATACGCCACAATATCTATATATCTATCACACCTCGCCCCGACTTCCTTCCCTCCTGAGCCGGAAATCGACCACTGTTCATTTGTTAGGGTTTCAGTGCCAGACTTTCAACATCAAACTAGTAAGAGACGGACAGATTTGAAGCATACACTAGATAAAGCGATATGCATATGTTTAAAAATCGTCTCACTATGTGGTGGCTTTGAAACTTCATGCTGTTTGCATTGCAAAGAGAAAAAAAGCAATAGCGACTTTCCACTTGAGAAAAATAAAGTATTTGAAAATTCAAACCAACAACAACGAGTATCTCGAAATGGTTCACGTCACAAAAATGTTATTTGATATTAACTGTGTGCTTTAACCAGGTCTGCAGTTTTTGTGTAGTATGATTTTGTCTATCTCCTACGGTTTACTAATTATACAAAGGTCATTCAGAATGAAGAAGACTTCACAGGTTATACGCAGAAAATTTGGGATATACATTTTTTTCGGGCAGGCATCTTTCTTGAACATAGTGATATTTTAATCAAAATCGTTAGAACCATTTTTGAGAAAATCAAAAATAACTTAACATTTCCCATTTAAAGTGTAATTTGGGGTAAGGAATGTTCATGAAAGAGCTCGTGTCGAACCCTTGGCACACGCTGAAATTAAATACCAACTTTGATACTTCACCTACGTTATGTTTTGGGGTTATACCTACTGTTCCAGACGCGCGCGCGTGGACCATTGCAATGCAGCTTTTTGACTCAACGGACCTCAAAACGTGTATTTCGGTGAAATCTCAATATCAAATTCTTGGGTACATCCAGTTCCTTTTACTATAGGTAAAAAAAATAATAAGGCAGCTAGAAAGGGAGCGACATCAAATGGCCCGCAAATCCCGTTTTAGACACCTCTGATCTAACCCATTCCAAAACACACCGGCTGTATCCTTTTCGTCACATTTCGTTACTCGCTTTTTTATTAAGCTGTTGGATGGCGTTTACCAGGATATAGCCTTCCTCGTTGTTCCTCTTATTCTCAGACCTCGACTGACTCTGCGACGTCAGTGGATTCGTGATTTCAGTTGATGAGCATGGGCCTCAGATAAGGAAATTGTATCATATCTTGGGTGTGAAGCGAGGCAAAATAGTTATTTGTCCTTTTAGGTTTTGTCGTAATTGTCAACGTACAGGATATACGATGCTATTGTTATCAACAATAAACTTAAACCATATGTAGAAAAGTTAATAGGAGAATACCAAACAGGATTTAGGCTAGATAGATCAACAATGGATCAGATATTTGTGTTTCAACAGATCCTACAGAAAAATCTGATGTGTTACACTCACATGACTTTCTCTGCTCTTGCTAACTATTTTTACAAACACTTATTCTCCGTCTCTTCATGTTAATCGAGATATACATTTGTAGAAACTATCATATTACTAATTTTCTTGTAGGTGCAAGGGGAATATGGTAGGCTTTAAGCGATAGTCAAATCTTTTAACAGCTGGTTGCTATGTGGCGCATTCCATTCTGTTTGTATGTTCAGGCGAGAAAAAAAACCAATAACGAATTCCCATTTAAGAAAACGTATAAGTATTGGAAAATTCAAACAAATAACAAGGAATATTTCGGAAATCCTTCACTGTACAAAAAAAGTATACGTCATAAACTTGGTTTCAACGAGATCTACATTTGTTGTGTAGTAAAACTTTTGTCTGTCTCTTACGGTTTACCAGTTATAGGAAAGCTATGCCGAATGAAGAGAGCTTTTGGGGACATTCCCATAAAATTCAAGATATAAGTTTAATTTATCATGACAATATCTTAAATATATGGTATTTTAATCAAAATCTCTAGAGCCATTTTTGAGAAAATCAAATTTTTCGAAAAATGTTCGATGTAAAAGGTAGTTTGGGATGGGGGGATTTTCTTTAAAATCTTCGTGTCACATCTTTGAGAGAAACTGAATCTAAATACCAAGTTTGGTTTTATCCGACTTTTCGTTTTTGAGTTATGCTGCTCACAGACACACACGCACACGCACGAACCTTTTTACTTTCTCTACTACGTATAGTAAGTAGGGGAAGTATTGTATTCCACCCAAAAATTCGATACCGAGATTTCACCGGAACTACATGTTTTGAGGCCCCCTGAATCCAAAAAAAAACATTTTTGGAAACACGTCTGTGTGTGTTTCTGTCTGTGAACAGCATAACTCAGAAACGAACAATCGGATAAACACCAAACTTGGTATTTAGGTTCAGTATCTTCCAGAGATGCGACACGAAGGTTTTCAAGAAAATCCTTCCACCCCAGATTACCCTTTACATGGAACATTTCTCGAAAATTTTAATTTTCTCAAAAATGGCTCTAACGGTTTTGATTAAAATATCATATGTTTAAGATACTTTCATGACAAATGAAATGTATATCTCGAATTTTCTGGGAATGCCTCCAAAAGTATTCTTCATTGTGAACGACTTTTGCATAATTGGTAAACCATAAGAGATTGACAAAATGTTACTATACAAAAAATGTAGATCGCGTTAAAATACACAATTTATGCCATACACATTTTTGTTCCTGAGTGAACCATTTTCGAGATATTGCTTGTTATTCCCTTAAATTTTCCAATACTTATACTTTCTCTGAAATGGAAATTCGTTATTCATTTTTTATGTACTGGACATGCAAAGAGAATGGAATGCGCCACATAGCAACCAGCTCTTAAAAGATTTGACTATCGCTTAAAGCCTACCATATTCCCCTTGCATCTACAAGAAAATTAGCAGTAAGATTAACATCTCGATTAACATTAAGCATATGGGGAATAAACGTTTGTAAAAATAGTTTGTACAAGAGTAGAGACAGTCATGTAAGTGTAACACATCAGATTTTTTTATTTAGGGGGCCCCAAAACATATATTTCTAATGAAATCTGGGTATTGAATTTTTGGGTGGATTACTTCTTATACAAGTAGAGAAAATAAAAAATAGGACTATAGCACAGAGATGCATCAAATATTTGTAGACTTCCAGAAAGCGTATGACAGCACAAGAAGGGTGAAACTGTATCATATTTTTTAAATAATTTCAAATCCCCAAAAGATAGTAAGATTAATGAAGATCACCATGGACGACTCCACAGCGCGGATTACAATTGGAAATAGCATAACTGTCAGCTTTAGCATTGGAAATGGAGTTAAACAAAGGGATGGGATGGCACCAACCTTGTTTAACCTTACGCTGGAGCACGTAATAAAGAAATTACCAGTACATACAAAGTTCACAATATGTTATAAATCCTTTCAAATTCTGGCATACGCACGTGACATAAATACAGTTGAAAGATCAAAGAACGCTGCTATGGAAATATAAGCAGTATTGGAAAAGGAACCAAAGGAAGTAGGACTTATAATAAAAAAGAAAAAACAAAGGTTATTATACAAAACATAAATACTGAGAGAAGGACAGGAAATACCAGAATTAATTAACGCCATTTGGAAACAGTTAATAACTTTATATATTTGGGAAGGAATGTTAACATTGATAATGATGAAGGTAAAGAAATTAATGCCAATATAGCAAGACTAAACAAGGTTGATTACACCTTTCAAAACATATTTAGAAATAAAATTATATTACCTAGGACTAAAATAAGATATTATAAAACACTCATTAGACCATTTCTAACATATGGCAATGAGACATGGAGAATGACTCATCCCAGGAGGAAGAATTAATTGTTAATATTTGAAAGGAAAATGCTCAGAAGAATTTATGGACCGATTCATGAAAATGGAATATGGCGAAACCGATACAATAAAGAAGTATATGACGCATACAAAGATACCAATGTAGTAGAAAAGGTTAGGATTAGACAGCTAAGGTAGGACTTGTTCAAAGAATGCGGGATAAATTAACGCAAAGACACATTTTAGATGGAACTTTTTTTTTAAACAAGAGCAAAAGACAGACCAAAAAACCAATGGGTCAGGAAGGTCGGCCCCGGCATTTGATACCGAAATTTCGACAAAAATACACGCTTTCAGGGTCTCTATAAAGAGATGCATGTCAGTTAAAAAATTTAAATTCTAGTTGGGATAGTTGGGACAGTTGCTAGTTTATATTTTAATTCTACCATGGTTCGGTATAATTTCTCATGTTATTTCCCAGAAAGAGGAAAAAAAGAAGCTTTTGGGAATTATGGTATATTTTGAGATTTGTCAGATATTGGTCTAAAAAATTAGAAAAAGGCCCCGTGTGTGTGTGAGTATGTGTATGTATGATTAGATTAGACACACGCAACATATATACACACACCTTATTCTTTTTTCTTTCTTTTTGTTTTCATTCAGACGAAATCTCGATATAGAATTCCGGGGTGAAATGCAATAATTCCTCTACATACAAGCAGATACAGATAAAGTAACTGTCGAACCAGGACTATATGTCGACTGCATGCAAATCAAGAATTGAAATTTTCACGCTGTGATGAAAGGATTGTAACTTTTCTGATTATTTCGCCTACTACCAAAAACAAGGTGTTGCAGACACACCGGTATAGTGCTGCTACCAAAGCTCATCTCACTAAGGAGTCCTCAGGAACCTAAACAAACTTCATTTTGTTCATATAGTGGCGTTGTACTGTACTGCATGAGAAAAACGCACTGATACCAGGCTGACGCATAAACTACAGCTCATGTTTACTGCGCATCTGAGCCTAAGGGACTTGCCAGAACTCAAAGTATAAGAGCGCAATCATTTTCCATGTCAAAGGAGCTACAGTTTATGGAAATTGGCTGCCGAGGGGTATGCAACTGTAGAAAGATTGGTTGCTCTAGGGAAAGAGGGAGTTAAAGAACATTGAGTCCAGTCCATAGAGGCTGTGATACGCCGATAGTAGCGACAACAGCGGCAGTTATCACTGCAACGATGTTATCAATAAAGAGAATTGCCGTGTATGAATTCTCAAATATTCAGAGTACATATAAAATGTAACATACCCCAAGTGGAAGAAATATAGAGAATTAACTTCAAGGGGAAGTTGTTATAATGTCATTAAAATGCTTTAATTGTTTTGGGGTTTACATAAGAAATAAATTTCCCCGAAATTTCGCCAAAAAAAAAGCATGCTTTATGTTTGAAAAATAAATTGTCACTAATCACAGAGTGTTAATTACATTTCAGGTGTGAATTATAAAAAAGTATAATGGAAATGTTTTGGTTTTTTATATTCTCTTTAATATTCCGTTGTTAAAACATAAAAGTGCCCTAAGACTTCATACATTAAACTATTTCTTTTTCGTATAAATTCTTAATCAAAAGAAACACTTTTTAAACATTTTTGTTGCCTACACCTAAAGCACTCTCCTCTAAAAATTGAATTCATTCATTAAAATACACCTTCCAACTTATATTTACCCACTCGCCTGTGTACTTTCTCTATTACTTACTATTGTAAGCAGAGAAAGTATTAAATTCAACCAAAAATTTGATATACCAAGATTTTCCCGAAATATGCCCTTTGAGGCTCCCTGAATCCAAAAAATACATCATGATTAGAAAAGCTCACGCCGCTAGTGTGTATGTGTGAGTGAGGGAGAGACAGAGAACAACATAACTCAAAAACGTAAAGTCGTTTAAATACTAAGCTTTTATTTAAATCCTTCAAGGATGCGACTCAAAGATTTTAAAGAAAACCCCCACACGTTACTTTTTATTTTCTCAGAAATGACCAACAATTAAAATATTATATTATTAAGATGTTTGCGTGACAAATAAAACGTCCGTGCTAGCACCGGAGATCAAAGTCTGGTTTCATGTTCCACCAACGGCCGAGAAAGTTAATTTTTACCAACACCTCATTCACAAAAACTCTTAATTGGAGATGTTCAGATGAAGTAATTTATGAAGCAGTACAACTCAAAAAACATGACTTCCTCTACTCTTGTACAAAATATTTTTATAAACGCTTATTCTCCATATGCTTCATGTTAATCGAGATGTTAATCTTATTACTAATTTTCTTGCAGTTGCAAGGGGAATTGGTAGGCTTTAAGCGATAGTCAAATATTTTAAGAGCTGGTTGCTATGTGGATCATTTCATTCTCTTTGTATGTCCAGAACATAAAAAAACGAATAAGATTTTACATTTGAGAAAAACAAAGTATTGGAAAATTAGAAACAAATAACAAGGAATATCTCCGAAATGGTTCACTCGATGAAAAAATGCATAGGACATAAATTGTGTGTTTTAACGAGATCTATATTTTTGTGTACAAACATTTAATTTATCTCTTACGGTTTACCAGTTGTGCAAAAGCCATTCATAATGAAGAGGAGTTTTGGGACATTCTCAGAAAATTCAAGATATACATTTCATTTCTCATGAAAATGTCTTAAACATATGATATTTTAATAAAAATCGTTTGAGCCGTTTTTGAGAAAATCAAAATTTCCGAAAACTTTTCCATGTAAAGGGTAATCTGGAGTGGGGGATTTTCTCGAAAACATTTGAGTCGCATGTTTGGAAGATACTGAATCTAAATACCAACTTTGGTATTTATCCGACTTTTTGTTTTTGGGTTATGCTGTTCACAGACACACACGGACCTTTTTCAAAATATGCTTTTTTTGGATTCAGGGGGCCACAAAACATGTATTTCCGGTTAAATATCGGTATTGAATGTTTGGGTGAAATACAATACTTCCCCTACTTACTGTACGTAGTAGAGAAAGTAAAAATGAAGACTAATTTTATAATATGTCACTCAATAAATAATGACCGAGGTGGCTTAGTCATGGTGTATACGATTTGCTATGAATGTCTTATGTCATGCCACATATAAATTTAGTTATGAGAAACTGTTTTTTATGGAATCTATGGCGCAATTCGTACTGTGCTTGTGATGCTTTGACACTCCAATATTTACACCATATAAAGAGATTTTCCTTGTAACGTCAGCATTTTCCTATATTGTCGCTATGTAGGTTTGGATGAAAATTTTAAGCCTGCTGTAACAATTTTTGAATCTTGTTCTATTCACTTATGAGTAGAATGTGCTTCTGTCTTCCATTATGTGTTTGAAATATAAACCTGAAATCCGCTCCTTCTTTTTGAATGGCCTTGCACCTAACCTAAAGGCCTTTTTGCAGGAGAAAAATGTAATAAATAACTTATGTAAGCATTAGAATGCTCACTTTAAGTTGTATAGTCCTGTGTACATGATTTTCACTTCATTAGCATATATGTATTTTAATTATTACTTTAGTTATAATAATAATTATTGACATACAGTATTACTGATCACCACAGTATATATTAACCAATATTATACAGTGAGTGCAGGAAAACAATGTGCAGAAAATTATAAAGTAGGAACGCAATACCAAAATAAGCATTCTGCGGATAGGAAAATGGGGTTGCAGAAGATTTTTTAATATTATAATTATAGTGTACATAAACATTTTATTTCCTGCAATCACCATTTTTAGGACTTGCTGCGGGTAGGTACACGCAATTAACACTTTCTCATTGGGTACCAGTACTCAGTTAAGACAGTACATGCACTGTCGTACATAAAAGCTGTACCATTCCCCTAGATCAACATAATGTCTTTTTCCTCCGTAAGGTTTCGACCTTCAGGTAACCAACCTTTTTCTCAGCCGGTATCAGTTTTGTATGTAACTGGCCTAAAAAGCAATTTAGGGGCATAACAACTAACCAATAAACGATGTTTATAACCTATGTGGAATTAAGAATGGTTTGTATATCGCCTCTATGAAAGACTTTCGCTACGATTGGTACACAAGGGAAGGCTAAACCAATTACAATGTGTTCTGGTTTCTAAAGGAAGGTGTGAAGTATTATTGGCGCGTACAATAAAACTGAATGACAGCTCGAAATTTCATATATCAGCCTTCATCAATGACATGGCAAAGATTAAATTGTCGTCGCTACTCAACAACAATAAGAAAACCGGTATTAAGAGAATGATAGCATAGCATGAAAATATAAGGTTCAAGTTGTAATGTTACGGCAATACTTCTGGGGGAGGTAAAGTACCCTGCCCATCCGATGGCTATAATTGTGCTCGAAAAACAGGTGATAGAGCCGGTTGGGGCGGGACTAGATTTTTTCAGTACCGACATAAACAGCCCCTTTCCATTATGGGACACATTTTGTGCACGCCAGTATACATACTTGCGCATTAAATTACATTACGACTGGAAATGAAGATGTTCTATGAAATCAGATTTCAATTATTTCATGCAGCACTCCGGTTTTGGCCTACTGCATCTGTGTTCCCATGCTCCTAACCTCAAAATGCTTACTTTGGTAGGCATTTGATTTTAACCTAAAAGTGATTGTTATACAATCCCTAACTTCAAAGAAAATTATGAGAATAAATACACCTAACCTAAAAAACAAGGTAATAAGTTTTTATTAACAGAATAAAATGCAAGCCTTTCGAAAGCCCATAACCAATTACATACAACAGATTTCAAGCATTTTGTCTACACAGATAGTTCTCTCAATAATTTTTAGTTTAGCCTAATTTCTTCTATTACAGCTATCGAACTCTGACGAATCATGTAATAGCATGACAGATTACGTATTTTGTTAAAATAAATCCTGTGGCACTACAGCCCGCGAAGGTCCTGGGACTCCCAACCCGACTGTAGGCCTCACACCCACGTGCGCACGGCAGAAGAGAGAGATGATACAACCCATACGGGAGGTGGTGTGGCCTGCATCATGCATTACCCAACAGAAAAGCTAGTTCACGAGGCCAGGACCACTGCCTATCGCAGCTCCTCACTTTCTTCACGATGCTGAGTGGGCACCAATCCTATACTTGGGACTTAAACTCTCAACCTTCATGGGTGGGATCGATCCCGGGCTGATTCCGTGATCGGGAACTAGAGCATCACGCTCCAGGACACATATTTTATTAATACTAGTTAAACATGCTTTCATGCATCAGGAGGTGTACTTACGCGATAAAGTTTCCTCTCCTTGCGACCGAATGATTATCAGCTAAGCAAAGGAGTGCGACCCAAATCCCGGATCGTTCCGGAAGTCAGGGAGCAGAACGTGGTTTAAGGACGGTTCCTGCCTTGGGGGCAAGACGGTGGCTGGGGCCTGGGGTCCTAGAACCAGACTTGTCATTCCTCTTGGTCTAATTATCATGGTTATCCAGGCTGAGGTCTAAGCGATCTTAGCCTGAGCTATGCATATTTATATATGTCATGCGGGGATGTGTACACCTACTTGGTTAGTATGTCAGCTTTGAAAGTACTTACAGCGGTTAAATCCACATCTAGATTGGTGTGGCAATGCCGGAGGATGCTGGATATATTATGTACCAGCTGCCCGGTTACACTCTTTGGATTCCTGAACATGCTGATATTAGAGGACATGAGATGGCAGACATTCTTGCAAGGAGGGGATCGGGGCTCGATTTTATTGGGCCTGAACCCTTCTGCGGAGTTTCGTCTAGTAACTTCAAGTATGAGATAACCCAGCTCACGGCGAGAGCTCATCTTGAGGTCTGGAGGAAGCAAACCATTTTCAGGTAGGGCTATGATCTGATATCAGGGCCTAACCGGAAAGTTAAGTTTCTCCTGAATTTGACTAGAGTTAAGCTCAGAGGGATTGTGGATATCTTATGGACCGAAACACCCCGCGAAGACATATACACGTAATGGGTCTTTTACGAGACTCTATATGTCTGAAATGTGAGAGGGACTCTGAGACCTCACATACTATGCAAATGTGAATATTTTGCTTGGCATAGGTATACTTCCTTAGGGTCCTCCTTTTTGGAACCTGGGGAGATAATAAAGCAGACATCAAGGACGTTTTATATGATATAAGGCACAATGGGCTCCAGAGCCTGCGTACATGGCCTCCTTAAAAGGTCAGTCAGTTATCACGATCATCATATCATCAACCAAGGATGCTTGGTAGATATCCGTGGTGCTGTTAAACGTTATTAATCATATATACGTATGTAATAGTTTACTATACTACTCCAAATAAGGTGTAAGAAAATACAAATTAGGCGTCTGTTACTTTAAAAACGTATGTGGCATTCGTATGACTTCCTCTACTCACTCTTCTAGAAACTATTCCTACACTTTACCTTTCCGTCTACTTCTTGTTAATTGAATAAACTTTTATTACACTTTTAAACATTCATTGCAGGTAGCAGGATATAGTGGGCTAAACCGATAGTCGGATTTTTAAAAAGAAGATCGCTATGCAATGGCTTTGAAATTCCATTCTCTTTGCCTGACCACGAGAAAAGAAAACGAACGAATAGCAACTTACCGCTTGAGAAAAGCATAATTATTTGCAAATTCAAACCATTAACAAAGAATATCTCAGAAATAGTGAACGCTACAAAAAGGGTGACATAATGTGCTTGCTTTAACGAGATCTGCATTTTTTGGGTGCTAAGATTTTGTCTATGTCTTACGGTTTACCAGCTATACAAAAGATTCAGAATGAAACCACTTCGCAGGCTATTCGCAGAAAATTCAAGATATACATTTTATTTTTCTTGCAGATATCTTAAACATATGGAATTTTAATAAAAATTGTTAGAGACATTATAAAAAACAGACAATAACTGGCATTTTTTCATGTAAAGTGTAGTTGGTGAGATTATATATACACAAGGGCGGATTGATAAGTCCATGATTTTGACAATAGATAGCGTTCTAATCCCAGGTTTCTTGCTTGCATCCAAGTCTTACATCTATTCTGGGTATAATCGCATAAATGAGTCATTTGTTTCTTAGAGCATTGTTGAGAGCGTCTAAAATAAGCAGATGTGTGTTGCTTCGTACAAAAGTGAATTTTGTGTTCTAGTAATGCACTACCTTTGCATGGTAAGACGACGTAGGAAACGAAAGAAACGCTGAGCAAATACTATACGGACTTTGCTCCATCACATGGCATTGTTCACAAGTGGTTCACAGAATTTCGATGTGGCAGTTCGAGCACAAGAGATGCCGTGCGCACAAGACGGCCGGTTGAGGTCACAACAGAATAAATGGTGAACAAAGTTCACGATATTGTGTTGGAAGACCGCCGAGTGAAAGTCCGTGAGATAGCCTAGACCCTAAACATCTCAAGTGAATGGGTGTATAACATTCTGCACGAATTTTTCAGTATGAAAAAACTGTCAGCAAGATCGATGCCACGACTGCTCGCAGTTGAGAATAAGCGGAATCGTGTGACCATTTCACAAAAAGTTCGAACATGTTCCAGCGCAACCAAATAAGTTTTTGCGGCGTTATATCACGGCTGATGAAACTTGGATCCATTACAATCAATCTGAAAACAAACAAAAATCAAAGCAGCTGATTTCCTTCGGCGAACCTGCTCCAAAGAAAGCGAAAACCATTCGATGGGCAGGAAAAATCTTGGCAGCTGACTTTTGGGATTCACAAGGGGTGATAGACATCCACTACCTGGAAAAGGGTAAAAAGATCAGAGGTTCATATTATGCCGATATGCTGGATCAGTTTCACAAGGAATTGTTAAAGAAACGACCCATTTGGTGAAGAAAAAGGTTCTCTTTCGCCAGGATAATGCACCCGCACACAAGTCAGGCATTGCCATCGCAAAATTTGGAATTGGGCTACGAACTGCTACCTCACCCACATATTCTCCAGATTTGGCTCTGAGCGACTTCTTCCTCTTCAAAAACCTGAAAAATTGGCTCGCTGGGAAGAAATTCAGGTCCAGTGAACCACCATGGCAGAAACAATCTCATGTTTTGCAAACTTTGAAAACTCATATTTTTGGAATGGTTAAAAAATTGGAGAAAAAATTGTTATTTTCTTTAAAAATTCACTGACTTATCAACCCGCCCTTGTATTTTTTTAATTTCCTTGGAAGCTGCTGAACTTTAAATGAATACGTTTTTAGTTAGTCTATTCATACACAAATATGTGTACTCACACACAGATCTTTTAATAAAAATGCATTTTTTGAGCTCAGGGAGTCTCAAATCATGTATTGCCGGTATAATCTCAGTATTTAATTTGTTTATGGAATGCCATAATCCTCCTACTTACTATAGGTCAGTAGTAGGGAAAGTGAAAACAGGTTCCATTGAGCTTGGTGCGTTTCTTCAATCTCGTATAACATTCACAAACAGCATAAGCCTTCATGTGCGCAGAGAAAACTGCACCATGACTGGTTAAGCTAAGAGTCCTTTGGGAATTATGATGTAATTCCTTCGTAAATGGCAACGCTCCTGAAGGATTTTCTGATGCATTCGGTGGCCATTTCCCCTTGTGTGTGCCAAGAGCAGCTAATTTGCATAGCAAGTCCATTCTTAAAGAGAAACCTCTTAGGACCGGACTCCGTTGCTCCTTCGCTGTGGTTTCCTATGGATACGAAATAAGTGTAGGTGTTTCATGTAACGTAGCAAATAGGCATCGTACTCCCGGGCTTAGCCTGTTTCACACTTGACATACAGTAAACGTAGTTTAATTATACTGTTAAATAATTAGAAGCAAATTATGCAAATTCCTTATGGTCTAAAACCACTAATGTTAAGATAACAACTATACATATTCTTAACCGTTATTAGGCAATAATTTAAATTCATATTCGTAAATTAAGGTTTTAATTTAAATCTCTAATAAAAGTTATCTTTCAAAACGCTATTTCTGAACTACTTTGAACTCTGAAAATTTAAACTGTACTGAAAAATGCCATGCTCCATTTGCATGAAACGGAAGCTTCTTGTATTAGGAAAACAAAAATATTGCTGGTATTATTTTAGTTTGCTCCTTATTGCTGAATGAAATACATTAAATACATATTTTTAACATTATCTAGAAACGAAAAAATTACATTTAATATGTTTCAACGAAAATAGAAAACGCTGCATCAAATTTTACAGAATAAGCACATCTACAGATATTTTATTCAAGATGTTTAATCCAGGTTTCATCAGTTGCGCGCGCTGGTTATATTTTCGCAGCATTTTCCTTCCCATTTTACACATACTTATAACTATCGTCCTCTGTAGAATTTTACACTGAGTGTTGTTGCTAAGTGCCCACCTTTAAAACAATTCTTTTGTTTTGTTTCCCAGGACAAAAGACAACCGTCGAAGCGTTTGAAGTACTTCCACGCATTATACCAGGTGAGTCAGCTGCCCCTATTTATTTTTGAATTTATGCAACGTGCTAAGCAGCATATGTGACGTACGCCTTTCTTGAATTCCTTCTAAAGGCTGATTTGCATAACACTTTATAGAGGAGGGATAGATAACTCAGTGCATAAGTGTTTTACGGGACAGAATCCTATCGTCATGTATTTCGATGCCAAAAACATCCCACCCTAACACTGGGAGCTTCAGTGGCACTTTAAGCTGATTTTACGAACTTTTATTCTTTAGCATACATTGATACACCTGAAGGAACAACTTATCACATGCATCGGTTGACAAAACTATTTGAAAACAAAATGGAAGATCTAGCAGTGCGACCAATTGGATTTAAGCCGTCAGTCAACAAAGGTTCGTTGTTCAGCCTTGTCAAAAAATGCTAAGCATTAGGTAGATAATTTCTCTTCTGTCACAAACTATGGCATATTTCAGTTCATACAGCAAGTGAAATGGCTGATGCAGTTTATTTAATTGAGTTAAAGTTACCGAAATGACCTCCAAACGCTGTATGAAGTTGCAAAAAGCATGTAATGATTTGAGGTGGGGTTGAGTTTTGCTATTATTAATTCGTATAGGAACGCCAACTCGCAATGTAGCATTGGCCGAATGGTATTATCATACTTGCTTTACCACTGTGTCGCTTTAGTGTGGTTTCAAATCCGTCGTGTTAAGTTCAAAAATGCTATTACTTTTTTTTTTAACTTTTTGGCCCATAATTTGATATTATGATACAAAGAACATTTTTATAACATTATTAATGTGTACAAAATAGAATAATCACCATGTTTCTTCTACCGTAAAGAAGAAGAACCGCAAAGCATTAATCATTTCCGGGCACTCATACGTGAAGAATACAGGCAGATTACACCGCGCATGTTACAGAATGCAAGGTCTTTCCGGCAACGTGCATAAATGTGTATTGATGAAGGGGCTCGTCATTTGGAACATTTACTTCGTTGATAAAATCCACGCTCTTTAACAATTTATTATTCTGTTTACCAAGAGCTTAGCACATTTACAAATCCTTTGTCAGTAGAAGAAGTGAAACATAAGGTTTAAACATATAACAAAAGCTGTTAGATTTAATATCGTCGATATGTGCCCAAAAGAATAAAAGCTAACTACGTGACACAGTTTACAACATCAGATATGTACAGATTATTATCATAGCATGATAAATCATTATCTGATTGTAATTCTTGTGTCTTTGGCTCACAGGAAAGCCAATAACAGAAATAAATAGATTAGTATACTAAAATACAGAAAATAAACGCAATGAGAAAGAAAAAAATAACCAAAACAATTTGATGTTTGTATTAGATTCGAACTTCCGAAGCTAACCGTTGCTTTACCACATCCCGGCATCTATTCCACTCGGCCAGAACGCACGTGTTGTCTCACGCTCTTCGGGAAAACATACCTCTATCTCCTTGCAAGCATTATATCCATGAAAAGCCGTCCTTTTAAAGCCTTTCGCGGCTCCTTGGCTCATTCAGGCCTTTGATCCTTAATAGTGGTTGTGTATAATATCGAATAGAAGGACAGAGCTACAATAACAGTTTGTTTGATAAAAGGGCCAATGTTTTCAGATTAGTCTATAAAATGCGGGTTGCACAGATACGAATACCTAGGGGCAGCTGACTCACCCGTTATATAATTAATAATAACCACATTTCAAACTAGTTAATACTACAACTCCAATATCGATGTGTTTTTTTTATTTATGGACGCTCATTAACTGCTGGGGCCCTTAGCGACCCGTTCTATGTTGGGCGTGAAAGACCGGAAATTTTGCTCAGCTTTATCAGGCTTTAAATTCTTTTACGGCTGTAAATCTACAACATGGGACCACCGGATTTACTTCCCTTCCGAAGGAAGCCATGCTAAGGATTTTTACGCCCTCTGCCGGGTTTGAACCCGCGACCTCGGGAACTAGAGGCTAGAATGGTAACCACTACACCATGAGGTTGATCCAATATCGTTATAATAATGCAGTCAGTATATTCCAAGAAAACTTTCAAAATGTTTAATGTTATCACGAACTATACCTTATTCATGAATATGAAAGTCTTGCGCGCAGCTAATATGCTTACATGGAGATGGTCAGCGTGCATTTGAGTGTTTCCGTTGAAGTAGTTTGCCCGAGACTGATTACTTTTTAATCCTTTCGCGAGCAACTGATATATCCCATTTAATCAACCTATTATACTGAATGTATAAAAGTATATTACCTTAACGGACAAGACATCAAAAGTCCATCTTCATGTTGTGGGATAGCTTTTTTGCCTCACATTCACTAATTCCTAAATTCGAGGTTGGTGCGAGTCAGCTGGGTAAGTATTTTTCCAGTGTTTCCGAATAAGAATCTCATTTGAGCATCATTTTATCTCCTTCATTTATTTAGCATCCGATATGACGTAGGGGAAGGGTTTTGATTCCTTCAGCTGTCGTGGTGCGAGAACTGGGTACCCCTAGTGGTACTGTTGATGTTACCAAAAGTACGCTGGGAGAAAATCTGAGCTTCTCCCGAAAGGAAGCTGTTCGGATTGGGTTGGTCTCGACGGTGCAGTGCTTCCTGATACCCGTGGATAATTGAATACGTCTGGGCGGTGATACACAGACGGTGTTGCAAGAGGCCTTAACTAATGTTCTCAGGTACTAACCTGGAGAGCTGGGAGCTTTCGAGCTACATCATTATCGAAACTACTGAAGTTTATCGGTAGTCCTCCCTTCGGGGCTGACGCGTGTAAATGGCGTATCCATTTCCGTCCCTGCGCATGCGTGAAGGGCTTTTTAGGCAATCAGGTATTTGAAACTGAAAACCCCATGGAGAGAGCCACTCAGTTGGCACCTTCCCTGGGTGTAGGAAGGAGAGCTTCAGCTAAATTTATAATTCCAAGCTCTATGAATCTCAGGCTCACTTGAGTTTTATTTTATCTCCTTCATTCATTTACCATCCGATATGACCTATCCTGTTCAAACGTTAAACAGTATAGTACAATGCTGGAAAATTGTTTTATTGCAACTATAATTCTAACAATGAAAAATATAACGGCTTGTTGGTGCTCTCGCATTTCAGTTTCGGCTATAAAATACTTTTTCTGTATACGATCACGTCAAAACCTTCCCAATCCTCCTTGAATCTTTCCAAACTCCACTGTAGTCAAGGACGCCTATTCCCCAATCCTCTTTTCAGGGGCTCAAAGGCTCAAAACCCAATCTTAGAAGTATCTGATTATTTTTCCGGAATATGATTGAAGGGAATGGCGTGGATTCCCGTGTTCTGCACCATTTCCTTCATGAATTTTCTGCTCGAATAAGAAATACGATCGATTCCGTGTCCAATGCATCCCAATTAGCATGAAATAAATAGACGAATAATATTCTGTAGGAACAGTTTATACAAAATATATAAAAATGTAACACTACAGATTTTCTGGTTAAGCTGCAACGCGGGCACAACCACATATACCCTTTGGGGGGGAGCAAGAGAGAGGTTCAGGATCTGAAAGCATGTATTTCTGACAAAAGCTTGATAACGAATTTTTGAGTGGAATACAATTCTTGTGGTAGAGAAAGCTAAACTCGCGAATGTTGCACAAAATTGTAATTGTATTCTCTGCATAGTAATTATCAGCAATCATATGTATTTTATGATCCTTGGAAACACCATTTTATAAACAAAGTGCGAGAGAGGGAGAGAGAGAGATTAAGAATTCCTGTGGTTTGTAAAACATGTAGCAAGTTATTTGTGACAATGTGAAAAATAAACCCCTGTTTTTGCAAGAACTTGGTATCGTCTTAACACCACTTGATATTTTAGTAAAGCAGTGTGTGTGTGTGTGTGTGTGTGTGTGTGTGTGTGTGTCGTTTATATTGCAGTACTGCATTATGCGACTGGTACATTATTGCACGAAAAGACAATTCCAAAATATGGAGAACGGTTCCATGCCGTTATACAAACACAAACTACGCTTGCAACTAGGTCAGAGTATGAAAACAGAACCTATTTTTTCTTCTAATCGAGGAAGCGAGTGCACTGTTGGAATAGCTTCAAATATCATCCCTACACCGCCATGCATGAAGAGTTTGTGCATATCATATGACCAGTTAAAGAAAAAAACTTTAAAAAGACAAAGGACTCGTAAGAAACCCCATTCTTCGTGCACTCCATTATCTGAGATATATTAACCCTGCAGAATGTTAGTAAGTTGAAAACGTTCCCATTTTCTGATAAAAATTCATAATATAAGGTTTTGTTTCTACAGCTGAAATACTTCGAGGGAGACACACGCATTAGCCTAGAATATAAATATGGATATCTTCCAAAATTTAGTTACAAATAATTATAATAATAAAACAAAGTAACTATATTACCATATCATAGTAAATACAGGCTGATTAAAATGTCGAGAGACATTTTAGTGAAAAAGGCATTTAATTGAAAAAGTTCCTGACTTTAGAAACATGCTATACAGAACACTACATTTAGTGCATTTCAACGTGGTTGCCCTCTAAGTCTAGGCAGAGCCTCAATCTTTCTTCCGTAGACCAGAACACTTTGTTCAGCATAGCAGGCGTGATCTCGTCTGCTGCTGAATTTATTCGCTATCGTAATTGCTGTAGGGTGTTGATCCGTGTTAATGAACCCCCAGACAAATAAGTCTTAAGTGCGTCAAGTCTGGCACCCAAATACTCCGTGAGCCACGACCGATCCACCTATCATTTGGAAATAATCATTGAGTTATTCTCTCACAATTAAGGCAAAATGAGTTGGTGCGCCATCCTGTTGGAAAACAACGGTGTCTGTTATTCTACCCTCTTCTAGCTGTTGTACCAAGAATTGTTACAGTGTGTCAAGGTAGATATTCCCTGTAATTGATCGCTCTGCGAACATAAAAGGTCCGTAAATTATTGTTTTCTTCATCCTCATCCAGATATTTACCTTTGGCGAGCCCTGTTGCCACTCTTGAATAACATTTGGCTGTTCTTTTGCCTAAATCCCACAAATGTGCCTGTTCACATCACATTATGAAATGTTGCTTCATCACTGAACAGAACATTATTCGTCAGGTTTTCATTCTCGACTGCACCTAACAAGTCAAAACACATAGCTTGTCGAGCTGCGAAATCCTCAGTTCGAGCTTGCGCAGTACCTGGATGTGATGCGGGCGTTTCTTCAAGGTATAGCATAAGGTACTGCAACATTGCCCGTTCGTAGGAATTTGTTCATCAGATCTCTGATAGCCTGCTAGGAACCCGGTTTCTTAAATTTTCTCTGGAAATCATGCTGGACCTATTCATAGGTTATTCCACGCATTCGAGCTGAAACGTCTGCTATTCTTTCTTCTATGGTGCGCATTCTTTCAAATCGCCTATAAAAGAATTCCATGCATTAGCGATATCAAGAGACCTTTGAATCACTCTGTGTATATTTACAATTATAATTAACTCCATAGCACCTCCTGAAAGAGATGAAACTCGCACTCAGGGAGCATTCCACAACAATAAAACCTCATAAACACGCTACATGATTTGTAAATATAAGTAAAAGGGTGCACTTAAGATATTTGAAAATTCGGGTTTACTCTTTAATAGAATTTATTGTTGAAGAAGCCGCATAAGCAAATTACAAGCTTGGGAATTTAGTTATTAATTTGTTGTAAAGCCTTGAACAAAAACCAAAACCGTGCTTAAAAGCTTTGGGTTCTGACAAACATATTATGTACATAATGTGATGTTCTGGTTTTACATTTGTGGAATAGGTAAAATGCCTGTGTATATCTTTACGCAACCCTACCACTATAAACAGGCTGCTACTATATTCAATATCGTGCATAATGACTCATTATGGCACATGTACCAAATATATAATGCCAATGATATATTTTCTATAGCAGTAACGTAATATATTCCAAGTTGCCGCGACTTATAGAGGGAAGATGAAACCATTTTGTGATATACTTATTTATGAGTAACAAAGATGAAAAAATCTCTGCACATTACAAAATATAGCATAATTAATGTCTGAATTCATAATTACTAACCATGTTGTGTCGATAATAGGCTACATAACAGTCCATAACACCTGCGCACTTCTCTTCCGGAGAGGAAATGCATTCAAGAAGCTCTATTGCTTTTATGGGTTCAACACGCCAGGGAATAACAAATGAAATGCTGCAAAAAAAGCTAACGTTTCACTTATGAACATATGAAGACGCTCTCACTTATGTTATCGATGTATGTCGAATTATTTAATGATTTATTTCCTACAATATATGCTAATATTGCATAAAATGTCTCCAACTCCTGAATAATCTTAATATGACACTCGTGAAACTGTCGCACTTACCGTAGTTCGTACAAACATTCACCCATGCTGTAATCATTAAGGTTATGCACTTGTGGCATAAATAATTATTTGATATTGAATAGAACGTTATAAATCTGAGGAATGTCGAATACGTTAAATTCCAAGTACAATGGTTTTGAGGCATAATCCAGAGATTTATTAAAGCTTATTTGGACTTTTCCTATTACCTACCTATAGTAGACAGAGGAAATATTGCATTCCACATAAAGGTTCTATATCAACATTTCATGTTTTGAAACCATTGAACACAAAAATACTTCTTAATAACGCAGGTCCATGTGTATTTATGTCCAGCTGTCTGTCGGTTTGTAAACAGTAAAAGTCAAAAACAATTTCGATAACCACTTCATACTTGAGTCGTATACTGTTTTAGCAGAAGTTATTTAGAATTTCCGAGATGGAAGATCGTGATTCAAGTGTGAAATTATTTACACCCGATGTTTGGGTCCACATGGATGCCATCCTCAGAGACAGTTTTAACATATTCTTTGGAATAAGAAAATAAAGCCAGTTTTATTAATTATTAAGTAAGCATATTTGTTTACCTCTTTGTTATATGTCCAATTGAAAATAGATTTCCCATTTGTCGAACACCCAAAAACTGGAATCCACTAGATTATTTGGGCAGTTTCTTAAACTTTAAATGCATTCTATATAATTAATATACTATCAGCAAAAAACTAATGCATTGCTGGTTTATGTGTGTATAGGAAGAAAGAAAATATTGAACATCGATATATCATTAAGGAAAACTCACCTATCAATGGTAGTACAAAGTGGTCAAGTGAGCAAATTCTTCCCCTTCACCAGTTGGTACTGAGCATGCTAGGTAGCTTACCTGAAAAGAGAGCAGATTTAGAAAATGTAGACAATTTCAGTTGATCCTAAATATGAACATAAATCTACAAAAGAAAATTATAATAGTATGCTTTTTGCTAATTCTCTGAAAATGTTCAGCGAACTCTGTGAGATTTATTTACATGCCAATTCGAATGTAAGCAAAATATTTATAGGTTTTAATTACTTTATATAAAATCATCTAGTGAAATGTTTTATAAATAATAACATGAATGTTAGTTTGCAGTAGAGATAAAAACAAACTACAGTTCGTAGATCTTGTGGAGGAAACACATTAGATTATTTTCTTCAAACAATACGATTTTAAAAATATTGCTTACTTAAGAAGTGCATGAAATTGCTTGAAAAAATAAGCATTGGTTTTAATATACTTTTCTGTATTGGGGCATGTAGAGACGTCTCCATTTTATCTCGAATGTTGATAGTTTTAGTAGAAATTACTGTCAGCTAACTCTTTCTGCTAAACTAGACAAGAATCTCTTACTTCCACAAATATTACATTTCCGAAGCGAAGAATATTAAACATGTGTTCTACATAGCGTATTACTATTTCCAGCCCAATTTATTTTCGGGTGAAACAAGTTCCTGAAATCTGCGTTAATCTCGGATTTGCAGCTCAGCAATGAACATCGCCAGCCAGGACTTCGAAACATTGTTGTTGCAGTGTTACTAAGTCAGTGGTAAAAGATGGGGTGGACCCACGTAAAATAAAGGACGATTAATATGTATGAATGTTGTTAGCAGAACATTTGTTTTGAATCTGTATTAAAGGAAAGAACAAACAAAAGTAAATAATTTGTTTATTTTTTATTATAGGCTATGTTAATAGCAAATTCATGGAGGTATTTGTTATAAACGTAAGAGAATTTTGAAAGTTAACCCTTTAAAGTCAAAATTTTTATCCAACTTCCAACGTAAATATACATAGATGCCATATGGCAGTATTGGGCTGGAAAGTATTAAAATATGCTGATTCATTTGAGGCAGCAATCGTGTTAATGAAGAGTGTGTTGAGCAAGTGAGAACTATTGTTATATCAAGGCAATGTTATACGTTTCAAGATATAATTAACTATATAATTAACCAGCACTCAATATATAATTAACATGCTTCAACTGAAGCTTTCATTTTTTGTTTTAGACAAACCATCCTTCGGTAAGAAATTATCATGTATTTTCTCATTACTGTTATGCTTGCATAATTAGCACAGGCACATTTTATTTATAAAAATACATATGCTACTTTGTTAAATAAATTTGCATTATACTTTGTATTCGACGCTGCAATTATTAATTCTTCCTACTGCGTGTCAATCACAAATTAAATATCCACAAAACTTCTTTAATTCTATGATTTATCCTTGAAATTTCCTTTACTCAAAAACGACAAAACGAGCAGCAATGTTCTGTATTCCGTTTCTTTGTTTCCTTTATGTAAGAATAAATAAAATAATTATTTTAACTCCCAAAACAAAATCGATGAGCATGTATCTGCTGTTTTGAAGTCATACACTACGTGATCAAAAGTATCCGGACACCTGGCTGAAAATGACGTACAAGTTCGTGGCGCCCTCCATCGGTAATGCTGAAAGTCAATATGGTGTTGGCCTACCCTTAGCCTTGGTGACAGCGTTCAGTCTCGCAAGCATACTTTCAATCAGGTGCTGGAAGGTTTCTTGGGGAATGGCAGCCCATTCTTCACGGAGTGTGGAACTGAGAAGAGGTGCCGATGTAGGTCGGTGAGGCCTGGCACAAAGTCGGCGTTTAAAAACATCCCAAAGGTGTTCTATAGGATTCAAGTCAAAACTCTGTGCAGGCCAGTCCATTACAGCGATGTTATTGTTGTGTAACCACTCCGCCAAGCCCGTGCAGTATGGACAGGTGCTCGATCGTGTTGAAAGATGCAATCGCCATCCCGGAATTGCTATTCAATAGTGGGAAGCAAGAAGGTGCTTAAAACGTCAATACAGGTCTGCGCTGTGATCAAGTCACGCAAACCAACAAGAGGTGCAAGCCCCCTCCAGGAAAAACACGACCACATCACCTCCTCGAATTTCGCTGTTAGCACTACACACGCTGGCAGATGACGTTCACCGGGCATTCGCCATACCCACACCCTGCCATCGGATCGCCACATTGTGTACCGTGATTCGCCACTCCACACAACGTTTTGCCACTGTTCAATCGTGTAATGTTCACGCTGCTTACACCAAGCGAGGCGTAATTTGGAATTTTCCTGCGTGATGTGTGGCTTATGAGCAACCGATCGACCATGGAATCCAAGGTTTCTCACCTCACGCCTTACTGTCATAGTACTTGGAGTGGATCCTGATGCAGTTTGGAATTCCTGTATGGTGGTCTGGATAGATGTCTGCCTATTACTTTTTACGACCCTCTTCAAATGTCGGCGGTCTCTGTCAGTCAACAGAAGGTCGGCCTGTACGCTTTGTGCTGTGCATGTCCCTTCACTTTTCCACATCACTATCAGATTAGAAACAGTGGACCTAGGGATGTTTAGGAGTGTGGAAATCTCGCGTACAGACTTCTGACACAAGTGACACCCAATCACCTGACCACGTTCGAAGTCCATGAATTCCACGGAGCGTCCCATTCTGCTGTTTCACGATGACTAATGACTACTGAGGTCGCGGATAATGAGTACCAGGCAGTAGGTGGCAGCACAATGCACCCAAGATGAAAAACGTATGTTTGTGGGGGTGTCCGGATACTTTTGATCACATGGTGTATAATTATTAGAATAGGCGAGTATTTAAAATTATAATCTTAATATGATAGTTTCCCTGACTACAACCTCTTCCAAATGTAAAGCTTTATTTGTTTCTAAATCCCCTCCTACATACTATTAACGCCTACAATAATGCAAAAAATTCGGTGTTCATTAGCATATTTACAGATAAATAATAAATAAATAAATCTCAAGTACAATCAGACTGAAAATAATGTTGAATTAAAAGTCGTCAGTTTACAGTGCTCCTGCTCTAACCAAATGAGCTACCATGGCGACATACTATCACGATATTACTTTCCTCAAATGACTTACATTTCTCCTGGAGAATCATAAGATGCTCTCAAATTCATTTTGAAGTAACATCCCAACGGCGACTTACAATCTCTAAAGTACTTTAAGTACCAGGCTTAGATGCAGATATAGGCCAGTCAATGATGCTCAATTGGCCTTCCACATATGCCGTATATAGGCTAAAGTACAATTACATAGCGGGATTTGAACCACGGACCATTGCCTTATCGTAGCGCTACTTTAACCAACTGAGCTAACATGTCAAAATACCTGCACGACATTACACTCACCAACTGACCTACATTTTTCTACGCTAAATTGATGATTAGTGGTTCAAATCCTGGCTATGGCATCCAATGTGCGAGTCCGATTTTACCTTTTCAACTTTACCTTATACAAGGAATGTATGAAAGAACGATTCTGAAGTAGAAGAAAGTCGTTTACTTTACCTACTTCGTTGCTGATATTGCTGCCGTATTGTTAAAGAATAACGCCAGTTTAAATTGACTGAGAAATTTATTGTGAACTAATATTTGAGTTACTGAAGTGAGTTACCGACCGTTTTAATAAAAAATAATGGTTCTGATTATGAATCATAGCAGTTGAAATTGTAATAACTGAATTGTTATACCTGCTAACTTCCGCAGTATCAAAGTTACGGTTAGAAATAACCGTTTCCGCAATAAAAGAAATTAGAGGCGTAACTACGGTGAGTCGCTAAAATGTTTATCGGCAAAATGCCTCGTGTTAGCCGTTACTCACACAAGTGCGTCACTGGGCGCTTAAAATGTCAAACCAGCAGGTACCGCTAGTGGTACCAGAGAGAATAACTCAATGTTTTAATTACATCCCTTGTTATTACGTAAGGCACACCCTCATTAGAATTACTCCCACCTTCATTGTTCACCGCAACCAGTATTTAATCCTACTTGTGCTTCTTACTCTGTTACCATAGGGCTTGGCTAAAACTCTCAGAAATACCTTCACCTTTCCGGACAAACATTTCAACTCAAACTTATTACATCATACACTGATGTATATACGGAAATTATTTATTGCTGTTATTTCTCAATCTTACTTTATTTAATTATTTATATCTACTCGTTACGGTATCAATTCATTAAAATCCAAGCACTTCACCTTAATGTTAATCTTCGCTACTAACCTCAAAAGTTGTTCATAGTTTTATACCAATAATTTACACTTTAGATATAATTATAATATATACAATTGTATTATATATAAACGTATTTACATTTATTACGTATGCTGTACTTGAATACTTTTAGTATATTTCCTTGTGAAAATAAAGAAATTTAGGTTGGGCGAACATTTTCATGCGTGATTTTTAAGTATTATTTCTTAATAATAACACATATTCGTATAGTAGGCGGCTTTCCCAAATAATATGAAATGAATTTAAAATTAGGCTTCGAAATAAACAATTCTCTTTATAAATAATTTCAAATAATAATAATAATAATAATAATTTCTGCATCATGTTTCTAGAAAATAAAATTACAGTTTTGTACTTCATTGCACTTTGATGTGCAGAGGTGACCTGTTTGTGAATGTTGCTCGCTATGGTATTTCCGAAGGTAGTTAAGTTATTGCTGCTTCATAAGAAGGGGGAGGCCAACATCAATATAGTTGGTCTACGGCATCATTAGCCGTTATGGATACCTGTGCTTCATTACTGCGGCTATGCTGCCTATATTTTGGGTTTCGTGTAGTGGTATGCGATACGTCCAATTAGTTAAGTGCACAAGGTTTGGTTTGCCACGTAACGGTGGAACAAAGTTTGGAAACCACGTAACCACGAGAGTTCACGTGACATCGGAATTATTACCGAACGCTGGGTACAAACACTTCCACCGAAACTGAAAACTTGCATGTGTTATCCTTCTGTCACACGTTCGTCGGTTTCCCTTGGAAGGATTAAGGACAGAAGTGCCAGAGGGGTTAGAAGAGAGTCGTACTGGTTAATCGTAAACAGCTCTGGCTATTTAGATACACCTCAGGAGATATAGCTTTTAACATAATGGTTATTAATAGTTAATACTTTTTCTACCAAGTACCTAGTAAGCAGAGAAGGTATTTCACTCAAAAATTTGATACCGGTATTTTATCGGAAATAATGTTTTGAGGCCCCCTGAATCCAAAAAAGAAAAATTATAGAGAAAGGCCCTATGCGTGTGTCTGTGAACAGCATAACTCAAAAACGAAAATTTGGATAAGTACCAAGATTGGTATTTAGATCCAGCATCTTCGAAGGATGCGACACCAAGATTTTCAGAAAATCCCCCAACTCAAACTTCCTTTTATATGGAACATCTTTCTAAATTTATTTTATAAACAAATCGCTCTAACAATTTTTATTAAAATACCATATATTAAAGATTTTTATATGACAAATAAAATGCATATCTTGAATTTTCTGGGAGGGGCCGTGAAGTCCACTTCATTCGGGAGGAATGTTGTATAATCTTGTATAACTGGTAAATGATAAACGATAGACGAAAGCACACTACACAAAAAATCTAACTCTCTTTAAAACATAATTTATTTCAAATAAGTTTTTTTATGACAAACAATTTCTTATATATCTGTTATTAAAGGTTCGAATTGTTAATTTCTTGGTCATTCTCTTAAAATCCTGTCAACATTCAGTTTCTCTTGCGATTGCATGGAAGCAGTGCGGAATTTAAGGCCAGGATATAGCATCCAGTTCTTAAACATTTCACACCGACACCAGCACCATCACCAGCGACGACACCATCATCTGCAGCACCAATCATCGAGGAAGTCCAGGGCCTACGCGACGCCGTTCAGGATCTCCACGCGGAGTTCCTGAACATGACGACGAAGCTGACAGCCCTGGAGGAACTCATCAGGGACCTTCAAGACACCTCAGCTGCTCAGCAAGTTTTTCTAGCTGGGCAGTTCGAGATCATCAACTCCATCGACAACTCCATCCAGACCTCATCTTCAGCAACGGACACCATCACTCAACATCTAGATTCCATCGACATCACCGTCAGATCTCTGGAAGCACAGCAGCACGAACTTCGGGCCTTCTTCCAGCAGACAGCCAAACCGGAGGCCCCAAGCAACCGCCGAAGGCCTCCGCCCAGCGCAACATACGCAGCAGAATTCATGAGCAGGATGCAGCTTCACAAGAAGTAAGTTCTACGCCAACCTACACCTTCCATATAATCACCTTTCCAACTCTTACCTAAACCCACGCCATTTTTCACTAGTGTTGCAGTCAGGTTTCATGGCTGCAACCTAGTAACCACCTATCCCGCTCCAGCCCATAGGGCGGAGACATCCATCTATCACATACTAACGCGGATACTATGCGGGACCGCACAAAGCCACGCCATTCCACTTTTACCTTCTTCCTTTTTCCACCGGTGGAGGAGTTTTTAGTGGGTATGCCGACTATGGTGAGTCTCACACTCTCAGTCCCGACTCCCATCGGGGCTGGGGTCAGTGATTAAATCATTTTCTCCTCCACTCAAAAAAAGACTACCACTATTCCCTTTGTATCTATAACTAAATGTGTAATGTAGCGATTTCTGCAAAGATTTATTTGGATTAAAATGCAGTAGATAGAACAATAAGTGTTAATACGAATAGTTTGTATACCCACCAATAAACCATAGAGGACAGAGAAAGTCATTTGAATGTATTACAACATATTATATAGACGACATAATAGGCATAGTTAAAACACCAGATAAACTGAAGTAACATATTACTCGTACAGAGCTAAGGAATCCGAGTTCAGTGGTTGCCTAAACATGAGCCATACTAAAACTAAGTTGATGACAAACAGCAAAGAGGAAGACATCACATTAGTAGGCAACGAACCTCTAGAATACGTACAAGAAACTGCATACTTATTTCAAATCATTTCCTTTAAGAATACAGTGGACAAATTAATAGCACAACGCATTCAGAAATATATCTAAATGCTGGTCCCTAAAATTGTCACTTCCTACACTATTAACTTTAAAGGTCAAATAATTAACATGTGTATTTTACCACCTCTGTTATATGACTCATAAACGTGGAGTTTAACAAAACAAATCTGATGTGTTACACTCACATGACTTTCTCTACTCTTGTACAAACTATTTTTAGAAACTCTTACTCTCCATCTATTTCATATTAATCGAGATAAACATTTGCAGAAACGATCTTTTGACATGCAAAGAGAACTACATTTTACACATAGTGACCAGTTCTAAAAATATTTAACTCTCACTTAAGGCCTACTATGTTCCCCTTGTTTTGTATTTGCAAGGGCAATATAGAAGTACAGTAGCCTTTAAGCATACACATATCTCTTAATAGCTGATTGCTATGTGCAGCACCATTCTCTCTGCCACAGATTAATACTCTTTGCATATCCAAGATAAAAAAATTAATAACGAATTCCAATTTGAGAAAATAAGTATTGAAGAATTTAAGGGAATACAAGCAATATTTCGAAAATGGTTCACTCAACAAACAAAATGTGTATGACATAAATTGTGTATTTTAACGCGATGTACATTTTTGTGTAGTAAAATTTTATCTATCCCTTATGGTTTAACAGTTATGCAAAAGTCGTTCACAATGAAGAATACTTTTGGAGACATTCCCAGAAAATTCAAGATATACATTTTATTTGTCATGAAAATATCTTAAACATATGATATTTTAATCAAACTCGTTAGAGCCATTTTTGAGAAAATACAAATTTTCGAAAAATGTTCCATGTAAAGGGTAATCTGGGGTAGAGGGATTTTCTTGAAAATCTTCGTGTCACATATGTGGAAGATGCTGAACCTAAATACAAAGTTTGGTGTTTATCCGACTGTTCGTGTCTGAGTTATGCTGTTCATAGACACACACAGACACAGACACAGACACAGACACACACACGGACGGACATGTTTCCAAAAATGATTTTTTGGGATTCAGGGGGTCTCAAAACATATATTTCCGGTGAAATCTCGGTATCGAATTTTTGGGTGGAATACATTTCCCCTCCTTTACTATACGTAGTAGAGAAGGTAAAAAAACAGAGGCAAGCTAGAGAATCTGCCAAAGAAAAATAGAAAGGAAAATCTTTGGTACAAGAATGAGAGATAACGTAGAACCAAGAAATAAGGAAGAGGACACTATAAAAGCACGCCGTGACAACAGGAAAGTACCTAAAATTGAGATGGGCAGGACATGTTATGAGATAGCATCCTAATAGATGGACACACAGTGACTTCTTGGAATCCCAGGATTGGCCAGAGGAACGTTGGTAGACAGAGAATCCGCTGTGCAGACGAACTCGGCAGCAAGTCGACCATGAACAGTGGCAGCTCCTTTTAACTTGAAAGAGGCCCTTGCCCAAAAGGGATGTATTGGGCTAATAGTAAGTTGTGAATTGTGAATTTTTAGATAGCTGGCATTAAAAGTGGTGCTTTTAAAAACAAGTCACTCCTACCACAAGCGGAAGTCTTCTCTTACCAGCCCGCCAGTGTGACCGGGTCATCAAGTAATCGTTAGGGATCTCTGTGCATCTCTGTCGACAGTCAATAGCCTCCTGAGGTTTCTTCACCTCATCCGTTCTTCATGGGAGTGGTAAGCATAAGAGATCCGCCTTGGGTCGAGGTGCAAGGTGTCCCTCTCCGATCCCTGATTGTACTCATACGCATTTGAATGGCTGGGAAATGGATTCTTCCAATGAATTCAACTGCTTCCAATACAAACAATGTAATCGATGATGTTATCAACATCAATTGTACTTTCTCTGCACAAGGAATTAATGTTTCATATAGTAACAACTATACTATCAACACCACAATTACATCAAAGAAATAATAATAACGTTAAATAAAATATATTGTGCAGGACTTTCTTAATTTCGCTTTGGCCTTCGGGCAATTTTTCCAAAAAATCAGGCCTGAGTGTGCTTTCGTACGTCGCCCGGCGCGGTGCTCAATCTGATAAGCTCCCTCACACCTTTCATTTTTTTCGCGTAATATAGGAAGGGTGTTTTCAAAGTAAGAGCCGTTTAAATATTTTGCCACTGCAGTCCCGATTTTCAGCAGGCGTGATCATTTCTTCCACTCATTACGAAGCAAGATGCAGCTGTGAACGATTGTCACTTTGTGTTTTTCTGTTGATAAAACGTTTCGAAATGCTCAAAACAATCGAACGATCCGCTAACTGTGAAGGCAGATCATTGATTCGTTTTTTTCAATGCAAGAAATGTTACGCCAGCAAACATGCAACGCCAGATGTGTAAGGTTTATGGGGAAACAATAATGATTGCATTATTTGGTTGGGAACAATTCGACCACTTTTTACTTTCTCTACTACGTATAGTAAGTAGGGGAAGTCTTGTATTCCACCCAAAAATTCGATACCGAGATTTCACCGGAAATATATGTTTTGAGACCCCCCTGAATCCAAAAAAACCATTTTTGGAAACATGTCCGTGTGTGTGTGTCTGTGTACAGCATAACTCAGAAACGAATAGTCGGATGAACACAAACTTGGTATTTAGGTTCAGTATCTTCCAAAGATGCGACACAAACGTTTTCAAGAAAATCCCCCACCCCAGATTACCTTTTACATGGAACATTTTTCGAAAATTTTAATTTTCTCAAAAATGGCTCTAACGATTTTGATTAAAATATCATATGTTTAAGATATTTTCATGACAAATGAAATGTATATCTCGAATTTTCTGGGAAGATCTCCAAAAGTATTCTTCATTGTGAACGACTTTTGCATAACTGGTAAACCATAAGAATAGACAAAATTTTACTACACAAAAAATGCAGATTGCGTTAAAATACACAATTTATGTCATATACATTTTTGTTGTCGAGTGAACCATTTTTGAGATATTGTTTGTTATTCCCTTAAACTTTCCAATACTTACACTTTTTCTCAAATTCGTTATTCATTTTTTTCCTGGTAATGCAAAGAGAATGGAATACTCCACATAGGAACCACTTCTTAAAATATTAGATTATATCTTAAAGCCTACCAATTCCCCTTGCATCTAAAGGAAAATTACCAATAAGATTGACATCTCGATATCTCGATTAACATGAAGCATATGGGGAATAAGCGTTTGTAAAAATACTTTGTACAAGAGTAGAGAAAGTCATGTGAGTGTAACACATCAGATTTTTTTGCTTGAGAAGCATGCCTGTGTTGTAGTCCATTTAGCGTTACCCACGGAACACCATGAAAGGTGCAATACAACAAATAAAATATAGGACAAATAGAAATAAATAAACAATTAAATAACATTAATTAAACAACATTTCAAAAGACAGCAGAGACTTGATGAAGAAGATAAATTAAAAGATAAAGATTATAAGGATATTAAAGATAGAGTTGATATACAAAAAAATGCCAAGTAAGACTGTAGTGGCCTTATTTAGGGTGGCAACTGGTCACGATTGCCTCGCAGAATACCTGTACAAGATACGATGCCTACCTATACCAAGTGCACTCTCTGTGAAGATGATGTCATCCTGAACAAACCACATCCCGCCAAATGCAGAGGCCTTAAAAGTGATAACTTACTTTATATTGGGAAGCCAGAGGGAAAATGATGCAGATCAATTAATCCCCAGTGCCATTGGTGAACAACAACAACAACTCGACCACTCCCCTACAGTCCAAATTTGGTACCAAGTGATTTTTACCTATTTCTTCGTCTTTCTTCATTATTTCTTGTTAACAACGATGATGTTGTGATGCAAAAAATATAGGCTTGGCTTTCATCATAGGCGGCATCATTCTTTGACGAAGGCATACAAAAACAAATGCTTTAATAACGGCGCTGACTATGTGCAGAAGTAGTGTATGGTAGAGGGTAATGAATGATGATAAATTATTTGAAAAAAACGCTATGTTATTTTTTAAAAAATTACTGGTACTTACTTTTAAAACACGCCTCGTAACCTGCTTTGGCCTTCGTATTTCTGACCGTCTTCTTTGTGACTGCTCGACTGTGTGAGCTTTTAATTTTTAGCCGGAAGTTTCATGAAATTCAAAATTACTAGCTCAAGCGTGCATTTATGACTTTTTTAAGATTTTGTCGGCGAGGTTTAATGTAAATACTGGTTAACACTGTAAATGTTTATCAACTTGAAACGATGGGTTTCTTAGACGATTTATAGCCAATTATATAATACTAATCCCTAACCTTTATTGTTCTGTTAGGCAAGATAAACACTCAATATGAAGATTATAAATGTTCAACAAGACGCCTTAAGATTACCCTTGGAAATCCTCAATTGCATTTGTGTTTACTTCATATGTATTTGCTACGAGGGGGAAATATATTTCCTAAATTATATTTTCCATGTTTTTTCTAACGTCCTGTGGGTGAATTTGCCCTTCCTTGAAGGTAATTGCGATAAAGTAGGAGGGAGATGTAGTATGTCAGTTAATAAAATGACTGTTACACTTGATTTTTGCCGCAACCTTTTATACATTATAGTATGTTACGAATGTGATAAAGTTGTCAGCACTGGTGCTATGAGGGTCAGGCAACAACGAAGGCCAAATAACAACAAACTGGAGCACTCCATCGCGCATGTCCGAATGTATACTGCTATTTCCACACAAACTTTAGCGGGAACTTTATAATTTATATTCAGGACTGTATAAAAACATTATGACAACACATGTTAAAAGTGATTTTATTTTGTTTTAGAATTGCTACTCTTGTCTTTCAGCCTCGTTCCGCAAACATTCCTACTCGCAAAATAAAACCGCGCTTCTAACAAATATTTATCATAGATAACTGTTATGAACTTGTCTAAAACATAGTCCCGGCTACTAATAAGCCCACCTACGCTACTCATTCTATTGCAGTAAAAGTTACGTTTCAGTTTGGAGACATCTGCCCATTTACACAATTTTCTATATGGAATAAGAAGGAACTATAAGAAACCAAATAGGCTTTTGTTTGTTTGTGATGTCTGGGTTCGTTGAATACCAAACTTTGTAGCGACTTACCACTGTAAAAAAGTTAAAGTATTTGAAAATTTAAACCGATAATAAAGAATATTTTCGGAAATGATTAACGCTACAAAAACTGTTATTTGAACCAAATTGTGTCCTTGAACGAAATCTACATTTCGATGTAGTAAGATTTGGTCTATATCTTAAGGTTTAATAATTATACAAAAGTCACTCAAAATGAAGAGACTATTACCAGAAAATTCAATATTTAAGATTTTGTCATTCAAATATCTTGTCATCCTCCTAGGTCTACGGGTATCACGCTAGCCTCTAGTTCCAGAGTTCGCGTGTACTAACCCGGCGGAGAGCGGTAGATTTTTTTCGGGCATAAAAATCCTTAGCATGGCTTCCTTCGGAAGTGAAGTTAAAGCCGGTAGTCCCGTTTCGTAGATAAAGCTTGGTAAAGAATGGCAAGTGAAAGGGGATACATTATACATATATAGGAATTGTACATATGAAAGGGTAACCATACATATAAGAATTGTACAGTAATAATTTAAGTCACTAACATGTTAAAAGATTCAACATCTAACATTTGTACAGAGCCGATTGTAAGAAACGGGCGAGCTAGCAAAAATTCCAGGAAAACATAAAGAGCGTACCTTTCACCAAGCCAACAGGCAGGAAACCGGTAACGGTACGGAGAAATAGAAAGAGACGGATAGAGAAAAGAAAGAGACGGAGATGTGGAACTAGCTTCACAACGCTCCAAGATGGCGCTAAAGCGCACGGATCTGAAGCCACACATTCTCATACATGTTAAGGTAACGCGATCTGAGGGCCAATAGGAAACGTCGTTACATTTTAAACGCAGAGGTGAGCGTCACTAGGATCCCTATATAAGGGCAGACAAGGCCTCAGAACCCACTCTATCACTAATCTTCAAGAATTCACGTCGACACGAGGTGCTACAGATGCACAAGGATCGGAATGCGTGTACAGATAGCTAGGCTCCTGACTAATTTAAAGTGGTGGGATTATAATAATGGGAAAAGCTAGCCGCCCATAATTACTTCAATAGTGTATAAACTTCATTTATTAAGGGAAAATTGCAGTGTATTTCTTAAACTTGCCTTACCCAATATAACCTGAGAATTAAGAATTAGATATAGTTAGGAATGGAATACGCTACAACCGACGAGCATCAATAACTGAGGAAGAACACTGCCGAAGACCACATCAACCCAAAGATAGACGATTTCCCGCTACAAATGTCGCCCAACGACGATTTTCCGCTACAGAAGCTAATAGTAAGCAAAGAGTTTCCATATATAAAAAAATGCAAATATCTTAAACATATGGGGATTTAGTCAAAATGGTTAGAACGAACTTTTAGAAAGTAAAAGATAACGAACTTTTTTCTCTACACACACAGGAACGTATTTATTAATTATTATTATTATTCAGGTAGTCTCAAAACACCGAGCAGAATAGCGCAGACAGTAACGCCTGTTGCCCGCATTCGGGATGTCCCGGTTTCAAACCCCGGGGCGACCAATAAGTTTCTTCTTGGTTTCCTCGGTCGCTGTATGCTGGGTTAAATACGTAATTTGATCTGCGAATTTTTCTATCATCTCTTTCATCACTAAATTTGATTTGTTTCACCTTCACCGCCATTGGGCTGATCACCCATCCTGGAAATGCTATGATCCAGAGTTTGCTTGCTCCCCGACAGCCTACTGACACAAGGCATTAGGGTAGACCACAGAAGAGGAGTCTCAATTATCGAATTTTTGGGTGGAATACAATACTTCCTCTACTTTACGATAGCTATGAAGTAGAAAAAGTAAAAACTTTCAGACTGTTCGATACACCGGCTCTGAACCCATGACCTGCCGAATGTATTCCACGGAAGCTACATCCTGAGTCATCTCGCTGGTTAGTTCTTAGTTTTATTTTATATAAACGTTCTGTTTCAGACCTAAGGATTGGAAGTGGGTTAGTGAGAGGAAAGTCCTTAATCTAACCTCAATTTTCAGGAAATTAAAAACCTTGTGGAGCAGTTAAACAGAAGCTTTGCACTGAGTGATCACGTTCCAGTCCGCCAGTTGAAGGAAATTACAAGTGTGAGCTGCAAGAATCGTTAAAGTAGTTCATTGGGAGTGGGACGCTTAGAAAGAGGAAAATCCGATAGTATTTTTCTTCATTAACCTAGATCTCAAAATCTGCGTATCTCAAAAACTACATAATTAAGTCGAGTATTCGTGTTTTTAATTTATTTGAATACATCAAATTAATTTCCTTCTCTAATTGACTCTCGGTTCGCTTTTACAATTTAATACGACTATAGTATATTTTAATAAACAAGCTTTACGAGAGGAAGCCATGTTATTTAGCAACAAAAGAATATTTTGTGACAAATTCACTTCACCGTGTGAAGAAAAAGTGTTTCGTGCGTATTGCTGTTGCGTTTGTTGTTAATCACCGCACCATAAGGTGTAATAAAGAGTAACTGTGAATTACTCTCGCCCTTTCAAAATATTTTAGGCTTTTGAATACCGAAATATGGTGTATACGTTTTAATTTATGCTTGCATTTCCAGAGAAATTAAAATTCAAAACGTTAAACAATTGTGCTAAATTAAAGTAATTTATGCTTTGTGTACTGTTTTCTTTTTAAGGACACCCAGTTGTGACACAACAGCCCAATCATCAACGAGAAACTAAGCCCTTTAAAGTGAGCTGTTTTCGTTGGTTTCTTGTGTTTGCATATTTATAAAACTTTGCGGGTATATCAAAGCTGTACGAGTATTTACCAAAGGAATACTGCCAATGTTTTAAAAAAAAACGTTACTAAAATACCTATACACTTTGTACCCCATTACTTAGGTCACGGGTGGAAAAAATCTGATGTGTTACACTCACATGACTTTCTCTACTCTTGTACAAACTATTTATACAAACGCTTATTCTCCATCTACTTCATTTTAATCGAGATAAATATTTGCAGAGTCTATCTTATTGCTAATTTTCTTGTAGATGTAAGGGGAATATATACTTACAAGGGCAATATAGAAATACAGTAGCCTTTAAGCACATACATATCTCTTAATAGCTGGTTGCTAGGTGCAGCACCATTCCCTTTCCCACAGATTAATACTCTTTGCATATCCAAGACAAAAAAATGAATAACGAATTCCCATTTGAGAAAATCAGTATTGAAAAATTTAAGGAAATAACAAGCAATATCTCGAAAATGGTTCACTCAACAACAAAAATGTATATGACATAAATTGTGTATTTTAACGCGATCTACATTTTTTGTGTAGTAAAATGTTGTCTATCTCTTATGGTTTACCAGTTATGCAAAAGTCTTTCACAATGAAGAGCACTTTTGGAGACATTCCCAGGAAATTCAAGATATACATTTTATTTGTCATAAAAATATCTTAAACATATGATATTTTAATCAAAATCGTTAGAGCCATATTTGAGAAAATTAAAATTTTCGAAAAACCTTCCATGTAAAGGGTAATCTGTTGTGGGGGATTTTCTTGAAAACCTTCGTGTCGCATCCTTGGAAGATACTGAACCTAAATACCAAGTTTGGTGTTTATCCGACTGTTCGTTTCTGAGTTATGCTGTTCACAGACAGACACACACACAGACACACACGGACATGTCTCCAAAAATGCTTTTTTTGGATTCAGGGGGTCTCAAAACATGTATTCGCGGTGAAATCTCGGTATCGAATTTTTGGGTGGAATACAATACTTCTCCTACTTACTATACGTAGTAGAGAAAGTAAAAACGTGATTCGCGAGTTATTTGGACTCCATCTGCTGCTTCTCCTCAGAATACTGTCTCCTTAATTTCCATTTTATAGAAGGTGATGCCATACAGGTTTCACTTTCCTGGGACTCGAAAAGGAAGGCAGTTTTGCTGCCCTAGACTTAGGCAGATTTTTCTACCTTCGCTTCCATTTTCTCCATCTTCTATAATATGCTGAAGATACATAGTTTGAGAAAATTAAAGTATTTATCTATAGTAGCCGAAATTCCACCGCAAACACAGGTTTTGAGATCCCTGAACACAAAAGTTTCGTGTGTATCTGCCTGCCAGTCTGTCTTTCAACAGCATGTCTCAAAAATGAAAAGTCAGATAAATACAAAATTTCATATTTGAGCTAAGACACTGTTTAATTATATCAAATCATGATTCTCAAGAAAATATCCACACTGCCGTTTACATAACAAGTTTTTCGTTATCTTTCATTTTCTCAAAAACGAATTTTGATCAAACATTTTATGCTCAAGATATTTGCATTACTAATAAAACATATAACTTCAATTTTCTGTGAGTAGCCTTCAAGTCCCCTTCATTCTGTATAAATGACAAACCTTGTGAGATACAAAGAAACATACTTGTGGCAGTAATTTGTATCACAACAATGTAAATGCCAGAGTGATTGTAGTGTAAATAAGCATTATTGTATGACATTGATTTGACATTGATGACATTTGAGATTTTTGTTAATTATTAAACATTGCTAGGAAATAAGTTTACACGGCCTCACTGAAACTGACAATAAGAGCGGGTAACAATGAGCGAGGGGTGAGTTGTTTATCAATTATTAGAGACAAACAAATTACGTCAGATTGGCGCGCTTTTCTTAGTAATAGCGGGAATATTCTCCCTAGAGCATTTGTGTTCGTAATTTTGATTGGATATAAAAATAGACGCTAATGTTGGCGCGTTTTATTAACCAATAGCAGCTCGGTTATAATCTTTAGGCATATCGGGGTGTGGGAGTATAAAGGGCTAAAGTCAGAGGCAGATTTCGTCAGTCCAACAGAAGCATTCGCGTGTAATACGTCGATCAGTTCAACAGAACCATCCACGCATTACACGTCACTGAGTCCAACAGAATCATTCAGAAGTTAAACGTCGCTCAGTTCATCAGAATCGTTCGCGAGTTACACGTCGCAATTCTACAGAATCTCTCGCGTCTTGAAGTTTGTTATAAATGTGAAATACGCGAATTAATAATGTGCAGCAAATAAGTGATTACAGTGATATTAGAAAACATAACAGTTTCAGTCTGGCGTGTATCAAGAGTCAATATGTGAAATTAATTAATTGTGACGGTAATAAAAGTGTAAAAAACAAATTCTTTTATAAGGGTTATCTTTCAGTAAAAACTCCTTTCCGTTTACACACCTTGATTAAGAGATATGCTCGACTGAATAATAATAATAATAATAATAATAATAATAATAATAATAATAATAGCTAGCCGGAGGACAATGAACCCAACATTCAAAGTATTAATGCAATAACAGGCGCCCAACAAAAGATAACACGAAGTGACCGCGACAAATTGGCGCCCATACGTTGTGCAGATAAACATGAAGCATCTTCCAACCAACTACAAATATCATACTCCATACTGCAGAAAAAATGTAGAGCTAATTGAAATATTAAGTTTATATCAGATAATTAGGTTTTCGAAAAATTAGTTATAACATATTTAGGTTTTACCGTATTTACTACGCCGTCGATGAGTGATTGTGGGGTGAGCGTCTGGTTCTGGAGTTGACCTCTTGACCTCCTCGTAGTCATGGACACAGTAGTGTTGTTCTCAGGGTCTGTCCTTTTCGTCGATTTATACTTTGCTGTGAATGGAGAAACGTGCGCGTAGGAAGGAATTTTGGGATTACAGGTGATTGTCGGAACACTTGAAGAAATAACGCAGACTGCACTTTTCTGACACCGATCCCATCACTTTGTTCCTACAAGATTCGCTTTCTGGGTTCGTCTCCCGCCTCAGCACATGCTATTTGTTTCCTACCAGGCACAGGGTTTGGATGTAGATTGACCACTGGCTATTCATGTTCTCAGCCGGTGTTACTATTTATTTTGGTTCGGACGCGTGATATTACTTAATTTGAGATTATCTGTAGCCAACAGTTATCGTGAGTAACGCAACGTGAATAGCGAATCACTTAATTTTAATAACATGATATGTAAGGGATTACCCGAAAAAATGCTGGTAAGAGAGTCACGAGGAGTAGTAGGAGGGGGAGAGTACCGCAAGTAGGCCGCAATGGCCCTTTTTGCTTCTAACGTGACCCCTGGGAGGGAGGCATGAGTGGGAGACCCGAAGGACGACCAGCTGCGAACGACGATATGCACTAGCAAGGATGTGGTCCCTAACGATTCCAGACGGGAATCGATTCCGCGTACTGCCCGGGGGACCCCAGAGACACGAGCCATCCCCAGGAAGTAGTCCTTGGCAGTCCAACAAAACGCCAAGGAGAAATATTTCCAAATCGTATAATCCACCGTCCTGACGCCACAAACCAATGTCGTCACCTAGTCCTTCAACGCTGAAACAGATGAAAGGAAATGGGGACAGGAAATGGACAGCAAGTTCGTGGTAGAAGAGGAACTACCCCAGCATTCGCCTACAGACCCAAGAAAACCATGAAAAAACCGATGGTCAGAAAGTCTGGCCCAATGAGAAAGGAAACCGCAGCTTCATTAATGCGACCCTCACAAGTTATTGCGGAGTTATTTTGCCCGAGAGAAAGTCACGAGAGTGGGGTACACAATACTTTTCATAAAAAGTCAGGGAAAATGTTATAATAACTAAAACATGAAATAAAAGAGCATTAAACGTTTGTGAAATTCTAACTTTTAAATTTAAAACTCATTAAGTATGCAGAAAATACGGGATTCATTTATTATATTGTTTATAAGTTCTTATAAGTTGTTATTTATCCACACAAGGATAAATTTTACGAATGTACTGGGTGATTAGGACAGATAATGAGCAGTAGGTTGGGTGGCCTACTATATACCACGTTGTTCAATACACCTTTTTTAACCCTTCCAAAAAATGCTTTTATGAGCTTGTTTCTGCCATGATGTGTTCACTCGACGTGAACAGTTTTCTTCACCAAATTGGGTCATTTCTTTAACAATTCCTTGTGAAACTGATCCAGCATTGCGCCATAATATGAAATTTTAATCGTTTTACGCTTTTCCAGGTAGTGGATGTCTATCAACCCTATCCCAAAAGACGGCTACCATGATTTTTCCAACTGACGGAATGGTGTTCGCTTTCTTTGAAGCAGGTTCGCCGAAGGAAATCCACTGCTTTGATTGTTGTTTGGTTTCAGGTTGATAGTAATGGATCCAGTTTCATCAACCGTAATATAACGCCGCAAAAACTCATTTGGGTTGCACTAGATCATGTTCAAACATTCCTGAAAAATTGTCACACAAATTCCGCTTGTTCTAAACTGTGAGCAGTCGCGGCACCCATCTTAATGACAGCTTTCTCATACCCAAAAAATTCGTGCAGGACGTTATACACCCGTTCACTCGAGATGTTTACGGTCTTGGCTATCTCACGGATTTTCACTCGGCGGTCTTTTAACTCTATATCGTGAACTTAGTTCATCATTTCTTCTGTTGTTACCTCAACCGGCTGTCTTATACGCACGGCATCTCCTGTGCTCGAACGGCCACAGCGAAATTCTGTGAACCATGCCATGTGATGGAGCAGAGTGCCCATAATACTTTTACAGATTTTCTTCCCTTTTCTTCACCGTTTTACCACGCAAAAGGTAGTGCTTTATCAGAACACAAAATTTCACACTTCTGCATTTTCTACGAAGCAACACAGTTTAGACGCTCTCAACAATGTACTAAGAAACAATGACTGCGAATTTCTGTGATCACACCCAGAATATATGTAAGACTGGGGTGGAAACAAGAAACTGTGATTAGAACGCTATCTCTCGTCAAAGCCATGGACTTTTACTGATCAGTCCGCCCTCGTGTATGTATATCAGTGCAACCGATGTGTCGGAATTTCGTCCAGCAGGAGCTCTTTTACATGCTAGTAAATATACTGACATGGGGCTATCGCTTTTAAACACACTTTAAACCATCGGTCTGGTGCGGGTTTGAACCCGCAATCTCGGGATCAGAAGGCCTACTGATGGAACATGTAGCTTCCTAACGGTCCACGCTGAAGCTTGGTAACTCGCGTCATGTTATTGTGATTAGTTCTTCACCCGTGCTATCTTGGAACGGCCACGATACGGAAACATCGAATTAGTTGATATATTGTTAGTGTTTGGAGAGTGTTTACGTAATGGCAGACAAGCAAGAGCACTTTATAGCCAAAAGTTTATACAGTGCTTTTCCTTCACACTGTGGCCACCACACAGCTACTCGCGCACCGACCGCCACAGCTCGAACTCTCGCCGAAACAGTTATAATATCCCCACAATCGCTTTATGCTCTCATGCTCTCATAGTTACAGTAACAATTACAATGCTAACAAGCACGTGCCTTATCATAAGAGAATTGGAAATGTTTTCCTTCTCTATTCTCACATTTCTGGCATCTTCTCAGGAATTTTTTATTCGCACTCCAGTGTTCAATGTCTGAAATCGAGTGAATTTCTCGCCTTATATTTTATTTTAGTTTTTACCATGTGATCAAAGAGTCGGGTAAATTTTTGTAATTGGAGTTTTATGAAATGATAGAGCATTTGGCCCACGCTTTATATTCTTTCTACGAAGCATGGTTCCATTTATATGGCTATGAATCGTCGCAAAATGACAGATATTGGAGATCAGAGACCCCGAGTTTACACACAGATTCCCTTGCATGTGCGAAAATGAGTGTGCAGATAATGCATACAGAATAATAAGAGTTAAATTTTATGAACGAACAATAAATGCAGAGAGATACAGAAATGACTTACACAATTTTTTGACTAACGTTTAATATCAACATGGATTTTTTCCAGCAAGAATTTGCCATCGCGCATACAGCTGATGAAGCATTACATTTAAACCAGGACATTTGTGAGATAGGGTAGTTAGTAAATAAGGATGGCCCTCACGATACCCTGATTTAATTGAATGCTATTTTTACCTATGTGAAATTTGAAAAATAAGGCATTTGCAACAAGCCCCACGCACTGGAAGAACTAAAAGAAAACATCAGGGAAGAAAATCTCTCAATTTCGGATAGTGTACTCTCGCATAAATATAATAAACCTTTGCATAAATAATTACATTACACATTTCGTTATAGATAAAAGGGAACTATCGGTGGGACTATCGGGACTAAGACACGATATGCTGATCTTTAAGTTCCATACTCTTTCCATGCATTCGCGAGAAACAACTACTATCGACAGGACTTGAAAAGAATGGTTAAGTATGAAGAATTCGAAACATTAATAACGGATATCTTGGTAATGGAAAAGCCACAAACAAATTCTTTGAAATAATTTTCGTTTTTAAAGAGATCTACATTTTCTGTGGAGTACATTTTCGTCTATCGTTAACCTTTATCAGTTATACAAGATTATACAAAATTCCTTCCAAATGAAGGGGATTTCATAGGCTATTCCTAGAAAATTCAGGATATTTATCTTATTTATCACGTAAATATGTTTAGTATATGGTATTTTAATTAAAATAGTTATAACCATTTTTCTGAAAATTAAAAATTTCGAAAAATGTTCCTTGTAATGGATAGTTGGGTGGGGGAATGTTCTTGAAAATCGTTTGTTCGTATCTTTAGAAGATATTGAACTTAAATACCAAGTTTGATATTTATCCGACTTTTTGTTTTTGAGTTTGCTATTCAGTCACACACACACAATATATGTGGTAGAGAAAGTAAACCATTCAAATCAGTGCTACATTTTTAAGAGGGTTTAACGGCCGATGTTTCTTCATATGGCATCACAGGTGGTGACATATGAAATGAAATAATTGGTAAAGGAAATTTGAGAAGGAAACATTCCAAACCTAAATTCAGGGAACCTCCCAGGCATTTTCCAGAAACACTTAAAAAGCCTCAGTCAGAGAAAACGGTCTCGGTGGATTTGAACCACCGACCTCCCGTGCCTTAACTACCTCGGCTACCTTGTCAGTATACTTCGGTGTGTTTAACTTTTTGCAGTAGTGTACTGAAGAAGGTGAATATTCTTTGTAGAACGTAAAAAGGAGGTACTAGAAATGGAGAGGCTGTTGAATATGATTGCACAAACTGAAACTTCTGAATTCTTACATCAGCAAGAGTTATTGCTCATGACCGCCACATTAACTGCTGTAAGCAGAAAATTCCTCCGGCCAACGCTTAATATTTTGGCTGCTCCTACTAGGATCTTTCATGTAATATGATCGCTCTTTTAGGATCTATATCAACAAAAAGAACATTTGCTAGCAACAACCTAGTGCCTCTCTCCCACTCCCTCTGTGTGTGTGTAATTTTTGCACTCTAACCCAACCATTTTTTCTAGCTGTATACGTGCCCATGAATAGCTTCAAAGGTAAGAGGTATTACTTTGATGAGTGTAGATTATGGAGCCTACATGCTGTGCTTTAAATGAGACTCCCTTTGGAAAAAGGCTGCTACTGGGATCTTAAAGAGTCTTATTTTATGTTCTTCTGCTTCTTTGACTGCTCTGTATTATTCCTTCTATATGCTTCGTTGACTAATTGGTAGGTTGCTACTGTTTTCATTTCAGTAGCAAGTTTTCTCTCTCTTGGTAGCAATCCCTGTCTAAGCTTGAGTATTAAGAGACTGCATATTTCTTTGTTAAAGTATTTTTAGATAATAATACTCAATATAAACAACCATTACCAACTTTCTTTTAATTTTACGTACCAGGTATAATTTTCAAAGACTATGCAGAGGTTAAAGGATGAAAAGAGTGATCACACGTCATTTATAAAGGTGTAGTTTGGATCTATGAAGCAAGCACTTCTTACCAGTACAAATGGACCAGGTTGGAACTAAACACAAATCTGCATTCTTTTACAAATTTCGGCTAAATTCGCGTAATTAATCCGTGGTTATGAAACAATTAACTAAACTCTGTGGAACATTGTGATAACCTTTAATGACAACCTGATTTAGAGCCATACTTCTCATGCTTCTCCTAAAGAGCTAACTCCCTTAAGAGAATGAAAGGAATTTAAAGAAAGTCCTATATTTTGATATTACTACTTCAAATCATGTGGAAGTAGAGCAGGAAAAGGTAAAGGATAATGAAGTTGTTTCTTCCTTCTTCTTCTTTACTGCACAGAAACAACTTCTAGTACTGAGATTAAGAATTCATTGGTAGTCATAGAAGAGACTTTACCCGAGTTATTGAAGTAAGCTTATTTAAAATCGCACACATTTTTACTTTGCACTAAACTTTAGGAGAAAGTAGATGATTAAATTAAGTTAAACTACAAAATTTATTTCAGATTTTCTCTACATAACTGTCTAACTAATTAATTAGTTCATTAACTGACTGTTTAAAATGTATGCACGCTTTCCATTGACACCAATGCTACAAATAATTCATTATTAAGTGCTGCTACCACTACCACCATCACCACTTAACTTGCTTAAGATTTGCAAGAAAATTCCCCACCCTAAACTGTCCTTTACATTGAACATTTTTCGAATTTTTTTATTTTCTAAAAAATGACTAACGATTTTGATTTAAGTACCATATATTAAAGATGTTTACATGACAAATAAAACGTATATATTGAGTTTTCTGGCAATAGACTGTGAAGTCCTCTTTATTCAAAAGGAATTTTGTATAATCCTGTATAACTGGTAAACGTTAAGCGATAGACGAAGACGACTGCACGAAAAATGCAGATCGCTTTAAAATACAATTTATTTTAAATATATTTTTGTGGCATAAGCTATTTCTGAGATATCTAGTATTAATGGTTCGAATTGTTCATGTCATTCTTTTCAACTCCTTTCAATATTCGGTTGTTTCTCGCGATGTCATGGAAACAGTATGGAACTTTTCGGTCAGAGTATAGCGTCCAGTTCTTAAACATTTGACTATCGCTGTTCCTTTTGTATGTATAACGAAATGTGTAATGTAGCTCTTTCTGCAAAGGTTTATCTGAATTAAAATAAAATAGATTGAAAAATAAGTTTTAGTAAGAATAGTTTGTATACTTAAAATAAACGATAGGTGTCGTCCTCCGGGGTGTGGTGGTTACCATGCTAGCCTCTAGTTCTCGAGGTGCAGGTTCAAACCCGGCGGAGGGCGATGGATATTTTCGGGCGTAAAAATCCTTAGCATGGCTTCCTTCGGAAGGGAGGTAAAGCCGGTGGTCCCATGTCGTAGACTTTCGGCACGTAAAAGAACCTCAAGCCTGATAAAAGCCCTCTAAGCAAAATTAGCGGTCTTTCACGCCCAATATAGAATGGGACGCTAAACGATAGAGGAGAGGATAGTCATGTGAATGTAACACAGCAGATTTTTTATGTAATCTATTTCTTCTTTCTTCTGTTCCCCATAACTGAGCTAATGCAATAAAATGATGCCTCTTTGGTGGCATCAATACGTTCCACTCGGTTTGGTTCGATTCAATGCAATTATAATAACAGAAGCAACGCTTCATTTCGTTTCGGTTGCCACTGAGAGTCGTCCGTTAGTGACAGGTAGATTATGTCATTGATAATTTTGAGTGAAGAGTGGTGTCTGATAGTTATTGATACCGTCCATCATCTCTGTCTTGTTTTTCGCTTTGTCCGGTGCTTCTGCTATTTCCAAGGTCTCCCTTAATCCAAATCAGAGCGTGTGAGCAATTAAAAAAACAGGATATTGAACGAGTTCGCACTTGAGACGTGCCGAGAGTGTAAGAGCACATTTGTCTTAATTCCTCCGGGGTAAACACTCAGGCTGAATATCGAGCTGTATTCGCCATAGGGGAGCCGCCTTGTTGCCTAGCACCGCCAACGTTTGTCCGCCGTTACGCGCATGCAAAACGCATCCACTTCAGTGTACAGGGGTACACATAAAGCCAGCGGAAATTTTCTCCAAATGCTTGATCGTTTATTTTCGTATTAAAATGACACTCTAATTGACATTTGTATTCTCCTTCGGGCTTTCGAGTCTGTTTTTAATCATCAACCACTACCCTTAAAAAAATATGTGCCACATTCACGTGACTTTAGGCTGGTTCATAACTGAGAACGGTAAGTAAAACGAGAACTACAAAGTTGAAATACATGTATTTTAATGGAAAGGTTCACAATCAAAGGTAACCCTTCTATGGCCTCGGAACGGGAAAGAAGACTCAGCCAAGTTTTAACTGTCTCATTCTCGTTCCTGGGCATGGCATATTAGACTTATATTGTGCATATTAGACTTTTAAGTGTAGGCATTAGTCTAGGCGGCCGTGACACGAAACAGCTGATAGTGCTCTCCGCAAGATGTAAACATGAAAATGGAAAGCATTCTAGCATATGTGCATGCTGATACCCGCAAATATATGAGCGTTGTTTCTTCTGGTGAAATGGTCATTTTTAGTTTGTTTATATGCAACTCAGAAATGGTATAGCACCTGCCTGCTGATACAAGGGGTCCCGGGTTCGATTTCCGGCTGGAGTGGGCATTTTTCTCTAGTCAAAATTATTTACTATTCTCCCCAGTGTCTGAAAATATGGAGTGAGTATGAATGTGTGTGTGTGTGATCTAATAAAAACAGAGTTTAGCACAAATCCAACGATAAGCGAATACAAGTTAACACTATTACTTATATACAATATGTTCCATAGGAAAGGCCACCGATACGACCATTGTAGTTAAAGACGGGGTATAAATGGAACTACAACATATCAAAAACTACAAGAAACACCATAACCGGTAGAAAACAACACAAAGATCATTGTAGTTGAAGACGGGGTATAAATGGAGCTAAAAAAACTATCAAAAACTACAAGGAACAGTATAACCGGTAGAAAACAACAAAGATCATTGTAGTTGAAGACGGGGTATAAATGGAGCTAAAAAACTATCAAAAACTACAAGGAACAGCGTAACCGGTAGAAAATAACAAAGATCACTGTAGTTGAAGACGGGGTATAAATGGAGCTAAAAAACTATCAAAAACTACAACGAACAGCGTAACCGGTAGAAAATAACAAAGATCATTGCAGTTGAAGACGGGGTATAAATGGAACTAAGAAAAATATCAAAAACTACAAGGAACAGCATAACCGGTAGAAAACTAACAAATAACCACAAATAATTTTAATGTAGCCATTAAATAATGGAATGAAAGTTTCATACAACTACAGGAATGGAAATATAATGGATCTGTATTTAGATAATGTTTACTCCATAGAATTTTGACACTTGGTTAACCTTAATTTTGTTGGCTTAATTGGAAGCAGGTGAAAAAATATAAATGGTCAGTTAAAACCAAATGAAAAAATTTAATTTCCACTTTTTGATCGATATGAGCACGCATATGCATTCCCGTTCTAGTTAGTAGTTTGTTATGAATCAAAAGTCTGTATGATGAATTGCTTTCCGTTCTGATTTCCGTTTTGGTTACCTTCTCGGGCTATTGTGAACCAGCTTTTCTCTATTCTCTGTTCTACAAACTATTCCTACAAAAGCTTATTCTTCTACCTGCTTCATGCCAATCGAGAGAGACACTTCTATAAACGCCTTTATTACAAATTTCGATGTAGGTATAAGGGGGATACAGCAGGGCTAAGCATTAGTCAAGTTTTTAAAAGCGGAAGGCTACGTCATGGCTTTGAAATTCCATGTACCTTGCATGACCACGAGAAAAAACGAATAGCGATTTACCACTTGATACCGAATTATTGACGAGAAGATATAAATAATTAAATAAAGAAATGATAGTAAGATAAAGACATAATTGCAATGAATAAGTTCGTATATTACATCAATGTATAATGCGATAAGCTTGAGTTGAAAATATTTGTCCAAGGAAAAGATCATTAGCCCAGTCATGTTAAGCGAAGCCATTAGCGACAGCCGAAGTAGGGAACATGTTAGTATAAAGATTCTTGGAATTCAGTTAGGTTATAAGCTAAGTGCGTTTAAACAGTAACGTATACCAGAATTCTGGAAATGAGAAAGGGAGGTATCCCATAGTAACAGGGTAACGTAGGATTTTTAAGTGTTAGCCAACGCGAGAAAGGACGTTGCTAAGGGTAGTTCTAAGGTAGGCGGAGCTTGTGTTCAGAAATAGGCTTGCGGTTCTAATCAGAGACACATTCGTTCGTGCATACATTCGTGACACTCTCTCGCTTAAGAACTAGTAAATTTGGGGATTACTCGGGTGCTATTTTAATCGCTCGGTGACGAGCTTGTGTGATTTACTGGCCATCGCGAGAAGTTTTGCTGGTAAGCCTTTTAGCGACTCATGGCAAGTTACGCTTCTAGTTTCTTTTATTGCAGAATAAGTTATTTCAAACCGAATTGATACGCAGAAGTTAGTAGGTATAATAGTTCAATTTTATAGTTTCGATGTTAAGATTTATAACCAGTTTCATTCTTTATCTTCAAATGGTCGGCAACTCGCTTCAATAGCTCAAGTATTAGATGATATGAAATTTCCCAGACAACTTAAATTGTGTTATCCTTTACACTACGCCCACGCACGCCCATAATTGTCGCACCATCGCGCGGCTTTAAAAATTCAGATAACGTAGTACATTATCACACTAGAAAAAGTATAAGTATTTAAAAATTCAGACCAATAGCAAAGAATGTTTCGGAAATGGTTAAAATCACAAACAATTTTATCTGGCAAACTGTGTGCTACATTTTTTGTGTAGTAAAATTTTCTCTATCTCTTACGTCCTCCACACATTATACAAAATGCATTAGGAACGAAAAGAACTTAACAGGCTATTCAGACTAAGTTAAAGATGTGCATTTTATTTATTATTGTAAATATCTTAAACATAGGATATTTCAATCAAAATCGCTAGAGCTATTTTTGAGAAAATCAAAATATAACGAAAAATTGCCCACGTAAAGTGTACTTGGGATGGAAGGATTTTCTTCAAAATACTCGTGTCTCATCCCTGGTAGATACTATAAGCAAGATATTGTTTTAGTTCACACACACACACACATACACACACAGACAGGGAGACTTTTTCTAAAAATACTATTTTTATTCAGGTGGCCAAAGCTGTGTGTGTTCTATGAAATCTCGATATCAAATTTTTGGGTGGAATGCAATGCTTCCTGTATTTATTATAAGTAAACTGCAGAGAAAATAAGAAATATATTCGTACTAATATCATTAAGACAGAAAGTTTTTATATATGTGTCTAGGGTAATCTCAAAAACCAGCCACCGATTTTCATGATTCTTTCACCATTGAAAAGCCCTATTCCTTGTGACGAAATGAGCTATAAAACACCTACTTTAATTCATAAATTACTGAAAGACCAAAAAGGACTCGAAGCCTTCGTTGAGAATACCATGAAGTAGTAGCTATACTCCACAGAGAATGCATGTAAAACCAAAATCCCGTTACAGTTTCTTCCAAACAATATACATATATAACCATAATGCAACACTTAAGCAGACAGAACACAGTCCTTAAAAAGTGACAGTCGATCCTGTTTAAAACATTAAAAATCTCATGTTACACAGGGTCTTTAGATTTATTCGCCTTTGCCGCCAGTCGGTTGTCTGCGCATGACGTCAATACTTTGAAGAGAGTTTATCACCAGTGCCTCTAGCAGAAAACTAGTGAAAATGAGTGGAAGGGGTGGATGTCAGTAGTCACAACGTCATGTTAATGAAATGGGACTTGTATCGTACCTTTCCAGTATGTACATTTGTAACTTCTTTCGCTTTCGTCTCGTAAATTCGCAATTTCAATATGTATGCTGATAGATAACTCAAATAATTTACGGTTTTTGTAGTGTAGAGTGTCTCGGCTTTAATGGCACATCTTTTCAATACAAAATAACTGAAGTAACCATCAAAAATAATTTAAATATTTTTAGAGATTTTAGATGTTTCTTCTTTTTTTGTTAATAAAAAACAATTGTTTTCATCACGTATTATCTCAGGACTTGATGAAATTCTGGGCAAGAACGCAGAAAATAATTTACACAGCAGCCAACATCGTAACTACAGACTCCCTCTGGTATCATTCCAGATCGGAAATAGCACTCAACCATTTCTGTGATCTGTGGTCTGTCACCTGTGGTCACTTCCATCTCGCGTGCAAAGAACTTACAAGATGTCCTGTTTAAAAACAGCCCTGCACCGCCGCATTGCATTAACCTATGTACGGAGCTGGAAAAGTATGCAGTCCGAGGTTCAATTCCGCACCTCCCCTTTGAGACAAGGGGCATTATGAAGTAATAATGAAGTCATTCACTTAAACCGATTGGCCAAATAAATCTAAAGACTCGTTATTTATTTCTTTAATTACATATATCAAATACTGCAGTCGAGTGTAAAATAAAACAGTGTCAAAACCTATGAATAACCTTTATGCTAATGTTGTAGCTTAAACAATGGAGTTTCTGGATGCCAGAACCTTTTACTAACCCTCACGTAAAATAAATGGCCCTGATTCAAACCCAGGCCGACCAATCTGACTGGGGATTTTTCGTGGTTTCAGGGAGTTACCAAGGCAAATACCCAATGAAATATTTAATACCACGACTTAAAGTTCCATCTTTCGCCTAAACCAATAGTAAAAATAAAAATAGATGGTAATAGCAAGTGTTCTGCCATCTATACACAGGTAATGAAAGAAGGTAGACTAGACGACACACTAATGTCATCTTCTCGGAAGCAGAAATGCAGTTGCTTGACGCTAAGGTCTCTGTAGACACGTGTCGAAGCTGCCATCTGCCCACCAGCTGCTGTGCACATGCCTCTGTGGACACGTGACGAAGCAAGCTGGTATGGTACAGGAATGAGACCTAGAAGGCTGAACAATAACAGCTGCTTCAAAACCAAAATGATGATTTGGATGTGAAGTGTATAAAAAGTATTCGGGATAAACATGTAATTAGGAATGTAGTTTACCTGTAAGCCGTGAAACCCAATATGTACATTGCGTAAGTCATATCAACTTTTCAAATATACCTCAGTAGAGAGTTTTAAATAATGGCGAAAATTTTTCCATGTAAAGGTTGAAAATCTACGGCTTTCCTGTTGAAGGATTGAGATTAAATATGAATTTTGCTCTTAATTTATATTTACATTTTTAGTTCAGCTATTCAGAAACATGAACACCCATGCGAGGAGCAAATTCTTGAAAAGCTTTTTTACTATCTCTACTACGTAGAGTAAGTAGGGGAAGTATTGCATTCCACCCAAAAATTCGATACCGAGATTTCACCGGAAATACATGTTTTGAGGCTTCCTGAATCCAAAAAAGTATTTTTGGAAACATGTCCGTGTGTGTGTGTGTGTGTGTGAACAGCATAACTCAGAAATGAACAGTCGGATAAACACCAAACTTAGTATTTAGGTTCAGTATCTTCCAGAGATGCGACACAAAGGTTTTCAAGAAAATCCCCCCACACCAGATTACCCTTTACATGGAATATTTTTCGAAAATTTTAATTTTCTCAAAATTGGCTCTAACGATTTTGATTAAAATATCATATATTTAAGATACTTTCATGACAAATAAAATTATATGTTGAATTTTCTGGGAATGTCTCCAAAAGTGTTCTTTATTGAGAACGACGTTTGCATAACTGGTAAACCATAAGAGATAGACAAAATTTTACTACACAAAAAATGTAGATCGCGTTAAAATACACAGTTTATGTCATACATTTTTGTTGTTGAGTGAACCATTTTCAAGATATTGCTTTATATTCCCTTAAACTTTCCAATAATTAACACTTTTTCTCAAATGAGAATTCGTTATTCATTTTTTTGTCCTGGTAATGCAAAGAGAATGGAATACTCCACATAGCAACCACCTCTTAAAATGTTTGACTATCGCTTAAAACCTACCTATTCCCCTTGCATCTACAAGAAAAGTAGCAATAGGATTAACATCTCGATATCTCGATTAACATGAAGCATATAGAGAATAAGCGTTTGTAAAAATAGTTTGTACAAGAGTAGAAAAAGTCATGCGAGTGTAACATCAGATTTTTTAACTTTCAAGAGACCTCAAAACCTATTTTTTCTGTTAAATCTCAATATCTAATATATCCTATCTCCCACTCTTTTAGGCACCTAGGCGGTGGAGAAAGCAACAAATGAGCTTTCCTTGTATAGTGTCAGATACCGCCCTCAGAAATTGTCCGGTCTTCAGAAATGCAAATATAAGCACCATGAAAATGGTCGATGTCTCCGAGTTTCCGAAACAGACCGTGTCCAGTAATTAATTCACTGACTGTTCATTTTCCTTCGCAGTCAGGAAGCCACTAGGCACTTTAACAAAGACTTAATCTAATCTCTTTCTTATTGTGAACTTTCACAGTGCTACTCTATAGCGCACTGGTGTTTCCGGGCAGTGTTATCGTAAAATATTCCAGCGAAAGTACCTGTGTTCTCACTGGTACCATTGCTGGCTCTCCGACGAACAGAACGTCATCCTAAACGAACTTCGATCGTTTCACAGAGTACAGCAATGCGGGCTTATGTGGTTTTAAAGCGGATGTATGAAGTATTTCGAATGTAAACCTTGAACTACTATCATCATCAGGTTTAGGCTATGCTACCAAGCGAGACGGCCCTGCGCTAACGTGTGCGGCTCGCATTCGGGAGATTCGCGGTTAAAATCCCTGACGTAGGTTTTTTCCAGATTTTCCTCATTTTTCATAACTGGCAAATGCCCGGAAGGTACAGTAAATTTAGGTCCACAGTGTTCCCTTCCTAAAATTCCTTTCCCAAAGATCATCTCATCACATTCATCATCAGTGTCCTCTGGCTGTCATGCTGTGTGTAGCAATAAAGGGCGTTAGGCACTAATGGGTTATGCAGCCTGTTTCGGCGAAGTCGCAAGTAGATTCTATATTCTATGGACTCAACCAAATCTCTTATTCCTCTTGCATTATACAGGAAAGTTTGCTTCGGTATTGTTTCTTCATTCTCATCAAATTTTCTGTCCATTTCTTGTTATATCCTTTGATTTTATCTTCCGTCTCATAGGCATATATTTAATTCTTCTATAACAGTTTCATTTCTTATCCTATCCGCGCTTGTACATCGTTTACATTGCATAGATAGAGTATTTCTGGTGATTGTAGTTTACTTTCATGCTTTGATTTAATTATCTAATTTTCGCATCTATATACAAACGAAAAGATGGCCGTTGTTTTGTATACTTTCAATTTTGTGTCTCCCCTTATTTTCCGACCTAAGGTTCGTTTTATGGTTCCACATAAAGCCTGAGGTTCAGATATTTTATTTTATATATCTATATTGTCTTGATTATTTATATCACATCCTAAATATTGGAAATGCGATGTGTTCCATTTTATTATTTAATATTTTATATTATAAAAAATATATTATATTTTATATAATTCCATATTTACCAATAAATGTCGTTATCTTTGATTCATGTATTAAACTTTTATAACTACATCTATCGGCTATTAATTGAAACCTGTATACCAACATTTTTGGATACCGTCAGAAGCACATCATCTGCACTGTGTTTTAAATTGTTGTGCTTATTACGCTGGATAAGTTAACATTTGGAAGGGTTTTCCCAGATAGGCCAAGGAAAGAAAGTTCAACAAAGTTAACTTCCAAACAAGTAACTGTTCCCATTTAACCATGTAACTAATCATATATTTTAGATAGTAACAAATACAATAATTTGTGAAATAAGTTACAACACGAACTTCTGTTGAAGCATTTTGCTGCACAATATGATTAAATCTCCTTTGACATACAGAAATGTTCGATCTATGAGCATTGCGCACGAATTTTAGACACAACCAGAGTAATAGGATAAGCTAGTACCAATATAATTTATAAATATATATATATATATATATTCATATCAGTACCCAATACATTATCACACGAGAGGTACACTCAGAATGCCCATCATTAAGCAGTAACACTCAGTCATGAATTAAACTGCCCTTAATCAAAACTCAGAATAACACATTAAAAAGTCCACAACGTTACCAAGCAATGATTTAACAACGGCCTTACACGTTGAAAATTCAAGAACACTCCCCTTACAATCTCCACTCTCCAAATAGCAATACCAAAATCAACAAAGAAATCTGGTTTTCCACTAGTCTCATAAAATATTAAAACAATTTAGAGAATGAACACTAAAGAGTGAAACAATAAAATAACCAAAAGTGTAAGTATTTGCCCTAGAAATGGCCTCATGTCTTTAGAAAGAACTCGCCAAAGTTATTTATGGACGCACATAAATATGAAGGTCTGGAGAACAAGTCCTTTAACTAGGCAGCTAAACTCAGTAGCCAACCCCGGTGCGAAATAAAGACGCCACCTGTAAAACCAAACAAAAGAAGAACAGGCAGCGCTCAAAACCTGCACACATCCTTCACCTGAACTTAGCGCGAAACACAAATAAATCAAAATTGATAGAATAAAATATTTATATTCTGTGTGTTATCACATTATAAATGTAATAATACTTAAGGGAGATGTAGTCAAATTACGTTAGAGAAGAATTTTTCTGTCACATATTTCATAGATTATACACTGAGAACATATTCTCAGGGTATTTTGTTTTCCATCTCTAAGTTCATTTAATTGCCCTGCCGTTGCAACTGTGCCACGCCCCTTTTTCAGATCAAGCACCAGCTTGTGTGTGTGTGTGTGTGTGTGTGTGTGTGTGTGTGTCCACTCTCCAACAAAATTTCTTACAAAAATGTATTCTTGTTTCTAGTTCTTATTAATTAAAATAAACTTTCATTATACACATACATTTCGAGAAGAATGAGTAGACTAAAGCGATTGTGGGTTGCTTTGTGATGGCTTTGAATTTTCATTCTCTTTGTATGACCAGAAGAAAAAATGAATAGCGACTTACCATTTGAATGATTAAGTATTTGAAAATTGAAACCAATAACAAAGAATATTTCGGAAATGTTTTACGCCACAAAAGTTATGACATAAATTATGAGGTTTAACGATATCTACATTTTTTGTGTAGTAAGATCTCTTACAGTTTACAAATATTATACAAAATTAATTCAGAATGAAGGGGACTTCACAGCCTATTCGCAGAACATTTAAGATATACTAAGTGTGCTCACACAAGCCGTCCTTAGTTGAAGTTAGTTTATACCGGATAGCGCAGATGCCAAAAGGTTTGCCTAAGCAAAACTGCAAAAGGGGACTTCGTACCCACAGAGAGGAACCGCTAAATGTAAGACCAATGCTTGAAAACGAACGCTTTAACTGTTATTGCTGGTCCCAGAGCTCATTCGGTAGAGAAAATGCCTGCTATATGAGGTGTTCCAGGTTCCATTACCGGCAGGTTCCAGAAAGCTGTCTTTAAAATAACCATTTCATGGTACGCCCAGAGTCTGCTATTTGAATGTGAGAGTACCTGTGTGTCTGTAGGGGAGGGGGTGTTATCGTTATTTAATAATGAATTCGCCCATTAACAAAAATTCAGGATTGCCGCTTGATGAAAACCTGAGGACAAGTGTTAACTAATTTAGTTCACTGACAGTTAATCTAGAATTAGTACAACTATTTGGCACCAATTGGTGTCGCAAGGTTAACAAGATTAAACAAATTCTATTTTTACTATATTTATGTGCTCTTAAAGGTACGTGAGAATTAAATTATTTTTATTAGTAAATTATTCATAATAAGCATCTGCAAAAACATGCTCACCTTGGTGGACAAATTGGTTTAAGGACCTCTCAGGGCCCACATTCTACCTCGAATGATCCATCATTTCTTAATATCAGAAGACAGAAGACAGATGCCGCATCTGAAAATGTTCAGAACACAGCCTTCGAGCCTCAGCTGCATTTTGGTGCGTCTCTTCACAGATAGTAACCATATTCGTGTATTCATTATTGGTGAACGTTACCTTTTTGTCTGAATGACATGGCTCGAACTGCAAGCAGGTGTCCACGAGACGCTTATCGGTACGAAGCTAACACGTTAACACATGCAGACATCAGCACTACCTCAGTGGCCTTTCGCTTCGTACCTGCACTGCCCCTTTCAACATCAGTGATATGGCAACTTCCTTTGCACCTATGTATGCGGGAACATAAAACTTCAAAAGGATACCTTGCTTTGGCCACCTAGTACATTTTATTTATAAAACCTTTATCTTAAAAATGTGATATTTTAGTCAAAATCATTACAACCATTTTAAGAAGATTAAAAATAACGATTTTTTTTTCATTTAAAGTATTTTTTGCTGGCGCCTTTTCTTGAAAATATTCATGTCATATGATTTGAACGTGAACTTAAATACCAGGTTTGGTATTTAACCGACTACTCTTTTTTAAGTTATTGTGTTAACAGACACAATATAAAATTTTATTATTAACCATTATCATCCAGAAGCCTCGAAACGTTTATTTCCGGTAAAATATCGGTATCGAATTTTTGGGTGAAATGCAATACTTCCTTTAGTCACTATAGGTAAGTAGCAGATAAAATAACAACATTTCAGTAATTTTGACTAGTTACCGATAAGTATCAAATTTGGTGCATACTCGACCTTGTCTTTTAATCATCATATTCTCCGATAAAAACGTGCGCGAGGGCCTTCTTCTAAATTGGTTTATTTTGGATTCAGGGGACAATGCATTGCAGTAACAGTGTAATCTCGGTATAAAATGTTTGCGACGGATACAATTCTTCCCCTTTAGGTAATCTACAGCGAAAGTAAATCACATGCGGTCGATATAAGTATAGGATTACCTGAATTTATGTCAGAAAACGTACTATAGTTTGGGAACGTAGGGTACATGCAGGCATATTGTGTTGGTGAAGCGAAGCGCGGATTTTGGGAGTTGTTTGTGTGCTTACAAGCGGCGTCTGTCTCTTCTTGCGTGGGATGATCGGCTGTTGCTGTAGCAACCGCCGAAGTACAGTTACCATCGCATTATCCTATAAGATAACTTGCACCGCAAATATTTCGGAAATGGAAAGTGCTATTGATGTGCAGTTTTCACAGCATTGATTGGTAGTCGGTGGCTCGTACATTTAGCCTGTAAACAGATTTTAATAATACTGAGAAAGCGTATTTTTGAGCAAATATGCAATTTTTTAAATGGAACAATGCCTAGTTACATCAACAGAATAAAGGTAGAGTAAATTAGAATGGCAGTGCCGTTTGTTGCAAGATACTAGTGCAAGTGGTTTACGAGAAATCTTATTTTGAAACTTTTACGCACCGACACTTGTACAACCCGTGGTAGCACAAAGTAAAGAAAAACAAAAGGGAATTACAATACTTCTGTGGATTCTTACAAGTAAAGATAAAATAGCCCTTCAAAGGTTGTGTTCAAAATAACAGCGGGCAGCTTCAATAAACGCTCCCAGTCTGCTATGGAAAGGATGCTGCACACGTTCTAGCATTTCAGCGGAAATTTCATAGCAGACAGCAGTAATACGTCGTTTCATATCGTCTGGTGTAGTTGGTACATCCTTGTAGACAGTGTCTTTAGTCTTCCCCACAGAAAAAAGTCTAAAGGGTTTAGATCCGGTGAACGGGCCGGCCAAGGTACAGGTCCTCTTCGTCCAATCCAACGATTTGGAAACAATCCGTTAAGACAAACTGTAATACTTCGTGCACTATGGGCTGGACAGCCATCATGTTGGTACCACAGGTTCCTCCTATCCTGCAAAGAAACGTCTTCTAACATCTGTGGTAGATGGTCTGTCAGGAGGCTGTGATACTTGTGCGAGTTCATTGTTCCTTCTATGAACAAAGGGCCTATGAGCTGATGATTCACTATCCCGCACCATACGTTTAAACTCTATGGACGTTGACGTTCAATATGATGAAGCCAACGGGGATTGTCCACAGACAAATAGTGCATGTTTCTGCGGTTTACCTGGCCATGATTAGTAAATGTTGCCTCATCACTAAACAAGGTACATGATGAATCTGGAGTATCATGTCTTAATGTCCATGTACAAAAGTTAACACGATTATCAGAATCGTTTCCACGCAGCTCTTGATGGAGAGAGAAGTGATAGGGATGGAACCTATGTCGATGGTGAATGCGCAGTACACTTGCCTGAATTATGCCACTTCCACGTGCGATTGTGCGGGAACTAATTTGCGGATCTACTGCAACAGCAGCCTAAACATTAATTTCTGCCTCTTCTCCAGTCACTTGTTTGTTTCTATTACGTTTTCTAGGTGTTACAGTACCACTTTCACGTAATTGGTTGAAGAGGTTGATAAATAATTGTCGAGAGGGTTGATTTCTATTGGGATATGTTTCCGCATACACCGTACAGAAACGACTGCATTTTTCCTACACTCTCCATACACCATGAGCATGTTGTCTTTTTCTGCATTAGTAAACCGCATCTTCCACTCACGACTTACTGCTTGAATTGTCGCGATGCAATCACATGAACAGAAAACAGAATGCAAACAAATATAGCAACATCGTACCTAGCAACTAAGCAGGTTGAATGGGACAAACAATTGTCGGGGTGGAAACTTTTCATAATACAATTTCTCGTTAACCACTTGCACTATAATCCTACAACAAAACCATTGACATTCTAATTTACCCTACCTTTATTCTGTTGATATAACTAGGCATTCTTCCATTTAAAAAATGTTATGTTTGCTCAAAAAACACACTTTCTCAGTATTATTAAAATCTGTTTATAGGCTAAATGCACGAGCCCCTGACTACCAATCAATGCTGTGAAAACTGCACATCAATAGCACTTTCCGTTTCCGAAATATTTGCGGTGCAAGTTTTTGGTGATTCGCCCTGTATAACTAAGGGACTCCACCCGCTGCGCAAAGAGTGCATTGCTGGCAATGCAGTTGTCAACAGACTGCCCGAGACAAACCACAGCGGTTCCTACAATTAGCTTGCAATTATCACTCCAAGCAATTCTCATTAACACTTGAATACTGTTTTCTAAACTAATACCATAAGGATAGAAAGTAATCTCAAAGCCCACTCACCCGAATTTGATAATTATTTTATAATTGAACAGCTCTGTTCTTTCTGATGGACATGGCTCTATAAAATAGCTTCTAATTTCAATGCATAAATTACTAAAACACTAAAAAGATTTGCAACACCTTCGTTGAGAATGCCATGAAATAGAAAATAGCTGCTCCACAGAAAATGGTGTAAAAACAAAAGCCGGTTACATTTTCTTCTAAGCAATATAGCTACATGAGAGGCATGATGTAGCACTTAACGCGAACAGAAGCCAGAGCTTAAAGCGACAATCGATTCTATTTATATCGATAGTAATGTTTGTTGCCATTTAACATATACTGTAGAAGTGTATGTAATGAAACAGTATCGACATCTCTTAACAACCTTTATTCTAATTCTAAAGAGTGTCACCTGAAGTTTCTGGATGCCAAAACCTTCTAATAACCCTCCCGCAAGAAAGGTTCGCTTTATTTCCTTTGTGCTTATGTTGAAATCAAGTTCGTTAGAACGACAAGCTAAATAAATAATAAAAGAGAAATTACTGCTAACATCAGAAATCAACGGACAGCTATTTTTACTAACAAGTGAGAATATTATTCCTTTCTCTATCACGTACATAGCAGGTAGAGAAGGTATTGCATTCCACCCAAAAATTCCATACCGATATTTCACCGGAAATACACGTTTTGAGACCCCTGCATACAAAAAAAATGCATTTTTAAAAAACGTTCATGTGCAAGTCTGTGAGCAGCATAATTCAAAAACAAAAAGTCGGATAGATACCGAATTTTGTATTTATTTTCAGTATCTTCCAAAGTTGCGAGACGAAGATATTCAAGAAAAGTCCCTATCCCAAATTACCCTTTATTCTCTAAATAATAGCTCTAATAATTTTGATTAAAATACCTATATTAAATATGTTTACAGGACAAATAACATATATATATTGAATTTTCTGAAATAGGCTTTGAAATTCACTTCATTTGGAAGGAATTTTGTAGTCTCTTGTATAACCGGTAAACGGTAAGCCACAGACGAAAAAGAGTATGGTAAGTTAAGGCCAGCGTATAGCGTCTAGTTCTGCAACATATGACTATGGCTGTTTTCTTTCTATCTATAACTAAATATGGCATGCAGTTATTTCCGAAAAGGTTTATCTCGATTAAAATTAAGTAGACAAGAAAATAAACTTTCGTTAGAATAGTTTGTATACCTACTAATAAACTATAGAGTGTAGAGAAAGTCATGCGAATGAAACATCTCAGAATCTTTTTCTTGGTGGCGACAAAAGCTTTTTCCAAGGAGGTTAATTTGATGACATAGGAGTGTGGAATCTTCATATTCTCCAGGTTTACCTCTATGTCGTATATGTTAAGGGTTTCAGCATTATGTGAAAACTGTGTAGATTTTAGGTTATTCAATAACTATGGGACCACGTAGAAGGCACAAAGTTTTAACATTTAACCTACTACAATTATCTAAAACATTTCTCAACCATTCCGACCGAGTATTCTTCCACACCAAAGGGTAATTATATACTATGCAGCATTTCCGAAACTTTGAAGTCTGCGGGGGAAAATTAAAGCAGACAAACGTTCCAGCGATGTTTCACATTATTTTGGGTGATTGTCAGAGGATTTTTCATCTATCATTAGGAATAGCCGGGGCTGTACGAAATTATAATTACAAAGAGTAAAGGTGGGTATACACAATAAAAATCCTCTAAATCATTGTACAGCAATTCCATAAACAATTGATTCGTCAATCGAGTTGAACAAATTAACTGTGCAACATCGGGCAGCCAATAGTAACTAGATAAATTGATAAATAAATATTGTGGCTGTGTCTCTGGATCTCAGCAAATCTGGAAGTTCTCGTGGTCGAGATAAAGTGGTATTATCTACTTGACTTATTAAAACTATAAGTTTTCGAAGATGTTTTTTTTAAATATTATCTCCGTCGATAGATTTTAGAGCTTGTAACTACACTGCCGTTTGTGAAAATTGCAACACCAAGAAGGAAACGCATGCATTCAATGAATTTAATACCACAGGTTAGGTACATGACAAGTAACAAATGATAAACTTTTCAAATCTATACATGACCTTTGAGCCCTAATATTCAGTATTGGATGAGGCCTCCATGCGCTACAATTAGAGCTGTTATACGCCGTGGCATTGAATCAAAAGGGTTCTGAATAAATTCCTGGGGGATATCCCCCTCCACTCAGTTTGTATTCGAGGCCACAAATCCGTGACACTGGTTACTGGAGAGCCGTGACGCACCAGGTGCCGACCAACCATATCCCAAACATGTTCGTTGGGCGACATGTCATCAGGCGAACGTACAGGTCAGGGAAGCAATGGTACCCGTCGCTTGTACGTTCCTAGCAAAATGTGGCCGGACATTGTCCTGTTGAAATGTAGCCTTGGAGATGCCTGAAGCAGGGGGATCACCTCAGGCTCTACAACCACACTTAGGTACCGGTTGCTGTTCAAAAGTGTCCTCAATTCGTAAGAGGCGAGATCGGTTGTTGTAACCAATTCTCCAAACCATTACACCTGATGTTTGTCCGGTATGCCACTCAACAATGCAGCCCTCCAGGTTGCGTTCACCACGGTATCGCCAGACACGTATGCGGCCATCACTGTAGGACACGTTGAAGCGGGACTCGTCCGAAAAGACTAAATTTAGTACCCCAGTGACGGTGTTTACGTGCCCATTGCAGTCGGAGGAGCTTGTGGCTTCTGGATAATGGAAGCCGACTAGTGGCATGCATGCAACCAGTCCAACCTACAGAAGACGGCGACGAACCGTTGATGCAGACAAGTTTACACCTGTTGTAGTACTCCAATCGAGCCAACACTGTGGATGAAGCTGGCGGACAAGCTGACGGTCATCCCGTGATGTGGTCATGTTCCGTGGTCCAGTACCCACTCTTCGCTGCTTACAGCCTTCATCTATCCACTGCTTCCACACACGCATCACTGTCGTAGCACCATGCCCTGTACGAGCCGAAATGTCACGGTATGACAAACCCGCTTCCCAGAGATCGATCATTCTGCCCCGTTCGAACTCACTCAATGCCGATTTGGCTCCCTTTGATGTCGACGAGGCATACTGGCACTGACTTTATTCTTTGCACCTTGTTTAACAGCTCTGTACTGACTACACTGGGCGCAACACTGACCCTGTCGGACCGACACGAGAGGGCTCTGCTCGGCCTACGTGTACCCATCTCTCTGCAAACCTAGTCACTTATTGCTTGCACACTCTTCCACCAAGTTTGGAAGATGCAATTGGTGTTGCAATTTTCACAAACGGCAGTGCAGTTTAACGTTCGTTGCGACCGGATCTAATATTTCTCCTTCCTACAACGGCATTTCAAAATTATCACTTCTACTACCTTTAGAATACATTTACTATTTTAAATTACTTTACCTCGCTGTTTTCGTTTATTGTATTTTAATTTATATCCTCGCAGAAAAATAATCCTGCAATCTTTCATTGCGTCCTAGGCCAGCGGGTACTATTCTCGTCTGCAGGAGCTACTCTATACCTCTCTCGCGGAGGATAATAATTCGCTTTATCTACTACAGTACTATTCTCTTATCTTAAACTTTTAGCTATGCGGAATAAATCTTAACTCTCCACTAGGGATGACTCGGATTTTCCGACACGTCTCTTCCACTACCGGTTCTGGCACGCTTGCACTCGTTAACTCTTCCTATTCTGGTGCTATTCCTACGCTTAGATTGTTCATTTGTCTCGTTTATAGGTTATGCATTTTTGACTAGCGTGGATCTTCCTTGTTCCCTAGTATTTCTTTTTCGTGTTTGTGTTTCAAGTTTTCATTGTAGTTTCCGTTCCTATTTCGCCTTTTAAATCCAGTATTTGTTCTACTGAACCATAACTTCTACTTCCCTGCATCTTTGAAATGTAATATACAATAACACACTACCTTTTACGAGGGCCGATCAAAAAGTAACGCACAATAATTTTTTCTGCCTTGGTATTACAGTTGGAATGTTGCAATTTCACACAGATATGGTTTGAAGTTTTCACTACAAAGGTATTTTTTGTTTGCGGCGGTATTACTTATAATGTTTGTGTATTTGTGTTTACTCCACGTGGTGAAGCCATTTTGTGACGTGATTCTTTGTTAGGTTTGTTAGCTCCATCTGGTGTTAGCAATTTGCGGCAGTATTAGTGTTTGTTTTAAAGAATGCTACTGTTATTTTATTTAATTTTTGTTCACTGTCCTCCGGCTAGCTATGATCTTTTTGGTCGAGCACTTCTCTTTATACAGGTTGTGTAAACGGAAAGGAGTCTTTTATCCAAAGATAACGCTGATGAAAGAATTTGTTTTACACCTTTTATTGTCGAACACATTCACTATCACCTTTACACATTGATCTTGACACTCGCCAAACTGAAACTGTTATAATAACTTCATTACTGATCATTTTTAATTCGCGTACTTCAGCTTTTTGTATAATTAACTTTACAACACTTTAGATTTTTCATAACTCTGCTACGCGTAACTTGCGGATCGATAGCCGACGTGTACTGTACAAATATTTCTGCTGGACTGAGGGCGACGTGTAACGTACAAATGTTTTCGACGAACTGACGGACTGACGTGTAGCATACAAATATTTTCGGTGAACTGACGTGAAGACGACGTGTAATGTATAAAGATTTTTGATCAACTGACGGGATCTACCTCTAATCTAGCCCTTTTTATACTCCTACACCCCTATATGCCTAAAGATTATAACTGAGCTGCTATTGGCTAATAAAACGCGCCAACATTAGCGTCTATTTTATATCCAATGAAAATTATGAATACATGTGCTCTAGGTAAAATGTTCCAGCAAATTCTAAAAAAAAACGTGCCAACATTACGTAACTTCCTCGTCTCTAATAATGATAAACAGCTCACCCCCTCGCTGCATTATTGCACGCTATTATTGTCAGTTTCAGTAAGGCAGTATAAACTTACTTCTCAACAATAATTACAATCAATAAACATCTCAAATCAATGTCACACAAAAATGCATATTCATACTATAATCATTCTTTACATTTAAATAATTTATGATACAAATTACTGCATCATGTTTCATGTGCAGCTCTAGCAAAAAATAAAAGCGTGAACTACGCAACTAAAATGGCGCGCATGTTAGTGTCGTCCACATGTGAAGAGCAGAGAGGTGTGGTACGATATTTGTGGGAAAGGGCATAAACCGAGTGATATTCACAGGGACATGCGTGGCATGTATGCGGATGATTGTATGAACCGCAGCAATGTCTCCAGGAGGTGTGCATTCTTCCTAGAGGGCCGTGTAAACCTTAGTGATTCGCCACGCTCCGGGAGGCCGGTAACAGCTGCAACCCCGCGGAATGTCAGAGGCATTGAGGCGGCAATTTTGAACGACCGACTGTGCAACTGCAAACCTTATCGCAACAGTACAACATTTCCTGTGGTTCAGTGTATGATATTATTTCGTAAAGTCAGTGCTCGCTAGGTGCCTAAGAACCTGACAGACAATCACAAGGGCCCGCGAATGATTACGAGCTTGGATCACCTAACGCGGTACACCGCAGTAGCGCATGACTTTCTGAAAGGAATCGTCACTGGTGATGAGTCGTGGACATATTGCCACACGCCCGAAACCAAGCAGGCAAGTATGGAGTGGAAACATGCTGGTTCCTCAGTGAAGAAAAAATGCAAAGTGACTCAGTCTGCTAGGAAAGTGCTTGTGACGGTGTTCTGGGATATGCATGGTGTTGTATTGGTGAACTATGCTGCATCACTGTGAATGCTGCAGCCTACATGAAAACTTTGGTGAAATTGCGTCGTGCCCTTCGTGACAAACGCCACAACATGAATGCTGACGATATTAAAATTCTTCAGACAATCCTCGCCCCATGCTGCTGCTACAGTTTGTCAGAAAATCACCAAATTTGGTTGAGAGGTGCTGCAGAATCCACCATACAGTCCGGACCTTGCATCGTCGGACTTTCATCTGTTTGGTCCCATGAAGAAATTCATGGCGGGCCAACGCTTTGCGACAGATGCGGAAGTGAAATCAGCACTCCGTAGATGGCTATACTCCAAGGAAACGGACTTCTACGAACAGGGCATATTGAAGCTGGTATCAAGATGGGAGAACTGTGTTGAGAAACTTGGTGACTATGTCGAAAAGTAGGTAAAAGGTGTGAGTTCATTTGTGACGTCTTTTTTTTTTAACTAATAAACGTTTTTGTAAAAAAAATATTGTGCTTATTTTTCGATCCACCCTATACTTTGAGTGTTAGATTTTAATTTTGTCTTGAGGCTTTACTTTTGCTAAATAGTTATTTTTTTCTCCTAGTTATTTTGTATAAATAAATGACATCAATTCTTTTCCTTGTGACATATTTATTTTCCAGTTTCACACTGAAGTCAACCAGTAATAATAAGCTTTCAATAAAGGTATATCTATGAAGCCTATGCTAACAAGCTTTTCATTATCATGCATTATGTTTCTGTTATAAGGAAACATTGTTTGCTAGATTAAAACTCTAAACCGTCGACTTGGGATTTATTTTCAGTCGCCCGTGTTCTACGACATCGGAGCCTGATGGCAAAATAAACACAGGTAAGGGTCACAGATAGGACAAAAAAAAACAACCGCTATTTTGGAACCTTCCGAGGATGGAATCGTTCTAGTTACTACAGTTCCAAAATAAGGCCTCCAACTTCATGCTAACACAATGGGTTGAGTGTTTTTGTAACCAGTTACATAAGTAACGCTCTGATCTTTTGCGTTTCAATACAACAGTTGCGAAGCATACCTGCTTTAAACAGAGGCAACATACACTAGCAATCTTCTGGTCAATCAATTCACTTATGCCATTGAGATCCTGCGATACACAAAACCAAGATGCCAATTTGGAACATCAATCATTATCATGGAACAAGATACAAGATGTTTATTCCGATAATGATATACGAATTTCTTTAAGTAAGCATAAATTATAACACGTATTTTAACTTGCCACATATATAGTTATTAAAAGCATTTCGCGAATTTGCGCGTGCATGGGGTAGTTATTTCGGGTTGAGAGGGAAGGAGGGAAATGGGAAGAGAGCATCATTTTGCCGCTTGGCAATATTCTTAAATAACGAAGACACACTATTTGATCGAAAGAATCCGAGTCAGTCAAGTAACAGTGGATCAAGTGCATCTTGCTGTTACGGTTATACATAAATAAGTATACGTAAATACTCGTGTAGCATTTGACTAGAGTATTTTGGAACGATTAATATTTTAGAGCTGAAATTGTCAGAAATGTTACTAAAAAAAAGCTGATGTGTTACACTCACATGATTTTCTCTACTCTTGTACAAACTATTTTTACAAATGCTTATTCTCCACATGCTTCATGTTAATCGAGATGTTAATCTTATTGCTAGTTTTCTTGTAGGTGCAAGGGGAATATGGTAGGCTTTAAGCGATAGTCAAATATTTTAAGAGCTGGTTGCTATGTGGCGCATTCCATTCTCTTTGCATGTCCAGGACATAAAAATGAATAACGAATTCCCATTTGAGAAAAAGTGTAAGTATTGGAAAATTTAAGGGAATAACAAGCAATATCTCGGAAATGGTTCACTCAACAAATAAAATGCATATGAGTTAAATTGTGTATGTTAACGCGATTTACATTTTATGTAGTATAATTTTGTCTATCTCTTATGGTTTACCAGTTATGCAAAAGTCGTTCACAAAGAAGAATACTTTTGGAGACATTCCCAGAAAATTCGAGATATACATTTCATTTGTCATGAAAATATCTTAAACATATGATATTTTAATCAAAATCGTTACAGCCATTTTTGAGAAAATTAAAATTTTCGAAAAATGTTCCATGTAAAGGGTAATATGGGGTGGGGGATTTTCTTGAAAACCTTCGTGTCGCATCTCTGAAAGATGCTGAACCTAAATACCAAGTTTGGTGTTTATCCGACTGTTCGTTTCTGAGTTATGCTGTTCACAGACTCACACACACACACACACACACACACACACGGACATGTTTCCAAAAATGCTCTTTTTGGATTCAGGGGGTCTCAAGACATATATTTCCGGTGAAATCTCGGTATCGAATTTTTGGGTGGAATACAATACTTCCCCTACATACTATACTTTCTCTACTATAGAGAAAGTAATAACCATTTTCCCCACCTCTAATAAAGACGGAGGAAATAGTCACCACAAGATATCTTTTCAAAATAAAAACAATACTCGTGCAAAACCGAAAGAATTCTAAAACAACACAAAAAACACAAACACACGGAGATAGAAAAGAGAGGGAGGGAGAGGGAGGGAAGGAGAGAGAGAGAGATGAGCAAGCCAAATGCTAGAAGAGTGACAGACCAAAAGTTAATGATCCTCTAAAAGCAGTACTTTATCTAACAACACGTCACACTCCAGTCGGCTGAGTACGATGTACAATTAGGAAAGTGAGAGATTTAGTGCAATTTCCTTTGATTTACTTGACATGATTAACGGCCCTAATGAGCCGCTACTCGGAAATCGATGGATACACGTAAACGATAACAATCTACTATAAACCCTCGTGTCTGCTTGACGTCCGAAGGTCATTGCTGGACTCCCGTTCAGGAAGTTCGCTTGAATAGGTACTACTCTAAATCTATAATAGAAAATGTTTAGACTATATACCAAGCATTTCATTTTCACTATGATATTTTAATTACATAGGGGATAGAAAAATTGTTCAAAAATGTATACCAGTTAAGCCAACTGTTCCTGATTTTGTACTATTAGGGACAAGGATTAGAAACCTCAGAGGATTTAAGCACTGACCTAGGTAGGCCTTCATGCCTACTAAACCTCGGAGAGAAAGGAATTAGTAAAAAGAGAAGTAAAGCGTGGCACAGCGAGGTGTCACTGACATTTCCAAGTTGTATCTCCTCGGACCCCTATACCCCTATAGTCTCATGGACAGATTTGGGCACAAGGTCCAATGCCAGGGAAAAAGTTCTCGCCTAAGCATATCCACTGCAAACGCCGTCCACCACCGTCCACCCCTATCCCTACTATTCTGCAAGATGAAATGAGAGCGCTCAATCTCTCCGGCGCGTCCTTATGCTAGAAATCCTACACGATTCTCTTGCTGTCACTAACAGTGCGATTCTTTAACGCTGTATTCCCACGATTATCACTTGGTTCACTAACGTCTGTTCCGGCTATTTACTCAAAATATCGGTGCTCTATTACCGTTCTTTAGACTTGCGTTAACTTGTAATAGTCACTTGACAAATTTTAAATTATTTATAAGTTTGGATAAAAACTTATATCGACGAATACTATTAGCACAATAGATAAATACTTCACACAAATCATTTTGTAGTTGACGCGGCCCTTAACAAATTTAGAAACTTAGTATATTTTTCTAACTCGGATTACTACGTGTTCCCTTAGCGAGGAATCATGGCAAACTATGTAAAATTCACGCTTACGTTCACATACATAAAGTTACTACTCTCCTCCAGATTTCTGTACATGAAGCCATGTCTTTCTATCTTCTCATTGGTGCTAACAATCATTCTGTATCTTTATTGGCTGTCCAGTTGAAAAATCAAAACATAAACGGTAAGTAGGGACCGTTGCCCATAGCGTCTAATTTCTCTTGAAACTTGGTTCATTCCCTCGAAATACAAAGAAAAGTTGGATTTTTATGGCCCTACACTCGGAAAAATACAGTGAACATTTTGAAGCAAAGCTACTACATTTCACCTAAATCTTGCAGATTTTCTTAGGCCTTCATTTATTCCACAATGTTTGAACAATATTTGAAACTTAGAATATATTTTCACTTTTTAAAGGGTTCTTGATTCATGTAGTTTTTAATCCAATTACTTTAAGATTGTAGAAAATCATCAAGCTGCGTGTTAATTAATCACTAATAATTCATAAACTATAATTAGTTGGAATTTCGGAAACATCGCTACAAGGTATCTTTAATATTAATTGGAAGAAAATTATTTTACATTTAGTGTTCTAAATAAACAGGTGCTGCACACGATACACAATTCGTAATTTTGAAAAATAAAACTACCGCCACATTAATTAAATACTAATACACAAATCCGGCATACATAAACTTTTTCACTCTTCTGGTTGTTTCAAGAAAAAAATAACATTTTAAAATGTAATTTTTGTAACAGTTTACCCTAGCTGGTCGAATTAATTGTCATATCTTGAACAATTTAAAAGTGTAGGAAAAATTACACCAATTTTAAGCACATTCTCTCAGAGTTTCTGCTGAAATTTTGAACAAGATTGGCAACAAACTACATCGTATGGTACATTTTTAATGCGGAAAAGTGTAAGAATAGTCAAGGTCGAGTAAAAGCCATTGGAAGTAAATAGGCAGTGTGCTCTTGAGCATTTAAGTAGTCAGGTGTTGAAGCTTTTAAATCACTGAGGGCAAAAGTCATAGTATATAATTTAAGATAAATTTTCAACAAATGTTTGGTCGAACATTTTTGTTTTCGAACATTTTACAAAAATTTAGCTACGGGTAGCGTTAACCGGGTGGGTCATATCGGACGGTGAATGAACAAAATGATTGAAATGAAGCTCAAAAGCGCCGGGGTCCCTAGAGCTTAGGATTACCGCACATTCTTCTCAGGACAAGGGAAAACCCTAGAAAAAACCTTATCCATGGAACTCATCCTAATCGAGATTCACTCGGGACCTCTTGAATGGATAGGCAGACACACGCTATTCCCGCACTAAGGAGGTGTGCATGAATAAATTTAAATTAAAGGAGTTAGTATACTAATTAAGTACTTACTATTACATTAATTGCGTAACACAGTCGCATGGATCACAAGACCGTACATGCTCTCTTGAAAAATACCTGTTTGTAAACTTAACTTACAGAATCGATCTGAAAACACCGATTTATATTCACAACACTATAAGTATACACATAAAACAAAAAATACTCTGAATCACACAAACGCGCGCGCAAACACACACACAAATACTCCAGCACTACATATGTTTAAACAAAATTTACACAAACATATTATCTCTTAATACACATACTTCCATTAAGTATGTGCCAGAGCTTGGCCAGTTTTGGTTGTTTAGAATCAAGTCCCGGCATGCTGTCCTTCGTCTGTTGGAAGCCAAAAATACCTCCGGCAATAATTTTTCCTAGCACCCTTCGTTTGCACTCATACAGTCAAAATATGCGTCTTCCTATTCCGCGCATTAGGGGCAAATCCTCCTGCCAGCATCGTCAACAATCTTGCGAGCTTTCCACCCTCCCAAACAAAGCCATGCTATTCCTGTCCTCTGTTTTATACCCAGTTCCAAAATATATGTTTCCTTACCCCACTCAGTTATTTCATTTTGTAGCTCCAATGCTGATCTACATTCAGATTCTATTTCCTGCCTGTTTATATCACATAGTCGTCTTCTACTTTTTTCACACCACTGTATTTTCATTACCCTTTTTCTGGATATCATTTAAGCCAATCACAACGTGTCTTAAATAGTAATAGTAATTCCGCATTAGTCGGCCACGATATGAATGCATATGATGGGAAGAACTAAACGGTTAGGAAACATGTGGGCGGGACAACGGAAGGACAGTCGAGTAAAGAAAACATCCGCAGTTCGACTTGCATTAACTAGCGAGCATGAAACCAAAACATGTAGTACTGTTTACACTGTGCGACTGTCCATTTTCCTAACGCCTTGCCCCTCACTCCCCTCTGATCCCACGCCTTGATTTTCAAGAAAACAGTGTCGCCCTCCACCAAGCGCATTCATATCATGGCCGAGTAGTACTTCTCACACTTGAAACCGTTTAGCTGTATTTTCATTATGGTTATACATAAAGTAATCTCTAGACTTGAATGGCATAAAGAATAAGATTGAACAACCCACTTAAACCACGCCAATATCATACACTTTTATTTCAGAGTGGAGTTGCCACAAGTCTGCTGTTTACCATTACTACCTCAATTACTTCAAACTCTATCGCAGTAGAGCTATAAGCAGAGTCAATACGGTTTATTTATACGCATCGTCCTCAATAAAACAAATCGAAAATCGGTTATGTCACATTCATATGAACTTCTCTACCCACTATCGTTTATTTTTATTTCATTTCTACACGATAGTCATAAGAAAGCGTACTTTTGTATCTACTCCATGTTAATCGAGATAAACTTTTTATAAATAGTCTCATTACACATTTCGTTGTAGATACAAAGTGGATAGAGGAAACGAATCGATAATCAGGTGTTTAAAAGCGGACCGTTATATGTTGGCTTTGATATTCCATATTCTTTTCACGACATCGTGAGGAACAACTGAATAGTAATAGCACTTAAAAATACCAAAAATCAAACCAATAATAACGATGTCCATCAAATGGCTGAAGTTACAAAAATGTATTTCAAATAAATGTGTGTATTTGTGTGTTTCAGATGTACATTTCTTCTCTCTCCCTCCCTCCCCCTCCCCCTCCCCCCCTCCCCCCTCTCCCCCTCTCCCCCCTCTCTCTCCTTCACAGGCTGTTTCCACAAAATTCAAAATAGGTATAGATTTTGTTTGTCATGTAAATACCTTTAATATATCTAGTACTTTAATCTAAAAACGTTAGAAGAAGTTTTTAGAAAATCCAACGTTTCGAGAAGTGTTCCTAGTAGGTTGGGATGGGGGGAGGATTTTCTTTGAAAAGCTCAGTCCTATCGTTGGAAGATACTGAACTTAAATATCAAGTTTGGTATTGTCGAACTTTTTGTTTTAGATCTACGCTGCACACTCGCCACAAATCTTTTTTTTTCTAAAAATCTGATGTGATACATTCACATAACTTTCTCTACCCTCTATCGTTCTTAGTGGATATGCAAACTATTCTTTCTAAAGTTTATTTTTCTATCTTACACATTTTAATCCAAATAAACCTTTGCAGAAGTAGCTATACTACAAATTTCGTTATAAACAAAAAGAGAATAGCAATAGCCAAATGTTTAAGAACTGGATGCTATATGCTGGCCTTAAAATGTCATACTGTTTCGTGTAATCGCGAGAAATAACTGAATGTTGAAAGAACTTTATGAGAATGACCAAGTAATAAACAATTCGAACCATTAATAACGGATATGTCAGAAATTACTTGAGACACAAAAATACTTATTTTAAATAAATTCTGTGTTTTAAAGAGATTTACAATTTTTGTGTAGTACGTTTCTGTCTATCGCTTAACCTTTACCAGTTATAAAAGATTATACAAAATTCCTTCCGAATAAAGAGGACTTCATAGAGTATTCCCAGAAAATTCAAGATATACATTTGTCATGTAAATATCTTTAATATATGGCATTTTAATCAAAATCGTAGCAGCTATGTTTTAGAAAATCAAAAATTTCCAAAAATCTTTCTTGTAAGTAGTTTGGGGTGGGAGATATTCTTTAAAATTTTCGTATCACATCCTTGAAAGATATTGAAATTAAATACCAAGTTTGGAATTCATTCGACTTTTCGTTTTTGAGTTATGAGGCACGCAGACACACCACACAAACGATCCCCTTTTTACTTTCTCTACTACGTATAGTAAGTAGTGGAAGTATTGCATTCCACCCAAAAATTCGATACCGAGATTTCACTGGAAATACATGTTTTGAGACCTCCTGAATCCAAAAAAAGCATTTTTGGAAACATGTCCGTGTGTGTGTCTGTGTGTCTGTGTGTGTGTGTCTGTGAACAGCATAACTCAAAAACGAACAGTCGGATAAGCACCAAACTTGGTATTTAGGTTCAGTATCTTCCCGAGATGCGACACGAAGGTTTTCAAGAAACTCCTCCCACCCCAGACTACCCTTTACATGGAACATTTTTCGAAAATTTTAATTTTCTCAAAATTGGCTCTAACGATTTTGATTAAAATATCATATGTTTAAGATAATGTCATGAGAAATGAAATGTATATCTCGAATTTTCTGGGAATGTCTCCAAAAGTATTCTTCATTGTGAACGACTTTTGCATAATTGGTAAACCATAAGAGATAGACAAAATTTTACTACACAAAAAATAGATCGCGTTAAAATACACAACTTATGTCATATACATTTCTTTTGTTGAGTGAACCGTTTTCGAGATATTGCTTGTTATTCCCTTAAATTTTCCAATACTTATACTTTTTCTCAAATTCGTTATTCATTTTTTTGTCCTGGACATACAAAGAGAATGGAATGCGCCGCATAGCAACCAGCGTTAAAATATTTGACCATCGCTTAAAAGCTACCATATTCCCCTTGCATCTACAAGAAAATTACCAATAAGATTGACATCTCGATATCTCGATTAACATAAAGCATATGGAGAATAGGCGTTTGTAAAAATAGATTGTACAAGAGTAGAGAAAGTCATGTGAGTGTAACACATCAGATTTTTTTTATTTGGAGGTATTTCCGGTGAAATCTCGATATCAAGTTTATGGGTGGAAAACAATACTTCCTCTTAGCTACTGTAGGTACGAGATAAAGTAAAAACGCAAGCGTGAATAAATCATTTATACAGGTGCAAAAATGATTCATCGCGGCAAGATCTTACATGTTACTTTGGTCTCGCTAAAACGCACGAACATGGTTTTCCTTGTAGTTTTGATTAATGTAATACCTAGCTGAATGGAACTAATGGAGCGGAATGGAAGGAGAGAGGATACTACGTAGACTCTCATAGAAATAATAAATGAGACCAATGATGGAAGCACACATGATGGGCCAAAAGCAGATATACAATACGGATCAGATAATATTTTCTTACAGAAGTTGGCAATGATTGTGTTACGGAGTTGGAAACTCCTTAAGAACCTAAAGCAAAACAGAAATATGAGAAAGATAGTTTGTTTCGCTCCACGTATGGAAAGCCAATATGAGAAGTAGATTAGTTTGTATTAAAGGAGTTGAGTAGCAATAGAATACCGGTTTGAGCGCAGAGAGAGATGCCGAAAAACTGATAAGCTTCTTTGATCTATGCCGCTAGCCCCGCCCCCTCCCTTTGTGCGCTACTATTTGCCGCCCGGTCGCGTGGCGCTAGCTCCGCCCCCTCTCGCTTTGTGTGCTCACCTAATGCCGGCAGTATCTGTGCTAACAGGTTCTACCCCCTCCCCCATGCGTTCTACTGTGGCGTCATGACTTGATGGAATTGTTTTCTCGAGTCCTGCCGCCCCTCGGCAAATTAATTAGGTAATGTTCGTCAAACATTTTTTTTATGATTACTAAGGTCTGCAGATTGCATCCTCGAGCAATTAAGTTTTTTGATTAATGAATTGTTGACTGGAGCTTGAGTATAAGTAGTCTGCTCACGGTAACAGTCTGTCATGTAATGAAACACTGCAGCCTTCTTGTATCTGGGGAAATCGCTTGTCCATTAGCTGAACATGTTAGACGCTTTCAACACATTAATAGGCTTTTAAGTTTACATTCCGGATCTGTTTACATACATTAGCGATCAACGACATACTTCCGTCTGGAGGTAACGGTGACACACATTAGCTGACCCGTTAGAGGCTTTCACTCCATTAGCGAACAAGAGCCCGGCATGTAATGAAAAAACCCGTAACCTACTTCTGTCTGATGGTAACGGTGACCTCTATTAGCTGACATCTTTAGACCCTTTCACCTCATTAGCGAACAATGCCAGTAATTGTTTTCCTAAGTGCTCTACAATCTCTCACCACTTCAGCTTTAGTGGGGGAATTATATAAAAGCAGCATCTTCTCCAATGATTTTCACAGTATCGTAAGAACACTGCGATCTAAGCACTCTGCAAACTTTATTCTTTCAACGTGGAAATTACATCGAACAGCATGTCTGGTAAGTTGTATCACCAATTCATCTTCATTAAAAAGTTAACTTATTACTTAGTACATTTAACTTTTATTTGCGTTCTTGTTTTTAATGACGGCTCTTTATTTGTAAATAGCTGAGCATTCTAAAAGTTAATAGATAGACAGTTGAATTTTTTCTGAAATGTGAACAGTTTAGTTAAGTATTCATTTTAGACAAGCTTATTCTACATTTAATAGCTAACTGGGCGAATTCTCAAAAAATGTGAACAATTTAGTTAAGTATTCATCTTGTTGAGAAATTATTATTCCAGATATTTAAATACAGGGTTTCACAGAGTGAATTATATTCCTTTCTAGACAAAATACAATTACTTGATTACCCTACGATTCGAATAAATAATGTTCTGTATAAATATTCTTCCGAGGGTAAGCGGCGGTATTCGATCCGGGGACTTCATGTTTGCATGCATTGATCGAACATTCATCAGTTAATGTTTCATTCCTCTTGTGCATTTTATTTAGTAAAAACTTCCAGTCTGTTTCCATCACATTAAAATTAACGTTTTTGCTTTAGAATATTACAAAAAGTCTGTTGCGCGAATCATTCACTCTAACAAAGTAAATGTTTACATTATATTAAAACATTTAAATCGGAAAATATAGTACTTAATGAACTTCATTAGTGAATCAGAACCTCAATTATATTTACACATATTATCATTTTTATTATTATATTATACAGAAAAAGTTAATAATTTTGTAACTTTCAAATAAATGAAATTTAGTTATGCAACACATTCTCTAATAAAGAATATGTTTTTTCTCTTCCTAATGCAGAAAGTTTGACATCTCAACTTAACACATTGGCTGAGGGTAGCATTTACCCGACCGTTCAAAGACTACAAGATCTTCAGCCAGAGGAGCCTTATAATATAAAATCCATAAGAAAAATTGATACGAGATACGGTGCTAGAGTGGTTGCGGTTTTAGACAATAATCAAGTGTTTCTTCCGACAAGATATTCAACCCTAACAAGCCAACAGTTGGATGAAATGCCAGGAAAGTTTCAAATGGTATATCATGGTGTAGTACCATCCGGCAAGTTTAAGACATGTAAATTGTCTTTTCTTCCTGTTAAGGTTTGTAGAAATAATTCAGCTATCCTTTCAAAGCTTCATTTAGAGTTACATTTGTTGAGTTTATAAATTCACACTTCCTAGGATAACATTCATCTAAAGTATACATCACTGTGTAAATAACGCTTAGGATGTAGTCTGGGCGAGGACCTGCAGAAAGAAGTTTAATAGTCTATTCACTGATTCTTTACCTCAAAGCAGATACCTACAGCAAGTTGCAAATAATTTCCATTAGGGTAGCAGTTGTCAAAGCATGCATCACTGTATTAAAACAAATATGTGTAAATAATGTCTAGATTGTAGTCTGAGTGATTTCGTGCAGAAAGAAGTTTAATACCACATTGCATTGATTCTCCGCATCGAAGTATATACCTACAACAAGCTACAAATAATGTGAATGTTTGTTACAGGAATGTCCAGATGAATGTAAATGAAGAGGAAGAATGAGATAGCTTAAAACAACACGAACAGAAATGTGATAGGAACATCCTCAACATGAAGAATTGCAGCACCGTCCAGCATGGAACATTCGAGTGTGTAGAATATAGCAATAATATATAAATTATGTACTCATTATTACTGCTATACATGCCAATACCATTGATTTCATAAATAATTTCATAATTGTTTAAAGAAGAATGTATTATCTTAAAACATTGATGCTACATGAAATCTAAACAAAAAAGTTATTGAACTATTACTGAAAGAGACCTGAATAAACGGGAATCTAGAAGCCAGAACCATCTTAATATTGGACTGTATGATATGAGGTGTATAAAAAGATTAATAAAAATGAGGGCTATGTAATATAAACAACATTTATTTTTTATAAAACATTTTCCTATTACATTCCTTCACAAAAAAAAACCCGAACATATTTCCCAAAGACAAAAGTGATAGTCTAGACCTTCTAAACATACAGTTATAGGGGGAAAGGATGCTCTCCTGAAACATTAGGTCTCTAGACAGAAGCATTTATAGGGGAGAGATAGGGAATACCAGGGCTGATGCTAGGCTAGTCAGATGCTAAAGGAGGGAGGGATATGCTTTATACGAGAGAGATAGGGAATACAAGGAAAGATGCTATACTAAACAGGACTTGAAGGGTAGAATATGAGCGATATAGCGAACCGAGGAGAGGTATTAGGATAGGAGTTTTGAATGATAGAGTAGGCGTTTATATGCGAGAGATAGGGAATACGAGGGTCGATGCTAGGCTAGACGGTGTTGAATGAGGGAATGCATCTTATATGAGAGAGGTAGGGGAATATGAGGAGACGTGTTAGGCTAGACAGGGTTTGAGGTGTGGAATATGCGTTTATATGGGAAAGATAGGGGAAACGTGTACATATAATAGGCTATACAGATGCTGAAGGACGGGAATATAGGCTTATACGGGAGAGATAGGGAAATACGAGGAGAGGTGCTAGACTAGACTGATGCTGAAGGAGGAGAGGATACTCTTTATACGGAAGAAATAGGGAATACGAGGAGAGGTACTAGAAGGGTAGAATATAGCGTTTTTATATGAGGGAGCTAGCAAACCGAGGAGAGGTATTAGGCATGGTGGTCTGAATGAGAGATTATACGTCTATATGAGAAAAGATAGGGAAAACGAAGGTAGGTGCTAGGTTGAGAGAGTCTTCAAGGAGGAAAATGCATTTATATGAGAGCGGTAGGGCATACGAGGAGAGGTGCTAGTCTAGACATGGTTTGAGGATTAGAGTATACGTTTATATGGGAGAAATGGAAAACGGGAGAGATACAAGGATAGACAGAGATTGAAGGAGGAGGAATGTAGGTTTATACTGTAATATAGAGAGTAATTCGATTATAAAACTTTCCTCATCCAGCCTTACAACACTTTTATATACTTATTTTCTAAACCTTACAAACTTTATATTTGTTAAACAGTAGTGCGCGAGACGGAGAGGGACAAACAGTATATCGGTTTACAGTGAAGTATACGTCCTAACCTATTCCCACCTTGTTTGTTCTGGATCTTCTCATTGTCTATCATCATCTAACGTAACCACGTAACAAGACGTAACACAGGAAATCATACATATGGCACATTAAAAAAATAAAGGTATATATAATGAAACATAAACAAGTAGACAGAGGGTCATCGATACATAGAAAACCAGGAGTTGTATGTACTGAGACCATAGATTAGTATAGGCAAACAACAAAGAAGTGAATTTATAGTGTAAATAGCCAAATATTTTCAAATATTATTATAGTCTAAAAGTATATAACTTAATTATGTATCGAGTATTGAGAAATAAACGTTATTCATTATTCACTAATCTCAGATCACTGCAATTGTATTGAATCAATTCACAATTGCTAATGCCATTCAACTTTCATTCGTCTCTGATACATAAACAAATTGCAAAATGGAGAAGGACGAAAGTAATAAAAAGACTCAGGCAGCAAATTTTAAGAAAGAAGAGAAAGATATATGACCGACATTGTTTTGGAACACAAATTAGTCTTGAAAATAAAATGACTGATAGCTCTGCTAAGCGTAAGGAAGAGACATGGAAATAAATTGCAAATGAATACAATTCTAGGTTGGAAAAGAAGATAAACAACATTCATGTAAACCAATTTTTAAAAATCAGTTTAACTGAATACATGTAAAAAAACATATCACTTTACAAAAAGTAATGCAGACAACATTTTTTTATAAACATTATCCTATTACATTACTTTACAAAAAACCATACATATTTCCTAAAGGCAAAGGTGATAGTCTAGACATTCTAAACACTCAGTTATATAATCATATACATCACACAGAAAGAGACATGCATTATCAGTAAAAAAACTAAACATCTCAACAATGTCTGAATGATGTATTTTATAAGTACAAGTTTTTTGATATTTCAAAGTTCCTGTTAACCATGGCAGTAATTGATTAACACAATTTCTCGATCCTGTCATGCTATAACTTTAGATGCTTTCAGCTTACTTATAATTTCCTCAATCTCTTGTGTGTGACTATTATTACCAGCATCCCTCGACGCAATTAGTAACCTCAATATATTTACTAGTCTATTCGGATTTTCAAGCGTTGATATCACTGAATCATCATCATCTGAAGATTTCATATTCTCGCAACTACCGATGTATCCAGATTTTTCACCAACAGTAGTCTCCAGTGAAGGACAGAGGCTTGATCCGGTATAACATTCCCCTCTATACATCTTCGGATCTTCAAGTGCAGGTGAGAGAGTCGATTCAGTATAACATGTTGCTCTATGAAACTTAAATCTTGACAAAGAACGATTCTTAAAAATCCGCCCGCATACACAGCATCTAATAACGCGTTTTCCTCCATGTGTAATGTATGAAAAATCGTGTTTCTCATTCGTCAGTTGCACAGATTTTCTCGGGCAGTAGCTCATGCTAAAACTAAAAGAAATTAAATGAATACGTGAATGCTAACGCTCGAAGGAATTAAAAGCGAATGCATGAATTCATAACACGCACCTATGTATATATCCAGGATGAGGACGACGGAGGGAATTGCGATCAATGCATAGCAGGGAGAAAGGATACTCTCTTGAAACATTAGTCATCTAAACAACTATTGTTCACGGAGCCTGTAGACGTCAGGTTGAATGGGACAGACCTCAGCTTCAAATCTTTAAGGGTACGGACCCCTGGCTTTTGCCTGGCATGTATACTAAAACATCCTAACAGCGTAACATTACATAACAACGACACGTAACCAGAACATGACGAGTGCGAGCATGGAAAAAAGGATGCTCGCTGAGAACATTAGTGGAAAAGGATGCTCTCTGGAAACAGTCGCCATCCGCACAACGGATTGTCCCTAACATTTCCAGATTTCAAAACGTTCAACATCGTGACGCGCTACTGTCATCTACATTTCGACGAAATTTTACCTCCTGAATTAGTTTGATGCTCTGTATAGAACCTCAGAACATGCATTACGCTGCGTGTCCCTAGCGTTTCCAGCTCCTGAATCGTTCCAGCTAGTGGAATGCCTCTACCATCTTCATGTCAACGATCTGTTACTCTGAATTAAAGTTTGGTGATATGTATAGACCTGTACAACATGCATTACGCTATGTAACAGACTCATCACGCTATGTAACAACATGATCACGCTATGTAACAACCTGATCACGCCATGTAACAACATGATCACGCTATGTAACAACCTGAGCACGCTATGTAACAACATGATCACGCTATGCAACAACCTGAGCAGGCTATGTAACAACATGTTCACGCTATGTAACAACCTGAGCACGCTATGTAACAACCTGAGCACGCTATGTAACAACATGTTCACGCTATGTAACAACATGAACACGCTATGTAACAATACGATCACGCTATGTAACAACCTGATTACGCTATGTAACAACTGATCACACTATGTAACAACATGATCACGCTATGTAACAACCTGAGCACGCTATGTAACAACATGATCACGCTATGTAACAACCTGAGCACGCTATGTAACAACATGATCACGCTATGTAACAACATGATCACGCTATGTAACAACCTGAGCACGCTATGTAACAACATGATCACGCTATGTAACAACATGAACACGCTATGTAACAACCTGAGCACGCTATGTAACAACCTGAGCACGCTATGTAACAACCTGAGCACGCTATGTAACAAACTGAGCACGCTATGTAACAACATGTTCACGCTATGTAATAACCTGAGCACGCTATGTAACAACCTGAGCACGCTATGTAACAATACGATCACGCTATGTAACAACCTGATTACGCTATGTAACAACTGATCACGCTATGTAACAACATGATCACGCAATGTAACAACCTGAGCACGCTATGTAACAACATGATCACGCTATGTAACAACATGATCACGCTATGTAACAACATGATCACGCTATGTAACAACATGATCACGCTATATAACAACCTGAACACGGTATGTAACAACATGATCACGCTATGTAACAACTGATCACGCTATGTAACAACATGATCACGCTATGTAACAACATGATCACGCTATGTAACAACATGAGCACGCTATGTAACAACCTGAGCACGCTATGTAACAACATGTTCACGCTATGTAACAACCTGAGCACGCTATGTAACAACCTGAGCACGCTATGTAACAACATGTTCACGCTATGTAACAACATGAACACGCTATGTAACAACATGTTCACGCTATGTAACAACACGATCACCCTATGTAACAACATGATCACGCTATGTAACAACCTGAGCACGCTATGTAACAACATGATCACGCTATGTAACAACCTGAGCACGCCATGTAACAACATGATCACGCTATGTAACAACATGTTCACGCTATGTAACAACACGATCACCCTATGTAACAAACTGAGCACGCTATGTAACAACCTGAGCACGCTATGTAACAACCTGAGCACGCTATGTAACAACATGTTCACGCTATGTAACAACATGAACACGCTATGTAACAATACGATCACGCTATGTAACAACCTGATTACGCTATGTAACAACTGATCACACTATGTAACAACATGATCACGCTATGTAACAACCTGAGCACGCTATGTAACAACATGATCACGCTATGTAACAACCTGAGCACGCTATGTAACAACATGATCACGCTATGTAACAACATGATCACGCTATGTAACAACCTGAGCACGCTATGTAACAACATGATCACGCTATGTAACAACATGAACACGCTATGTAACAACCTGAGCACGCTATGTAACAACCTGAGCACGCTATGTAACAACCTGAGCACGCTATGTAACAAACTGAGCACGCTATGTAACAACATGTTCACGCTATGTAATAACCTGAGCACGCTATGTAACAACCTGAGCACGCTATGTAACAATACGATCACGCTATGTAACAACCTGATTACGCTATGTAACAACTGATCACGCTATGTAACAACATGATCACGCAATGTAACAACCTGAGCACGCTATGTAACAACATGATCACGCTATGTAACAACATGATCACGCTATGTAACAACATGATCACGCTATGTAACAACATGATCACGCTATGTAACAACCTGAACACGGTATGTAACAACATGATCACGCTATGTAACAACTGATCACGCTATGTAACAACATGATCACGCTATGTAACAACATGATCACGCTATGTAACAACATGAGCACGCTATGTAACAACATGAACACGCTATGTAACAATACGATCACGCTATGTAACAACCTGATTACGCTATGTAACAACTGATCACACTATGTAACAACATGATCACGCTATGTAACAACCTGAGCACGTTATGTAACAACATGATCACGCTATGTAACAACCTGAGCACGCCATGTAACAACATGATCACGCTATGTAACAACATGTTCACGCTATGTAACAACACGATCACCCTATGTAACAACCTGAGCACGTTATGTAACAACATGATCACGCTATGTAACATGTTCACGCTATGTAACAATACGATCAAGCTATGTAACAACACGATCACGCTATGTAACAACATGGTCACGCTATGTAACAACATGAATACGCTATGTAACAACCTGAGCACGCTATGTAACAACATGATCACGCTATGTAACAACATGAACACGCTATGTAACAACATGATCACGCTATGTAACAACCTGAGTACGCTATGTAACAACATAATCACGCTATGTAACAACCTGATCACGCTATGTAACAACACGATCACGCTATGTAACAACACGATCACGCTATGTAACAACACGATCACGCTATGTAACAACCTGATCACGCTATGTAACAACATGTTCACGCTATGTAACAACATGATCACGCTATGTAACAACCTGATCACGCTATGTAACAACGCGATCACGCTATGTAACAACATGATCACGCTATGTAACAACATGATCACGCTATGTAAATAGGGTGGACCATTTAAGTTGAGGCTATACAATATATCCAAAACTAAGCGTTGTAGAAAGAAATGTCTTTAATAAAACTTGACTGATATTATGACGAAAGTAAATGCCACTAGTCGTGTTTCGTTTGGAGGCTGTTATGAGGGTCATTTTGGGTCAATTTATTTTTTTAAATGGGAACCTACAATTAGGGTAGCATTTAAAAAGACCCTGAAATGACCCTCACAACGTCCTCCAAACGAAATACGACTAGTGGCATTTACTTTCGCCATAATATCAGTCAAGTTTTATTAAAGACATTTCTTTCTACAACGCTTAGGTTTGGATATATTGTATAGCCTCAACTTAAATGGTCCACCCTATTTACATAGCGTGATCATGTTGTTACATAGCGTGATCATGTTATTACATAGCGTACTCAGGTTGTTACATAGCGTGATCATGTTGTTACATAGCGTGTTCATGTTGTTACATAGCGTGATCATGTTGTTACATAGCGTGCTCAGGTTGTTACATAGCGTATTCATGTTGTTACATAGCGTGACCATGTTGTTACATAGCGTGATCGTGTTGTTACATAGCTTGATCGTATTGTTACATAGCGTGAACATGTTACATAGCGTGATCATGTTGTTACATAACGTGCTCAGGTTGTTACATAGGGTGATCGTGTTGTTACATAGCGTGAACATGTTGTTACATAGCGTGATCATGTTGTTACATGGCGTGCTCAGGTTGTTACATAGCGTGATCATGTTGTTACATAACGTGCTCAGGTTGTTACATAGCGTGATCATGTTGTTACATAGTGTGATCAGTTGTTACATAGCGTAATCAGGTTGTTACATAGCGTGATCGTATTGTTACATAGCGTGTTCATGTTGTTACATAGCGTGAACATGTTGTTACATAGCGTGCTCAGGTTGTTACATAGCTTGCTCAGGTTGTTACATAGCGTGTTCATGTTGTTACATAGCGTGCTCAGGTTGTTACATAGCGTGCTCAGTTTGTTACATAGGGTGATCGTGTTGTTACATAGCGTGAACATGTTGTTACATAGCGTGATCATGTTGTTACATGGCGTGCTCAGGTTGTTACATAGCGTGATCATGTTGTTACATAGCGTGCTCAGGTTGTTACATAGCGTGATCATGTTGTTACATAGGGTGATCGTGTTGTTACATAGCGTGAACATGTTGTTACATAGCGTGTTCATGTTGTTACATAGCGTGAACATGTTGTTACATAGCGTGCTCAGGTTGTTACATAGCGTGCTCAGGTTGTTACATAGCGTGAACATGTTGTTACATAGCGTGCTCAGGTTGTTACATAGCGTGCTCATGTTGTTACATAGCGTGATCATGTTGTTACATAGCGTGATCATGTTGTTACATAGCGTGATCAGTTGTTACATAGCGTGATCATGTTGTTACATACCGTGTTCAGGTTGTTACATAGCGTGATCATGTTGTTACATAGCGTGATCATGTTGTTACATAGCGTGATCATGTTGTTACATAGCGTGATCATGTTGTTACATAGCGTGCTCAGGTTGTTACATTGCGTGATCATGTTGTTACATAGCGTGATCAGTTGTTACATAGCGTAATCAGGTTGTTACATAGCGTGATCGTATTGTTACATAGCGTGCTCAGGTTGTTACATAGCGTGCTCAGGTTATTACATAGCGTGAACATGTTGTTACATAGCGTGCTCAGTTTGTTACATAGCGTGCTCAGGTTGTTACATAGCGTGCTCAGGTTGTTACATAGCGTGCTCAGGTTGTTACATAGCGTGTTCATGTTGTTACATAGCGTGATCATGTTGTTACATAGCGTGCTCAGGTTGTTACATAGCGTGATCATGTTGTTACATAGCGTGATCATGTTGTTACATAGCGTGCTCAGGTTGTTACATAGCGTGATCATGTTACATAGCGTGCTCAGGTTGTTACATAGCGTGATCATGTTGTTACATAGTGTGATCAGTTGTTACATAGCGTAATCAGGTTGTTACATAGCGTGATCGTATTGTTACATAGCGTGTTCATGTTGTTACATAGCGTGAACATGTTGTTACATAGCGTGCTCAGGTTGTTACATAGCGTGCTCAGGTTGTTACATAGCGTGAACATGTTGTTACATAGCCTCCTCAGGTTGTTACATAGCGTGATCAGTTGTTACATTGCGTGATCATGTTGTTACATAGCGTGCTCAGGTTGTTACATAGCGTGATCATGTTGTTACATGGCGTGATCAGGTTGTTACATAGCGTGATCATGTTGTTACATAGCGTGATGAGTCTGTTACATAGCGTAATGCATGTTGTACAGGTCTATACATATCACCAAACTTTAATTCAGAGTAACAGATCGTTGACATGAAGATGGTAGAGGCATTCCACTAGCTGGAACGATTCAGGAGCTGGAAACGCTAGGGACACGCAGCGTAATGCATGTTCTGAGGTTCTATACAGAGCATCAAACTAATTCAGGAGGTAAAATTTCGTCGAAATGTAGATGACAGTAGCGCGTCACGATGTTGAACGTTTTGAAATCTGGAAATGTTAGGGACAATCCGTTGTGCGGATGGCGACTGTTTCCAGAGAGCATCCTTTTCCACTAATGTTCTCAGCGAGCATCCTTTTTTCCATGCTCGCACTCGTCATGTTCTGGTTACGTGTCGTTGTTATGTAATGTTACGCTGTTAGGATGTTTTAGTATACATGCCAGGCAAAAGCCAGGGGTCCGTACCCTTAAAGATTTGAAGCTGAGGTCTGTCCCATTCAACCTGACGTCTACAGGCTCCGTGAACAATAGTTGTTTAGATGACTAATGTTTCAAGAGAGTATCCTTTCTCCCTGCTATGCATTGATCGCAATTCCCTCCGTCGTCCTCATCCTGGATATATACATAGGTGCGTGTTATGAATTCATTCATTCGCTTTTAATTCCTTCGAGCGTTAGCATTCACGTATTCATTTAATTTCTTTTAGTTTTAGCATGAGCTACTGCCCGAGAAAATCTGTGCAACTGACGAATGAGAAACACGATTTTTCATACATTACACATGGAGGAAAACGCGTTATTAGATGCTGTGTATGCGGGCGGATTTTTAAGAATCGTTCTTTGTCAAGATTTAAGTTTCATAGAGCAACATGTTATACTGAATCGACTCTCTCACCTGCACTTGAAGATCCGAAGATGTATAGAGGGGAATGTTATACCGGATCAAGCCTCTGTCCTTCACTGGAGACTACTGTTGGTGAAAAATCTGGATACATCGGTAGTTGCGAGAATATGAAATCTTCAGATGATGATGATTCAGTGATATCAACGCTTGAAAATCCGAATAGACTAGTAAATATATTGAGGTTACTAATTGCGTCGAGGGATGCTGGTAATAATAGTCACACACAAGAGATTGAGGAAATTATAAGTAAGCTGAAAGCATCTAAAGTTATAGCATGACAGGATCGAGAAATTGTGTTAATCAATTACTGCCATGGTTAACAGGAACTTTGAAATATCAAAAAACTTGTACTTATAAAATACATCATTCAGACATTGTTGAGATGTTTAGTTTTTTTACTGATAATGCATGTCTCTTTCTGTGTGATGTATATGATTATATAACTGAGTGTTTAGAATGTCTAGACTATCACCTTTGCCTTTAGGAAATATGTATGGTTTTTTGTAAAGTAATGTAATAGGATAATGTTTATAAAAAAATGTTGTCTGCATTACTTTTTGTAAAGTGATATGTTTTTTTACATGTATTCAGTTAAACTGATTTTTAAAAATTGGTTTACATGAATGTTGTTTATCTTCTTTTCCAACCTAGAATTGTATTCATTTGCAATTTATTTCCATGTCTCTTCCTTACGCTTAGCAGAGCTATCAGTCATTTTATTTTCAAGACTAATTTGTGTTCCAAAACAATGTCGGTCATATATCTTTCTCTTCTTTCTTAAAATTTGCTGCCTGAGTCTTTTTATTACTTTCGTCCTTCTCCATTTTGCAATTTGTTTATGTATCAGAGACGAATGAAAGTTGAATGGCATTAGCAATTGTGAATTGATTCAATACAATTGCAGTGATCTGAGATTAGTGAATAATGAATAACGTTTATTTCTCAATACTCGATACATAATTAAGTTATATACTTTTAGACTATAATAATATTTGAAAATATTTGGCTATTTACACTATAAATTCACTTCTTTGTTGTTTGCCTATACTAATCTATGGTCTCAGTACATACAACTCCTGGTTTTCTATGTATCGATGACCCTCTGTCTACTTGTTTATGTTTCATTATATATACCTTTATTTTTTTAATGTGCCATATGTATGATTTCCTGTGTTACGTCTTGTTACGTGGTTACGTTAGATGATGATAGACAATGAGAAGATCCAGAACAAACAAGGTGGGAATAGGTTAGGACGTATACTTCACTGTAAACCGATATACTGTTTGTCCCTCTCCGTCTCGCGCACTACTGTTTAACAAATATAAAGTTTGTAAGGTTTAGAAAATAAGTATATAAAAGTGTTGTAAGGCTGGATGAGGAAAGTTTTATAATCGAATTACTCTCTATATTACAGTATAAACCTACATTCCTCCTCCTTCAATCTCTGTCTATCCTTGTATCTCTCCCGTTTTCCATTTCTCCCATATAAACGTATACTCTAATCCTCAAACCATGTCTAGACTAGCACCTCTCCTCGTATGCCCTACCGCTCTCATATAAATGCATTTTCCTCCTTGAAGACTCTCTCAACCTAGCACCTACCTTCGTTTTCCCTATCTTTTCTCATATAGACGTATAATCTCTCATTCAGACCACCATGCCTAATACCTCTCCTCGGTTTGCTAGCTCCCTCATATAAAAACGCTATATTCTACCCTTCTAGTACCTCTCCTCGTATTCCCTATTTCTTCCGTATAAAGAGTATCCTCTCCTCCTTCAGCATCAGTCTAGTCTAGCACCTCTCCTCGTATTTCCCTATCTCTCCCGTATAAGCCTATATTCCCGTCCTTCAGCATCTGTATAGCCTATTATATGTACACGTTTCCCCTATCTTTCCCATATAAACGCATATTCCACACCTCAAACCCTGTCTAGCCTAACACGTCTCCTCATATTCCCCTACCTCTCTCATATAAGATGCATTCCCTCATTCAACACCGTCTAGCCTAGCATCGACCCTCGTATTCCCTATCTCTCGCATATAAACGCCTACTCTATCATTCAAAACTCCTATCCTAATACCTCTCCTCGGTTCGCTATATCGCTCATATTCTACCCTTCAAGTCCTGTTTAGTATAGCATCTTTCCTTGTATTCCCTATCTCTCTCGTATAAAGCATATCCCTCCCTCCTTTAGCATCTGACTAGCCTAGCATCAGCCCTGGTATTCCCTATCTCTCCCCTATAAATGCTTCTGTCTAGAGACCTAATGTTTCAGGAGAGCATCCTTTCCCCCTATAACTGTATGTTTAGAAGGTCTAGACTATCACTTTTGTCTTTGGGAAATATGTTCGGGTTTTTTTTTTGTGAAGGAATGTAATAGGAAAATGTTTTATAAAAAATAAATGTTGTTTATATTACATAGCCCTCATTTTTATTAATCTTTTTATACACCTCATATCATACAGTCCAATATTAAGATGGTTCTGGCTTCTAGATTCCCGTTTATTCAGGTCTCTTTCAGTAATAGTTCAATAACTTTTTTGTTTAGATTTCATGTAGCATCAATGTTTTAAGATAATACATTCTTCTTTAAACAATTATGAAATTATTTATGAAATCAATGGTATTGGCATGTATAGCAGTAATAATGAGTACATAATTTATATATTATTGCTATATTCTACACACTCGAATGTTCCATGCTGGACGGTGCTGCAATTCTTCATGTTGAGGATGTTCCTATCACATTTCTGTTCGTGTTGTTTTAAGCTATCTCATTCTTCCTCTTCATTTACATTCATCTGGACATTCCTGTAACAAACATTCACATTATTTGTAGCTTGTTGTAGGTATATACTTCGATGCGGAGAATCAATGCAATGTGGTATTAAACTTCTTTCTGCACGAAATCACTCAGACTACAATCTAGACATTATTTACACATATTTGTTTTAATACAGTGATGCATGCTTTGACAACTGCTACCCTAATGGAAATTATTTGCAACTTGCTGTAGGTATCTGCTTTGAGGTAAAGAATCAGTGAATAGACTATTAAACTTCTTTCTGCAGGTCCTCGCCCAGACTACATCCTAAGCGTTATTTACACAGTGATGTATACTTTAGATGAATGTTATCCTAGGAAGTGTGAATTTATAAACTCAACAAATGTAACTCTAAATGAAGCTTTGAAAGGATAGCTGAATTATTTCTACAAACCTTAACAGGAAGAAAAGACAATTTACATGTCTTAAACTTGCCGGATGGTACTACACCATGATATACCATTTGAAACTTTCCTGGCATTTCATCCAACTGTTGGCTTGTTAGGGTTGAATATCTTGTCGGAAGAAACACTTGATTATTGTCTAAAACCGCAACCACTCTAGCACCGTATCTCGTATCAATTTTTCTTATGGATTTTATATTATAAGGCTCCTCTGGCTGAAGATCTTGTAGTCTTTGAACGGTCGGGTAAATGCTACCCTCAGCCAATGTGTTAAGTTGAGATGTCAAACTTTCTGCATTAGGAAGAGAAAAAACATATTCTTTATTAGAGAATGTGTTGCATAACTAAATTTCATTTATTTGAAAGTTACAAAATTATTAACTTTTTCTGTATAATATAATAATAAAAATGATAATATGTGTAAATATAATTGAGGTTCTGATTCACTAATGAAGTTCATTAAGTACTATATTTTCCGATTTAAATGTTTTAATATAATGTAAACATTTACTTTGTTAGAGTGAATGATTCGCGCAACAGACTTTTTGTAATATTCTAAAGCAAAAACGTTAATTTTAATGTGATGGAAACAGACTGGAAGTTTTTACTAAATAAAATGCACAAGAGGAATGAAACATTAACTGATGAATGTTCGATCAATGCATGCAAACATGAAGTCCCCGGATCGAATACCGCCGCTTACCCTCGGAAGAATATTTATACAGAACATTATTTATTCGAATCGTAGGGTAATCAAGTAATTGTATTTTGTCTAGAAAGGAATATAATTCACTCTGTGAAACCCTGTATTTAAATATCTGGAATAATAATTTCTCAACAAGATGAATACTTAACTAAATTGTTCACATTTTTTGAGAATTCGCCCAGTTAGCTATTAAATGTAGAATAAGCTTGTCTAAAATGAATACTTAACTAAACTGTTCACATTTCAGAAAAAATTCAACTGTCTATCTATTAACTTTTAGAATGCTCAGCTATTTACAAATAAAGAGCCGTCATTAAAAACAAGAACGCAAATAAAAGTTAAATGTACTAAGTAATAAGTTAACTTTTTAATGAAGATGAATTGGTGATACAACTTACCAGACATGCTGTTCGATGTAATTTCCACGTTGAAAGAATAAAGTTTGCAGAGTGCTTAGATCGCAGTGTTCTTACGATACTGTGAAAATCATTGGAGAAGATGCTGCTTTTATATAATTCCCCCACTAAAGCTGAAGTGGTGAGAGATTGTAGAGCACTTAGGAAAACAATTACTGGCATTGTTCGCTAATGAGGTGAAAGGGTCTAAAGATGTCAGCTAATAGAGGTCACCGTTACCATCAGACAGAAGTAGGTTACGGGTTTTTTCATTACATGCCGGGCTCTTGTTCGCTAATGGAGTGAAAGCCTCTAACGGGTCAGCTAATGTGTGTCACCGTTACCTCCAGACGGAAGTATGTCGTTGATCGCTAATGTATGTAAACAGATCCGGAATGTAAACTTAAAAGCCTATTAATGTGTTGAAAGCGTCTAACATGTTCAGCTAATGGACAAGCGATTTCCCCAGATACAAGAAGGCTGCAGTGTTTCATTACATGACAGACTGTTACCGTGAGCAGACTACTTATACTCAAGCTCCAGTCAACAATTCATTAATCAAAAAACTTAATTGCTCGAGGATGCAATCTGCGGACCTTAGTAATCATAAAAAAAATGTTTGACGAACATTACCTAATTAATTTGCCGAGGGGCGGCAGGACTCGAGAAAACAATTCCATCAAGTCATGACGCCACAGTAGAACGCATGGGGGAGGGGGTAGAACCTGTTAGCACAGATACTGCCGGCATTAGGTGAGCACACAAAGCGAGAGGGGGCGGAGCTAGCGCCACGCGACCGGGCGGCAAATAGTAGCGCACAAAGGGAGGGGGCGGGGCTAGCGGCATAGATCAAAGAAGCTTATCAGTTTTTCGGCATCTCTCTCTGCGCTCAAACCGGTATTCTATTGCTACTGAGTTGTATTATAGTTCAACTGTTGGGGAGCAGAACTTGTAGTAGTTGCAACCGCACGTATAGTAAACAGTTTCCGGTAGCCTTCGCCCCAAATGTGCCTTCAGGTGTCCTATTAACTTTGTAATTTGACTGTTTCTTTAAGTATTAAATATTTTTGTTAGAGACACGTTTCTCTTAGCAGTGTTGAGGTGTGACTAAGAATGTAGGCTTACACAGATTATAATTTTACTTCACTCCTTTTATTAATGCTTGATACGATTTATATAACACTTCACTGATAACTGTGAGATTCTTTTATTAATTATTTGCACTTTTTAACACGTATACTATTTTTCGTCTCACACGAATACGTATTAAATCTCTTGAGGACACTTTTTGCGTCTAGTTAGTAACGCTGTCTGCAACCAACTGAACTGATTTCAATCGTCTAAACTTGTAAATTTCTGTATTTCATGTTTCTGATTGGCTATTCCTAATCTAATAGAATACCTTCATTTAACTAAATTTTTTTCTGGTTGTTGATTGGCTATTCTTAAACTCTCTCAAAATTTACATTATTGTTGCTCTAATAATGACTAGTGGCATTTAAACTTTCAAACTCACTATTGCCTCAAGGTTACCTCATTGTTACCTCATTGTTAGCAACTTTTAACCTATTATTCTCACAGCTCCTACATTATTAAATTACGTAATATATTCACATAACATTATTACACATGGATACAATAATATAAACATATACAATGACTGTAATATGCACTTTTTATATATGTTACATTCACATATTGCTTTAAGGCGAGCGTTATTAAATTTACATATTATATCATTAGACTGAAATTATTTAAGTGTTAAAAATACTACCTCAAATGATACATACATAATACATTACATTAACTACTCATTACACGACTTTAGTCCTTAAAACTGAACGGGCTTTTCTGAAAAATTAAAAAAATCTAATGTATTACATTTACATGACTTTCTCTACCCTCTATCACTTATTAGTGGATATACAAATTATTCTTACGAAAGTTTATTTTCCGATATACTTCCATGACTTCACTAACGTTGTTGTCTCGACTTCATTCCAAGTCTCAGCTATCCAATAAGCTTAATCCTTCATGTTGATTTTTGTTGGTAGTTTATCATTCATGTCCTTGTACCATTGATATGTTCTATCAGGGACGAAAGGAGTTTTCAACGATATTTTCTCTTCAGTGTTTCTAATACACCTAAGTCCACTGGCTGGTATAATGAAGTAACACCAGGTGAGAGAAATATTACTTTGATGTCCCCACTTCTAAGTCCTTCATTAAAATGTGATGGGGCATTATCGAGTTGTTTAGTTTAGTTTTATTGTACACATTCCAACTTACAATTTACAACAATCTGATACATTTATTAATAATTTTCCTACTTTAATATGTACAAGTCTGTGCCTTCCTTTGTGTTGCACAGCCAGTATAGCTACCTGGCCTTCAGCACTGCTGTGCTACAATTACTTCCCTTTGCTAAAACCTCAGCACAATTTCCTTTCTCTTATCTCTCCTACCCTTCCCTTTTCTTCTCCTTGACTTTCGTCGTCAATTTTTCTTTCACTTTTATTACGAAATCCCCTAACTTCCTATTTTTTTCTTCCTGCTTCCTTATTAATATTTTAATGCAACTAATCTACCCTCTATATTTTTTCACCTCTTGTCCAAGACTTTCCATCTCCACATTCAGTTAGATAATGTTCAACATTTTCCAAACCATCACAAAGTTCACATATCCGAGTATCACTACCTCTTAGACCACTTAAAAATGGTTCCCGTTTCCTATTCAAGCTAATCCTGCTTTTTCTTTCGTTTTACATTGCTCTATATACCTTTCTCTACCCCATTCCCTTTTTATTTTTCTGTAAAATTGCAAAGATTTTTTGTTTTCTATAATTCCACATATATCCTGCCTATCGATATACTCTACCCTTTCTCTCACTTGTTTCCAAAAACCTGGACTGTTTCTTTCCCCTTGTAGCCATATCTTTCATTTCAATTCATTCCTCTTCACTCATTCATTCCTATTTCTTCCAGCGTTTTTTTCAACCCTGCTACCCAACTATTCTCATTCTTATATTCTCTTGCTGTACCATACAACTTCTTAATATATATATATATATATATATATATCCTTTCTTTGTCAGCATTTATACCAAACTTTGGCCATTCCCTCTAACACTATACCCCTCCTTCGTGTCTTTCCTAATTCTAGTAAAGCGACCGGGAGTCGGCAGTCCTAATAGTTGAGGCAGTATTTTTAACACTTAAATGATTTCAGTCAAATTATATAATATGTAAATTCAATAACAGCCCGCCTTGAAGCAATATGTGTATGTAATAATTTGTAAAATGTATGTAACAGTCATTGCATATGCTTATATTATTGTAAACATGTTCAATAATGTTATGTGAATGCATTACGTAATTTTATAATGTAGGAGCTGTGAGAATAATAAGTTTAAAAATTGCTAACAATGAGGTGACCTTGAGTCAATAATGAATAAAAATGTTTAATAATGCTACTAGTCATTATTGGAGCAACAATAATGTACTTTTAGTGACAGTTTATAAAATAGCCAATCAACATCCAGAAAAAGCTTTAGTTAAATGAAGGTATTCTATTGGACTAGGATTAGTCATTCAGAGACTGAAATATAGCAAAATTTTACAAATTCATAAGTCAGTTCCCTGCAGATAGCGTTACTAACCAGACGCAAAAAGTCTCCTCAAGAAATATAATATGTATTCGTGTGAGACGAAAAATAGTTTTACGTGTTAAATTGTGCAAGTAATTAATAAAAGAATCTCACAGCTCTCTCTATATCAGAGAAGTGTTATTAAAATAGTGTCAAGAATTAATAATAGGAGTTGCTTAAAAATTATAATCTGTGTAAGCCTACATTCTTAGTTGCACCACAACCCTGCTAAGAGAAACGTGTCTCTAACAATAATACTGACGCAGCCGAGGCAAACATAAACATATAATATTTAAAGAAGCAGTCAAATTACAAAGTTAATATTTTTTTAAACTTGGGGCAAAGGCCAAATGAAAGTACGTTTGGGGCGAAGGCTACCGGAAACTGTTTACTATACGTGCGGTTGCAACTACTACAAGTTCGGCTACCCAACAGTTGAAATATAATACAACTACTTCAATACAAGCTACTTCAAATTGACGCCCAAAGTGGTGCAAATTCCTACAAAAAAATAATTTCTTCAAATTGGCCTCCATACGTGGTGGAAATAATAATAACGTAAAGAAAATGAAATACATCTTCATAGTTCTTTACAAAATAACCTGTAACTCTCGTCCACCTTATTCTTTAATTCTGATCCTGCCCATATTCCCACTATGCTTCCACCATAGTTACATATGCCCTCTCCAACCATTTTGTGAACATTTCCAACTTATATTTACATGTTCTTACATTTATCATAGCCGCTTTACATTTTACCACTATGTTTCTACTATGAGCCTCCCAGTTTCCATTACTACTAAGACGCAGCCGTATGTAATCAAACTCTTTGACCACTTCCAGCTTTTGACTGCCCAAGTTACATTGCTCGTCTTTTCTTAGTTTCGTGCCTTTAAAAACCATAACTTTGGATTTATTTATGTTTATATTAATTCCCCATTCATCGCATAATTTTAGTATTTCATTTATTGCTTTCTGTAAACCTATCACTGTCATGACACCTACCGTTACACCATATGCAGATGACAATCCTGCTATGTCTCTAATTGCTATAGTTTGGCAGTGACGGTTGCTTCCACCTATTCTTTCAATTATGTCATCTATAAAAAAAGTTGAATAGAATGGGACTTAATTTGTACCCTTGTCTTAAACTTAACTTTTTTGTTGCTTCCGTTATCCTTTCTCCTCCTATCCTCAAGCAAAACTTTACACATTTGTAATGTTTTTCTACTTCTCCTATGAATTTCTCACTTACCTATTTCATTCCCAATTTCACTGTTAGTGCTTCTCTATTTATCGCATCAAAAGTTTTTTTAAGTCGCGAAAAACATGTACACTCCTTTCTTCCTTAGATATTTATCCACCAAAGATTTTATTATAAATATGCTGTCCACCGTTTGCTTTCCCTTCCTAAAACTTGCATGAAACTCCGACAATTTCCCTTCTTCCACGGCCCAGTCTCCCAGTTTATCCGTTAGCATCTCTGTAGAAATTTTGCACAGTACGCATAAAAGACGTGCCTCTATAATTTTCCGTTTTGTTCGCTCCTCCCTTCCCTTTATAGGTACTATTACACCCATTTTCCAGCTTACTGGAATCTCTTTGCTTTCCTTTACTTTATCTAACATCTTTGTCAAAATGTCTAGCTCTTTTCTCTTTTCACCTTATTCCTTCCAAAATTCCACTATATACCGTCGGAACCTACCGCCTTTCCTCTTAACTTTTATTAGCTGTTGGTATACCCCTCTTTCTGTGAATCCGCCGTCCAGTTTCTCAATTTCCCATCCTATTCGAACTACCCTTGTCTTGTCTAAACTTATTTTACTATCTTTTCCTATCAACCTCCTAAAATATTCCAGCCACTCCCCTGGCGTGATCTTGGTTTTCATCATCCCATTTTTCCTTGACCTCCTTACCATTTTACATAGTTTTCTGCAATTTTTATTTTTCTTTGCTTAGTCTTTCCTACCATTCTTTTCTTACATTATCTAACAGACATTTTTACCCTTGCTTGATGACCAAGTTCCTCTCTATCTCATCAAATCTTTATAATCTCCCTTTTAGCTTTCCTACATCCGTCATCAAACCAACCTTCTATCACTTGTTTACCACCTGTCTCCAATTGTATTCTCTTAGCTGTTCTCACCAACAAATTTTCTAATCTTTGTAAAGCTTTTTCGTATATATTTTTTGTAAATTCTAGCCCCATTCCTCTTTCTAGTGTCTTACTAACTTCCGAGTTTCTCTTCTGAAGTTCTCCCCCTCTCTTCCTTCCATTTAAAGGGATTATATTTCTTTAATTTCATCACCTCTTCTGGTTTTGCTTCTTGTTCCGCTACTCTTATATATAAAAATAATAGAGAAAGGCCGCTGTCCACTATCTCATTCCCGACCTTGAACTTTTCCCTTTCTTCTATCCCTTCACTCACCAATGTGTAATTTACATTACTCTGCCCATTCGCATTTAAGAATGTAAATTTTCCCTCTTTGTCTTCATCCGTGGACCCATTGCATATTTGTAAATTTACTCCCTCACAAAATTCTAACAGGTTCTTCCCTTCATTGTTTAGACACTGTCTCTACTAGCCTTTGCCCTAACGTCTTCATTTTCCCCTCCTTCTAAGTAGTCTCTTTCTCCTTGTCTCCCTTCCCTTCCCCGATTCTAGCGTTCAGGTCTGCCATATAATAATTTCTATGTCTGCATACCTATTTCTAAAGACATCCATATCTTTCCTCAACTCACTGTACAAATTACTGTTGTGGAAATCTGAGGAGTTCTTGTACTCGATAATGTGTTGTGGAGTACAAGAACTGCGTTTCTTGGCACATTGATCGAGGTTAAAAGCGTTTCTACAGCTTGGACAAATTGCTTTTAAAGGGGTCAGCAGACATCCAGCCAATCTTTTAGTGTGTGTAATGCACTGGGAAAGCATTGGCCGAAAAGTGTTTAAATGCTCTTGGATTGTTTGATTTTCCAATCATAGGATTTTCGGTTTGAGACATCCTGTAAATTACTCCATGCGAGAATTGTTACTCTTTCCTTATCAAAGTTGAAATAGGACAATATTAACAGTAAATAGTCAATTGATAAAATAAATGAGTCGAATGATATTAAAAGCCTTCACTTACATCATGGTGGTAAAAGATGGACGATCATTTCGAGACTTCAAGGTCTCATCATCGGCGCAGAAGTCGACTGAATCTTGCTTCACAACACAAAATGTATCTGACCCATGTGGACGATTGGAAGGACCTCTGGTGGTAGTTTTCATAACTGCTGAAGGTGACCCAGAAGGCGGCTGTCCCGACATCTCTTGTAGTGTAGTGGAACTAGAAGTAGGATGGGCTCCGTCTTGAACTGTTTTCTTCTGAAGGTGAACCAGAAGGCGGGTGACGTCATCCAACGGTGGAATTTCAAAATTTATAACTTGTAAATTATTTTTAATAATGAATATTTTTCCTAAGCATCAAACATAAATGAATTATGTATGGGTTTTAATGGTTCAATATGCCTTTCCTTACAACGCCTTAGCCAAGTGCTGAAGTCTCAGTTTGGGCTGCAAGTGTTTTGGATTGTACCATCTTGTAGTTTAGTCCAGTTTGATCGCAGTTAGGTACTTAATTGCAGTTAATCCTTCAGAGAGAATGAAATCTTAAAGTTTTATGTTTAAAATTAAAAACTTCTTCAGGCTTTGCACTTTCTCTCTACAGACATTAAGCGGCCTAATGCCGTAACATCTTTTTCAACGGTCAAGCCAACCAATAATGGCCGTGAAGTTAAAGACTCCTCTTCGTTGAATTCCTTTCGAAAATCTCTCTCTCTCTCTCTCTCTCTCGTAGAATAGGGTTTAATATTGGCAGGCTTTGTCCCGGTTTTGTGTGAACCAAAGAATAGCGGTTCTCTTACTTTTTTCATACTCGCAAGTTTTCATCGTTTTAATGTATTTAATGCCACGTCTGTTACTCTGGCAAGGCTCCACTTGTCCAATTCTTCCCGCTTTATTTTCCAATCTCCCACTGTAATACGCCCAACATCGTCTTAGTCTGAAGCAACTTTCAGTCATCTTTGTCCAGTCTCTTTAGTACATTTAATTTGTCTTCCATGAAAACTACCACTTTCTTCCTGTTACTGGTCATAGTCACAAGGGACACAAAACAATGACAAGGAACTTAAAACGACTGTGACCGTACTCTAGAAAGCCTTGCTCAACACTGAGTCACAGACAGCACAGTAGTGTAGCTGTCGATCCAGCACTAGCGCATCCGCAAAAGGCACGTGTACAGCTCGGCATTGCGGAATACTACAGCGTATGTTAAACTCCTGTGCTAAACGTCTCAGTGATTTTTGAGGCGAGTGCTCTAACTAACGGCCCCTACTTTATCAAGCTTCTCTTCTGCCAGCACACGGTGTTGTTGAACATGTTTCTTGTTTAAAAAAGATTCTCTACGCCTGACTTTATTGACAATGTCATGAATAGTTGACCTGCTAGGAATTCGAACACCTGCAAACCGATGTTGGAATTCTCTATGACACCTTCAGAAGAGTATTTCACATGTGCATCATACAAAAATACGTTGTTCTAAAGTGTACTCAACTATTATTAATGGACAATTTTATCACCATGAGACAACACAATTTTACGCGCAAGACGTCTTTCCATCACAACAGATCCAACTCGATTGAGGCTACAGCGCTACTCTCTGGCGGCAGTCGCGCCACTCCTCACCCAGTCCAATGCCGCCGCGGATCTACGAACGCACCGTATATTTTCGTTTGCCGCTTAAGGATTCCCAGTTAGATAAAATTCCTTCGAATGAAAAGGACTTCCCGCTATTCCCAGAAAAGTCAAGATATACATCTTATTGTCATGTAAATTTCTCAATATATAATATTTTAATAAAAACCGTTAGAGCTGTTTTGTAGGAAAAGAAAACTTTCAGAAACTGTTCCATGTAAAGGGTAGTTTGGTGTGGAGAACTTTTTTTTAAATCTTTGTGTCGCATCTTTGTAAGATGTTGAACCTAAATACCAAGTTTATTATTTATCCCGCTTTTAGTTTTGGGGTTATGCTACTCATAAACACAGACAGAGGCAGACACACAGACACACGCACAAGCGAACACACACAGACCCTTTTCTAAAAATGAATTATTTAGATACAGGTGGCACAAAAAAGGTGAAAACTTGGTATCGAATTTTTGGGTGGAATGCAATACCTTTTCTATCTATTATTTACGTTGTATGGGAACAAACACCCTACAAAACAAATACTTTAAATAGCAGGTAAACAACAATCACGATAGGAATACAATTAATAACATGATAAAATCTTTAAAACAGCTTGTATTATAAAATATTATATAGAAATGTAAGCAACACTGTAATTAAATAAGCGAGCTAGCACAAGACAAAAGTCCACCAACGAAGCACATTAGTGAGCACAGAAATCGGCAAAGTCGCGATGACTAGAGAGAGAGGATCAAGGAGCAACAAGGATAGAGATAGAGGGAAAATTCTTGAAGAGTCACGGTCCCATGCGGAGTTGGATAACCAGTCAAGAAATCGAGCGAGAAGCAAGAGTTTTGAGGGAGACAGAGATACACGCAGTTTCCCAAAGAAGAGACAGAATCCTGACTTACAAAAATGGATGATTTGGTATTCATAGAACGCTAAGCAAGTAACCAATCAATATAGGGATTAGGTAAAAGAGTGCAAACCTAGCGTCAGAGCAGCACTGTATAAAAAGGAATTTCGCTCCTGATTTCGACACTCTCTCACAGAAGTTCTCTGGTAGCTAACTGGCGACAGGTTGCTGGTGTGGGTAGGTAGGAAGCAGCATGTGACATACTTAGCTAGATCCACTGCAATATTATAAGTAGTGGGAAGATGGGAACTTCAATTAATACATAATATTATTTCTCAAGGAGGAAAAAGATTGCTAATAACTTTATTTATTTGGAATAAAAGCCCAATCTTTAAAGAAACTCATCGTATTAATTTGCCTTCAACCAAATATCCTGAGTTTCAACAAAGCTAGGTAGGCAGAAATAGGATTTATTCACACCTCTACCTACCGATAACCTAGGAGAGAACTTCAGAGAAATTTCACCTCGAGTTCATCCTCCAAGTGAGATATTAAATGTAAACGAGAGCAGCGCTACAACACTCACGGTTGCTACAACGTGGTAAGGAAAGTAAAAGACTTGACACATATCTGAAAGTCGCAGAGAACGTCCCTTGTTGGGTCTTGAAGTGGTCCCTCTCGTGACGCCAATTCTGCCAGCTGAAATACCCTACGCTGTGAGGCGCCAGCGTTCTGTTAATCTAGATCCACCAAGTATAATTTCAACATTTCCGATACCTTCGATACCTGGGGGTTCGTTCCCAGACCTGATATGCTACAGTATTCAGGTAAGAAAAAATGTATTGCATTATAAATTTGCCGCTAGGGAATTATTCAAAAAGTTATTCACAAATTAGCCACGTGCGACCAAAGTGTACTAGCAGTAGCTAGGTAATGCATAGTTATGCATTGTGAAGTACGTTGTTGCTTTACGTATGGAAAGTCAATTTGAAGTAGTTTGTATTGAAGGAGTTATATTATATTTCAACTGTTGGGGAGCTGAACATGTAGTAGTTGCAACTGCACGTATAGTAAACAGTTTCCGGTAACCTTCGCCACAAATGTACTTTCAGGTGACCTTTGCACCAAGTTTAAAAATATAATAACTTTTTAATTTGACTGTTTCTTTAAATATTATATATTTATGTTTGCCTCGGCTGTGTCAATATTATTATTATTATTATTATTATTAGAGACACGTTTCTCTTAGCAGGATTGTGTTGCAACAAGAATGTAGGCTTACACAGATTATAATTTTCCTTCACTCCTTTTATTAATACTTGATACGATTTAAATAACACTTCACTGATATGGAGAGCAGTGAAATTCTTTAATTAATTACTTGACTTTTTAACACGTAAAACTATTTTCGTCTCATACGAATACGTATTAAATTTCTCGAGGACGCATCTCGCATCCGGTTAGGAACACTGTTTGCAGGCAACTAACTGATTTCAACCGTCTAAACTTGTAAATTTCTGTATTTAAAGTCTCTGATTGGCTAATCCTACTCCAATAGAATACTTTCATTTAACTAAAGCTTTTTTTTCTAGTTGTTGATTGGCTATTTTTATAAACTGTCACTAAAATTACATTATTGCTTCCAAGAATCACAAGTAACATTTTAAACTCTCAAACGCATTATTGCCTCAAGGTTACCTCCATTGTTATCTCATTGTTAGCAACCTTTAACTTATTATTCTCACAGCTCCTACATTATTAAAGTACCTATTGCATTCACATAACATTATTGAACATGTTTACAATAACACAAGCATATGCAATGACTGTTACATATGCTACGTGGATACTAGGGAAGAAACAGAAACTCACATATTTTAATTAATTACAATACTAAAATAAAAAGTTATGAAACAGAATTTCATTATATTATAGATCTAACAACGAAATCCCTAAATGTACAGAAGACCTTTTCTACGCTTTTGCTCCTCTGCACAGTCTTCTAATCAAAACGCTTTGTGGTAGAAAACGCTAGCTATTCGAGTGACTTGAACCTCTCACCTTATATTTCCGACAGACATTTTCACAAGAAGGAAAGGTCAAGTTCCTTTGGAATGTCTTGTTTTATACACAAGTAAATTCATTGCAGAGAAGGTAGTACGAAGAGAAAATAATTGAATTACATTGCATAGCTAACACCTTCTTTGTCTTGTTTGATAAAGACTCAAATGAGAGAGCTTTTAGAAGCCTGACACCTCTGCTCACAACTAATAAATGTTATTTAAATTAACTGCATGTTACAGACACTACTCTAAGGATTTCTTGGATAACAATAAAAAAATGATTTCAGCTTAAATTAAAGCTACAACTCCCTTCACCCATGATGGACCAAGAATTGTAATCCAGTTCTAGTTTAGAAGTATTATATGAAGCAAAGTTTTCGGCAGGGATTCAGAATAGACGAAGTACCTGAACACTGAATAAGCATCCTAACTTCCTTTCTTTACTACAAAGCACTTGGAGTCGTTTGTCGCCTCCCTATGTCGAAGCGTTATATGAAATTGTAAATATTAAAGTTACTTAAAATAGACATCATCTTAAAGCAGTTACAGCACATAGAGTTAAAATGTTACATATAAGAATGTGAAGAATGTCTGTACAAATATTTTGAGGTTGGTTTGGAGAACACTACAAATATTTGGTATTTTTATGCCAACCGCTGCACGTACGAAGATAAAATAATTTATTTGATAAGAGTTTGAATAAAAGTTTCTTGTATCTCAAACGTTATTACAATTTGTACAAAATAAGGGTGGTTCATGGAGAGAGACTGCTAAATAAATAAATTGCAGTACAGGTATTACCACACTGTTTTCGAAACAAAATTAATACCTATGAAATGTAACAATATGTCATATTTACGATGATACTTTCTTTCTCTCTCTCTCTCTCTCTCTCTCTCTCTCTATCACTCTCTATCTCTATCACACACACACACAGAGTCGGCCAAGGATGCTATCAAACTAGATATAGAAAATAGCTCTTTCGAAGTGGTTTGAATAAACAAAAATAATTTGATGTGAACACATATAAACACACACCACTTCCTCTAGCCAGACAATCTACGTATATAGTTTGAAGTATTCCATGTTACATTTTCGCCTAGGAATCATTTCAAATCAAGCAACAAGTGCTGGTTACACTCAAGTTGCGGAAACAGCTTTCAAATGTTTAGCAGTTGTTGCGATGAATCAGTGTTATCTATGAACTTCTCGTAGGTATGCTACAATAGTTATTTATGCAACGATTCTACAGAGTGATTTATGAAGAACTGACGCATTTCCTATCTTTAATTATTTTGTTCGAAATTCAATGACACAATTTTAGGACCAAATTAAGCAAAATGTTCTGGAGTTTCGATTGCTTGTCAATGCACACATCTTCAGTTTTATTCGTAATTTTATTGTTAGGTTTCTTGTCGGCAACTGTTTTTGAGATTTTGTTCTAGTCAGCGTGAAAATAGAGCACACATTAAATGAACGTCTCTTCCTTGTAAAGCAATACTGGATTAAGAATTCAATTACAGCAACTCAAAGGGCATACCAGAGAGAAATTGGTGTTCGGAATCCTCCCCAAAGAAGCACAATACTGGGACTGGTAAACAAATTTGAAACAACTGGATCTCTGGTGAAACAAAAATGCAAAACTCGTTCATCCAGGCTTCCCACGGTTGTTGTTGACGTAAGCGCACGACTGGATCAGTCACCCAAAAGATTATTAAGACGTTTGTCGCAGGAGACAGGGTGCAGCTACTCAATGTGTCAGAGAGCTGTGAAAAGTGCAGGCCTAAAGCCTTATAGGATTAAGGTTGTCCATCAGTTACAGGAACCAGATAAAGATAGACGACTGAATTATTGTCGTTGGTTTCAGGCGTTCATTGTGCAAAATTCTGTCATATTATCCTTCACATGGTTCACTGATGAAGCGTGGTTCCAGTTATCCGGCTATGTGTGCTCAAATAACTCACGCTATTCTTATCTTATGAGAAAGAATTATCCTAAATCGATTTATATTATTCTCATCTCAAATAAATAGATCAATTGAATGAATACATAATTTTCCCCCAGATGAACACACCTAATAAATTTAATTTAGAGAATATGATTTATTGAATATTTAAGTATTTAAATATTTTGTTTTCGCGAAAATTCACATATTATTCATGAAGCACCTATGACCCGGTTAAAATCGGAGTTTGGTACGCAATATCCACACAGAGAATAGCGGGACCTTTTTTTTATAAACAATATGAACACTGCAGAGTACTGATGGATTTTCATGGAGTTTGCTGAGCAACTAGACGATGTAGAGCTGAGTCTAGGATATTTTCAGCAGGCTGGCGCTACATACTATACATCAAATGAATCCATGGCACTAATTGCAAGTTTCTTTGACGACCGGATAATTTCCAAGAATCTGTGACCATCGCGATCTCCGGATTTGACATCACGGACTTTTTTCTATGGGGTTACTTAAAAGACAATGTTTATGCTACACGTTCCCAGACATTGGACGATCTGAAGCACAACATTACACAGGAGATTTAAGCTATTGACGAGTGGCCAGTAACATGGAACGACGTGTTGAGTTGTGCCTGAAGCAGGATGGAGGACATTTTCAACATTTGCTATAGAGGTAAATAATCTCCCAACATTCCTCTGCATTTCAGATATAACAAGTTGTCGCTAGCACAGCTCGTTTTGAAACAATTAAAGAAATAAATGTGTCAGTTCTTCATAAATCACCCTGTATAATGGGAGCTATTAAGACGCGAGTGACGAGTAACTTTCAACCCGAGCGAACGTCGTAAACTTCCTGAGCGTCTTAACAACCATTATATGAGAGTTCGTACAATAGTTTTTCCACGACATTTAGATATATAATAAATATTTAATATTTAGATGCATACGAAAGAAAATAAAATAGCGATAAATCAATTTCTCGACACGTATTTTAGATACATTTCTATAACAAGTGAATATCGATTCAAGGTCGCAGGTATTCATTTTATTGATGCAGGTGGTGACATTACAACTTTAAAATGCCATGGTGGTTGGAAATCCACAACAGTAGCTGAAGGTTATATAGATGAATCTCTTGAAAATAAACTAAAGATCTCAAATACAATACTAAAGTCCATAGAAAGTAAAAACTCTCAAAAAAATATAAATTCACCATCTGCTTCAATTACGTTTCATGAGGGATCATTACCAGAAATTACCTTTGCAAATTGCACCATACAAAATGTGTATATTAACAAGGTAGATAACAGTTAGATTTTGTGTTCTTAGTCTTTGTTACTAAAGGCTTGTAAAATTTCAACAAAGGTTTATTAGAATTTCATTGTAAAGAACTAAAACCGTGAAATAAAGTTAATACAAATTCATATTATTGAATAAACTGTTTTTAAGTGGCTCTGAGTAGAACAGCACGCAAGCGCGGAAGTCTGTATCGAAATGAACTTCATTTAAGTGAACACATTTAAGTACAGAGTCTAAAAAAGACCAGTATCTATCTATGGCATAAACTTTAGCAATAGACAGAATGAAGACAACATAAGAGAATATTTTGACAACCTAATACGAGATTGGCAAGACACAGTGCGTATGCGTATACAGTGCCCAAAATAATCACAGGAACATCCTCACTGTTACAGGTGACACAGTCCAGGTGGTTTAGAGGAGGAAACGACCTTGCGCTTAATATTCCAGTGTAAAGCGCTGGAAGTGAATAGATACAATCAACTTGGAACTTTTTATCCACATGAGATAGGATCTACTAAAAACCTAATCAGTGGACTCCTGAGACTTATTAGAATTTAGGGAGGTGATGATTGAAAAGGTTTCAGTGCAGCCAGGTAGGCATATGTCCCTTCTGTTCATCTCCCTGTCAAATATCTAATCTAAGCTAATCTAATCTAACCCACTCCAAACACACATTTTCGGGAAGTTTATTCTCTCAACTTCTTGCGTAAGGTAAAGAAATTACCTAATTGCATGCATCTACGCAGTTACACTATGTGATCAAAAGTATCCCCCAAAAACATACGTTTTTCATCTTAGGTGCATTATGCTGCCACTTGCTGCCTGGTACTCATTATCCGCGACCTCAGTAATCATTAGACATCGTGAAACAGCAGAATGGGACGCTCCGTGGAACTCACGGACTTCGAACGTGGTCAGGTGATTGGGTGTCAGAGGTCTGTACGCGAGATTTCCACACTCTTAAACATCCCTAGGTCCACTGTTTCTGATGTGATAGTGATGTGGAAACGTGAAGGGACATATACAGCACAAACGTGTACAGGCCGACCTCGTCGACCGTCGACATTTGAAGAGGGTCGTAAAGAGTAATAGGCAGACATCTATCCAGATTATCACACAGGAATTCCAAACTGCCTCAGGATTCACTCCAAGTACTATGACAGTTAGGCGTGAGGTGAGAAACCTTGGATTCTATGGTCGAGCGGCTGCTCATAAGCAACACATCAAGCAGGAAAATGCCAAACGACGCCTCGCTTGGTGTAAGGAGCGTCAACATTACACGATTGAACAGTGGCAAAACGTTGTGTGGAGTGACGAATCACGGTACACAATGTGGCGATCCGATAGCAGGGTGTGGGTATGGCCAACAGTGAAATTCGGAGGTGGAGGTGTAATGGTGTGGTCATGTTTTTCCTGGACGGGACTTGCACCCCTTATTGTTTTGCGGCGAAAGACACCAAAAACGTGCTGCACAAAGCTAAAGCGGGCGTGGGATCTTTAGAACATAAAAATACATAAATTCACATATACCTCTGATTTATTATAATTAACAAGGTGCTCTACATTATACACAAAAGGTTACAGACGAACGCTGGGAGAGATGCCCCTTGCACACACACACGCAACCAAACACACTCAAGACTTACACTAGACTGACGCTACCACAGGACGCTACTGACTAGACCCACGCTGCCAGACAAAGGTCTCTTCCCTCGATTGCCTTCACCTTGACGAGGAATTGGAGAGAATTGCCACGCCGGACAAGAATTCAAAGTCACAAACGAAACAATCAGCTCAACAATATCATTATACACAGCAATAATGCGTCCGACGCGACAATACACACACATACGCTACAATATATAATTATAATATTCTTATGTCTCATACTTACGATATTTGTATATAAAGAGCCACCTTTGGGACAAAAACTAAAACAATTTTCCACATAATCTGTTATTTGGGGTGGGATATCTGACACAAGTATGATATTCTCTAATTATGTGCCTTTTGCTTCACAATATATGGTTGGAATTCAGTTATTTCTCTATGTGACATAGATAAGAGGCAGATAAGGTATGTATACGTAATTTGCATGAGCACTACACATTCACTAGGAGAAAGTCATATGACTGTCACATAAGAAATTTGCTTATGAAATGTATAAATTGCAATTTCTGGTGCAGGTGTACAAGAAATTCTACTTCTCTAACTCGGAGGGTGAATCCCGAGACAAGCAGACGTCACTTCATCGATTGGACGCTGAACGACATAAGGACCACTTCTTTCAGGAGAAGAGGAATTCAATTTCTTTCACTACAATACACGTGTAACAACCTTTGTGTACAGAAATAACAGAACCAGAGAGTAAGGAAAATCTTTCCTGGAAACTGAAAGCATTTATCTAAGATCAGAGTTCGTTCTTCTGTTGTAGACTAGTTATGACTTCGAAGTTATTGATCTCTGACTTTCCGTATTTAGAATTATTACAATGTGGCCTTAGTAACCATGTGTGATTGGCGCCAGCAATTAAAGTCGTGAAATGGCACCATATTTACCTGTTCTAAAAGTCCAAAAGACTCTACAAGTAGTCCAAAAATACTTTGTGTTTCAGTCACACAACTTTCTCTACCCACTCCTCAACAATCTATTCTTACAAAAGTTTTATTTTCTTCTGTCTACTTGTTAACCGAGATAAACTTTCATTACACGTTGTCTTGTGGATATAAGAAAGATACAGTAGACAAAGCGATAGTCAGGTTTCTAAAAAGTGGGTCGCTATGTGAGGACTTTGAAATTTCACGTTCTTTGCGCGACCACGAGAAAAACAAAATCCCATCTAATACATTCACATGACTTACTGTATCCTCTATCGTTTATTAGTGGGTATATAAATGATATTTACCAAGCTTCTTTTTCTCTCTACTTCATTTTAATGCAAATAGATCTTTGTAGAAATAGTTACATTACACATTTCGTTATACATACAAAGGGAACAGAGATAGTCAAATGTTTAAGAAGTGGACGCTATGTACTAACCTTAAAATTCCATACCGTTTCCATGCAATCCCGAGAAATAACTGAATGGACAAAAAGAAAGACCAAGAAAGGAACAATTCGTACCTTTAATAAGGGATAATTCAGAAATGGCTTATGCCACCAAAAGCTTATTAGAAATAAATTGTGTGTTTTAAAGAGATCTACAATTTTTGTATACTGTGTATTATCTATGGCTTAACGTTTACCAGTTATACAAGATTATACAAATTCCTTCTGAATGAAGAGGACTTCATAGGCTATTCCCAGGAAATTCAAGATATACATTTTATTTGTCATGTAAATATCTGTAATGTGTGGTATTTTAATGAAAATCTTTAGAACTATTACAAATTTTGAAAAATGTTCCATGTAAAGGGTAGTTTGGGGTGGGGGTTTTCTTGAAATTCTTCGTGTCGCATTTTTGGAAGATACTCTACTTAAATACCAAGTTTGGTATTTATACGACTTTTCGTTTTTAAATTATGCTCTTCACAGACGCGCGCGCGTGGACCTTTTTCTAAAAAAATTGGGGGGGGGGGATTTAGGAGGCCTCAAAGCATTTATTTATGGTGAAATCTCGATATCGAATTTTTTGGTCGAATGCAATACCTTCTCCACCTACTATGTAGGTGGTAGGGAAAGTAAAAACGAATAGTGACTTACCCATGAGAAAGGTGTAAGTATTTGAAATATCAAATCAATAAAAAAGAATATCTAGGAAATGGTTACCGTCACAAAAAGATTGGCAAACTGTGTGCTTTAACAAGATCTACAATTTTTTGTACTAATTATGCAAAACTCGTTCAGAATAAAGATGACATCATAGAATATTCACAGAAAATTCAAGATATACTTTCTGTTTGTCATGCAAATAGCTTAAACAAGTGGTATTTTATTCAAGATCGTAACAGCCATTTTTGTGAACATAAAAATTAATGACCGAGCGAAGTGACACTGTGGAAACGTGTCTGACTTGCATTCGGGAGATCCTGGGTTCAAACTCCGGGGCTGACCAATCTGACCGAAGGGTTTTTCGTGGTTATTCGTGGTCGCTAGGTGAATGCTGGGTTGGATCATTTGATCCGCGAATTTTCCTATCATCCTTTACATCGCTACGTTTAATTTCCTTCTTCTTCACCGCCATACCAGGCACTGGACTGATCACCCATCCTGGATATTGTGACGGTTATAATAAATATGATCTTATACGGTTTGAAATATTCAGGACTAATTAGGTGACAGAGGTTTAGGGAAAAAGATCACGTCATGTTCGACACGTGGTGATTTACATAATTTCTACCTACTTCAACATCCAAGAAATGACATACAAGAAAGCTAGAGCCAATTGCTGGAGTTACTTAAACAAAGTTTGTCCTTGATATTTCAAACTGTATAAAATAATATTTATCAAAAGCTGTTAAAATAAAATGATATTCGTCACAATATGCTATGATCCAGAGTTTGCTTGCTTTTCGACAGGCTACTGACCTAAGGCATTGGCTTGTATGAATGAACTTATTTATTTATTATCCACTTAGTAATACATATATGTAATTCGTTTACAATCTCTTGAACAAACAAAGTAAAACCCACAATACTAAATACTAGCGACTCTTTCTCGAGAGTTCCTGAGTAAACAAATGACCCGTCTAGTATCAACCTTGCGGTCTACCATCAGGCCCAACTATCTTTAAACGTATACTCGAACTATCCAGTTTAAATTATATTTCTATACTTTCTGATTCCCCAAGATTGTTTATTTTCTTACTCCATTTTGTATTAACCTTGCCTAGATACTCCCCAAACTCTAAGATTTCCTGCCTTGATTTCAAATTCATCAACCTTTTCCCCTTTATCCCCATGGGTATATTAGCCCATTTTTCAATCCTAAGTTTTCCTCTCATTATTTTGGTTTCTTCGTATTCCAGAATTGCACGCCAATAATTATCTTGCCTTCCGCACATTGGACATGCCTCTATTTTCAGATCCTCTTATTTCTTTCAATTCCACTACCCCTGTTCGGACCCATGCAGCTCCCTCCTTCGTCCTTTGGTTGCCTTTATCCACATAGTTCTCTCTACCCCACACTCTCTTTATCTCCCTGTGTATTCTCCATGACTTTTGCACTGGCTTGTAAGTCTTTAGGGGTCCAAGTCCTACAAAGAAGAGGGTAATCCGTTGAAGAAGAATAAAAAAATAACGAAAATTTTTCCATGTAGAGTGTGAGGGGATTTTTTTGAAAATCTTCGTATCGCATCCTTAGAAGGTACAAAACTTAAATACCAAATGTGTTGTTTAACCAAGGTTTCATTTTTAGTTATACTGTTCACAGATACACGCACACAAACGGAGCTGATCAAAAATATTATTTTTTTGTAATCAAGGGACATGAAAGCGTGTATTTTCAGTGCTATCTCGATATAATATCTTTAAGTGGAATGCAATACTGGTTCCACTGATTTCAAGCAAGTATTAGAGAAAGTAAATATCTAAACAGGTAGTAGTGTAGATAACCTAGCTCCGTATAAGACACAAATCAAAGGAAGGCTATTCCTTTTTAGAGGTTTGTCTTTTTACGCCTGTTTTGTTTTGCTGGAATTTAGCAAACTACGGCGAAATTACGACAGTATTTGCATACAAAACACATTGATTACTACGAACTCAGAGAGGGCTGTGGGAAATGAGCGGGTGTGTCTATCGCATGTGTCAAGCACTTACATGGGGTTTTACTAACAGCTACTGCATCATTCATTGTCGGCGCTGAGCTATTGAAAATAGCATCAGGCGAAGCTGCGAAGACAATGGGCTTTGCACAAACATGGTGACTGAACTCGCGCAGTTTACCAAGTGCCAGGTGAACACTGCAAGTGTGTAGTTCAGCAAATTTGCTGCTTTAAAAGCATCACATTATTTACTCTGCGGCATGAATGGCAGAGAAGGTGTTCTCTATAATAAGAGACATTTTAGTTTATTCCGAATGTAAACAGTAATCCAGCCGAAAGTTACATCTGTAAATTTAAATAAGACACAAATAAAGCCGTTGAGTTAGATTTCATGAGTATTCCATTCCTACTACGTTATATTTCTTTCAGACGGAGATGTTTAAGTCCAGCCGATCAAGGCAATCTGTCACTACAAAACTATCATTTCTTAAATATCACTTCCCTTACTTTTGTCTATATACGAGGGTGGATTAATAAGTCCATGACTTTGAAGAGAGATAGCGTTCTAATCACAGGTTTCTTGTTTGCACCTAATTCTTACACCTATTCTGGGTATAATCGCAGAAATTCGTCATCATTTGTTTCTTACAACATTGTTGAGAGCCTCCAAAATAAGCATATGTGTGCTGCTTCGTAGAAAATGGAGAAAATTGAATTTCGTGTTCTGATAAACCACTACCTTTTGCGTGGAAGACAGTGAAGGAAACGGAAGAAAAGTTGAAAAAATATTATGGGGCCTCTGCTCCATCACATGACATGGTTCACAAGTGGTTCGCAGAATTTCGATGTGGCCGTTCGAACACAAGAGACGGCCGTTTGAAGCCACAACAGAACTAGTGGACAAAGCTCACGATATTGTGCTGGAAGACCGCCGAGTGAAAATCCGTGAGATAGCTAAGACCATAAACATCTCGAGTGAACGATGTATAACATTCTGCATGAATTGTTAGGTATGAAAAAGCAAGATGGATGCCACGACTCCTCACAGTTGAGAACAAGCGGAATCGTGTGACCATTTCATAGGGACGTTTAAACATCTTTCAGCGCAACACAAATGGGTTTTTGCGGAGTTATATCACGATTGATGAAAATTGATTCCATTACTATCAACCTGAAACCAAACAACAATCAAAGCAGTGGATTTCCTTCGGCGAACCTTCTCCAAAGAAAGCGAAAACCATTCCGTCGGCAGTAAACCTCATGGCAACTGTCTTTTGGGATTCACAAGAAAAAGGGTAAACAATCACAGGTTCATATTATGCCGCAATTCTGGATCAATTTCACAAGTAATTGTTAATGAAACAACCCATTTGGTGAAGAGAAGCCATTGCCATCGTAAAATTTGTGGAATTGGGCTACGAACTGATACCTCACCCACCATATTCTCCAGATTTGTTTCCGAGCGACTTCTTCCTCTCCTCAAACCTGAAAAATTGGCTCGCTGGGAAGAAATGCACGTCCAGTGAACACATAATGGCAGAAACAATCTTATATTTTGCAGACTTCGAAAAATCATATTGAAAAGAGACTATGTTGAGAAATAAAATTGATTTTTTGGAAAATAAATTGTTATTTTTTTAAAAAGTCACTGACTTATCAATCCGCCCTCGATTACTTTAGTGACTTAACTCTTTAATATAGAGCTTATTTGCACATACTGTCCTACATCGTACACAATTATGAACTCTCTGGTTGGAGGACACTAACCTCAAGTATAAAAATCTGATGTTACATCCAAATGCCTTTCTCTACCTACTATCGTTAATTTTTATACAACTTCTACAGACTATTCATATTTTTCTACCTACTTAATGTTAATCGAAATAAATCTTTGCATAAATAGTTTCATTACACATTTCGTTGAAGGTGCAAGAAGAATAGAGGAAACCAATCGATAATCAAATGTTTAATAACTAGGTCGCTATATGCTAGCATACAAATTCCTTACTTCTTTTATGACATTGCGAGAAGCAACTGAATAGAGACAGCACTTTAAAAACTGGCAAAGTATTGAAAATTCAAACCAATAATAACGGATATCTCGGAAATGACTGATGGCACAAAAAGGTTTTCGGAAATAAACTCAGAGTTTTAAAGAGATCTACTTTATTTTTGTGTAGTACGTTTTTGTCTATCTCTTAACGTTTACCGGTTGTATAAAATTATACGAAATTCCTTTCGAATGAAGAGGATTTCTTAGGCTATTTCCAAAAAATTCAAAATATGCATTTTAATTCTTATTTATACATTGTGACGTAAGGTTGGCGACGAACTCAGCACCTTCACCAGACGTCACGTAAAGGATGGGGACGTAGCTCAGGGATGACACGATCGGGGATATAAGTTGAGGTAGCCTGATGGGTGATAACAGGATAACACTATCAGACATGTAATTTTATTCCCAAGAGAAGCATTAATTTTCTAAAGCAAACTAAACTACATTTCATGAGGGAGAGAGTTCTACATCTTGCGGGTTTATCCGAGTGACAAAGGAAGTCCGGCGTTCCAACTTCGTACAATGTTGCAAGGTAGCACAAAATAAATTTTAAAAAGTGACCAGCACAGGATCCTGCTAGGCAAGTGATCGGCCGAGAGACAGCCGTGAAAAAGCTGGGTTTAAATACACGACAGAATGCTGACTAGTACCTAGCTAGTAACTGACGTAAGAGCATTTCAGCAAGAATTACATAACTCACCCTCGTGTCGGAAATGAGATGATCTTCCCCCTACACATCATACCACCGAACTCCTGCTTACATCAGCATTCGGGAAATGACGCGCAAGAATTCTAAAGTTCTTGGAATTACTGAAACAAATTTTGTCCTGAATATCTCGAACTTTATAAAATCATATTTATCACACTCTTTCACAAATAAAGCTATAACCGTCATAATATCTTAGGTATAGGGTATTTTAATCAAAATCATTAGAGCGATTTTTGAGAAATCAAAAATTTCGAAAAATTGCACATATAAATGGTAGGTTGCGATTTCTTGAAAATCTTTGTGTCACATCCTTGGAAGATATTGAACTTAAATACCCAGTTTGGTACTTATTCGATTTTGAGTTATGCTGTTCACAGGCACACACACGGAATTTTTTCTAAAAATTTGTTTCGTATTCCGGTGAAATCTCGACATCGAATTTTTGGGTGGAATACAGTACTTACGCTACTTGCTATAGGTAGTCGAGAGAGTAAAAATGGTGCTTCGTATTCCAGTGAATATAGAATTCTTAGATGTAATATAATACTTCTCTGCCTACTAGGTAGTCGTCCTCCGTGGTGTAGTGGTTACCATGTTAGCCTCTAGTTCCCGAGGTCGCGGGTTCAAACCCGGCAGGGTGCGATAGATATTTTCGGGCGTAAAAATCCTTAGCATGGCTTCCTTCGGAAGGGTAGTAAAAGCCGGTGGTCCCGTGTAGTATATTTACGGCACGTAAAAGAACCTCAAGCTTGATAAAGAGGCCTCTGAGCAAAATTATCGTTCTTTCACGCCCAATATAGAATAGGACGCTAAGGACCATAGTAGTTAAAGAGCGTCTATAAATAAAACTTTTTTTTGCCTACTGGATACTTGATAGAGAAAGTAAACATCTGATGTGTTACATCCACATGAATTAACCAGCGATAAATGTGCATACTCCATTATAACTATATTAACGTATACATACAAGAAGCGGTTCAACTATCCACGTTACGTTACTCATACATATTAATTTACCACGTACATAGTAGGTAGACAACGTATTGCATTGCCGAAAAATTCGATACCAATATTTCACCAGAAGTACATGTTTTGAGGCCTCTGAATCCAAAAACGCATTTTTAGAAACTGATCCGTGTGTGTGTGTGCGTGCGTGCGTGCGTGCGTGCGTGCATGTGCGTGTGTGTGTGAGAGCAGCTTAACTCAAACACGAGAAGTCAGATAAATACCAAACTTGGTACTTAGGTTCAGTACCTCCCAAAGATGGAATACACATATTTTCACGAAAATCTCCCCACTTCAAACTACCTTTACATGGAACACTTTTTGAAATTTTTTATTTTCTAACAAATTGTATAATGATTTTGATTAAAATACCATACATCAAAGATATTTACATGACAAATAAAATGTATATCTTGAATTTTCTGGGAATACCTGCGAAGTCCACTTCATTCGGAAGGAATTTTCTATAATCTTGTATACCTGGTAAACGTTAAGCTATAGACGGAAACGTACTACACAAAAACGTAGCTCTCTTTAAAATACACAATTTATTTGAAATAAGCTTTTTTCTTGTATAAACCCTTCCCATTTAATATAAGTAATTTATGCAAACTAGTTGTCACATCTTTCAGAAAACCATAAAGTTCCAGAATTGTCAATGTACGATGTCGTAATCGTTGACCCAATGTCGTAAAGCTTTGTTTAGGGTGGGGGGATTTTTTTGAATATCTTTGCACTGCATCTTTGGAAGGTACTGAACCTAAATACCAAGTTTGGAATTGATACGACATTTTTTTTAATTATGCTTTTCACAGGCGCACGTACGCACACACTGAGCGTTTTCTAAAAATAATCTTTCTTATTCAGGAGGCCTCAAAACATGCATTTCCGATGAAATCTCGTAATCGAATTTTTATGCAATACCTTCTCTTCGTACTACATACGTGGTAGAGAAAATAAAAATGACGATATTTGATTTGTGAGTTTAAAATATAAAACAAGCTCTAAAATATGTTAAGCCATTTTAGTGATTATACTGAAAGAACAAAAAAACAGGTCATCATTCCCGCATTGCACTTAACTCATCGAATCCCGCTCTTTCTTTTATATATATTTTTTAATTTAACTATGCTTGTTCTCATCACTGGTTATCACCCCTGGTGCCATTATTGAAGATAGCAATATAATGTGGCAATATATACAAAGCAGCAAACCTCTAACACTGTACCACCATAGAAAAGAGTACATTAGCTTCTACTCAGGCTTTCCAGCTTTATTCATACACTTACTCTGCGGACGGTGTTTCCCCGATATCAAATCTGTGTCCAAGAGCTTTTACTTCCAGAACAGTGGCTATGACGATTTATAGCAAGAGGCAAGTTTAAGTGTTCCTTGAGGCCATCTATCTTCAGCAGCAGCGTTATTGAGTATGGGTAAAAACGCTGCGTTTTCTAGCTCCTGCACCGTCATAAACCTACATAATGTTCCTCACGAAGGTATTCAACCACATTTCTTCCCACCGGAGCCATTACTAAAGCAGATCTGTGGCTTGTTGCTAAGTGAGCAGTATAATGGCAATTTATGCACCAAGTTGTTAATCTTTATTATAGTAAGAGTGGATGTTTGTCGCATGAGTATCACAACATGATACAACATTTTGTGCAATCCTAGCAGTATACATTTTTGGAAATAAATAATTAAATAATTCGTTATCCATAGCTGACGTAAGTAAGAACGTCTCCATACGCTCATAATGAAGGTATTAGCTTATCTGCTGCATTTAATTTGTTATTACCTTGTATGTTAAACCGATAAGCCACTTGCATACATTCCCTTCTTGGGAGAGAAGTGAGCAGGTGTTAGGGACTGTGATGTATCGTATTATCAGCACTACATGATACGTAATTATAAATTCAGATATTCATTATTCTATATTTAATAATTTACAGAGGTTTTCGCAAACTCATTGCACAGAGAAAAGGATATCACAAAATGGCTTCAAATTCTCTCTATAAGCCACGGCAACTTGGAATACTGGCATTACGGCACTGCTATAGGAAATATGATAGTTTATGTGATCCTAGCAGGTCATTATAATGATCAAAACGTACATAACTATCTTTATAGTATGCGAGTTTACGTAGCGACAATAACGTAATAGGTATTAAAACGAATGTTGTCTTACTCTAATTAACCAATAACCTATAAAACTCTAAAGTCTCCTCTAACAACGCTGTTTTGGTTCGCTTAGATTTGAGTTGGCAATATATAGGATGACATTAGGGCTTAACGACCAAAATGTTTCATTATAACAGCTTTTTACGGGTGGAGGAGAAAATGATTTAATCACTGACCTCAGCCCCGATGGTAGTCGGGACCGAGAGTGTGGGACTCACCAATAATCGGCATACCCACTAAAAACTCCTCCACCAGATTGAAAGGAAAAGGTTTACTGCGGTACCGGCTAAAGCACCTGCGCATTCCGAGGTGATGGTTAAAAACTGGGCCGCAGTGCGGTCGCCAGTGGAGTTAGGAGTTGTTGCCGGGAGACAGGCTTGACCAAGGCCCAGCCTACCCCCTTAGCGAAGTTAAGGTGAGGATAAGAGAGGATTCCTGGTGGTAGTGGTAAGGTTAGTGACGGTGATACCTTCTGTTCGGCTGCCTGTTGACGCTCTCTACCAAGCTCTCCACAGCGTAGAGGCGGTCGTAGACTTTCTCTAGCCGGGCCGGAAATTCGCCGATGGCTTGATGGTTAACATCCGCGAATGTTTGGAGAATTGGAATTCCTTTGAGTTGCTCTGTGATGTCTGCTATGGTCTCTTCCAGAGCGGATAAGCGTGCGCCGATGTTCAGGAACTCAGCATGAAGATCCTGAATGGCTTCCCGCGTCGCCACTTCGGTTGAGTGTGCTGGTGAAGATTCTATGGCGCCTGTTGATGTAGTCAATGGTGGCTGCGGTTGTTGTGGGTCATCTGTACTGTTGTAGATTCTGCGGTGGCTGCTGATGCAGTCGATGTTGGCTGTGGTTGTTGTGATGTCATCTGCGGTGGTGTGGAAGAGACAGGCGGTTTCGGCGATGCCTTCCTGAGAGGATACAGGGGGCAGAGCGCCTGACCAGTGAAGTGAGTCGTCCCTCCACAAGTTGTGCAGTAGCGGCGTCGGTGGCGCAGATCGTGCTAGTTGCACGAAGCAGTGGTGCTGCAGGCGCCACAGTAGTGGCACCTAAGTTGTGCTGTGCAGGACGTCTCACTGTGTCCGTAGGCACAGCAGCGTCGGCAGGGAGCCGGCGTTCCACTCGGCTGGCCTGGATGCGTAAGTGCCGCCCTAAAAAAGGCAGGCCCGCCTTCAAGGCCGCTCCGTAGTCGCCAGTGTCTGCGAACTCCATCCTGACCAGCGACGTGAGTCTGTGCTCCGATGATCCTGGTGGCCTTAAGGCTGAAGCCCACTGCTGGTGAGCTGCGGTGATGAGGAACCTGACTGGCAGGTCCATCGGGACCCCTCTGATGACGGCACTGCACCTCCCATGAGGCACAGGTTGGCTCTGCGGTGGCTGGGAATCTCCCAGAATCGGCAGCGTGGGTGCTGGTGAGTGAGGCGGCGACTGCTGGTGCGGTCGCGGCGATGCTGCTGCCGAGGCGTAGGATGGCCCAGGCTGTGGCGACTGCGGTGAGGTTCCCTCGGCAGAAGCCGAGGCAGAAGAGGAGGTTCCTGCCTTAGCAGGCTCGGCGACTCTGCGATGTTTCCTCTTTCCATCTCGAACTGAAGTCTTAACAGCTGACAGTCGACATTTTCGTGCAGTTCCATGTGTAAATATAGTAGTTATAAGTTCAGCACTTGTTAGGCTAATAATATATTACTACTTAGAGCTCTCTGCTACAATGTTTACTAAGTTACAAGACTAATCGAAAATGCTGCAAACTAGAAGTATAAATATAGATTTTAAATTGTTATAAAAATCTCTTCAATTTCGTCTTTCATATTGATGGGAACCATTAACAACTGCCTCGGACACAGTGAAATTAAAATGAGTTTCATTTATGGGCGCTCTTTAACTGCAATAGTTCTTAAGCGTCCCATTCTATTTTGGGCGTGAAAGAGCGGAATTTTGCTCAGAGGCCTATCTATCAGGCTTGAGGTTCTTTTACGTGCCGTAAATCTACGACACGGGACCGCCGGCTTTATTTTCCTTCCAAAGGAAACTATGCTAAGGATTTTAAAGCCCGAAAAAATCCATCGCCTTCCACCGGGTTTGAACTCGCGACCTTGGGAACTAAAGGCTCGCATGGCACGCCTAGACCACGGAGAACATCTTGGACGCAGGGACGTCATATGTGTCATGTCCATTAGAAATCAAAGTTACACAGGAACACAGGACAGAGGAAACCAGTTTTTCTCTAATAATGTTTAGCCCTGGAAACAGTATTGTATATCGCAGAGAAAATGTATGTTTAAAACCACTACTTTCATTTGTATACATTTAATTGTGAATATTGTGGCGTATTATTAATTTTATTGTCATTACCAGACGCAATGTTGTGCTGTATTGTTGCTACCAGACGTAGCATTGTTGTGTTTTTCTTTAGTAATATTTCGGCTTAACGGTGTTACCTTTCGGTGAGGACCACGCCAAAGGGAAAGATCTTTTTGAAGTTGTCTGGTATGAGGTCATCCCTGTCTGGCTTCGGCTAGACACGGTTGGTAGGAATAAGATAGCATCACTCTAGTGGAAGCATTCCTTGGAGCCAGACGTGGGTGTGCCCGGTCTACGGTTTAGTAGCAGTTCCCTCCATCCTTTTCCCTTTATTCAATATGTAGAGTCGCCAGACGTGTTGTGAATAAATCTGGTATGTAAAGGTAATGTGTGTTATGTAATTTTTAGTATAGCATAAAACCCACGCCTTCCCCTTAAATTCCAAACCAAGGTCCCGGACACTTGCTGCCAGCGAGTTACGTCACCCCCAATGTGCTTGTTGGGGTGATCTAAATTAATTCCTTTTTTTCCTGGTAACCTTTTGGCCTTCATCCCAACACCTAACAATATGACAGTCAAGACGTATAAATATTATCAATACCCATCCTGCGGAACATGTCCTATTAACAGACTCTCGGCAACTAATCACTTAGTTACCGCCAAACCTCTACGTGATATCGTCATGCGCTCAGCGGAGTCGTACATTAAGTTTAGTTCACTTCTCCTTTGAACTTAAAGTGAAAAGATAATGTGATATCTGGTAATAAAAAACGCGCTTTCCAGGGCTGCCAAGAGTAAACTCCTATCTCTTATAGTCCCTTGCAATCCGGGAAACTATTGAATAATAACCGCCATTAGACATGACAGATTATATATTTCTAACTCGTGAGCACTGTGCGAACTTACCGATTGTTCCTACAGATAAACTAAATGAAACAATTAGAATGGCACTTTCTTTAAGTGAAAGTTGGGAGCCTCTTATTGACACATGCCACTGACACAGAACGAACCAATAACGAACATAAAGGAACATTACTGTAATTGCCAACAGAAGCAATCGACTGATAAAATAATCTACCCTTTTTAAAGAATACCCGAATAGCTGAAAAGTACCATTGAGTTATTTGTCAAAATATCCTGTAAAAACAGCATGGAAAGTTTGAAGTAGATATTACCTTTACGTTGTTTGCACCACGCTTTGGGCGTCAATTTGAAGAAGATTGTATTGAAGATGGTTTGTTACGTTATTTTGTTGTAGGAGTGGTATTATATTTCAACTGTTGGGGAGCCGAACTTGTATAGTTGCAACCGCACGTATAGTAAACAGTTTCCGGTAGCCTTCGCCCCAAATGTACTTGCAGGTGGCCTTTGCCCCAAGTTTAAAGAAATATTAACTTTGTAATTTAACTGTTTCTTTAAATATTATATGTTTATGTTTGCCTCGGCTGCGTCAGTATTATTGTTAGAGACACGTTTCTCTTAGTAGGGTTGTGGTGCGACTTAAGAATGTAGCCTTACATAGATTATAATTTACTTCACTCCTTTTATTAATGCTTGATACAATTTAAATAACACTTCACTGATATAGAGAGAGAGCTGTGAGATTCTTTTATTAATTATTTGCACTTTTTAACACTATGTTTCGTCTCGCACGAATACGTATTAAATCTCTTGAGGACACTTTTTGCGTCTAGTTAGTAACGCTGTCTGGAACGAACTGATTTCAACCACCTAAGCTTGTAAATTTCTGTATTTAAAGTTTCTGATTGGCTAATCCTATTCCAATAGGATACATTCTTTTAACTAAACCTTTTTCTGGTTGTTCATTGGCTATTTTAAGCTATCTCAAAATTTGCATTATTGTTGCTCCAATAATAACTAATAGCATTTAAACTTTCAAATTCAGCTTTGTCCCAAGGTTACCTCATTGTTAGCAACTTTTAACCTATTATTCTCACAGCTCCTACATTATTAAATTACATAAAATAGTCACATAACATTATTACACATGGATACAATAATACAAACATACACAATGACTGTTACATGCATTTTATATATTGTTACATATACATATTTCTTTAAGGCGGGCTTCTATTGAATTATATATATACATACATACATATATAATACAATTAGACTGAAATATCATTTTAGTGTTAAAAATACTGCCTTAAGTTATTGAAGAATATGTCGTTAGTAAATTCCGCTTTATACTACTAAAAGAATATCATTTTCACTAAAACAAAGTATACTATCAATTAGAATTGAGCCACTTAACTGATTAAGTTATAACACTTCTTCCGTATGTTGGCTTTTACTTAAAGTTAATCCACAAAAACACAGACGACGGTTTCGCATAAAGTTTATAGCTTAATCTTAAAGTATAGTTATCATTAGATCTTTTACCTGTAAACAGGTCTATAACAACATAAAATTTAGAACAATCGCGTTTATTTAACAGGTGGCCATGCTAAAAGACATAAGCCCTTAAAGTGAAATATATTTTTACTTACTCTACTACGTAGAGTAATTAGGGGATGTATTGTATTCCACCCAAGAATTCAATACCGAGATTTCACTAGAAAAACATGTTTTGAGGCCCCCTGAATCCAAAAAAGCATTTTTCAAAACATGTTCGTGTGTGTGTCTGTGTGTGCGTCTCTGTCTGTGAACAGCATAACTCAGAAACGAATAGTCGGATGAACACCAAACTTGGTATTTAGGTTCAGTATCTTCCAGAGATGCGACACGAAGGTTTAAAAAAAATCCCCCACCCCAGATTACCCTTCACATGCAACATTTTTCTAAAATTTCAATTTTCTCAAAAATGTCTATAACGATTTTGATTAAAGTATCATATATTTAAGATACTTTCATGACAAATAAAATTTATATCTTGAATTCTCTGGGAATGTCTCCAAAAGTCTTCTTCATTGTGAACGACGTTTGCATAACTGGTAAACCATAAGAGATAGACAAAATTTTACTACACAAAAAAATTTAGATCTCGTTAAAATACACAATTCATGTCATATACATTTTTTTGTTGAGGGAACCATTTTCAAGATATTGCTTGTTATTCCCTTAAATTTTCCAATACTTATACTTTTTCTCAAATGGGAATTCGTTATTCATTTTTTGTCCTGGTAATGCAAAGAGAATGAAATACTCCACATAGCAACCAGCTCTTAAAACATTTGACAATCGCTTAAAGCCTACCAATTCCCCTTGCATCTACAAGAAAATTAGCAATAAGATTAACATCTCGATTAACATGAAGCATGCGGAGAATAAGCGTTTGTCAAAATAGTTTGTACAAGAGCAGAGAAAGTCATGTGAGTGTAACACATCAGATTTTTTCATCAGAAATGGAAAACACAAACTTTAAGTAATTGTCTGGTTAAACCTATCTGAAGTTAATAAACTCTTTATTGTCATATTTGCTCGTCAGTTCATTTATTCTACAACGATAGGCCCATGTGTACCCTATAACCATGAGCTTTAGACAAAGGGTGTTATGGGATGTTTTTCAAAATTTTGGTCCTGATATAAATACAGCAATATTGTGGTCTTCTTTGCAATCAAAATCAAATTCTTTCCATCATTCCTGGGTGAGTGGCACGCAAGTACTTCCACAATTCTTTCCAAGAACACAAATTATTGATGCATACTACTGTTCAGAGACTTTCCGCCAAACAGAAGAGGCGAAGAAGTTGCCGCTCAATTCAGGCGCGTCAGGATACCTTAATCTAGTATAGCATAGAGAAGGGGAATAATATTTAGTATGTAACAAGAAGGGGCGGCGCCGTGGCCGAGGCGACCCGGGTTCAATCCCAGGGATTGCATGTGGGATTTGTGGTGGACGAAGCGGCGTCTAGGCTGGTTTTCTCCAGGTTCTCCGGTTTTACCCGCCATTCATTCCACCAACTGCTCCATCATCACCTTTCCTTTCATCCATTTTACCAACATTTCGTATCATCTACTTCCTTCATCCCATACCAGGCATCGGGCTGATCACCCATCCTGGATGCTCTGTCTGATCCACGAGTGTCTGCTCCTCGACGGGCCTCTGACCCCAGGCACCCGCTTGTAAGTCCTGGGGGGTGTAAGTCCTAAATAAGAGGAGGGTAAACAGATAATGAATGAATGTAACAAGAAGGTGCCTAAGTTAAAAAAATCTAATACATTGCAATCACATGACTTTCAGGTTACTTGTGCACAGATCTTAAACATATTATATTCTAATACAAATCGTTTCGGCCATTTTTAGACAATCAAAAATAAGGAATTCTTTCCATTTAAAAGGTAATATGTTTAAAATCTTCGTGTCTCATCTTGGAAGACACTGAATTTAAATACCAAGTCTAGTTTTTAACAAAAGTTTAGTTTTTATGTCGTTCTGACACACACAGAGATGGTTTTCTTAAAATGCCTTTTTCGGATACAGGATACAGGAGTCTTAAAACATGTATTTCCAATGAAATATCCGTACTGAATTTTTCGGTAGAATGGAATACCTTCTATACCTACAACGTAAGTGGTAGTAAGTAAAAATCTGTTGTGATACATTCATATAACTTTCTCTACCCTCTATCGTTTATTAGTGGGTACACAATCTATTCTTACTAAAGCTTATTTTTCTATCTACTTCATTTATGTAAATAAACCTTTGCAGAAATAGCTAATTTACAGATTTCATTATAGATACCAAACGAACAGAGAAAATCAAATGTTTACGAACCGGACGCCATATGCTGACCTTAAAATTCGATACTGTTTCTATGCAATCGCGAGAAACAAAGGAATATCAATGAAAAAGAATGACAAAGTATTGAACAAATCTAACCATTAATAACGGATATCTTGGAAATGGCTGATGGTGCAAAACATTTATATGAAATAAATTATGTTTTTTTTTAAATATATCTATATTTTTTGTGTAGTAGGTTTTCGTCTATCGCTTAACATTTACCAGTTATAAAGGTTATACATAACTTCTTTCAAATGTAGTGGACTTCACATCTATATAAATCTTATTTGTAATGCAAATATCATTCATATATAATATTTTATCAAATTCGTTAGCGCCATTTTTTAGAAAATCAAAATTTTCGAAACATCTTCCATGTGACTGGTAGACTTGGGTGGTGAGTGTCGCATCTTTGAAAGGTATTGAACCTAAATACCAAGTTTGGTATTTCTTCCGACTTTTCGTTTTTGAGTTATGCTGTTCACAGGTACACACACTGACCTTTTTCTAAAAATGTTTTTTTTTATTCAGGGGACCTCAAAACGTGTATTTCCGGTTAAATCGCGGTGGAGAATGTAAAAATGAATACTCTGCTTTTAATTGTTAACCTATGAATGTAACACACGTTTTACTGTACGTTAATACACTGTAACTTTGAGGGAAAATGTTTCAGTTGCTAGGAAGGAAAACTTTCTGAAATACCAACTCCTTAACATCAGACCAATAATAAAAATCATTGCGCTATGTAAAAATATAGTGGGTACGGTGACAGTGAAGCAAAGCACCAATGCTCTTGGAGCGCATCCTGGTACAAACGAAGAGAAACAAGAAAAATGTTGTAAGACATAATTCATTAGCATGTCGAGGGTGCGGCCTCGTACTTGCCGTGAGGCATTAAATTCTGTTTATAGTAGAGGTGGGTGGGAGATAGATGGCGATATTATACAAGTTTGTACAAGACTGTCCTCTGAGACGTATAACTCACCTTAGAGTCTCCTACATTCATAAAGAACACGTTAATATTCTCGTGCAAACAGGCTTTGGAAAGGAAAACATTTTAAATACCAGAGCTACAAATTGCCACCAGGTGATACACGGCTACAAATTTCCATTACGTAGTTGGCGTAATTAAAGATAAATCTTTATTAGAGCTTAAATTTACTTCACATGTACGGAATATTTAACATAAAACCAAGCTTACCATTGCGAGCAAGATATGGAAATGGCAATTCGTAAAAAATAAAGCCAAATGTTCTAATAACTTTCAGTAATTATGATGGTTTGAGGGTCTAGGATAAACAATAATAATCCATCATTATACCTCTATATATACCTATTTTCACTTAGACTAACTAAAGTTGGGAATATTTCTGGTGGTAAACGAGCTTTATTGACTTAAAAACATTTTCCCCTTTTTTTAACTTTCTCTGCCGCTTACCTCTTAGAGGTAGAGTAGATATGCATTTCACCCAAAAATTCCGTTTCGAAATTTCACTTCAAACACACATTTTGAGGTTTAAATGTCAATGTAAGAGAACACTGTATCTCGTGGCAGCTATAAGGCTCGTGTTATCTTATTTACTGGGCGCCTCTTGTTTTATTATTTTAAATTTGGGTTCATTGTCCTCCGGCTAGCTATTATAACTCAGTCGAGCAAGTATCCCTAAGCAGGACGTGTAAACGGAAAGGAATTGTTGCTAAAAGATAACACTGATAAAATACTTTGTTTCTACACTTTTATTGCCGTCACACTTAACTAATAATTCACATATTTAATCTTTATACACGCCTGACTGAAACTGCGATATTTCCGAATGTAACTACAGTCGTTTTGTTGCCACGCACAAATTACTTCGCGTACTTTACATTTTGTAACTAACTTTGCGACGTGCACCTCGTGAATGATTCTTCAAAACTGCGTGACGTGTACCTCGTGAAAGACACTTCCGAACTGCGTATCGTGCACCAATTACTTCGCGTACTTCACATTTTTGTAACTGTGCGACGTGCACCTCGTGAGAGACTCTTCAAAACTGCTCGATACTTGCTTAAGGCTCGAGAATATATACTCACTTCACCCTGAATTGCCTAAACATTATAATAGAGCTGCTATTGGTTACAAAATCGCGCCCACTTTAGCGTCTGTTTTATCAGCCAATCACTACTACTAGCATATACACTCTAGGGAAGATACTCTCCATTTCTAAAAAAAGACACGCTACCCTGACGTCATTTGTTTGTCTCTTCTTAGTGATAAACAACTCACCCCCTCAGTTTATTGTTACCCACTTCTTTTGTCAGTTTCAGTGAGACCGTGTAAACATTTCCTAACAATACTTGTGGCTAACAAACCTCTAAAATCCTGTACATACAATAATATTAATTTACACTACAATCACTTTGGCATTCACAGTGTTGTGATATAAAATACTGCCTCAAACTCAAAGACAAAAATTAGATGAATACCAAATTTGATATGCAAGTTGAGAATCTTTAAGAACTAAACACAAAGGTTTAACGATGATATAAATCACTCATTTTAATACCTTGAAAGTAATTCTTCCACTAACTGACCAGATTAGACGTCTCTGATTGTCTGCTTGAATATTAAGTTTTAAGAACAAAAGAGGGAAGTGAATCGTGCAAAGTACAGTGTCGTTCAATTTTAAACAGGGATGTCCAACTGCATCGCATAACTGCATCCCTGCAGGATTTTGGCAATTTTGAAATGTTAAAATTTGCGTGTATCCTCTAACAGAAATTGTAAGCCAATATTCAACTTGAAGTGTTTTTTATATTTCCTTTCATTTTTTTATGGACGCTCTTTAACTGTTGTAGTCCTTAGCGTCCCGTTCTATTGGGCGTGAAAGACCGGAAATTTTTCTCAGAGGCCTATTTATCAGGCTTGAGGTTCTATTACGTGCCGTAAAACTACGACACGGGACCACCGGCTTTATGTCCCTTCCGAAGGAAGCCATGCTAAGTAGTTTTACGCCCAAAAAATCCATCGCCTTCCGCTGGTTTTGAAAACGCGACCTCGGGAACTAGAGGCTAGCATGGTAACCACTACACCACGTGGACCTTACTTTGATAGACAAGTTGTTTGACCCCTCGAGATTCGAGTGGAGAACGCTCCGAATACGAGATTCTCGTGTTACGTTTAGTTCAAGAATAATTCCGTGTTCATGAAAACAGGAAGAATGACAAGTTGTTAGACCAGTAACTGTGACCACTCTACTTTCCCCAGATTATACACACTTATTTGGGTTACCCCATTGTCTCCCTCTGCTTTCAGAGTAAGCTTTCCTGTAAACTACTTGCCAGCAGATACGCCATAGAACATATTCTTAAATTCAACAATCACGACCAATACACTATGTGATCAAAAGTATCCGGACACCCCACAAACTTACGTTTTTAATCTTAAGTGCATTGTGCTGCTACTTACTGCCTGGTACTCATTATACGCGACCTCAGTAGTCATCAGACATCGTGAAACAGCAGAATGGGACGCTCCGTGGAACTCACGGACTTCGAACGTGGTCAGGTGATTGGGTGTCACTTGTGTCAGAAGATTTCCACACTCCTAAACATCCCTAGGTCCACTGTTTCTGATGTGATAGTGAAGTGGACACGTGAAAGGACATGTGCAGCACAAAAGCGTACAGGCTGACCTCGTCTGTTGGCCGACAGAGACGCCGATATTTGAAGAGGGTCGTAAAGAGTAATAGGCAGACATCTATCCAGACCATCACACAGGAATTCCAAACTGCACCAGGATCCACTCCAAGTACTATGACAGTTAGGCGTGAGGTGAGAAACCTTGGATTCCATGGTCGAGCGGCTGCTCATAAGCCACACATCACGCAGAAAAATGCCAAACGACGCCTCGCTTAGTGTAAGGAGCGTCAACATTACATGATTGATCAATGGCAAAACGTTGTGTGGAGTGACGAATCACGGTACATATTGTTGCGATCCGATGGCAGGGTGTGGGTATGGCGAATTCCCGGTGAAAGTCATTTGCCAGCGTGTGTGGTGCCAACAGTGAAATTTGGAGGTGTTGTTGTTAGCGTGTGGTCGTGTTTCTCCTGGAGGGAGCATGCACCCCTTGTTGTTTTGCGTGGTACGATCACAGCGCAGACCTACATTGACATTTTAAGCACCTTCTTGTTTCCCACTGTTGAAGAGCAATTCGGGGATGGCGATTGCATCTTTCAACATGATCGAACTGTTCATACTGCACGGGCTGTGGTGGAGTGGTTACACGACAATAACATCCCTGTAATGGACTGGCCTGCACAGAGTCCTGACTTGAATCCTATAGAACACCTTTGGGATGTTTTGGAACGCCGACTTCGTGCCAGGCCTCACCGACCTACATCGATACCTCTCCTCAGTTTCGCACTCTGTGAAGAATGGGCTACCCCAAGAAAGCTTCCAGCACCTGATTGAAAGTATGCCTGCGAGAGTGAACGCTGTCATCAAGGCTAAGGGTGGGCCAACACTATATTGATTTCCAGCATTATCAATGGAGGACGCCACGAACTTGTACGTCATTTTCAGCCAGGTGTCGGGATACTTTTGATCACGTAGTGTATGTAATCTTCACAGATTCGAAAAGTACTTTGACAGCCCTCCAGCAAAAATGTTCCTCTTGTGTCTTACTTACAGACACTCTACAACAGGTAACCTCTCAGCACAAGAAATTCTCAACACATGGATCCCCTTACCCCAGGAAACGAGAAGTTGGATGAAGCCATTAAATAAGCCACTGCACACCCGATTAGCATAGTGGAGCTTATTGTTTCACAACGTGATTCAGTAGTTCCATCAAACAAAGCATCTTCAAACAGTGGATACAACACTGGAAAGCTACCTCGACCAACAAACTCCTTGCAGTTAGTTACAACTCCATCCATACACAGCACTCTTTCTCGCAAGGACCAGATTAACCTCACTTGCCTGCCCAATGATCATTCCGTCATTACTCACTTCTATCATCTATCAGAGGATCTTCCACCTCAGTGCAACTATTGTCAGTGTATCTTATCGATTCGCCATATTCTCCGAGGCTGCCTGCAGTACGTCTATCAACGCCAACAGTGTGGTATTCCTCAATTCCTGTCAGCCTTGGGCAATCCAACATATGTGCAGTCGAGTGCAAGGAAAGATGTCGATGCTTTTGGTTTCCTGTACCATTTGCGTTTATTTAATCTTGGAAGAATACCCTTATCTGTGCTTCAATCTAGCCCTAGATGAAACAATCCCTTAATGGTTTAAAGTAAAGCCCGAAACGCACGCATTACCCTAAGAACAAAGTCAGGTCTAGATGTGCGGCTAAAGGGAACAGTTAACATTTCACCTGAGTGGCTGGATGGCATGCTTCGCAACGACTGTCCACAACACACCCTGTATGAGTACGTCTGGTATTAGTCTGATGTCAAAAGCCTGGCACTCAAACACTAATCTATGAATACAGGTTGGTTTTAGGCTCAACGTTAAGTAGAGTGTTAGAACTAAGCAAGAGTTGGCTGTGGTTTTGAGAGCGGAGGGAAGAGAGTAAGGAGGACGAGATGGAGGTGTGGGTTATGATGTCTCTTCCTCTCGGAGCGATGAGATCTTTGTGTCAGGGCATGTAGGTGTTGACGGAGACATAAATAAGTTCTTGATTCCGGCTTTAGAATTATTGCTCAATTTATTGTGATCTGATTAGCATTCTCCAACTCCTAGTGATTTCGTCACAAACCACTCTGGCGTAATGGACGCCTAAGTCTCTCTTTCGGCGCGCCGTATTTTTATATAATCGACGAATTTCCATTGTAGTTTCACTCTTTACTCCGATTCACTACTCGGTTTTAATACGCAAATATTCGCATGACGATGTTGACACACTGATGGTAAGTTTGAGATCGCCAGAAGCAGGGCGACCAGAAATTGAGAATTACCAATCATAATTTTTCAAAATATTTAAAACCACGTATAGGAAATAAAATAGATATCACATGAAAGAGAGAGGACAAATATCCAGTGTGGAAAAGCTCCGAAAATTATGTGCATGTTGTTTCCGTGGACTGCCGCAAGGTGGAGGCTAGGCGTGGCAGAGGCGGCTTAGTATTTCCATTCCAACGTGAAACACTACACATTATATCGGCAGGATTCCATGCACTCGACTGTACAACGCTCCACAGTTTGTAAAATTATCGAACTGTATGGAGTCATTTAATTATAATTTCGTATTTCTTCATCTGTACTCCTTTGTTTAAGCAACGTAATCGCGATATGATCGCGTTTGAAACAACTATAAATAAGCCCTATAAAAAAATACGTGTTATATTTACATGACTTCTCTCACTAATAAGCCTCTAGGGCTTTTTCTTAGGAAAGTTTATTTTCCTATCTACTTCATTTTAATCGAGTTAAACTTCCCGGAAATATCTGCATTACACATTTTGTTATAGGTAGAAAGGGTATAGCGATAGTCAAATGTTTTAGAACTGGTCGATATACGCTGGGTTTAAAATTCTATACTCTTTTCATGACATCGCGAGAAACCACTGAAAATCGACAGAACTTTAAAAGAATGGCTAAGTATTGAGCAATTCGAACCATTAATAACGAATATCTCGGAAATGGCTGATGCCACAGAAAGATATTTGAAATAAATTGTGTGTTTTTAAGAGATCCGCATTATATGTGTAGTAGTATTTTTCGTCTACCTCTTAACGTTTACAAGTTATACCTACAAGATTATACAAAAGTCTTTCCGAATGAAGGAGACTACACAAACTCTTCCCAGAAAATTCAAGATATACATTTTATTTGTCAACTAAATATCTTTAAATGTACAGTATTTTAATCAAAGTTGTTACCCATTTTTATAAACCAAAAATTTCGAAAAAAGTTCTATCTAAAGGGTAGTTTGGTGTGGGGGATTTTCTTGAAAACCTCCATGTCGCATCTGTGGAAGTTACAGAACTTAAATACCAAATTGTGTGTTTATTTGACGTTTCGTTTTTGAGTTATGCCTTTCAGACTCATGCACAAGGACCTATTTCTAAAAATGCTCTTTTTCGGATTCAGGGGGCTCAAAACATGTATTTCCGGTGAAATCTCGATATACTACCATGTGAAGAAAGTAAATACACACCTTGTCAGCTGAGAGAACAAATGTAGAAGAGAGTTGCCCTTGTGTACCAAAGCACACAGAACGTTTAACCCTTTGGACCACTGTTGGCCCGCATTTCATTCTGAATAAACACGTTAAATGATACAAGACAGTGAACTGCCCAGAGAAACCCTAAGTTTCAATTCCAGTCGGCAAAACATAATTACAGACGCACGTAGAGGATGCTACAGTTATCTGGTAGAAGTTGTGTAGTAACTCCACAAAGTTGCAGCTCGCTTGGTCCCCCGGCACTACTTCATTCCGTTACTGCAACTCGCAGGGCAACACCGGAATAAACAATTAAACTTTAATTAATATTAAATATTTCAACGACTCGGGATAAGGAGCAAGAGGTTCCGCTCCCCTTAAGTGGCTTCGCATATGCTCCTCGCTCTTTGTCGTGACCCAGTGTAATCAAGGGAGCGGAGAGCCGGAAATACATGACCCTGCGCCGCCGTCCCGACAGGTTAAACAATTGCTAGCGACATAAATCCCATTACAAAACGGACCAAGCAACTGAATACCTGAAGGCTTTTAGCCCTCGCCGGCAACGAGACATGAAATCTACTCTGAATAGCAGAGTTGCCTCGCCAGGTTTCGCTAATCAAATAGTTAAAACAGCACCAACAGACGACAGAACGGAATAAAGACGCAAGAGTTTCGTAGTAATACTTAAAGCATTTGCAGCACTCTTTAAACCAAAAACTATTGTATTAATAAAACAAGAGAGGCTGGCTTGGCTGTGACTTTTTCTTTTTTGGCGCGACTTCTTTAATTCCAGATATTTCCGAAGTTAATTAGTTTCTCTGCTACTTGACTAGGACATAGAAAGTATTACTACAGGCCCGAATAACTTGCGAAATGCCAATTCACAAAAAATGTATAAAGAGCGTTTGAAGGGCATTATTTGGTGTGTAAAGATGTCTTCCATCAGCGAATTAGTCAAGAATTTTTTTAAATGGGCCGCTATTCCCTAATGTTACCTTTATTTGCGAAGAATTTTCGAATATAATTTATCTATTAAGAATAATGTTAATCATGAAACAGCTAATGACTGTGCTATTTCAGTAGTAACTGTTGTTTGTCTCTTGATACGAAAGATTCTCAATGTGAAAATGGAGATATCCGTGGTACAATGGCCTTGCTGACGAGGCATTTTTCCAGGAAAAGCAAAGCTTATAACTGAAAATACCACTTTGATAGCTATTTTCGTGCTTGTGGAACAGAAATTAAATCTTTTAGAGTGGAAATCAGTACTACATTAATGTTCTCTTTATTTACATTTATCAGTATGAATATTCAAACAAAATTCATTACGTAATTCCAAAGTTAGTCGTAGGTGTCCTACATCAAAGTATTCTTATACCATTCCTGTAATCCCTGAAAGTTTGTTGGCTGAATTCTGCGGCACGCTATATATAGTATACACTTTCTTATAATTGTGAAATAATCAATTAAATCTTACACGAGCCTTTATTTTCTTTATACCAGGTGGCCCAACCGCGCCGTATTTCAGGTGTGTGGATATCCCTTCGAGCATTAAAAGAGTTGCACAACTCAACGGGGCAATTCAAATTAAACACAGCTCAGCGGGGAACTGGCGGAATAGTGAGAGCTACCTTCGTTCTACTCCTCCTTGTCAGCGAAGACTATTAGCGGATCGCTCCTATTAAGAGGCAGTTCCCGGGCTTGCACTAGAGTGTACAGTGAGTGATTATAGACATAAATAGTGTAAGTAGACCGAAAAGTCTTAGAATATTTTCCACTCCAGTTATAGACTATTTTCAAGGGAATAAATTCACTTTTTATATTTACAAATAATTTAAAGGTCTTTATTTGACCTATACGTATCCAACCATAGCTATTTTGTAAATTGTGTTTACGCTGTTCTTGTTTAACACTACCGATTGCATGCACCTAGTTAAATCAAAACATTAACGCGCCGTAACGAAAACCATGCAATCACAAGAGCACGTAACTTGTATCACTGGCATTAGATCGCGTGCTATCATTATTAATATTATTATTATTACTATTATTAGCAGCAGCAGTATTACGCACTATACGCATAGTAGAATAAATCAAAACATATTATCGCCGTAACGAAAACCATGCAAGCATGAGGGCATGTAGTGTGTATCACTCCCTTTGTTCCCCTAGTATTATTATTATAATTATTATTGTTACATTAATGTTGCTGAACCAGCAATACCAGCCTGTGATTATTAGTGTTCTCAACTTAATGACCGATCCTTTTGTTTCGTCTGAAGTAAAATAACTCATGGCGTCATAGGCTGTGGTGTGAGGAAGTCTATTGTCCTAATCAGACAGTGCTACGTAAGCGTGGCATGATAGTATTCCTCTCTACGTTCTGATCTGTAAAGATGTTCAATGCCTCTTTATGGTACGCGAGTGACATGGGCTAAACCAAAGTTCATCACTTATGAAACAAACAATATGTCCATAGCTCTAATAAGAAGCTTTAAATCGCGTTGAGTAAAACAAAACAAGAGTTAAACAAAGCATCGATAACGTTACTAAAGATATGAGCTGCGTATACACTACTTAGCTGCCTATTCTGTTTACCTTTAGCTTACGTCGCAGATCTTTAATGTTTTGATTTGTAGTACTCTACTATGCGTATAGTGCGTAATAAATAATATAACAAACAAAGCCAGCAAATGCCAGTAATACAAGTTAAGAACAGCGTAAACACAATTTGAAAAATAACTATGGGCGGATACTAATAGGTCAAATAAAGAAATTTTAATTATTTGTCAGTATAAAATATGAATTTATTCCCTTGAAAACAACGTTTCTGTAACTGAAGTGGAAAACATTCTAAGACCCTTTCGGTCTGTTTAAACTGTTGTAGTCTATCATCACTGACTACACTCCAGTGTAAGCCTGGGAACTGCCTCTCAATGAGCGCCATCAGCTAATCGTCTTCGCTGATACGCAATACGGAATAGAACGAAGGTAGGTCTCGCTATTCCGCCAGTTCCACACTGACCTCCGTTTGCTTTGAATGTTCCGTTGAGTTCTGCAACTCTTTTAACGCAGGATGGGATATCTACACGACTACGAGGGAGACTGGTCCCTCGTGTGACTCTGGGAGCAGGGCGTCATTCGAGTGACTCCAGAGAGATTTTCCAGTAGGCCGCCACCTGAAAATTAAATCCGACCCCATTACAGGGGGCAAGTGGATACGCCACTTACGCGCGTCAACCCCAAAAGAGGGGACGACTACCGAGACCTCGGTGGGGACGACAGCAACCTAGTAGACTGTCTACTCGCCCTCCAAGGCCGTACCGGAAGACCTTGAGGCATCTCGCAATCCCGCCTGGACGTAAAACCGCACAGACGTACCCAATCTCCCATTGGTATCGGGAACTACAATCCCGCCGAGTCCAACCCAATCCAAACGACACCTTTACGGTGGGGCTTAGAAGTTTGGGCCACCGTACTTGTAGCGTCAGAAGTACCACGAGTGCTCAGGGTCCGCAGCGGCCACACCACGGCAACTGAAGGGGTCGAAACCCCCACCCTTACAGAGGGGAATATAACACACCTGAAATACGGCTCGGTTGAGCTACCTGGTATAAATCACAACCTGTAATGAAATTGCTATTGATAATTAAACTCCTCCAATATGGCCAACTTAATTTTATCGTGGATGCTCCTTGTGATTTCTTCAAACTATACGTGGTATTCGCGACCACGTATTCCAACAAAGGACATATCAAAGGCCTTCTTTCGTATCCGAGCGCAGCGATTTCTATTTGTGTCATTCGTTTATTTGCAAGGAGAGTTCTGATTTGGTTGTGACACGTAGAAAGATGCATGCCAAGCTGGACCATCAAGCATTTTAGAGTATAATATCCCGAGAGAGGTAACGTACAGATTTATTATCTGCCACAGAAAACCAAGGCCATAAATAAGCCTTTTCCCATAGGATTCTGCGCTTTCTGTAGCACTCTGCACGAATTAAATATAAGCCATAAACTTTAGGAGCCAATAACTCAAAGTGATTCTAAATGGACTTGCTTCACCCATGAATCACCCCATATAAGGGCGATCGCAACCGTCTGTTAATCGATTGGCAACAACTGACAGCGTACAAGCTTTTGTTTCAAAGAAGTTTGAGGTGGTATATTAGATTGACGTCGCTGTAGAATACTGTTTTAGAGGAGATCTCATTCAGATTTCCTAGGAGTGAGGATCTATGAGGCTCTGTTATCACTTTCTCTACCATATGCATAGGTTAAGAAGGTAATTGCATTCCACCCAAAAATTCCATTTCAAATTTCACCGTAAATATAAATGTTTTGAGACCCTCTGAATCCAAAACAGCATTTTTAGAAATGGTCCGCGAGCACACTTGTGTGTCTGTGAACAGCATAACTCAAAAACATAGTCGGATAAACAGTAAGCGCTGTAGTTAAGTTCAATATCGCCAGAAGACGCGACAAGGATTTTTTAAGGAAATCCCCCAAACTACCCTTTACGTAGTAAATTTTTCACATTTTTTAATTTGTCAAAAATTGCTAATGAATACATTAAGTACATTTACATAACAATAAAATGTTTATCGTTAATTTTCTGGGAACAACCCTGTAAAGTCATCTTCATTCAGAAGAAATTCTGTATAATCTGGTATAACTGGTAAATGTTAAACGTTACACGAAAATGTACTACACAAATATGAGGATCTCTTTAAAACACAATTTACTTCAAATAACGTTTTTGTGAAATGAGACATTTTCATTGTTAATAATTCGAATTGTTCAGTACTTTGTCATTATTTGAAAGTCCTAACAATACTCAGTTGTTTCTCGCAACTGCATGGAAATCGTTTGCATTTTAAAGTCAGAATATAGCGTCCAGTTCTTAAACTGTTCTATCGCTGTTCTCTTTGTATTTATATCGAAATGTGTAATGTGGCTATTTCTGCAAAGGTTTTATCTGGACAAAAATGAATTAGTTCGTAAGGATAATTTGTATACCCACTAATTAACTATAGAGGGTAGAGAAAATTGTGTGAATGCAACACATCAACTTTTTCTCGTACATCTCTTAAAGTAGAGGTGGTGCTTCAGTATAACAAATAATTCAAAATCGAGACGTTCTCTTGGCCCCAAAGGTACACCCGTGGACAAAAAATGAGTCATGTCTTGAACGCCAATTTTTTCAAAGTCCTACACGCCACAGCGGCTTGTTTACACCACACGCAATGCAGCTGTGTAGCCGCTGTAGCAAGTTATTTGAAGAAGTAGCTGTACTGTTTCAAACGTTGGGGAGCCGAAGTTGAAGTAGTTGCAACCGCACGTATGGTAAAAAGATTCCGGTAGCCTTCGTCCCAAAAAAATGTTCAAAAAAATATTCACTTTGTAATTTTGACTGTTTCTTTAAATATTATATATTTATGTTTGCCTCGGCTCCATCAGTATTAATGTTAGAGACATGGATTTCTTTGCAAGGCGTGGTGCGGCTGAGGAATGTAGGCTTACACAGATTATAATTTTACTTCATTCCATTTATTAATGCTTGACACAACTTAAATGACACTTCACTGCTATAGAGAGATCCGTGAGATTTTATTATTAACTACTTGCACTTTTTTAACACGTAAACTATTTTTCGTCTCACACTGAATACGTATTAAACTTCTCTAGGACGCATCTCGCGTCCGGTTAGGAACACTGTATACAACCAACTGAACTCTGAATTTGTAAATTTTGCTTCACTTTAGTTTCTGATTGGCTAATCCTAGTCCAATAGAACACCTTCATTTAACTAAAGCTTTTTCTGGTTGTTAATTGTCTATTTTACAAACTGTTACTAAAATTACATTATTGCTTCCAAGAAGCACAAGTAGTATTGTTAAACTTTCAAATTCATTATTGCCTCAAGGTTACCTCATTGTTACCTCATTGTTAGCAACTTTTAACCTATTATTCTCACAGCCCCTACATTATTAAATTACGTAATACATTCACATAACAGTATTACACATGTATACAATAATATAAGCATATACAATGACTGTAATATAGAATTTTATATCTTGTTACATACATATATTACTTTAAGGCGGGTTTTTATTGAATTTACATATTATATAATTATACTGAAATTATTTGTGTTAAAAATACTGCCTCAGGCATTATTAAACATGCAACCTTCCATGCAACTTCTATGTAGAAGCTGTGGCAAAGCGTACGGTATTTCTGTGGTTAAACCGGCAGTTACACCTCTCGCATTTATCTAACATTTTTCTTTCCTTCTGTTAGTAATGTTAAGTCAACACGTAGTGACTACTTATTTTCTATATACTACACTTTGCACAGTATTTGGTAAACTTCATAATAGAATCGATATTACTATGCAAAATACGTGGCTTAACAATTTCATCATATCTGCATCTTCTTGGATATCAAGGGACGGTCTAGGTGTGCTGTGACAGCTTGACAATATACTGAACAGTGCGCAATACATGGTAATACTTGAGAATACTTTGATTCCCTCTGTAAGGATGAAATATCCTGATGGAATTGTTGAATTCGCACAAGATAATCATCCTGTTCACATATGTCGAAACGTTTCAAATTGTTCTCAGACAAGCAGGATATTAGAGAGATAGACCGGCCTTTCTGTTCACCAGATTTGAACCCTATTGAAAATGTGTGAGCTGCGGTGAAAACAGAATTGCGCTCAAATTTCCCTGCAGATACGCGAAAGACAAAACATGGTTGGGTAAATTCAAAAAGCCTGGTATGTTGTAGCATCTCATCCACATTACTACATGGGATTTAATTTCATCTGTAACCAGAAAATGAAAGCAGTTATACGTGTTTTTTACTTTCACTACGTACAGTAAGTAGGGGAAGTATTGCATTCCACCCAAAAATTCGATACCGAGATTTCATCGGAAATACATGTTTTGAGAACTCCTGAATCCAAAAAAAAGCATTTTTGGAAACATGTCCGTGTGTGTGTGTGTGTGTGTGAGTGTGACAGCATAACTCAAAAACGAACAGTCGGATAAACGCCAAACTTGGTATTTAGGTTCAGTATCTTCCAGAAATGCGACACGAAGGTTTTCAAGAAACTTCCCCTCCACCCCAGATTATCCTTTACATGGAACATTTTTCGAAAATTTTAATTTTCTCAAAAATGGCTTTAACGATTTTGATTAAAATATCATATGTTTAAGATATTCTCATGACAAATAAAACGTATATCTCAAAATTTCTGGGAATGTTTCCAAAAGTACTCTTCATTGCGAACGACTTTTGCATAACTGGTAAACCATAAGAGATAGACAAAATTTTACTATACAAAAAATGTAGATCGCGTTAAAACACACAATTTATGTCATATACATTTTTTTTTGTTGAGTGAATCATTTTCGAGATATTGCTTAAATTTTCCAATACTTATACTTTTTCTCAAATTCGTTATTCTTTTTTTTTTTACCTTGGTAATGCAAAGAGAATGGAATACTCCACATAGCAACCAGCTCTTAAAATATTTGACTATAGCTTAAAGCCTAGCAATTCCCCTTGCATCTACAAGAAAATTAGCAATGAGATTAATATCTCGATATTTCGATTAACATGAAGCATATGGAGAATAAGCGTTTGTAAAAATAGTTTTACAAGAGTAGAGAAAGTCATGTGAGTGTAACACATCAGATTTTCTCAAGTGCTATTTCGCTATTCGATTTTCTCGAGGTCATGCAAAGAGAATGAGACTTCAAAGCCATAACATACCGATCTGATTTTTAAAAATCAGACTATCGTTTTAGCCTACTGTATTTTCCTTCTACCTACAAAGAAATGTGTGTTGAAAATATATCTCTGTTAACAAGAAGTGGACTGAAGAATAAGGATTTGTAAGAATAGTTTGTAGAAGAGTGAGTAAAGAAAGTAAGTGAATGTAACACATTAGAATTATTTTTCTTTCTTTTAACTCGGTTTTTAGTGGAGTTAAAATGTTTGAGATTTAGGTGCTTCTGCTTGTGACTACTGCACACTTGCAGATATTGCTCCTTTCTTCCTAGCCCGGTCGTTTGTTCACTTTTATGTTACTGCTCCGATCCAGTACGCTGTCGGGCTATGTGCCTGCTCTGCAAAAGTGATGGAATCGGCCACACAGCTACACCCAGACCAAGATGGATTGCTGACAGGACAACCCCCGGACACATTCTTATCTCACGTCACGAGCAGTGTGCTGTGAAAATCTTACAGGCTTTACCAGAGAAGCTGGCAAAACCAAAATTAAGGGGAGGAGTTGCACTCTATTCCCATAGCCTTCCCTCCGTGTTGGTTTCGCGTTTATTAGTGTCTGAAACTATAATGCCTGCAGTCTCATTATTTAAAGGATACGGTACAAGAACCGTCCATGGTTACCAAATGTAGAACTAGGATTAGCTGCAGGGGAGGGGATTTAGCACCTCAACCTACAAGATTTTTGTGCCTGAAATCCTTGAAGGGATACCCCCGGGAGAGAGGGGTAAGGTGAGAGCAGGCAGAGGGCGGCCGGACCAGGATTCACGACAGGGCAGAGGACAGGGTCCCTACCTATTACAGATTGAAACTCCCGGATGGCAACTGGTGCCACACAATCCCCTATCTCCTATGTGCTTGTACATCCCATGGGGGAGCCGGAACTCGGAGAACGCCTCCATTCCGGAGGACGAAGAGTTAAACAACAGAGCATCCTTTTCCCCTGCCATTCAACGCTGAAACTCCCAACCCCAAAACAGACCAAGCAGATGAAGGTGACGTGAATGAGAACGTAGGTAAAATTGAGGGACAGGAAATTCGGGAGATGTAATGAACCTTCGCAGGCGACCCAGAGAAACTCCCGAAAAAATCCCATGGATCATGGAGGTGCGCCGCGGGAATCGAACCCACGACTCCCGAATGCAGACCACAAACGTTACCTCCTCAGTCATCCTGCCCAGTTACCAAATTTAACTACAACACGTTTGGTTAAGAGCCGGGTGTACGAAGATACGGTGCATCTTTGAATACTAGCCATCTTACCTGATACTGTCCCGAGCAAGATGACTCGTAACGTGTGAGGCTCGCATTCCGGGAGATCCTGAGTTCGAATCCTGTAGGGCCGGCTAATGTGATTATGGAAAATGCTGGAGTAGTTCCGCTTCTATCACGAATTTCTTGTCCATAATTTCCTTTCATCTGTTTCAGGATTATAGGATCAGATTACGGCGGTTGGTTTGTTGCGGCAGGACGGTGGCATTTGCGCTATGGAAAGATGTCTCCCTAACGCTTGGGAGGTCTTCTGGAGCCCCCTTACTTCCAGGTTGCGCGTGGTTAAGGCAGGACTAGCCGGCCTCTGGATTTGTGTTATGCTGGAATCGTTATAGACCCCCTCCATGTTAAGACACATCATCGTCCGAATCTGGACGCCCTTCGGGACTCTCCTTCATCCCTTTGAAGTCACGTTGAAAGCACAAAGGGCCTACTATGTCATACGTGCGTTGCTGTGCTCCGTTAGTAGAGGCCCCTCCGTCTGACTACTCTTAACTCATACCCGATACTGTAGTTTTTAAAAGGCCTGAGTACCGTATTATTTTCGTTGAGACCTAAAGCATAAGTTTCCAGGTAGGTTTAGTCCAGATAAGTCGATTGGTGCAGATTTATACCTAAGGCGTTAAAAATCTAAGTATAGATAGTGTATAAGGTAGGCTATGGTTTCCCCAAATTATGTGGCGTAAGTGCACAAATATGAGTTCGAGTCGATTATTGGTACAGTTTTACATCCAGGGTGCGAAAAAATATGCCAACAATTGTAGAGTAGACAAGCAGTACAAAAATAAGGATTTTGAGGTTAGGAGTATGGGTTCCAGATGCACTATAATAGGGGCGTTCATGAACATATTTACAATCTGATTTTATAACAAAAAAATCTGATGTGTTACACTCACATGACTTTCCCTACTCTTATACGAACTATTTTTACAAACGCTTATTCTCCATATGCTTCATGTTAATCGAGATATCGAGATGTTAATCTTATTGCTAATTTTCTTGTAGGTGCAAGGGGAATATGGTAGGCTTTAAGCGATGGTCAAATATTTCAAGAGCTGATTGCTATGTGGTGCATTTCATTCTCTTTGCATGTCCAGGATATAAAAAAATGAATAACGAATTCCCATTTGAGAAAAAGTATAAGTATTGGAAAATTTAAGGGAATAACAAGCAATATCTCGAAAATGGTTCACTCAATAAAAAAAATGTATATGACAAATTGTGTATTTTAACGCGATCTACAGTTTTTGGGTAGTAAAATTTTGTCTATCTCTAATGGTTTACCAGTTATGCAAAGGTCGTTCACAATGAAGAATACTTTCGGAGACATTCCCAGAAAATTCAAGATATACATTTCATTTGTCATGAAAGTATCTTAAATATATGATATTTTAATCAAAATCGTTAAAGCCATTTTTGAGAAAATTAAAATTTTCGAAAAATGTTCCGTGTAAAGGGTAGTCTAGGGTGGGGGGATTTTCTTGAAAACCTTCGTGTCGCATCTCTGTAAGACACTGAACCTAAATACCAGGTTTGGTGTTTATCCGACTGTTCGTTTCTGAGTTATGCTGTTCACAGACAGACGGACACACAGACCCACACACGGACATGTTTCTAAAAATGATTTTTTTTGGATTCAGTGGGCCTCAAAACATATATTTCCGGTGAAATCTTGGTTTCGAATATTTGGGTGGAATACAATACTTCCCCTACTTACTATACGTAGTAGAGAAAGTAAAAAAAGTGTTCATTTACCGGTCAAAATGGAATGTAACTCACACGACAAGCGTGTTCCTACTTTCTGGACGAATGAGTACCGCTACACAATGAGAAACTTACCATTACATGCGCGTACTCTTTGTACTGAACAGGACGAACATTCGGTATTACCGTACCATTACACACACCTAGTGACAATGACTAATGGTGTACAAGATAGTGTTTTATTTATATCTGACACGTCGCAAATAGGTTTCACAATACGAGATACTAGCATCTCTCTGACACCAGCCATTTTCGAGATATCGGTTAGTATTGGTTCGAATAGTTCATTACTTGTCATTCGTTTAAAGTCCTTAAAACATTAAGTTATTTCTCGCGATTGCTTGGAAACAGTATGGAATTTTAAGGCCGCATATAGCGTCCAGTTCTTAAACATTTGTCTATATTGTTCCCTTTCTATCTATAAGTAAATGTGTAATGTAACTATTTTTGTAAAGGTTTATTTGGATTAAAATGTATTAACAATAGTTTCTATACCAACTAATAAACGATAGAGGGTAGAAAAGTCATGTGAATGTAACACATCAGGATTGTTTTACTTTCTCTACCACATATATAGTTGGTAGAGAAGGTATGACATTCCATCAAAAATTCGATACCGATATTTCACCGGAAATAGATGCTTTGAGATGCTTTCAATCCAAAAATGCATTTTTATAAAAAGGTCCGTGTGTGGACAGCGTAACTGAAAAACGAAAATTCGGATAAACACCGAACTTGGTATTTAGGTTCAGTATCCGTTATTAACGGTTCGAATTGTTCGTTACTTGTCATTCTTTAAAGTCCTTTCAGCATTCAGTTGTTTCTCGCGATTGCATGGAAACACTAGGGAATTTTAAGGCCATGGTATAGCGTCCGGTTCTTAAACAATATTCTTAAACAATAACGGAATGTGTAATGTAGCTATTTCTGCAAAGCTTTATTTAGATTAAAATGAAGTAGATAGAAAAAAATCGGTTGTGTTACACTCACATGACTTTCTCTACTCTTGTACAAACTATTTTTACAAACTCTTTTACTCCATCTATTTCATATTAATAGAGATAAACATTTCCAGAAACGATCATATTGCTAATTCTCTTGTAGGTGCAAGAGGAATATGGTAGGCTTTAAGTGATAGTCAAATATTTTAAGAGCTGGTTGCTATGTGGGGTGTTCCATTCTCTTTGCATTACCAGGACAAAAAATGCATAACGAATTCGCATTTGAGAAAAAATATAAGTATTGGAAAATTTAAGGGAATAATAAGCAATATCTTGAAAATGGTTCACTCAACAACAAAAAATGTATGACATAAATTGTGTATTTTAACGCGATCTACATTTTTTGTGTAGTAACATTTTGTCTATCTCTTATGGTTTACCAGTTATGCAAACGTCGTTCACAATGAAGAACACTTTTGGAGACATTCCCAAAAAATTCAAGATATACATTTGTCATGAAAGTATCTTAAATATACGATACTTTAATCAAAATCGTTAGAGCCATTTCTGAAAAAATTAAATTTTCTAAAAATGTTCCATGTAAATGGTTATCTCGGGTGGGGGAATTTTCTTTAAAACCTTCGTGTCGCATCTCTGGAAGATACTGAACCTAAATACCAAGTTTGGTGCTTATCCGACACGACATGTTTCCAAAAATGCTTTTTTTGGATTCACAACTATTTTGTACACCCATTAATAAAGGATAGAGGGTAGAGAAAGTCATGAGAGTGTGTTCCACAACATTTTTCAATACATTATACATAAGTTATTTTTGTACAACAAAATACATCAATTATATTTAAATACGATGGAAGTCTAAAACCCAAAATCAGGTAAAACAGTGTTTTTTTTCAAAATTTAACATAGACACTGTCTAACCTGTCTTCCCTGACGCTACACAATTACGAATACGTCTACATTGAAAGTACTGTAAAAGTGTAAACTTTCCAGTTTCTAGCATTTCTAGTATAGTCTATGAATTGGGGATATCCTAACATACAACATATAGACTCTCCGCTTTATAGACCGATCGACCGACTTACCGAACGACTCGGACGGATGCCGTGAAAAGCAAGGTCATGATCAGACACTGCCATTCTGATAGAAAAAGGCGGAGGGAACCTAAATATCTTTCCACCGTCCCTGGCTAGCCGAGGCAGTTAACAAAACAGTACTTTTGATTTTACAGCCATTCCATATAAAAGTGAAGAATATATTTAAAATATGTGTAACACTATCGTAACTGTGTTGTCCACTTTATATTAAACACGATAATTAATGATTAGAAGTGGCATCAAATTCGGCATTACGCAATCACAATGCGAGAATGTATCATGTGATACATTCATATAACTTTCTCTGCCCTCTATCATTCATTAGTGAGTACACAAGTTAATCTTACTAAACCTTATTTTTATATCTACTTCATTTTAATCCAAATAAACCTTTACAGAAATAGTTACATCACACATTTCGCTGTGGATATAAACAGAACAGTGACAGTCAAATGCTTAAGAACTGGACGATGTATGCCGGCCTCAAAATTCCATACTGTTTCCATGCAATCACGAGAAAAACTGAATGTTGACAGCTTTAAGAGCATGACCAAGAAATTAAAAATTCGAACCTTTAATAATATCTCAGAAACGGCGTATGCCGCACAAAAACGTATTTGAAACAGGCTGTGTGTTTTAAAGAGATCTATATTTTTGTGTAGTACGTTTTCGTCTATCGCTTAACGTTTATCAGTTATACAAGGTTATACAAAATTCCTTCCGGATGAAGAGGACTTTAAAGGATATACTTTTGTCATGTAAACACCTTTATTATATGGTATTTTAATAAAAATCCTTAGAGCCATTGTTAAAAATCAAAAGTTTCGAAAAATGATCCATGTAAAGGGTAGTTGGGGTAAGGGATTTTCTTGAAAATCGTCGTGTCGCATCCTTGGTAGATACTAAACTTAAATACCGATTTTGGTACTCATCCGACTTTCCGTTTTTGAGTTATGCTGTTCATAGACACACACACACGCACATACATGGATCGTTTTTGCTAAAAAGCCTTATTTGCTATTCAGAGAGCCAAAAAACATGTATTTCCAGTGAACTCTCGACATATAATGTTTAGGTGGAATACACAGAACGTAAAAAACTAAAGTGGTTTATATCAGAACTCGGTTTTTAAGTACCATCTTTATGTGGGAGCTCATATTATCATTTATCCTCCGTTTGTCCATCCACACTCGTGAATCACCTCACCAACCAGTGTAAACACAGGAATTATTTATATATACAGTGGTGTGAAAATTATTAGACCAGAGTACATATTTACGGCAAAAATTATTCTAAGTTCCGATTTTTAAAATAATTTACAAATGTCTAAAATCAAATCCACACCTTATGTGAATGGCTATCGGCTATTTTGCATTGTGCGTATTTATTTCCTTCAATAACAACATCGCATAAGTAATTTTTTCCTTGGTGAAACACTGTTTTTCCAATCCATGGCCTCAAAAACCTACACAGTAAGAGGTAAAGTCGAGTGCACAGAAACATGCCGATTAAAAATTTTGGATTCCTATAGTATTTTTCTTTATTTAATGTTGGCAGAAACTCCTTAACATGTGTGTTTCACACTAGCCCTGGGCGACCCAGTCGGTATTGATTTAAATTTAAGTCCAACACACACGCATCAGCCTACGAACGAAGTTCAGGTCTAGGTTAGCGGCAAAAGGGGAGGAGTAAGGAAACATTTCTCTGAGTTATTGGAAGGCATGCTTCGCAAGGACGGTCTACACCAGTTCCTAGATGAGTCCATCTCTTATTGGTTTGATGTTGTCTGGCACTCAAATATTAACCTACGAATACAGACTCAGGAGCGAAGGAAAACGGAGGCGTAAGGTAAACATTAAGTGGATTACAAGAAACAGGCAAGGTTAGCAGCAGGGTCAGCAGAGACGATTTAGTATACCCTTACCAACAAACCAATGCGCATTATATCGACACGGTTCCACATCATAAAAATAATATCTAGTATTTAATTTCTAAATCATCTTTAATTTTCACAGATAATGGTGAGAGGGAAAATGGCTGAAAAGATCATCTTAGAAAAATTTTGGCAAAGTGTAAGTTAGTTTTCCTGCATTTCATTGAAGAACATGTGTCTCCATCTATCCAGTAGCACTAAAACGTTGACTAAGTTTTGCTCTACTTTTTCATATAGACAGTAATCTAATTCTGATTGGTAGAAAATCACTCTAAAGCTTCCTAACTTGGAGACGAAACCTCGAACAGTAAATGAATAAAAGTTGCCCTTGGCCTAATCATTTTCATGCCTGTGAGCATACAGGCAGAATTAGACACCCCATGACAGTTATTTCGGAAAATATTCCATTAAAATTTTCGAGACAAATATATTTATAACTAAAGCACACGTGAACTTTCATCCATCAGCCGTAACCAAAAGTGTGTTGTGGTTTATCGAGGAAAAATACGAGTCAGTTGGGAAATTTAATGTCGTACCGCCATGCTGCCATAGGTAGCGCAGATATTTAGAACAACGGAACGAAACCGAAAGATCCGTGATTCAGATCCCGGCCATTGGCATTGAATTTTTCAGTCGTCTCATTCTACCTTTCCAACCTTCCAGCTCAAGGCTTATGTGGAAGAACAATCTTCAATCAATAAAAATTAAATTGATCTTTAGTTATGCTTCTTGGTGTGCCATTCTATATTGGGAGTGAAGGACCGGAAATTTTCCTCAGAGACTTCTTTATCAGGCTTGAGGTTCTTTTACGTGCCGTAAATCTACGACACGGGACAACCGACTTTACTTTACTTCCCTTCCGAAGGAAGCCATGCTAAGGATTTTTACGCCCGAAAAAAAAACATCACTCTCCGCCGGGTTTGAACCCGCGACCTCGGGGACTAGAGGCTAGCACGGTAACCACTACAACACGGTGGACGAGTTTTAATCAATAGGAGAATCAATTCAAACTATTGATTGACCTAATAGTGGTTACACTATGAAGTCTGAGATTTAGAGTACTTGCGACATTGGGAATACATCATCTCAGAATAAATTTCAGATCTCCTTGTGATTTACTGGAAAAAAATCTGATGTGTTACACTCACATGACCTTCTCTCTCTTGTACAAACTATTTTTACAAACGCTTACTCTCCATCTACTTCATGTTAATCGAGATAAACATTTGCAGACTCTATCTTATTGCTAATTTTCTTGTAGATGTAAGGGGAATATATATTTACAAGGGCAATATAGAAATACAGTAGCCTTTAAGCATAGACATTACTCTTAATAGCTGGTTGTTATGTGCAGCACCATTCTCTTTGCCACACATTAATACTCTTTGCATATCCAAAACAAAAAAATCTGATGTGTTACACTCACATAACTTTCTCTACTCTTGTACAATCTATTTTTACAAACGCCTATTCTCCATATGCTTTATGTTAATCGAGATGTCAATCTTATTGCTAATTTTCTTGTAGATGCAAGGGGAATATGGTAGCTTTTAAGCGATGGTCAAATATTTTAACGCTGGTTGCTATGCGGCGCATTCCATTCTCTTTGCAAGTCCAGGACATAAAAAAATCTGATGTGTTACACTCACATGACTTTCTCTACTCTTGTACAAACTATTTTTACAAACGCTTATTCTCCATATGCTTCATGTTAATCGAGATATCGATTATTGGAAAGTTTAATGTAGATGCAAGGGGAATATGCTAGGTTTTAAGCGATCGTCAAATATTTTAACGCTGGTTGCTATGTGGCGCATTCCATTCTCTTTGCATGTCCAGGACATAACAAAAATCTGATGTGTTACACTCACATGACTTTCTCTACTCTTGTACAAACTATTTTTACAAACGCTTATTCTCCATATGCTTCATGTTAATGGAGATATCAAGATGTCAATCTTATTGATAATTTTCTTGTAGATGCAAGGGGAATATGGTAGGTTTTAAGCGATAGTCAAATATTTTAACGCTGGTTGCTATGTGGCGCATTCCATTCTCTTTGCATGTCCAGGACATAAAAAATCTGATGTGTTACACTCACATGACTTTCTCTACTCTTGTACAATCTATTTTTATAAACGCTTATTCTCCATATGCTTCATGTTAATCGAGATATCGAGATGTCAATCTTATTGGTAATTTTCTTGTAGATGCAAGGGGAATATGGTAGCTTTTAAGCGATAGTCAAATATTTTAACGCTGGTTGCTATGTGGCGCATTCCATTCTCTTTGCATGTCCAAGACATAAAAAAATGAATAACGAATTTGAGAAAAAGTACAAGTATTGGAAAATTTAAGGAAATAACAAGCAATATCTCGAAAACGGTTCACTCAACAAAAGAAATGTATATGATATAAGTTGTATATTTTAACGCGATCTACATTTTTTGTGTAGTAAAATTTTGTCTATCTCTTATGGTTTACCAGTTATGCAAAAGTCGTTCACAATGAAGAATACTTTTGGAGACATTCCCAGAAATTTCGAGATATACATTTCATTTCTCATGACATTATCTTAAACATATGATATTTTCATCAAAATCGTTAGAGCCATTTTTGAGAAAATTAAAATTTTCGAAAAATGTTCCATGTAAAGGGTAGTCTGGGGTGGGGGAATTTTCTTGAAAATCTTCGTGTCGCATCTCTGGAAGATACTGAACGTAAATACCAAGTTTGGTGCTTATCCGACTGTTAGTTTTTGAGTTATGCTGTTCACAGACACACAGACACACACACAGACACACACACACACAGACACACAGACACACACACGGACATGTTTCCAAAAATGCTTTTTTTGGATTCAGGAGGTCTCAAAACATGTATTTCCGGTGAAATCTCGGTATCGAATTTTTGGGTGGAATGCAATACTTCCCCTACTTACTATACGTAGTAGAGAAAGTAAAAATGAATAACGAATTTGAGAAAAAGTATAAGTATTGGAAAATTTAAGGGAATAACAAGCAATATCTCGAAAACGGTTCACTCAACAAAAGAAATGTATATGACATAAGTTGTGTATTTTAACGAGATCTACATTTTTTGTGTAGTAAAATTTTGTCTATCTCTTATGGTTTACCAGTTATGCAAAAGTCGTTCACAATGAAGAATACTTTTGGAGACATTCCCAGAAAATTCGAGATATACATTTCATTTCTCATGACATTATCTTAAACATATGATATTTTAATCAAAATCGTTAGAGCCATTTTTGAGAAAATTAAAATTTTCGAAAAATGTTCCATGTAAAGGGTAGTCTGGGGTGGGGGGATTTTCTTGAAAACCTTCGTGTCGCATCTCTGGAGGATACTGAACCTAAATACCAAGTTTGGTGTTTATCCGACTGTTCGTTTTTGAGTTATGCTGTTCACAGACACACACACACACACACACACACAGACACACACACACACAGACACACACACACACACAGACACACACACGGACATGTTTCCAAAAATGCTTTTTTTGGATTCAGGAGGTCTCAAAACATGTATTTCCGGTGAAATCTCGGTATCGAATTTTTGGGTGGAATGCAATACTTCCCCTACTTACTATACGTAGTAGAGAAAGTAAAAAATGAATAACGAATTCCCATTTGAGGAAATAAGTATTGAAAGAATTAAGGGAATAACAAGCAATATCTCGAAAATGGTTCACTAAACAAAACTAATGTATATAACATAAATTGTTTATTTTAATGCGATCTACAATTTTTGTGTAGTAAAATTTTGTCTATCTCTTACAGTTTACCAGTTATGCAAAAGTCGTTCACAATGGAGACATTCCCAGAAAATTCAAGATATACATTTTATTTGTCATGAAAATATCTTAAACATATTATACTTTAATCAAAATCGTTAGAGCCATTTTTGAGAAAATTAAAATTTTCGAAAAATATTCCATGTAAAGGGTAGTCTGGTGTGGGGGGATTTTCTTGAAAACCTTCGTGTCGCATTTCTGGAAGATACTGAACCTAAATACCAAGTTTGGTGTTTATCCGACTGTTCATTTCTGAGTTATGCTGTTCACAGGCGCGCGCGCACACACGCACACGCACACACACACACACATACGGACATGTTTCCAAAAATGCTTTTTTTGGATTCAGGGGGTCTCAAAACATGTATTTCCGGTGAAATCTCGGTATCGAGTTTTTGGGTGGAATACAATGCTTCCCCTACTTACTATACGTAGTAGAGAAAGTAAAAATACGAGTCAGTTGGAAATTTAATGTCGTAGCGGCGTGTTGCCATGGTAGCGCAGTTGGTTAGAGCAACGGGATGAGAATGAGAGATCCGTGGTTTAGTTCCCAGGCTAGTTTAGCTGAAGAGCCTCCTTAAAAATTTAAAAACAATTAGGAGAACCATTGCGCATAAAGAGGGGACAAGAATTTGAAGAGATCGCTAATGTGGTTACTGTAGGTAAGTAGTAGATAAATTAAAAGGAGAGACTAAAAAAGCCAAAACTTTTGCTTATGCCCTCCCTCTGGTTTTTAAAACCATCACTCAGTTATTTTCTACTTTAGAGAGGCTGACTAGGTAACAAAAACTACCTGACGACAACGTTTGCTATGTATACAACAGAAGCGGTACTGGTCTGTAAACAATGAATTACCTTCACAATGAAAAAAAATCACTACCGTGCAAATATGGTGTGTTAATGTTCGGCTGTTTCGTTCTACTCCCCTTTTATCCGCTACACGAAAATTGGCACGATTGGCTGAAACTCCGGTAAAGTTTCATTTCCGTTGGTTTGTAATCATCGTGGTAGTCCAATGTGCTCTAACTTGTGCGCAAAAATTAGATTCCAATAATACCAGCATGTGAATAGCTTTCATCATCTGTAAATGTAAGGTTTCCACTATCCAATCAGAGCCGTTTTTGCGAGTGTTGGCATGGGGAAGAATACCTACAAACGGTCGGAAGTCCGCATCAACACACTCGTTACGCGTGAGCAAATACACCTGTTCACGTGAACGTACTGAAACAACAGCGAATCTATCCAAACAAGCTGATTTGCCTCTCAAACAGAAACGATAAGCGTTACCATAGCCAAAAACATCACCATTATCATCGCAGTCATCACAACCACCACCAGTGCACCACTAAGCTTTATTAGGTTTATCAGTAATATAATCAAAGATATTGACCCAACAGATTTTGAGATTATCGATAACTTTCCACGTACTTTAGACTAGGGGGACTTGCCTGATTAATGATAATCGTTCTTCCACACGTACCAACCGAGGTGACCCCGCGGTAACGCATTATTTCGTGGTTTTTCCGGGTCGGTAGGCGAATACTGGTTTGGTTCCTCTTCTACCACGGATTTTCTGTCCCTGATTTTCCCGCCCCCATCATTTCATAACACTGTTTCAAGGTTGAAAGATCACCTCTTACTTGCAACGTCACTGCCTAAAGTCCAATAACGGTTCAAGTTTATTTCCTTTCGTATAACTTTCTCCCTCTATCATTACTAGTAGGCACACAACTTATTCTTACGAAAGTTTGTTGTCCTATCTACTTCATTTTAATCGAGATAAATATTTCTGGAAATATTTGCATTACACGTTTCGTTATAAATATAGGGCCTTTAAACAAGAGTGTCATATTTTTGAACTTAAGTAAAACACGTTCTATAAATGATAGAGGTTTATTTCTTTTTTATTTTAGAACATGATTAATGTCATTACGTGTGGAAGAGAACATCAGTTAAGTGACCGCCGCGACTTCGTTGGGTTGCGCGTATACGGTTGACCCAATTTTCAATGACAGAAGAACGTAAATTAGGTCCAACTTCACGAATAACACACGTGATGTTATTCATAAGATCATTTACTTTGCTCGCTTGTTGACATAAACTCGAGATTTAACATAACCCCACAAGAAGTAATCCAACGGCGTTAAATCACATGACCTCGGGGACCAGTTAACATCACCACCACCGGAAATGATGAAACCTCTGAACTTCCCCTTCAAAAGATCGATTGTTTCGAGAGCAATATGACATGTGGCACCTTCTTGCTTAAACCAGATTTTTCTGAGATCTATACCATCCAATTGAGGCCAAAAATTGCCCGTTATAAGAGCCCGGTATATTTCTCCATTGACAGAGTTTCTCCATCTTCATCTTGGAAAAAATATGGACCAATGATTCCACCACACAGTAACCTTTTGGGGATGAAGTGGTCGTTCTTGAATCTGCATTGGATTGTGATTGCTCCAAAAGCGGCAATCGTTTTGTTAACACAACGATCCATCTAAAAGTGGACTTCGTCGCTGAAGATGATTTTTGGAAAAAAATCCCGGTCAGCTTCCAATTGCTCCAGAGCCCAGTCAGCGAATACACGCGCAACCTATGGTCGCTGGGCTATAGTTCTTGAGTTAATACCATTATGTAAGCGTGAAACTTCAAGTCAAAATGCAGAATTCGTCAAGTTGTGGTCGGCAAAAGCCCCAATTTTTGCGCTCGACGAGCAATTGATTTGTTTCCGTTCTCGTGTACACTCTCACGAACGGCGCCTATGTTTTCGTTGGAGCGCTTACGTCGATTACGTACAGGCGTTCTTTGATTGCTGACAGAACCACGTCTTCCAAATTTATTGATCAAACGCCGAATCGTTCTCTCGCAGGGACGATTATGCACACCGTAAACTTCACGCAAGACACGGAAGGTTTTGCGAACAGATGATCCATTTTGATAATACATTTTCGCAATTTCTACGCGTTGCTGAATGCTGTAACGTTCCATGGCTATTTGTCAATAACAACTGTAACCACATGAAAAGCTTACTGCTGTAATTCAATAACAATGGCAGCTATCACATGTTAAAGATAGGACACTCTTGTTGAAAGACCCTTTACAAAGGGAATAGCGATAGTCAAACGTTTTAGAACTGGACGCTGGCCTTAAAATTCCACTCTCTTTTCATAGCATCGCGAAACACCTGAAAATCGATACGATTTTAAAAGAATACCTACGGATTGAACAATTCGAAACATTAATAACTGACATCTCGAAAATTGTTGATGCCATAAAATAGTATATTCTGCACGAGACTATAATGGTAGTAATTAAAACGCGAGTATTCCTATCATACGAGCGTTTTAATCACCATTATAGACGAGTTTCAGTATCTAAATTAAAGGTTTCTTAAGTAATCGTTTCTGGTTTGAGTGATGTGTTACAATCGTTATTCCTTTATCTATGGTAACAATACAATGATCTTGTAGCACCTGTGTCAAACAAAGTTGCTAGCGTTGTGAGACGTACTACGCAGAATAATCGATACTTGCGCTTTCACAATGTTACGTGGCCACTTCTGATTTGTCGAATACCAATACTTTAATGAGCAGGTATACTTTAATGAGGCCCATTAAAGTACTGCTACCAGTCGTATAAGTACTACATTTTGGCATGGTCGAGCATAAAGGTGTTTTAAATAAATTGTGTGTTTTAGAGAGATCTACATACTTGTTAGTACCTTTTCGTCTATCGTTTAACGTTTACCGGTTATACAAGATTATACTAAGTTCCTTCCGAATGAAGAGGCCTTCACAGGCTATTCCCAGAAAGTTCAGTATATATACTTTGTCATCTAAATATCTTTAACATGTGTTATTTTAATCAAAATCGTTATAGCTATTTTAGAGGATCAAAATTTTCGAAAAATGTTCCATATAAAGGGTAGTTTGGAGTGGGGAAATTTCTTGAAAATCTTGTGTCGCATCTTCGGAAGGTACTGCACTTAAATGCCTAGTTTCGTGTTCATCTGAATGTTCCTTTTTGAGTTATGCAGTTCACAGAAAGTGTTCTGAAAATGATTTTGTTTTATTCGGGATGCCTCAAAATATGTATTTCGGGTGAAAAGTCGGTATCAAATTTTTGGGTGGAATAGAATACTTCCCCTGCTTACTGTTCGCAGTAGAGAAAGTAAAAATGAATGTACGAGAAGAAAAACTACTATCATTTGTTAGGTTTTGAGCACCGTGCTTTAAAAGTATTGAGTAATATTCTAATTGATGATGAATAAGGCGCCAGTAAGACCGCACATTGACCGAAAGGCGTTCACGTGTAATTGTCTAGACAATTTACCTATCTCTAGATACCACGCTACTCTGTAAGCGTTCGGCACTCAGTTACGCATAAATATCACTAAAATTCTTTAATAGGCTTAAGCAGCTATGAAGAGCGTCAAATATCTTGATACAAACGTGACCTGTTCCAACAGAAATCCAAATGCGAAGTTAGTAGTCACAGTTAATACATGTGACCCAGATAAACCTGTTTAGTGGGGAGATTATCCCGCAATACACTCGGGTATAAAGGTTTGCCCTGAATGTTCTAAACGGGCCATGTCATTTACAACGTATTCTGATGTACAGGATGGCGCATAAGTCCCCATAGAGGCAATTAGCATTTATGATGATTATTTATTACAAAACATACAATTATTACTGACCTGTACATAACATACAGACTTGAATAAGGTCTGATTTTAAAGAATATGTTCCATGTGATCCCCGTCACACGTCATGCACAGGTTAATCCGATTCATCCTATCATCCGGCACTTTTCGGAGCGTATTCCCAGTAATAGCATGATATGCCGCTTCGATGCGCTGTATGACGTGACCTAAGCTCTTGATTTTCTCTTCATACACCTTGGATTTGATGTGACCCCACAGATAAAAGTCCATTGGGGTCAGATGAGGCGAACGTGGTGGCCACTCGATAAGGCCTCGTTTCCCGATCCAGTGCCCCAGAAAGTTGGTGTCAAGCCACTGTCGCATGTCAGTCTCAAAGAGCTAGAGGGCCTTCATCCTGCTGGAAGAATGAGGGGACGGTTCCATCAGGTTTGGCTACCAAGGGTATTACAGAATCTTCCAGCATGCGCTTGTACCTTGCTACCTTCAGTTTTCCGTTGATGACTATTGGTCCGAAGATGTTCATATCCAAATTCTGCACACACCTTTAACTTTTCACCCCTGTTGCCTTAATATCCGTGCTCCAATGGGGATTATCCTGACTCCAATATCTCATGCTTTGCCTATTGATTCCTCCGCTACGTAAAACTTAGCCACAAACAAAGAATGCAGAATTAAAAACTAGAATATAAATTAGTGTAAATGAAAAGAAAATATCATCTGTTTGGAGAATTATGCGCCAGTCTGTGTATTCCCCCAAGTCGATAGCTGATTAGGAAATAACGTTTTGAACATCCAATCCCGTTTATTTTCTAAAATATACCGTGATATTTTCTATAACTAAGAAGACTGAAAAGAAAAACAATCTCGAACCTAATCTCCAACGTAAAGGGTACCTTGGACGTTGTTTTTATAAACTGAAATTATAACGTCCATTCTCTAATGTCTGGAGCAGGAGAAAGGTTAATGCTGATATGTGGCTGTCGATCGAATACTGTGCATAAACGGTGAGCTAAACCATTAATGAATTCCCAGTTAGAGAATCTAAAAGGTTAAAATATTCCTTGTCGAAACTTCATCTGAAAGAATACTACGGGACTGAACTCGAATAACCCCATTAAATCTACCTCTGTAACAAAGCTTAAGGCACTTTCGTTACCCTTCGATCACACAAGCGTACTCTAGTTAGAGGTGTACAGTTTTCGACCCATCCCTACCTACGCCTGCTTGCTTAGGTAACATGCAGAAGATTACAAAAAATATTAAAAGTACCTTATTCAATTTAAACACGCTTATAATTGAGATAAAGCAGTATGTGACAAAAATTTTAAAACTTTATAATAAAAACTGCAGCATTTAGAAATTTCAGCTATGGTACCCTCAAAGCTATTTCGAAGATGCCGTACAATATTTCTCAATTAAAGGAATCAGCTTGTAGGTTTCTTGACAGTAAAGAAATCAAGCCGCCTCCTGATCTGAAATACACGAAAGAGACATTCTCCGATACTTCTACCGGAAGAAGCAGGTTATGCACACTGATATATATATCAGGTGATGCAAATAAGCCGTTCTTTCCAGTTTTATGTTTCCCGTATACATTGGTGCAAAAGAAGTTGACGCATCTCTGCTGTTCAAACGCCAACACAGGTACAAAGCGAAAGCTCACTGAGGTAGTGCTACTGTGTGCAGGTGTTAACGTGGTAGTTTCATGCTGATAAGCGTCGCGTGGTCGCCTGCTTGCACTTCGAGCCAGGTCATTCGGACAAAAAGGTAACGTTCGCAAATAAGAACACGGATATGGTTATGATGTGTGCGGAGACGCACCAAAATGCAGCTGAGGCTCGAAGGCTGTGTTCTCAACATTTTCAAACGCGGTATCTGTCTTTTGCACACTTTTTTGACGTATATAAATAATATTAAGAAATGATGCATCATTCCAGGTAGAATGTGGACCTGAGAGACCCTTACATCAATTCGTCCACCAAAGCGGGCATGTTTTTGCACATACTTATTCTGAGTAATGCACTAATAGAAAATAATTTAATTCTAACGCACCTTTAAGGATAGATATGTATAATAAAAATAGAATTTTGTTTAATCTTGTTAACTTTGCGAAACCAATTGATGCGTATAGTTGTCCTTACTGTAGATTAACTGTCACGGAAGTAAATCACTTAACATGTGTGTTCAGGTTTGCATCATGCGGCAACGCCGAATTCTGGTTAATTAGGAATTGCTTATGAAATAACCTATAACATCCCCCCACACAGACATAGGTACTCTGACATTCAAACACCATACTCTGGGCATACTCTGAAATGTTTTCGTTTAAAGGCAACTTTCTGGAGCCTAGCCGGGAATTGAACACGAAACACCTCATATCGCAGGCAGTTTCTCTACCGAATGAGCTCTGGGACCAGCAATAGCAGTTAAGGTGTTCGTTTTCAAGTACTGGTCTTTCATTTAGCAGTCTCCTCTCTGTTAGTGTGGAGTCCCCCTTTGCAGTTCTGCTTAGACAAACCTTTTGGCATCCGCGCTATGCGGTATAAACTAACTTCAACTAAGGACGGCCTGTGTGGGCTACCTGGTATGTACCTAGGTTATATACGCGCATTCGGGAAATTCATAAATGAATCAGAATTATTGCATTTTGTGATTACGTTATATAAATTCGATATACTACTTAATCGATAAAAATAATTTCTGGAATAAGTCATGTGGCGTTGGAAAAAGTGAAGAGTGTTTATATGCAGAAAACTTAACGTATGCCTTGGGATTCCAGCGTTCTTTGTCTGAGCCTGTGTAGAATCCAAGAGCTTAACCTGAATGAGGGCTGCCACTCAAGTCAGCACGTCTTCGAAACGTGCCCTGATTGGATATTCATGAGAAGCTCGAGAGGAAAAACATTACTTCTAGAAACACCTACGCGTTCCTTGTTTTTCTTCCACAGGCTGCTTGGAACCCACTGTTTTTCTTTTTTTCTCTTTTTAAACCTAGCGTCTTCATTCAATCAGTTGGAAAAGAACTACCTCTAGAAAGTAATACATCAGCATAGGCTTTCAGATACACAGCATAAATAAGAAAATAGGTAAACTTATAAGACACGAGTTGACGTGAGGTCAATTCATGGTTTTATTATGAGGATGTGTATCTGCTTTTGTTGAGAATGCACATCTTGGCTTGAATTTGTTTGTGTTAGGTCCATTGACAGGTGGTAGAGGCAAACAAAGCAGCCATCCTCTTCTCGCTGAGCAAATATAGCAAACGCGGTTACCTATCTAGTGAATGAAGCTGGATATACAAGACGAATTACATAACATTCTTTGAGACGTCGTCTTTATTAACATTAGAGGGAGAGGGGGAGAAAGAGAGAGATAAGCAAATGCTTGCGCTTTGTGTTTATGTGCGAGCGCGGGTATTTGTCCAGGATAATTTAAAAACACATTTAACCGATTTTGATATTTCTTTCACCACTTTGCAATTGAGAAATGCAATTCTTTCAGGCGTAGATAGGCTGAGGAGCATTTAGAAAAATATTTAAATAGGGGGTTTAAGGGTTTCTTCGAAATTTAAGTCGTCCAATTTCATCCCAAATTTGCCGAATATTAATATCACGAGATATTTTTGGCCCTTTGCTCATTTCGGCTTTAATCAGTAAAGGAAAGTTAAAGTCTTTAAACATGATGTGTTGAGGAGTCCCTGATTTATTTGAATATTTGCCATGGAACATTTTTGTTTGCTCCAGGCTGACGGATTGATGGTAGTCTACCCTATAATTTTAAGTATCCCTCCACACTTATGTTCAACCCTTACACACATATGTACTTTGACCCATAGGACAAATATTTGAAAGCATACACTATTGACCAGGTGAAAATAAGTTTTAAGTGAAGCTTATAACTTCCTGGAGCTACAGCCTAACTATATTTTCAACATTAGCATAGTTTGACATGTTTGGCATGTCTTCTTAAACTTTATGCGATATGGCCCAGTAAATAATTTAGAACTCCTCCTGTGGTCGAGTGGTCAGTGCTCTGGCGCCTCAAGCTAAAGAAGCCGAGTTAATTCTCGCCTGCATTGCGGAGAATTTTATTTGATAACAGTCATTCTCTATCATTCCCATAGAGCCTGAAAACATGAATGTCAGTATTTAAATCAACTTTATAAATATATAGTTCATCAAGATACAAGCACCAGTTACTGTTTTTCAAGTTAAAACTCCCGATTTGAGCATAGAAGTCAAAGAGGGCTATACAAATGAAACAATGAGATTAAACTATCTTCAGAATTACCGTTAGTGCTGATAACTTTTCGGCAATTTAATTGAGGTAGCGCAGTAGTTTCGATTCTGGCGCACGTGCTAAGGGTCTGGTTGGATTCCTAGCTCTAGGGTGGCCAAATTAAGTTGACCCTATCCACGCCTCTGCCTCTGACTTGCTCATCTGAAGTATCCTCAAGGCCCAACGTGGTTCGTAGTTCATGATAAAAGCTGTACGTCCTGTCATTCCACCACCATCCTCATCATCCCACCATCGCAGGCAACAGATTCCACCCGCTGGGTGCCTCCATCTCAGAAATGGGTCCAGCATCACTTGGTGGAAAGAGGTAACCCCCGAAGGTCATAGCCATATTGGGAGCGTTAGAAAAGACGACATTTACATGAACTTTCATCAGTGACATGGAGGCGAAGGTTGAGGTTATTGCCAACATTGAAAGGCAATAAGAAAGCTGACCTTGGGGTAGTGTCACATGTAAATACAACGTTTATGTGTATTAAAATAGTAATAAAATCAAAATTCAAATAACACAAAAAACTAAATTTGGCTATTATTTCTCGTTTTTATTACTTTCTCTACCATGTACATACTAGAGACCAAAAATTCGGTACCAAGATTTCACCGGAAATACGTGTTCTGAGGCTCCCTGAAACCAAATAAATCACTTTTAGAAAAAGGTCCGTGCCTCTGTGAACAGCATAACTCAAAAAGGAAAGTTGCATAAGTAACAAAATTGGTATTTAAGTTCGGTATCTTCCAAGGATGCGAAACAAAGATGTTCAAGAAAATTCTCTACCTCCAACTATCCGATACATCGATTATTTTTCAAAAATTCACATTTTCGAGAAAAATGGCTCTAATGCGTTTAATTAAAAGACCATATATTAAAGATATACACATGCGAAATAGAATGTATATCTTGAATTTTATGGGAATAGCTTTTCCCAAAAAGCAGGAAATCTCCTGCAAAATTAGCAGACATGGCAAGCCTGGTTCCAGGTGCTGTAGGCATGCCACAACAAATGATAGTTCCGGAATTCTATAGGGTTCTGGTATTCTTTGTCCGAACTTCACCTGAAGCAGAACGTGGGTCAGAACTCGAATATACCCATTAAATCTACCTCTGTAACAAAGCTTAAGGCACTTCCGTTACCCTTCGAACACACCAGCGTACTCCAGTTAGAGTTCTACAGTTTTTGACCTACTCCTACACCTGCTTGCCTAGGTAACACGCAGAAGATCTGGTCCGTCCGTGAGGAGTGACGTTTTTTATCTTCTCTTCCCTTCACACTGAACAATACGATGCGGACCTATCTTTAGTGACACCACGAGTGCTGATAGCTTTTCGGTAATTTAATTTAGATTAACGAATGCTTAAGTCAAGTTAACGAATGCTTATTGTCAGGAAACCGAAGGTCCAGAAATAATTATCTAATGACGAAAGCATGAGTTTGAAAGGTCAATTAAATTACCTAAAACAATTATAAGCAAAGAGGGATTCTGTAAGATAATTACAATGCGAGAACGATACCTGTTTTTTCTTACTTTTAGTATAATCACTAAAGTCGCGTACCTGTTTCATCTCGTATTATGTGGTGTTAGATCTTCTTTTATGTTTTGAACTCCAAACCACGGAATCTCGTCAGTTTTATAGTTTGTATCAACCGCCAACAACGAATAGGAAAATGGATGAGAATAGGCTTTCTAGATCCCTAGTCAAATTAAAACAGAGATTACAGAAATAGAAAAAATATGATGTGTTATGAATGTCACGCATGGGACATTTCATTTCAAATCGTCAGAAATAGAAGAAAATTGACCTTGCATTTTTTTAAACGAAAAGAAACCAATTCCGATACAATGCTGTATGCGAACTCCTAAAATTTAAAACATCATAGTTTTGCGATTAAAATTACCCAAATTTGTCGTATCTTCCTAAAATTTCCAACTTCAAGCTGTTGTAACTCTGAAACCTTTAAATCTAATTATCTAATCGATCTTTATTTTGATTCCCTAAGCTTTCATTTCATACTGATAAGTAAATGTGTTGTTCTTATTTTTAATTTAGGTGAAGAAATTTATATTTTTTCAAGTGTAGGCAGTTACGGATTAAGAAAAGCAACTTTATTATATATGCTAATATTCCGTAATTTAAATACAATCAAATATATATTTTACTGTAATGGTTACTGATAAGGTTTCGTCTAAAATGATTAAAGTAGTAAATTACTTTACGCGCTCATGGTCGCTCTTGCACGTTTGTTTTGAACTGAAGGACAAAGAAAATGCTGTGCATGGTTTAACAATGAGAGCGCTTACTAAGCAGTATGTGGTTCTGAGTAATTCCTCACAGATTCACAGAGCCCTTGGAGATCATCGTGCATCAACTACGTAAACCGCTGTGTTTATTCACTTTTTGTGTTATAACTACGAACACCTAAACACAACCACTTTATCAACACTAGCGACTTCTCTTAATAACACTATGGATTATTCTCAATCGAGTATGTTATTTTTATAAAAATCCGGAGACTCTTAAAATAAGTAAAAACTGTATATATATTCTTGTAAATATTGTGAACATAATTAATATATCCTGTAATGAAATGTGGACTTTTATCTGCAAAATGAGATTTGGTACAATATTCTGAAATAAAGGTTCCGGAGCTATGTGCACTTAAAATGCGACAAAATGAATTAATACGATACATTTATCGTTTAATAACGTGACAACCGTTGGGTTTTATATGCTAATATTTGCTAAACATTCTTTATTTAGTCTCCCTTATTAATAGAAAAAATTACAGCGCAACAAAAAATGCGAGGTTTTTGCCGTTCGATTTCACATGGAATGTCCCGCATGCTATTTGTGCACCGACCAGATCCTAGCTGCAGTTTTTCCTAATTGCTATCATTTCAAAGTGATAAGGTTTTATTTTTTGTATCAGCTGAGATTCAAACCGATGCCCTCAGTCCTGAAACCGGGAAGTGGAATTTGTAGTGACCTTTACAGTTAACAGGAGAGCTAAGAGATGCAGGTCACAGTTCCCTGCTTCTGGGTCATAAAGTCTCTCCGTCTAGTGAACTTTGTCGTCGTTGAGGAATGCAATTGTGCTCCAGGTACCTCCTAGCCGTGACGGAATGCCCCGTCCTAATGCCTTTATTATTAATGCCACCAACGTCACAAGAGCGGAATAAAAAAACGATAAAGGTAATTAGCAGCAACCGCCCACTGACTGTTTTATGAAATTCGCTAATCGTATCTATACTCTGTCCCCTTGACACCCCCCTTCCGTCTGCTGATCGATGGTAATGGACTTAGCACATTCGCACAGATCAATCGCGACAACCAGACAAGCATGCTTCTAGCAAGGCCTAGGGAAATACATATACAAAAATCTGATGTGATACATTCACTTACTTTCCCTACCTCTATCGTTTATTAACGGGTATACAAACTACTCTTACTAAAGTTTATTTTCCTATCTACTACATTTTAAGCCAAATAAACCTTTGCAGAAATATCTACATCACACATTTCGTTATAGTTTCAAAGTAAATAGCGAGTTAACTACTATACACTGGCTTTAAAATTCCATACTCTTTCCATGCAACCGCAAGAAACAACTGAATGTTGAAAGGACTTTAAAAGAATGACCTAGAAACGAATAATTAGAACCTGTAATACCGGATATCTCAGAAACTGGTTTTACCACAAAAAAAGTTATTGGAAATAAATTATGTGTTTTAAAGAGATCTACAATTTTGTGTAGTACGTTTTCGTCTATCGCGTAACGTTTACCAGTTATATAAGATTATAGAAAATCCCTTCCAAATGAAGTGGGCTTCACAGGCTATTCCCAGAAAATTAAAGTTAAACATTTTATTTGTCATGTAAAGGGTATTTTAACAAAAATCAGAGCTATTTTTTAGAAAACCAAAATTTTTAAAAAATGTTCCATGTAAAGGGTAGTTTTCTTGAAAATCCTCGTATCGCATCTTGGAAGGTAGTAAACCAACATTTCAAGTTTGATATTTATGCTACTTTTCGTTTTAAGTTATACTGTTTACCGACACACCCACACGGTCCTTTTTCTAATTTTTTTTTTAATTTAGGGAGCCTCAAAATATGTATTTCCGTTGAAATATCGGTGTGGAATTTGAAGGCCAACACACAGTGACTCGCTATTAGGGCATCCATCGATTCGGTTTCCCCTATCCCCCTTGTAGCTGCAATGATATATGTAATAAAGTATTTCTTAAAATATTTTATCTCAATTACAACGATGAAGATGAAAAAATAAGCTTTCATAAGCATAGTTTGTAGAAGTTATCGGAATAAAGGATAGGGGATATAGAAATGCATGTAAATATATCACACCAGGTTTCTAGAATAAGTCGCTATTCGTTTTTTTTTCTGGTGGTCTTGCAAGGAGCTTGAAGTTTTAAAGCCATCATAATATAGTGATGCGCTTTTTAATATTTTGACATTCGCTTTAGCCTATTAGGTGATTATCTAATTAGAATTAGGATTCTAAGCAGAGGGGGACTTAGCACCTCGACCTAAGCAGATCTTTTGCTTCTAGGCCCCAAGCGGGGCGCCCCCTCCGGGAGGGAGAGATGAGGTGAAAGGAAGCAGAGGGCGGCCGGAACAGGAGGCATGACATGCGGAGGGCAGGGTCCCTGTCGCTTCCACATTTTAAACTCCCAAGATGGTCACTGTAGCAGCCGGTCCCTCTCCCCCTCTGGGGCTTACACATCTCCTGTTGGGCCCGAGACTTAGAGATCGTCTCCAATCCGGGGGACGAAGGTTTCCCCTGCCATCCACACGCCGAGACCTCCCGCCGACACCTGCAACCCTGAAAGAAACCAAACGGGTGAAAGGTAAAGTGAAATGCAAATGCAGGGACAGGAAACTCGGACTTAATTATCCTTCCAGGGAAACCCCCGAAAAAACCCCAATGTGTCAGGAAGGTCGAAAACGGGGATCGAATCCATGACCTTCCGAATACGGGTCACGAACGTTGCCGCCTGAATCAAGTCTCTCGGTTGATTATCTCATAACCGCCCTTATATGTACAACGAATATGTAAATGTATAACGAAAGTTTATCTAGGTTAACAAGGAGTACACAGAAAAATGAGCGTTTGTAAGAATAGTTTGTAGAAGAGTATAGAAAGCCATGTAAATGCAACACCCAGAATCTTTTTTCTATTTATCTCCAGCTGAGATACCTACACGTTTGCATAAATGGTTTCATTACATATTTCGTTCGTTTCTGGAGCTTTTGTATTATGAAAACTGTGTAGCCTTGTGTCACTCAATAACACGTGACCAAAGAAAAGGCATAACCTTTAAAATCGTATCTATAGTAATTATCTAAAAATCAATTTCCAAAATAGTTCCACCTCTAAAAGATATTTATAGGCCATACATTTCAGGAACTTGGAAGTCTGTCGGAGGGAGGCTAAGGTAGATATAAAATATAACGTTCCGATATTTCATTCTCATTTGCGTAAATAGCGTGACCGCACGCGTAAAGCTACCTGCAGGCCACCGGTAAGTCCACCCCGGGCCGGCACTTGACTGCGGCATTCGACCAGTCTTCAGAACAATAGGAGCGCAACGAACCCATTATGTGCCGCGGTTTTACTACTCCACAAGATTTCTTTCAGCCGTTTCCAGTAGCTTCCCCTTCTAGAACATTCCGCTTTGTATGCGGGGCCAATATAAGGGGATTTCTGCCAGTGAGGGCGTTCAGTTGAGTGCAGTCAGTGAAGAAATCGCGAGTTAAGTGCAGTGAAGAAGTCGAAGGGTTTGGACAGTTAAGGGTGAACAGTGCCAAGTGCAGTTCAGTTGTTAAATGTGACTCAGCAGTTCAGTTGTGGCTCGATTCGATGGATCAGTTGTATTCTGTTCGGTATATGTGAAAAAGGTATCTCAGGTATCTCAAGTGTAAAGTTTGATCTACTCTGAGCATAAAGTGTGTTTAACACCAACCGATGTTCTCATATGTTACAATATATTATTGGGAGTATCATACGGCTTTATGAAATTACAGTTTTAAGGGGTGAAGGCAGAATTTACTACTTAAAACCCGTAATTGTTGCACAATAATTCCATGAAGGATACACATAAAGGTAAATAAAATTAACTAAGTTGACATTCAATGTTTAAAAGTCACTCGTGTAAGGCCAAGTATAAAAGAACTAGTGCAAAATAAAAAGCTTGAATACTAAAATGAAGTTAGTCATGAGATTTACAAAACCTTAGAGCAGAGGTGGACAAAGCTTGTGTCGCGACTCAGAGTGTAGTCACAACGTAACGTGACTGAAAGCACACATAACCTGATTAGAAAGTCAATTTTTTAAATATTCGTAGGAGTTAATTTAACATTTTTCCCGGATGAGTGTTGCTAGCTAGAGGCGAGAGGGTAATTGGAAAAAAACAGTTCAGTGGTGTAGTTCGTGATGGCATTGTCTATTAAACCATCGTTTTCCGGAAAACGGAATTTTCGTACAGAATGGGAGGATGCTTTTTTCCCCTATGCAGAAGGAGAGAATGTAAAACGTTTAATTCGCTCAAAAACATTACATGGCGTATTTAGAGGCATCATCCAAAGACACGACGTTAGATGTCATACTACATATAGTGAAGTTAAATGTATGTCTTTCACGGAGAAATTATTGTGGTTGTTTATTATTATTATTACTACTATTATTATTGGGAGCTGAACGTGCAAAACTATTGCAGGAGTTAACTACAAAGAACTTTACACAGAAAGTCTCGAAAATTGATGATTGTTTAATATAAAGCTAAATATCTTAGTTACGTACTTACCTGGGAGATCGCTCGATCCCTAAAACCTTTTCAAGAAAGTGAATTTCTGAAATTATGTCTAATAAAAGCTGTGGAAGTTATGTGCCCTCAAGAACTTCCCCATTTTAATAATACTAATTTATCTCGGAAAAGCATTACGAGAGTGGGAAAACCTTCAATCAATGTAGAAAGTCAACTTAAACACAATATAAAAGCAAACTAAACTTCTCTCAACCGTCACTGCAGCTCTACAACCGTAACTCCCCCTTCCCTCGCAGCAACGCCTTACTTCTGTATTTCTTGTGAGGGTTGCGTTGTGTTGTGTTATCGGCGCAAAATTAACTTCTGTCTACCTCTGTATCAGGGCTTCGCAGCGATTTTAGCCAGCATAGAGACTTTGCCTCCGAAGAACCAGCATTGTCATTGTTAATAAAATAGTTTACGAATCCCCTTTAATTATAGCCCATATTTTAAATCATTAATAATAATAATAATAATAATAATAATAATAATAGCGATGAGCATCTGATTTAAAAGAAACAATATTGTGTTTCGCGAAATAAAGCTGAAGAAGCAGTTTTCGAAGAGGAACTGTGTGTCTTTTCCCCCGGAAGACATTTGTTGCCACTGAAAGCTATTTACAGAGAGGGAGGTCCTGACATCAGCACTATGCGCCGTGCACGTGATGGAAACCTCAATGACAACCAGAGCTGTGGAAGACTTTGAACTGCTGAGAACTGCAGTGTTGATGAAACCAGGGGGAAAAGAATCACCTCTAGCAAGCAAAAGATTGGGAAACGGTGACATATAGGGTGTAGTGAAATAAGATTCCAATTTTATAGCGACGAAAAAACAGATAATATATTGAATAATGTTTTGATTTTTGATAACGTTCTGTATATGGTTAAATATCAATTAACATGAAAAGTAGTTTCTATTTATACTGAATGTGATTTTTTCCAAAATCACCATGTGTCATTGCTTGCTACTTTGATTATCTATAGGAATTCTTAAGCAGTTGGTTTCAAACTCAAACCAATATCAACACAAAGAAGGTAAAGAACAGCAGCCAAGGGTCAGTCGCGGTAGGTGAGAGGCTGAATACTGTATGCAAACGCCAACAGACTGTGCGAGGGAAGTGGTGTGGTTTCTATATCACTGCGTAACGTCCAGTAATAGTTAAACTTTATTTCCCTTCCTCCTGGGTTTAATGTTTGGAAATCCTTAAGCCTGGTAATAACAGTGGAAGGGGCACAGGATGCAGAGGATATTTACTGGGATCGCAGGTCGATCAAAGCTATCGGCATATGCAATCGATATCTCTCTTATTAAATTAAATGATTGGGACAGGAAATTTGGGAAGAAACGTTCCAAATCTAAGATTAGGGTACCTCTCCGGCACTTGCCAGTTATGAGGACTGAGAAAAACCTGTAAAACAATCCCAGTCAAGGAGAAAGGTCCTGGCAGATGTGAACTGCGTTCACGAGTCCACGTCTTAAAGATCTCGACTACCCGTCTCGGTAGTATATTGAAGAGAAGTCATAGGAGTGATATCGAAAATTCGTTGTTTGTGCCAAACTGAATATATCTTACCACCGCTAGTGTATCACGTGGTGCCTTTTCTTCGTTTTCGGCAGTATAAGAATAACCAGCCCCTCGCTTAGCAACTTTCTTGTTCCCAGCAGTGTAGCGGTACGACCGTTATTCTATTTGCTGAACTATATCCTTACTTGCAGCCTTATTGTAACTAAGAGGCAGACATTTTGAATAACTCGTTTATTTAGGCTCCCCTCAAATCGCTGACAAAGTAGGCCTCAACCACCGAGACGGCTCTGGCGGTAACATCTGTGACTTGCATTCGGAAGTCGTGGGTTCGGTTCCCGCGACCGACCTTCCTGACCCATGAGATTTTGGAGGGTTTCCCGGGTCACTAGGCAAATTCTAGGAAGGTTCATTACATCCCCGAATTTCCTGTCCCTCATTTCATCTATATTCTCATTTCACACCACCTTTGGTCTGTTTCAGGTTTTAAAGTGTCGGCGGGAGTCTCGGCATTGCATAGCAGGGGAAAAGTATGCTGTGTGTAACCCTTCGTCCCCCGGAGTGGGGTTCGGTCTCCAAGTCTCGGGCCCCCCAGGGGATGTGCAAGCCCACAGGGGAGGAAGAAAGCCGAGTGCATCTATTGGCATCCGAGGAGTTTCAATCTGTAAAATGTATGGACGCTGTACTCTACTCTGTCGTGCCTCCTGGTCCGGCCGACCTGTCTCACCTCACCTCACTCTTCCCTCCCGGGAGGCACCCCGTCAGGGGCTTCAGGCTCGAAGTGCTAAATCTAAATCCTACTCAGCAATCAGTCCTAGTCGTAAGTGGGCCTCTCAGCCCGTTAATCTTTTCAGTAACTTGAAATGGTTTTCGACACAATATTCCAGCAGACCTACATTATCCTTTCAATTCATATGACTCGCATTGATCGTATTCACACCGAATGCTTAGACTTTCTCATTATCTGATTACTCCGCTACCTTGCATCTAGCTATTTATCTTTTTACTATTAATTAATAGATGATTAACAGCTTATAGATCAAATGGGCAGTCTCACCTTCCATCTAATTCAACATATCACGCCGCATGCCTCACAACCTTGCGCGAATTAGTGTACTTTGAACTTCTAGTGCCACAAATCTGGTTGACGAAGTAAAATCCTACCAAAATGTTCAATAATATTAAGGACGCGCATCTAGTTCATATTCTTTAAAACCATTGAAAAGTTACTGGCAGCTACTGGCTAAGGTAGTAAGAGTTGAATTTGATTTAAACACTTCGATGCCACGGTGGGGACTCTAACTACGGATTTTACGGCTTTACGTGCCACCTTAGTAGCATTGCTAGCTAAAAGTTAAGAAATAAATAGTATATGAAGCACTCCAAAACATCTTTGGAGTATGACAGTTCAGAGATACTGAGATCGTCTTCAAATTTATTCCGGTGTACAGGAATCATAATTAGAGAAATATGACGGGTAGCTCAGCGGTAGACAATCAATGAAGAAAGCAAGATCCGTTATTCGAAACACAGGCACTACACCGAATGTTCAAATTTGAATGAAGAGGAGGGCTTCCGACCCCTTCAGCTGCCGTGGTGCGGACGCTGAGAACCCCCAGCACTCGTGGTACATCGGGCCGAATATTTAAGCTCCTCCTGTAGGATTGGGTTGGTTTTGACCGGTAGCCCAATACCCATGCGTGAATAGGTATGTTTGGGCGGTGAACTTAAGCGGGGTGTTAAGATGCCCCATTTTCTCATATTCCACCCTGAATAGCTGGTAGATGGTGAACTAGATACTGTCGCCCTCATCTAAACGTTTTGGTAGTCTTTCCTCTAGATTCACGCGCTTAAATGGTATATCCATTTCTGTCTCTGCACGAGCGAAAAGGCTTTTTAATTTTCAGGTTGGCCTATTGGAATTGCCTACACAGGGAGGAAAACTCGGTTGGAGTTGCTTGTCTCTCAATGCTCATGAACGATTGGTTAGAACAACTATAATCGTTCCGCTGTTAGAAACCTACTTGAAGTAAACACATGACATAGTTAGCTAGCCCGTGATACACTATAACATAGACTTGTACAGGGTGAGCCAAAAAACTACGAATGGCCTGCGCGGTGTTTTTTCCTGTCCGCGTCCTTGACGCTCGTTGCCGTTTGCTGCTATCATAGAAAGGCGTGGATGAAAACATACAATATTTTAAAAACTACTTTTAAAGTCTTTACTTACCAACTTTATGAAAGGAAATGCTGAAACTGGCCACCGTCTTGTCCATACATTTTTGGTACCTCTTTAGGAAACTATCCATCACTATTCATGACTACCCTTTACGTGCAACATTTTTCGAAAAGTTTGATTTCCTCAAAAATGTCTGTGATGATTTTGATTAAAATATCATATATTTAAGATACTTTCATGGCAAATGAAATGCATATCTTGAATTTTCTGGGAATATTCCCAAACGTCCTCTTCGTTCTGAATGGTTTTCGCATAACTGGTAAACCGTAAGAGATAGACTAAGTTTTACTACACAAAAAATTAGATCTCGTTAAAACACAGAATGTATACATATTTATTTATATCTGTTTGTGTAGAGTGAACCATTTCCGAGATATCCCACGTTATTTTTGTGGATTTTCCAATACCACTTTTTCTCTAATGGGAATTCTTTATTCGTTTTTTTTCTTTATGCTGTGGGGATGCAAAGAGAACGGAATGCTCCACACAGCAATCAGGTCTTAAAAGATTTTACTACAATAGTTTCTGCGGATGATTATCTCGAACAACATGAAGTAGATGGAAAATAAGCGTTTGTAAAAATAGTTTGTACAAGAGTAGAGAAAATCATGTGAGTGTAACGCATCAGACTTTTTTGTTTGTTTCTCACAGCTGATACGAACACGAAGCTAGCGCGGAGGGATACAAAATTCTTTGTTTACATCAAGTCCGGTTCTAAGGTTGGATCGGTTATACATATTTTGCATACCTGCGCCTTGGAATAGTACATATAACATTAGCTGAGAATATTTTCTTAGTTCATGCAGAAGATAGCGCTTTATTATCGCTTAAAACTGACAACAGTAAGAATGTAGCTGCAGAACAAGGTGTCCTACATTTTAGCAAGACAAATATCAAATATGCTACAAACACTATTATTTTAGTAGTCCGGGAACGTGCCAAGTATTCTCTAGTGTGTATGTGCGTGCAGAAGTAGGGCGACTTAGAACGACTTTACATCAAGCAAGGCAAACTTTGTTTTATCAGCACATCCAACTTCTTGTTCTCGTGGGATTTGAATTCCCCTCAGCCACAACTCTATCTCCCCGTCAGCCTTCGCTGCTCCCGACACTGATCAGCAATCTAACCATAAACAGCGTCAACAGTACCCATATGTTTCAGAATTCGTAGTTTTCGTTTAATCAGATAGCCAACACGCCTTTGATTTCCTAGACATATCTTATAACTATGTGCGATTAGAAATTAGGCGCCTCAGCCCAGGGACATTCCATTTCAAATCGTCCGAAACATAAGGAAACTCAACCTTGCATTTTTTAAATGAAACGAAAATTTTTATATCTGGGGACAAGGCCCGTACAATGCTGTATGCAAACTCTTAAAATTCAGAAGATCATAGTTTTTTAATTAATACTGCTCAAATTTAACGTATCTTCCTAAAACTCCCATCATCAAGCTGCTATAATTCAAAAAACCTTTAAATCCCACTATTTAAATCAAGCTTTTGTACGGGAACATATACCCAATATAATAAGATATTGAAAATAATTGGAATAACTAATAATGTAAAATAATATTGAGAAATACCTTTGCTGTAGAATAACTTGTACCACAGAATGTACGAGGGTAAGTCAGTAAGTATGCGCACATAATTTTTTCAATTTATTGTAACAATAGAAACTTACAATTTCCTTATTTTTCAAGGTAGTCCGCTTCCTTCTCGACGCACACCCATTGTTCATAAGCTTCTGATAATCTCAAGAAAAACGTTTTTCGTCTGAGTAGCAAGCCATGTATGCACCGCTCCCTTCACGTCTTGGTCAGTGGAGAATTGACGGCCCCTTAAGGCATTTTAAGTGGACCAAAAAAGGTCCACTTCATCGACAGTCAATCTTCGGTTCTTTGAATCAGGATACGGGCTTGCTCAATGTTGGCGTCACTAGTGGATATGGATGAACGTCCTGCTCTTCCCTCGTACTTCACAGTTGTCCGACCATTTTTTAACTTTTCAACCCATTCGTGAGACAGAGATAGTGGTCCAATTCCAGAAGACAAGGGGTTTGGAAAAACAGAAAGGGAAACGAGAATTGCAAAGTGAGACGGAGATAGTAGGTTTTACCAGAGAAACGTGACTTTTAAAATTTGAACATTTTATTTTCATAGAACGCTGAGTGGATAACCAATGAGAACAGTTGTTACATATGAAGGTGCGAATTCTAGCGTCATTCATTCCACCAACTGCTCCATCATCACCTTTCCTTTCATTCATTTCACCATCATTTCGTTTCATCTACTTCCTTCCTCCCATACCAGGCATCGGGCTGATCACCCATCCTGGATATTCTGTCTGATCCATGAGTATCTGCTCCTCGACGGGTCTCTGACCCCAGGCACCCGCCTGTAAGTCCTGGGGGATGTAAGTCCTACATAAGAGGAGGTTAAACAGAGAAAGAAGATGTAATACATGTGAGCCAAGCGGAAGATTTTGTGCGTGTTTGTGGGTGGGAAAATATCGTGTGACGCAATTAGACAGGTCCATGTAAAGAATTCACAGTAGCGGGAAGATTAATTGTACAGCTTTTGTATAATTTTAGTGCTAAGCAAGGGAAAGTTGCTAGTCGCCCCAATTGGCAATTTCAATAAATTGAGTTGTTTAAGGGAAATTCAGTTTGTTTTTGCCTTCACCTACATCAAATCCTGAGAGATATCAAGTTAGCTAGCAGGATAGTAGTTAACAAATCACTTTGTACCACACATTAGAAACGGGCTAATTGTTGTGCAGCCACAAACAATCGCAAAAATTTTAGTTAATCACAGCATTTGACCAAAAACCCAGCACTGTCAACACATGATAGGCACGACCAACGGAAAACATTCTCACAAGGCAGCCGACAACCGCCATATTTTATGGGGACAAGTGCCAGATATAACAATGAGTGCAACCAAAATTTCCCAAGGGAAAGATGCAGACACCAGGCGCCTATGTCAGGCAGGAGGCAACAAACACAATATGGGGATAGGCAACAAAGGCATTACAGGAGGGAAGTCACAATAAATAATAACAATTGCACGGGGCGCAACAATCCTCACAATGGTAATTTCAGCAATGACCATAGAAACTTCTGGGACAGCCAGAATCAATATCAGGGAAACCCAAATCAATACACAGGAAACCATAACCATTACCGGTACAGGAGATATTCTAACAGTTCTGGACGAAATAGGCCGATACTCTTCCAGGCGATAGAAAATAGAAATAGGAGGAGATGAAGATCGAAACCGGAATTAACTAGAGAAAGCGAAAGCCAAACTAATGTACAGAATTCGGGAAACCAGGCCCAGGTGTTTGCAGGGGCCAGGTGAACACCTCAACCAGATCCGACAAAATCAAGTCGTCCAATTTAGGGCCCATTTCGATTATTAATAAATGTTAGATCCAGAAAATCACAACAATGCACATACCATATCTGCATGCAAAGATATGAATAAATCACCTAAGGTAAATGTAGAAATTACGGATATAATGACAGAAGTACTAATAGATACGGGTGCAAATGTTACTGTTTACTCCGAGGAATATTTTGAAAAAGTGATACATAAGAAAGCTAAAATAATGCCCTTGTCCATTAAAAATGTGTACTGCACGGTAGTAATCTCAAAAGCAAAGAAAGTGTGAAACAACTGGCATTTTTTCAATAAAAATTTGAAAAACAAAACTTCGGGTAATTTTTACCTTCTCTACTACGTATAGTAAGTAGGGGAAGTATTGCATTCCACCCAAAAATTCGATACCGAGATTTCACCGGAAATACATGTTTTGAGACCTCCTGAATCCAAAAAAAGCATTTTTGGAAACATGTCCGTGTGTGTGTCTGTGTGTGTGTGTGTGTGTGTGTGTGTGTGTGTCTGTGTGTGTGTGTGTGTGTCTGTGTGTGTGTGTGTGTGTCTGTGAACAGCATAACTCAAAAACGAACAGTCGGATAAACACCAAACTTGGTATTTACGTTCAGTATCTTCCAGAGATGCGACACGAAGATTTTCAAGAAAATCTCCCCACCCCAGACTACCCTTTACATGGAAGATTTTTCGAACATTTTAATTTTCTCAAAAATGGCTCTAACGATTTTGATGAAAATATCATATGCTTAAGATAATGTCATGAGAAATGAAATGTATATCTCGAAGTTTCTGGGAATGTCTCCAAAAGTATTCTTCATTATGAACGACTTTTGCATAACTGGTAAACCATAAGAGATAGACAAAATTTTACTACACAAAAAATTTAGATCGCGTTAAAATACACAACTTATATCATATACATTTTTTTGTTGAGTGAACCGTTTTAGAGATATTGCTTGTTATTTCCTTAAATTTTCCAATACTTATACTTTTTCTCAAATTCGTTATTCATTTTTTTATGTCCTGGACATGCAAAGAGAATGGAATGCGCCACATAGCAACCAGCGATAAAATATTTGACTATCGCTTAAAAGCTACCATATTCCCCTTGCATCTACAAGAAAATTACAAATAAGATTGACATCTCGATATCTCGATTAATATGAAGCATATGGAGAATAGGCGTTTGTAAAAATAGATTGTACAAGAGTAGAGAAAGTCATGTGAGTGTAACACATCAGATTTTTTACTTTCTCTACTACGAATAGTAAGTAGGGGAAGTATTGTATTCCACCCAAAATTCGATACCGAGATTTCACCGGAAATATATGTTTTGAGACACCCTGAATCCAAAAAAGCATTTTTGGAAACATGTCCGTGTGTGTATCTGTGTGTCTGTCTGTGTGTCTGTGTGTCTGTGTGTGTGTCTGTCTGTGTATGTGCCTGTCTGTGTGTGTGTGTGCGTGTGTGTGTGTGTGTGTGTGTGTGTGTGTGTGTGAACAGCATAACTCAGAAACGAACAGTCGGGTGAACACCAAACTTGGTATTTAGGTTCAGTATCTTCCAAGGATGCGACACGAAGGTTTTCAAGAAAATACCCCACCCCAGAGTACCCTTCACATGGAAGATTTTTCGAAAATTTTAATTTTCTCAAAAATGGCTCTAACGATTTTGAATAAAGTATCATATGTTTAAGAGATATTTTTATGAAAATAAAATGTATATCTTGAATTTCCTGGGAATGTCTCCAAAAGTATTCTTTATTGTGAACGACTTTTGCATAACTGGTAAACCATAAGAGATAGACAAAATTTTACTACACAAACAATGTAGATCGCGTTAAAATACACAATTTATGTCATATACATTTTTCTAGTTGAGTGAACCATTTTCGAGATATTGCTTGTTATTTCCTTAAATTTTCCAATACTTATACTTTTTCTCAAATTCTTTATTCAATTTTTTATATCCTGGATATGCAAACAGAATAGAATGCGCCACATAGCAACCAGCGCTTAAAAGATTTGACTATCGCTTATAACCTACCATGTTCCCCTTGCATCTACAAGAAAATTAGCAATAAGATTGACATTTCGATATCTCGATTAACATGAAGCATATGGAGAATAAACGTTTGTAAAAATAGTTTGTACAAGAGTAGAGAAAGTCATGTGAGTGTAGCACATCAGATTTTTTTTATTATTATTATTACCCCACGCTAAGAAGTAAATGTCGAATCAGATTGTTTTAATACATGAGAAGGTATCATTAGTTATTAAGAAAAGTGCTTAGCTTTAAATAAGGCAAAATAATAGTACCATTTACAAGGAGACAAACAAGTCAGCAAAACATCCCCACAGAAGGCGAGAAACAGGTAGCAGAAGAAACTTTCTTTGTCGAATCCATCACTTTTAATGAGAAAC